>OX336389.2:938637959-939837959 GCA_946902985.2 Meconema thalassinum | reverse complement strand
AACATCAGGGAACCACCACCTTGCTGCACTCGCTGGACAGTGTGTCTAAGACGTTCAGCCTGACCAGGGTGCCTCCAAACACGTCTCCGACGATTGTCTGGTTGAAGGCATATGCGACACTCATCGGTGAAGAGAACGTGATGCCAATTCCGTGGGGTCCATTCAGCATGTTGTTGGGCCCATCTGTACCGCGCTGCATGGTGTCGGAGTTGCAAAGCTGGACCTCGCCATGGACGTCGGGAGTGAAGTTGCGCATCATGCAGCCTATTGCGCACAGTTTGAGTTGAAACACGACGTCCTGTGGCTGAACGAAACGCATTATTCAACATGGTGGCATTGCTGTCAGGGTTCCTCCGAGCGGCAATCCGTAAGTAGCGGTCATCCACTACAGTAGTAGCCCTTGGGCGGCCTGAGCGAGGCCTGTCATCGACAGTTCCTGTATCTCTGTACCTCCTCCATGTCCGAACAACATCGCTTTGGTTCACTCTGAGACGCCTGGAAACTTCCCTTGTTGAGAGCCCTTCTTGACACAAAGTAACAATGCGGACGCGATCGAACTGCGGTATTGACCTTCTAGGCATGGTAGAACTACAGACAACATGAGCAGCGTTCCTTCGTCCTGGTGGAATGGCTGGAACTGATCGGCTGTCGTACCCCCTCCGTCTAATAGGCCCTGCTCATGCATGGTTGTTTACATCTTTGAGCAGTTTTAGTGACATCTATGAACAGTCAAAGGGACTGTATCTTGGATACAATATACACAGTCAACGTCTATATGCCGGAGATCTGGGAACCGAGGTGATGCAAAACTTTTTTTGATGTGTGTAGGTTTTGGCTGAAAACTCTGTATCTCCCCAAGTTTCTTCTTCAAAGAGTCACGTTCCAAGATGTCCTCATGTGATATCCCCAGTTCTTGTAGATCCTTTTCCACCTCTGTAAACCAGATCCCTTTGGTTTTCTTTCCAACAAAGTAGGCACAGATTCGATTGAACAATCTTCCGGAGTTCATTCGTGTTAAATGGCCATAAAATGAGTCTTCTTTTGCGAATGGTGTCCGTTATTTTCTCCACATGTATATAAAGTTCATCGTTGTGTCGTCTTCTATACTCTCATCGTTCCTTGACCGGGCCCAAGATCTTTCTCAGAATCTTCCTCTCTTTGGCCTCGAGTTGTTCTGACAGGCTTTTCTTATTCATCGCCAGGCATTCTGATGCATATAACGCCTTCGGGCGAATAACGGTAACGTAGTGCCTCAGTTTGGCCTTGAAGGACATTCATCGTGTTTTGTAAATATCTTTGGTGAAATGGTAAGCCATATGAATGGCAGTATGAAATGGATTGTATGTCATTGAGGGGCGTCAACATCGTCATCATTATATTATTATTATTATTATTATATTCGATTTAATGGTGCTTTGTTACTTGGTATGGCTTGAAGGTGGTGCTGTTGTTCACAGTCTCAAAAAGGTTGAGAACGCCTGTACTGGATCCTTGCGCTACTGATGCAATGTTCTTTAATTTATCAAAGTATATTTCCAGAAAGATAAAGGAGTTGCCGGAACACCTCTCGATTTCCCTGATAGCAGACATCCCTGCCTTGTGCTGGCGCCGGCGGCCTCAATGCCGACAAAGTCTCCGAGCTGATAAAAATGTTCACGTTGCAGCGGGCGTAGGCGTTGCTGACGCTGATCACGTATCAGTCAGTAGACGCAAACATGACAAGACGACAGCAGTATGAAATGGAGTGTATTTCATTTAGGGGCTTCAACATCGTCATTATTGTTCATGTCCTTGGGTGATATCTACGACAACCTATGTCAAAATAGTGTCTATGGTATTGTATGTAATTGTAATTGAGACAAGGATTGGGATCTTAACAAAGGAACCGTTCCAGCATTTTCCAGGAGTGGAAGTTGGAAATCACGCAAAAGCAATTCTAGGATAGCTGAGGGGGAAATCAAACCCATCTCTTCTCAGTTTAGCCACACGAAGCTGAGTGTACCCCGTTCCAACCCTCAGACCAGAATTGAATTCCTTGGCAGATGCGTGAATCAAACCCAGCACCTTCGAGAGCACAGTAAACGGCAGTTTTAGCTGAGGCTGGAGTGACTTATAACAAGTGGTTCCGTGAAGAACTAAATAGCCTATTTTCATATATCCTACTTATGTTAATTGCCTCTATCAACATACAAATTTTCAGTTTGATTGCTGTAATAGATTGAGAACCGTCTAAATATTTCGGAAGGTCACCATGTTGGATTTGCATATACAGGAGTTATGTACTATTACATGAAGATTATTGTGTAGGTGTTTTATTCAAACTTCAATTGCATGATTAGGACACAAGAAATAAAAACGAGACTTTAAAATTTCGCTCAGCCGCCATCTTGTGGTTATGAAAATAATTTAAATGAATGAGATGCCAGTGCATTAAAATTTATGTAAGCATATACCGTACCAAGTTTCACTGCACTCGGATGGTTAAATCGCAAGAAACGTCTATTCGAATATTCAAATTTCGCGTCGCCGCCATGTTAGATTTGTGCTCACCAGGTTATTGAACGTCCCATAAGTGAACTAATGCTTATAGCCTCTATACACATACAAAATTTCAGTTTGATTGCTGTCATAGATTAATAGATATTGAGAACCGTCTAAATATTTCGGATGGTCTCCATGAAATGAAAATCCACAGCCTGCTTCTAGTCGACTGACCGGGTCAGGGAATGGAATGAATGAAGCCCCCATCTACCGGCGAGGATATGAACTGTCCCGGCTGCCGAAGCCTGTCGCACTCCCCTGAGGCAATGATAAAATGGATGACAAATGAAATGATAGTGGAGAGTGTTGCTGGAATGACATTTGTGACAGGGAAAACCGGAGAACCCGGAGAAAAACTTGTCTGCCTCCGCGTTGTCAAGCACAAATCTCACATAGAGTGACCGGGATTTGAACCACGGACCCAGTGGTGAGAGGCCGGCGTGCTGCCGCCTAAGCCACGGAGGCTCTCAGATGGTCTCCATATTGGATTTTAATATATGTAGGCCATAGAATCATGTACTATTAGATGACGATTATTGCGTAGGTTCATCATTCAAACGTTGACTCCGAACGCATGATTAGGACACAAAAAATAAAAACTTAATTTTAAAATTTCGCACAGCCGCAATCTTGAGGTTATGTAAACAATTGAAATAAATTAGTTGTCAGTGAACTACAATGTGTATAAACAATGCCGTACCATGTTTCACTGCGTTCTGATCGTTAAATCGCGAAAAAATCTACTTACATATTTCAACTTCGCTTGGCCGCCATGTTCGTTTTGTACTTAACGCCAAATGCCCCGTATTTTAGTTTGTAATTCTGACACCACGTAGCAGTACCAAAGTGAGACAATTTCTTTTTTCAGTTTTCTCTTGAACGAAAGCTCGTATTTGCGATCTGAAAACCACTATGTGTAGCTTACTAGAGTGCAATTGAATTGTCATTAATTCGTTGATTTTTCCAAAATGTGAAAAACAAAGAAGTTACTAACAGTTTTTTAATATTTCTGCTTGCAATATGAACAAGAACCTGGTGATACGAAAACGGAGATTTATTTCCTGATTCCAATGCATTTTTCAGAATTAAAATCGGGTGAATGGAATTGACAGCATTGTTTTGAAAAGGGCGGTAGGGGTAGCGGCGCGGCTTCACAAGATCTCTTGCACAAGGAAAATGATGAACAAGCTGAAAGGGCGGAGGGAGAAGGGGACGATTTGACGACAGGAAGGAGTTGCCTTCCTCTTGTCACAAATATTATAGTTCGGACAGTTACATGTGGAACAATATCTGAGCAATAAAATTATACTGTAGTCGTGTCACGCTTATGTAACGTCGACACAATGTGTTTGTACAGATACCTTTCTTACTTCCTCAAACATTCTTGTTGATGTCGTTCTTGTTGATAATATTACATTGTAGGGTCTTGGGACATCTTGGTCATCAGTACCTTTGTCTGGCTGCGTGGCTCAGCGGTAACGATCTCGCTTGCTATGCCCAAGAATGCAGGATCGAATCCTGGTTCAGCCAGTTGGCATTTGAGGGTGCGCGAATGCGAGGGAGCCGTGTCATTAGATTTACTGGCACGTTCAAGATCCCCTTCGGGGCAAAATTCCGGCACCCCGGCGTCTCGAAAAGCCACAGCAGTTAAAAGGGACGGAAAACCAATAACGTTATTATTATCATTATTATTATCATCATCAGTCCCGTGTAGTTGATTATGTGTGTAACTGTATTAGAGCCAGGGATGGGGCAGATGCCCTGAGACTTCACGTACGGTACTATCTCGGCATTTACCTGGAGGGAGTGTGGAAAAACCGGTGAAAATACACTCAGGATAGATGCTGACAGCACTGGATTCCCTTTTAGGTAACTGTTTTAGAGTTATTTGAGGATAAACTCCCGAATAAATACATATTGTTCCGACATTAGTAATACATTGTAGAGCGTAATTCTTACCGCACAGAGCAGCGACTGGTTTCACTCGATGCAAAATTGAATACTGTATAGAAAGATATGACTGGTTTGTAGTTAGCACGTTCCTGATATTTTAGAAAAAAAAGATGGACAAGATATGTTCGTGTTCAGGTTTATTGGGAATATCTATTCTAAAATACATCCGATGCGGACGTCCAACTCTAGGTATCGTCTTCTAGACAGAACAAACAAGACCACAAGCCGTGAAAAATTCAAATCAATGGAGCCAGCTATTATCGATTTATAAGAGGCCAAATGCGCACGCACATAAACCTACATACAGTACATACATAAATACATACATTTTGGTGATTCGTATGGGTCTTTGGTTCTTTTGACTCTAATTCTTTTTTTTTTTTTTCATGAGATCTGAAACGACTCCGTGAGTCAATTTTCATGGAAGTTATAATAAAAGTTCATTTATGTAGGACATTTTATTACAATAAACAAATTATGAAAGTGCATACCAAGAGGAAAATTATCATGTACATATATAGAATTAAAGGTCCTAAGATATTCTCATCTGCCTATTGTTAGCAAAGGCACTAGTACTGCGCACTATAAACAAACAAAAATATTATACCTAATTATTTCCTGTTCTTGAAATCAATGCTTCATTTTTTCCCATATCAAAGATAACGTCTGAAGATTTACAGACACTCAGTATTTTACTTCACCTCGGGTTCTCTTATATCTATTGATCTGGTCATCCTGGGATCAATGATCTCAGGCAACAAGATTTTCTCGTAGCAGAATGTGAGTTACATACGCATGTTTTGTCTCCAGAACTTTTCGTCCCTCTTTATTGTTTCTATGTGAATGTCATTAGGCGTCCATGCCACAAAAGAACATATTTCCCGCTGTGTTATTTCCAACTGACCCTGGATCTGGAAATAAAAATCATGTGAGTGTTAGAGAGTTATCAATCTGTTCTCATCTGAATGGCACTGTTCTTGACATTCTCTAGGCTTTCTTTTCGCTTACTTCCTGTCAAACAAAATCCTTTTAGATTTTTCCAGGCTTCCAGTATGGCCAAATTCCGTGCAGAATACGGGCACTTGACTTCGACTATAGCGTCGTCTTCTATTAATCCGTCTGTGGAGTCACCTAAGAACCCATAAGTTTTATGTACGAAAAGACCACATTATTCGACTTTTCTACCGATTTCTCCTCTAAATCTCGTTTTGCAATTCGCTCATGATCACAGTCATACTGCATTGCTTTTGAGTGAAATTCGCCGTACAGAATGTTTTTTGCTACTGGAGCCCATTTCGAAGTAGGTTTCCTCTTGCATACATATCCAAAATTGGATGCCGTCAGTCTGTCCTTCCTAGCTGTGTGCCAAATTTCATTTTCCCTTTGGCCCCTTGTTTCCTTTTCCAGTTTTTGTATATTTCCTTCACTAAGCGTTAGTTGATTGATCTTCTCATCACTAAACTCTCTCAATAGTACCTCATCGAAATCTAACTGCATTGATCGGTTTCCATAATCACGCGAGACAGTACGTTTCATTTCATTAGACCAGCGGTTCCCAAACTTTTTCTTTCCGTGACCCATTTTAGCCCATACGTTTTAGCCGCGACCTCCGTTTTAGCGCAGGTGTCTGTGAGGTGGGGGGGGGGGGGAGGGGGGACAAAGTGGAGGGATAAAATTACTTTGGAATTTAACTTAAGTGACCAGTAGGTTATTCGTTTAAATGTTTATTTATTTACTTTGTTCAGATTTTAAATTTTTAATCTTATTCTGATGTTACTGACCAGTTTGATGTTTACTGAGAAACTTAAATGTAAAATAATATGACACAAAAAATAATATTTGGCGGTTCAATAGAATAATGATATTTAAATAAATGGTAGTAATTATTTTTAGACTACCAGGGTATTATTTTAAAAGTAGTAGTGTCTATAACCTGCTATTAACTTTTATAAATGCTTTTAAATAGTCACAAAGGAACCTAGTAGCTCGACTGTCTTGACTTGACTGTAGTTGTGACGTTAGTGACGTGTGGATGGAGAAGGGCTCGTATGCGCATGCGTCAGCCGCGCTTCAAGCTGCCTGGCTTGTACTGTACGTCTCTTGTGTTTTGTTCGCTCGCGTATTGCTTGATTTTGTTCTAACTATGGATAAGTTTGTTAAGCGTGCAGGGCCTTCGACTTCTCATGATGATCATGAACAGAAGAGGGTAAAGGTGAGAAAATATAGTGACAGTTATATTAAGTATGGATTTACGGTGCTCGGAAATCGGCCACAGTGTGTTATTTGCAGCGAGTTGTTATCGGCCGAGAGTATGAAACCTTCCAAGATGATTCGCCATTTAGAGAGTAAACATCCCAGTTTTAAAGATAAGCCGGCAGATTTTTTTGAACGTAAGTTAACTGCTTTAGATTACCAGAAAAATGCAGTAGTTCAGTTAAGTGGAAATAATATGAGCAAAAGTGCTTTGCTAGCATCGTATCAAGTGGCTTTACGAATAGCAAAGAAAGGTAAACCACACAAGATTGCTGAAGAGCTCATTCTACCTGCTGCTCAGGATATGGTTTCAACTATGATCAGCCCAGATGCAGCTAAGAAGCTTTCCACCATTCCTCTGTCGAACAACTCGGTGGGGAGGCGCATTACCGAGATGGCTCAAGACATAAAGGATCAGTTGAAAACAAAGTTGCAGAAAAGTGAGTACTTTTCCATTCAAGTTGACGAGTCTACGGACGTGTCGAGTTTGGCGCAGTTTATGTGCTTTGTTCGTTTTGAGGGTGACGGTAGTGTGGAAGAAGACATTTTATTTTGCAAACCTTTGCCTGACCACGCAACAGGTGAGGAAATGTTTAAAATGTTCATGTCTGCAACCGATTCGCTTCAAATTGACTTTCAAAAGTGTATTTCAATCTGCAGTGATGGTGCCAAAGCAATGACTGGGAAAGACAGCGATTTCGTGAGACGGATGAAAAATGTCATGCCTAATGCCACTTGGGTTCATTGTTTTCTGCATCGCCAGGCATTAGCTACCAAGGTCATGCCAACTGAGCTAAAAACAGTGTTGAACGAAACTGTTAAGTTGGTTAATTTTGTAAAAAGCCGGCCATTACAGTGTCGACTGTTATCACAGTTATGCGAATAAATGGAGGCACAGTACAAATGCCTCTTGCTTCACACAGAGGCAAGGTGGCTGTCACGAGGGAAGGTGTTTTCTCGAGTGTTCGCTTTGCGCTCTGAGCTTAAGACATTTTTTCAAGTTGCAAACAAAGACCTTGCTGGTTTTTTGAGTGACAATGAATGGCTGTTAAAACTTGCTTATTTAGCGGACATATTTCATCATCTGAACGATCTCAACGTTTCCTTGCAGGGAAGAGACAAAACCATACTTTTTGCACAAGACAAAGTCAATTCGTTTTTAAAGAAATTAGCCACTTGGTCAACCAGAGTTGAGAAGAATACATTTGAAAACTTTGAACTGACAAATGAGCTTATCACATCCCTTGATCGAAGCGATGAATACTATCCCGACATTGACAACCTGTCCGAACTGGTTACTACTCACTTGCAAGGTCTACAAGAGCAGTTCCTTAGCTACATTCCCGAGGATCAACACACCGGTTGGAACTGGGTGCTTAACCCCTTCAACGAGCAGGCTGTGAACGAGGCAGACTTAAACCCACTGATTCATGACAAACTCATCGAGCTATCCTATGACATGACTTTGCAACTGTCCTTCAGCACCCAAAATGTTGACAAGTTCTGGCTACAAAGAAGAGCTGAGTATCCAAGCTTAACATCAGTGGCTCTGAGAATCATCATGCCCTTTGCAACATCCTACCTCTGCGAACTCGGATTTTCTACATTGGTCAACATTAAAACCAAGGCAAGAAATCGACTGGACGTAGAAGACGACCTTATTGTATGTGTATCTAAAACTAAGCCGAATTTTAAGAAACTTGTTGACAAAAAACAGGCCCATGTTTCTCACTAAAGAAGTCTTTTTTACTTAGAAATGTATTAACAATTACATATCAAAATTATTAAATGTTTCTGTTTTGTTTTGACAAAATCTGTAAAATATATTGATATTTTGTAAATGTACAAAGTTATTTAATTTAAAACTCCCGATGGCCATCTAAGTTTAAGTACATAGTTCACCATTATTTGTATACATCTCGCGACCCCTTTCCGAACGGCCCGCGACCCCCCTGGGGGTCGCGACCCCCCGGTTTGGGAACCGCTGCATTAGACTGTTGTCGGGACATTCTTTTCCCTTCTCACGACGCAAATAAACTTTTTCAGCAAGCTGCTCTTCTTCTCTTTCTGCTGAGTGCAGTGTTCTTCACTATTGTGGCAGTTTTTTTTCTAAACTGATTTCATTGTTTTATAGTGCCAGGATGGCCCTAACTGAAAGTCCAGCCAGGCAGCTTTGGTTCTATGAGTGAAAGAATCTCGTTTCCCTCGATTGATCTGCTTACCTCCCGTGAATTTTGCATCAAGGGACATATAATTTTCGGCAGCGTTACTGGTGGTTTTTGATACTAGCTGGGAACTTTTTGCAATTAGGGGCTGCAAGCAAGAACGCACCTTGTCACCAGCATTAGTTTGGTCTGCAGTTAGCTTGCCCGCTGGTAGTGCAAAAGTACTGTTTGCAGTCTTTATGAATCCCAATCCAATCCAGTATTTCAGGAAACCAATTTTCCATTTTCACAATCACTACGCCTTTAGGGGAGCGTAATGGCGCAGTGGCTTAGCTGCTCGTCTTTCACCCGGACGGCCGGGGATCGAATCCCGGTGACTGCTGGGCGAAATTTTCACCTGAAAAATCACGTGGCGTCAGGAAGGGCATCCGGTCTTAAATCCCCGGACGTCTTTATTTTTCCACACAACGCTTTGTTTTCATTTGAAGTTGAACTTGCTTCTCTGAAAAAAGTTGACACTGAATAGTTCGTGATCTTGTACTCCTACACTTATGTATTAGAAGTAAAAAACAAACTACACCCGTGGCGCGACAGCCCATGATAGGCCTAGGCCAACCAAGCAACCGCTGCACTGTTCATCCATGTAGCCTGCAGATTGCGGGGTGACGTTTAGTCATCCAACTTGTAGGCTACAGGTAAAATATAAGTGAAATCATAACTGCTCAGGCATTACAGATTCTCGAATGCAAGCGTAAAGAAATATATAATTTCAATTAATATAAACTAGGAAAAAAACTTACGGGTGTGTAGAGGGGTTCTTTTTTGGGGGGGGGGAGCTGGCTTCCTTTTCTCGGTACTTAGTCGCAATCTACCCTGGAATTTAGTGGAACGCCCTTGAATCGGTTTTGGTGGTGGCTCCATTTTTCAACAAAAACGAAAAAATAACTCCACGTGAAGACCGTAATGCTCTCCACCAGGCGTAGCCTACCTATATGTACATGTATCTATTCTACCAGAAATACTGTCGGAAAAATAAAGTGCCGAAAATAGAACACCTAACGGGCATTACAAATAATACTGTTGCAAATAAAATAAATTAAACAAAAAGTAATTAAAGATATCGATGAACTAAGAACAAGATGTCGTAACTAGGAACTGGTAAAATATCAAAGGATCACTCAGAAATATCCAGACCTTGAAAATAATTCAAAACTAACCAACACAGTCAATCGCAACATTGGAATAGATGCTCGGGAATTCCATACCGTCAGGGAAAGTTTTCGCTCTCTCAAATCACTCGAGCTCCGCTCCTCCCCCCTCCCCCAACCCGCTCTATATGACCTTGTTCTACTGCCGCGCCTTTAGTAGCAAATACAGTAACACTTTTATTCACAAACTTCCCAAAGTTATCCCGACGATTCTATTCAATCGATTTAGGTTTTCGATACGGCTTTGGAATCAGTGAGTAAAACTCAACTTTCGTATTATCCGTTTTTTTTTTAATTTTAATCAGAAGATATTTCAAAAACAAACAGCAACTTTTCTGTTTCTGAAATTAAAATGTAAGCAATGAATTAATATCAATTCTGCTACTATATAGAGTACATAATGTAGCAGTTTTCAGATCGCAGATCGCCTTCAATAAAAAATAAAATAAATAAATTCAGCTTCTCTTGTGCTGCCATCTGTTGAAATATGTTCTTACGAAAGTGTCGGGACATTTAGCCTTAACAGGTTTTTGAAAGTTACATAGGTAAAATTTTAGTTGTGTCCTTTATCACCGTACAAAATTTCAGGGTGATATGAGTACGTAATAGTTTCGGAGATACAGAATCTCGGTGAATTATTTCGCACCACCGCCAGATTGGATTGGTGAGACGTAATAACATTTGAAGGGCACGGTCGGGGTTAGCAAAATTAGTGCTAAAACCTTACAGAGTTTCAGTGAAATCAATCGAGCCGTTTAGAAGTTATTAGGGGGGACACATATATATATATACATACATACACACACACACACACACACACACACGGATAAATGAAAATAGGCTAAAAATGGTGTAGGGTATGGATTCTGAAACTATTCTCATTACTATTGCAGGCCATTTAACCCATCTGCAGATGTCACGCTAAACGATGTGCTGCGCTCCACAGCTATTCAGTCGGGAGTAAACACACGATAGCCTAACAACTGTACAATCAACGGCGCCGCGCAGATAAGTAACCATATGAATAATAGAATTCAAGTGCTTGCTCTAATTTTATTTATGATACTGTGCTGTTCTAACTGTATACACGTGCATAGGCTAATACTCACACATAATTCACAGACCCTTATAAAACAACTAAAAACGAGATTCATACTGTGAATCGTAATATAAACACCAACTAAACGCACTACACATGTGTATATAAATTCAAACCTCAACCCAGGATCTGATGATGACCACTTGAAAGTCGGACCGCGTAATCCTAAAATTGCCCCATTATGCCTATAGTATGGATCATAACTAAAACATGTGGTTTTTTTCAGGAGTTTTCTTTACTTATTATTATTTATATATTATATACATTGTACCCCGCGCAGTCATTGGGCAAATTCGTGTTCAATTACAACTGATAATATACATCTCAACAAAAGTTTGGAATACTGTCATAAATTGTAGTCGGAGATATTTTTATTGTTATAGGAGATGCATGAATTGTACTCACGGAACCCATATGGAAGATGCTCAGTTTGTTCCGTACTCTTTGTTTATACATGACTGGGATGATATATGCGGCCATTTTAGTCGATGAAATGCTATACCAAACTTTTGTTGAGGTTTGCATTTCTCAATAATTCTTTGAATTGTCTCTTCCCGATTCCCAGTTTAGTATTCACAGTTCAGGATAACATTGAAAGAACTTGACTTGGACAATAACTTTTGTTGAGATGTATATTATCAGTTACTGATTCAAGGATAGCGAGAATGTCCTGAAAGCTTACAAGTGGTATCAACAATAGCTGTCCGTCCGCAATAATTACGAGCTGAAATGTGGGATGTGTTGTTAGCGACACTACAACATGTGGTTAGTGATCGCAAATACAAATTGCAAAAACAAGTATCACCTTCTTCACGCAACAAAAGTGTGATCTGCAAGGTAAGCGGGATAATAACCATTTACCTAGGGCAATGTAATTAAGCAGCATGCAATTAAAATTGCGAAATCGTTAGCCTAACAGCTGCCAAGAACTTCGAATGATGAGTCGCTTCCAAGCAGACTGCTTCGCGGAATTGCGGAAATAACCATCCAGCGTGACACAGTTGAGTTCTATCAATTTTCGTGTCAGAAGTGCTCATACTGTAGTTTAATATACAGAGTTACTTACACCACACTAAGCGAAGAAACAAACAGACAGAAGATCATCAGCGTACATTTTGAACATAAATCGAAATTAAACGTAGAGTTATAAATGAAAACAGAGTTGAGCAAAACTATTTACAGACACAATTTTGAATTAGCACCGGAGACAGAATATACATATATACCAAGATAACACATAATGAGTTATGTACTGTACAACTAAGAGGAAAATAAAAAGTGGGTTGGCAGGCTAGTAATTAAATGTTCTTTGTCCAGTAGGGGGCGACGTCGACATCATATGGGGAGGCTAAGATTAAATCTTCTATTGTGCATGCTGATGGGCACAAGGTACGCTGAACTGTCTGCTGCACTCCACAATCATAAAGGGGTGAATCATTTCTGCAAATTCAGCTTAGTTCTACCCACTCCTGTGCCTTCCAGTTAACATATTCCTCCTTGTGACCAGAAGGGAGGCTTTCCTTTGGATCCATCCAGTTTGAGAGATGGTCAGTTCTTTTCTTCCACATTTTGATTCTGCAAGTGTTCTTTGAAGGTCGACTCAGTTGACTAAATACGAGGGTCGATCAATATGAAGAAATCCTTGATTAGGGACACTAGGTACTCGTGAGTGCAAATTATACATACTAGGAAACCTGTGCGAGAAATCTCGCATGTGCAGTGAATATTTCTCCGCGAGGCACACAGGTGACCTTCCTTGTATTTCAGTTTAAACCTCTAGGTATTTGAAAATCATATCTGTCATCGAAATAGCTTAGGGACTCATCAAGTCTAAATTCGGCCCTGCTTATATCCAGGTGCTATTCACAAATGTCATTATTCTGAGCAACCTGAAGTCCATATTATGTTATTTTGTAACTATTCGATCTTTTTATCTTGGTTGGTTCCTCAGTTTAGGGGCTGCGACAACACGGTCATGTAGCCCCGTGTACTTAGAGTGTGTGTAGAATCTGTCTGATAACTGGTGTTAATTGTGATGGCTGTATTAGTGTGTGTTATCTGTAATTCATCAACGTCAAAAATACAAACCTATTCTTCTACATAGCCTCCACTGTTGTCTTCATCTTTTTCCATCCTACCGGCAGTTTCCTGTTCCTTCTTCGTAACAATTAGTCGTAAGTGTGCGTATGAAGGCTTGTAACTTTTAGTTGTTGTTGTTTCATTTACGAGCTTGGGCAACGTAGTCATTAGCCCCATGCACTAGGTTCTCTGTAGAATTCGTATAATAACCTGTGGTATTCTGGTGTTTGTAGTACAGTAGTGTGTGTGACTTTTTGTAACCAAGGTAATGATTGGGAAAGAGGTGGCCGTGACCTTAAGTTAGGAACCATCCGGGCATTTTGGCTCTTTTGCCTCACTAGGCTGAGTGTAGCCCGTTCCAACCCTCAGAGCAGAATTACACGATTTATTTTGGCAAAGTCGGTTCTCGAACCCGGGCTCAAGGGTGACAACCAAGGATGTTAGCCACTACACCACGAGTTGGTCAGTCAAAAGAAGTCATCAGAGCTAGTTTGCAGATCATCTTCGCTGTCAATCGAATTCATTGGAATATTTTTGGATAGAAATATATGAAGGGCATGCATGCATGATCTGATGCAGAGGGTGGATGTGGAATTACTTCCAAACCAAGTTCCTGGGTAGCTGCTATCGTGAAGTTAGCAGAGTGTGGCATTGGATTATCACGTTGCAGCAACACTTGATATAGTCTTCAAGGCTTTTGAGTTGTTGGCAATGAATGCAGCTATATTACTTTCCTGGGAAGCAGTTCGCAATATGACACCATGCCTTTCCCTACAGACGCATAACATCGCCTTCTCTGGTTGGACACTAATTTTTACATCAGGTGTTGTTGTGGTAGGGCTGTGTATTTCAGTGAACTCTTGTCCTTGAAAAGTGTCGGCCACGGTTGCTTATTTTTTCGTCAATATCCATGTGAAATATTAAACCTTTAGTAGGTTGGGAATGCAACTCCATAAGTTGTATCGACATACGAGGCTCATCCAGGAATTAAGTCTCACGATTTTTTATATAAAAAGTAAACATAGTTACATGGAAAACTTTATTAGCACCAGATACAGCAATGTTTGAGCTATTTTTCGAAATAATCGCCACCAGAATTGAGACACCGGTCATATCGTGGTATCAACTTTAGTATTCCTGTGTCGTAAAAGTCTGCCGCATGGGAATGGAACCAGCGTGTCTTCAGCTCTTCGTCAGTCTGAAAATGCTGACCGGAGGACAGGAATTTCTTGAGATGCAAGAAAAGATGGAAATCGCTGGAAGCAAGATTAGGACTATACGGTGGATGATCAAACAGCTCCCTGCCAAACTCCTGGAGAACAGTTGCTGTGCCGAGCCATTTCTGGCCGAATATTGTCATGGATCATCACTACACCTGCTCTGAGCATTCAGAAACTTCATCACAGACTGAACCTAGCAGATGGCGGGAGACAGAATAAGAGCTGCCTGCCATGTCGAGCCACTGCTGCGGCGCTACTAACACCAGTCGGGACTTGTATATGATTGCTACGTCGTAGATATCTGTCGCACATGCTCATATTTCCCGGCTAAATACGTGCACTTTAGAAGAAAACAATTGAGAAAGTTAACTTCTGGATGGTCCTGGCTCAAGGTTCTTAAGTTTTTGGCAATAGATGTAACTTTTCTAGGAAGGAATTCTAGTATCAAGTTTCACAAAAGGGTGGTTGGTGGTGATTGTTGTTTTTAAGAAGTGGAATATCGAGGATATCTGCCCTATGATTTGTACAAGACGGTGGCTCTAAAGATGTGGTGGTGTGACTGTTGTGACATCAGGTTCATCTGTCCATGTCACTAATGACTTCTCGCTCTCTTGAGTATCCGTGGCTAGCACCTTTTATTCAGAGTTTTCTGTAGATGTGTAAACAAGCAGCATCAGTGAGTTGCACCTCATCAGAATCTTCAGATCTGATCATTTTGTTCTGGTCTTAATATGTATGCTTCATGCGCTGGTAAGGTGGTTGACGGGTGTTTCGAAGATTTTTAACCTACAACTGATGCTTAGACGAAGTAATTGATATTTCTTGTAACTTCCATTAGCTTAACCACAAAGCTGGAAAGATTTTAATATTATAATTATTATTACTATTATTATTAGTGTGCCGTTGGAGTTCTTCCCTACGTCAAAGATAGATCAATGCTATTGGCGTCAGTTTGCTTCATTTAACCTAAACATTCAGTATTAATGAACTCTTAACTCTTTGATCGTGCACTGCGGTGGTGAACTACACACATCAAAAAAAGTTTTGCATCACCTCGGTTCCCAGATCTCCGGCATATAGACGTTGACTGTGTATATTGTATCCAAGATACAGTCCCTTTGACTGTTCATAGATGTCACTAAAACTGCTCAAAGATGTAAACAACCATGCATGAGCAGGGCCTATTAGACGGAGGGGGTACGACAGCCGATCAGTTCCAGTCATTCCACCAGGACGAAGGTACGCTGCTCATGTTGTCTGTAGTTCTACCATGCCTAGAAGGTCAATACCGCAGTTCGATCGCGTCCGCATTGTTACTTTGTGTCAAGAAGGGCTCTCAACAAGGGAAGTTTCCAGGCGTCTCAGAGTGAACCAAAGCGATGTTGTTCGGACATGGAGGAGGTACAGAGATACAGGAACTGTCGATGACAGGCCTCGCTCAGGCCGCCCAAGGGCTACTACTGTAGTGGATGACCGCTACTTACGGATTGCCGCTCGGAGGAACCCTGACAGCAATGCCACCATGTTGAATAATGCGTTTCGTTCAGCCACAGGACGTCGTGTTTCAACTCAAACTGTGCGCAATAGGCTGCATGATGCGCAACTTCACTCCCGACGTCCATGGCGAGGTCCAGCTTTGCAACCCCGACACCATGCAGCGCGGTACAGATGGGCCCAACAACATGCTGAATGGACCCCACGGAATTGGCATCACGTTCTCTTCACCGATGAGTGTCGCATATGCCTTCAACCAGACAATCGTCGGAGACGTGTTTGGAGGCACCCTGGTCAGGCTGAACGTCTTAGACACACTGTCCAGCGAGTGCAGCAAGGTGGTGGTTCCCTGATGTTTTGGGGTGGCATTATGTGGGGCCGACGTACGCCACTGGTGGTCATGGAAGGCTCCGAAACGGCTTTACGATACCTGAATGACATCCTCCGACCCATAGTGCAACCATATCGGCAGAATATTGGAGAGGCATTTGTCTTCATGGACGACAATTCTCGACCTCATCGTGCACATCTTGTGAATGCGTTCCTTCAAGATAACGACATCGCTCGACTACAGTGGCCAGCATGTTCGCCAGACATGAACCCTATCGAACATGCCTGGGATATGTTGAAAAGGGCTGTTTATGGACGTCTTGACCCACCAACCACTCTGAGAGATTTACGCCGAATTGTCGTTGAGGAGTGGGACAATTTGGACCAACAGTGTCTTGATGAACTTGTGGATAGTATGCCACGGCGAATACAGGCATGCATCAATGCAAGAGGACGTGCTACTGGGTATTAGAGGTAGTGGTGTGTACAGCAATCTGGACCACAAATGCTGAAAGTCTAGCTGTATGATGGTACAACATGCAATGTGTGGGTCTCATGAGCAATAAAACGAGCTGAAATGTTGTTTGTGTTGATCTCTATTCCCTTTGTATTTAACGGTTCCGGAACTCTTGGAACCGAGGTGATGCAAAACTTTTTTTGATGTGTGTATTTATGAACGCCATTTAGATCTTAGATTGTTGGGTCGAATCATTGACTCAGCGTCAGATCGCCATTGATACCAAGTAGAACAGGCGTTCTCAACCTATTTGAGACTGTTAGCACCACCCTCATGCCACGCCAAGTACTCGAGCACCATTAAATCGAATATAATAATAATAATAATAATAATAATAATAATGATACAGTAATAATAATATAAAATAATAATAATAATAATAATAATGCAACAAAAATGCTCCTCTCATTCATCTGCCTATCTCTCTCTCTCTCCCTCCCTCAGAAGTGCTGAAATAGGGGATTCACCACTCACCAGGCATGCTGCAACTGCTTGCACGACTCATGCAGGTAAGAAACATTTACGTTTCAACAGTCGAGTTAAATCAGTATATTTCGTGTTACTCATGAAACACAGATGTCCTATTATATTTACTGTAGATTAGAATTATTATTTAGTTTTCGTGTCCCCATGAATTAAAATTTAATTTCGTATTCATTGGATAGTCTTCCCCAACATCTAGTGCACGACATGTCCACACACGCGGCTCTGTTCCATCGTTAGTCCAAGTCAACCGACTGAACTTCAGCGAGTGATACAGTGGAGTTGCCTGGCGATAGTGTTAGTCTACCGTGGTACTTAACTATTCTTCTTCTTCTTCTTCTTCTTCTTCTTTCGAATAACCCATTTGGAGGGTACGATGAATCAACGTTGGCTATTGTCCATCGTATTCAATTTCCGTTGTTTCCAAATTTCTTTCATCGTTCTAGAGTGACGATCTTTCTCCTCCTGAGTCCACTTTCTGCCAGTTGTTTGTTTCTTCCTTTCTTGAAATTTTGCGTTTTGAATAGCTTCTCTGAAGAGTGATCTGTTTGCTATTGTGTCTGTCTGAATTTTGGCGTTTGTCAAATCTTTGTCAATTTCAATGAACCATGTGGGTTTGGATTTGTAACTAGACAGTAAGTTGAAGATCTGTTTAGTTAGTCTACTATTTTCCATTCTATAGATGTGCCCAAAAAACTGTAATCTTCTCTTTCTCATTACAACAGTTAATTTTTCACATTTCAAATATAACTCTCTATTTGGTCGTAACCTATATTCTGCGTTATTATTTCGTTTAGCTCCCAGTATTTTTCTCAGAATTCGTCTTTCAGTCTTCTCTAATTTGTCTAAATCACCAAATCTTGTTAATTTAAGTGTTTCGGCTGCATACAGAGTTTCAGGTCTGACCACTGTTTGATAATGCCTTAATTTAGTGTTCCAGGATAAGCTTTTTTTATTATATATATCTTTTGTCATATGAAAACACCTTTGTAATTTATGCATACGTGTTTCTATTGCTGTCTTTTCCTGTGAGTCATTCATTATCCACTCTCCTAGGTATTTAAAGGAATTTGTTTTACTTACTGAACTGTCATGAATTGTGATACTTTTGGGGGCATCGGTGATGTTTGTCATGAACTTAGTTTTTTCAAATGATATTTGTAGTCCGACTTTGGCTGCCTGTTTTTGCAACTCTCTAATTTGTTCTTGGGCAGTATCCAGTGAGTCAGTAAGTAATG
Source organism: Meconema thalassinum (assembly GCA_946902985.2). NCBI lineage: Eukaryota > Metazoa > Arthropoda > Insecta > Orthoptera > Tettigoniidae > Meconema > Meconema thalassinum. The sequence continues at coordinate 939,819,379 of OX336389.2, read as the reverse complement.
CAATGTCATCCGCAAAAGCTAAACAATCTACAGTGATTTTATTTGGATGTCTTCCTAGTTGAACGCCTTTAGTATTGATGGCTTTCCTCCACTCTCGAATTACCTTTTCCAATGCACAATTGAAAAGCAGAGGTGACAGACCATCTCCTTGTCTCACACCTGACTTTATTTTGAAAGATTTTGAAAGTTCCCCTCTAAATTTAACTTTGGAAGTTGTGTTCGTTAGTGTTGCTTGAATTATTTCAGTTGTCTTGTTATCAAGTCCAAATTCCTTCAGAATGTTAATAAGTGCCTTTCTGTCAATGGAGTCATAGGCTTTTTTAAAATCCACAAAAGTAACTACATATTTCAAGTTCCTGATTTTCCTCATGTCTAATATGCTCTTTAAATTTAGTATTTGCTCCATACATGATCGTCCCTTCCTAAATCCTGCCTGATACTCTCCCAATTGTGGGTCGAGTATTTTTTCCGCTCTTTTTAAAAGTGCTTTGGATAAGATCTTATAGGTCACTAGCAGGAGGGAGATTCCCCTGTAATTGTTAGGATCTGTTTTCTTCCCTTTCTTATGTAGTGGATGTATCAAAGCAGATGTCCATTCTGATGGTAAACTGTGTGTTTTCCATATGTCATTTATGATTTCCGTTAAACATAGGATCATGTTGTCACTCGAGTATTTCCATAATTCAGCAACTATACTATCTTCTCCAGATGCTTTGTTATTTTTAACTATTATTATTAGAATTGCGTAATTGGGAAGACCTATTAAGACATCAGGATATCTCTTTCCCCACACCTTACCCTGTGGTTGTCAAACAGCCAGGACAGCCTATCTGCCCCCATATCATGAGTGAGAGCCAAGCAGATTGGAAAAATATTAGATTCCCTTGTTCACTACCTTTTTCGGCTTCATATTGTTTCCATTTCCAAGAAGACTGATCTAGCGGGTAATTTATAAACAACAAAAGCTCACCTCATCCACGTGCTACAAGTCAGGTCATAAAGTTCAATTCCCAGAGCAAAGTAAACATCTACGGAAACCCTTCAATGTTTTCACATGTTGTGTATCTCCGGCACGTGTCAATCTCAATCGAGAGAGCTACCTGCGTGAGATAGAGGCGTTGTTCAGGTCAGTTTGTTTAAATTTATCTCGAGCTGCGGGGGAAAAATACTGGGAATCGAGAAGAGACAATTCAAGAGATAGATAGAAAAATGGCATGTATCTATTTAATGATAAATGTGAGCATTTTGTCGGAGCGGGGCCACTGAACAACCGGGCACCGGTCAGGTGCGCGCTCACCTTCCGCCAGCCAACTCAGCTCAGACCGCTGCTTGCGTGAAGACAGGATTCAGTAATTAACGGTAAATTCATCGGCAATTCATACCATCTTAGAGAAGATATTGGTAATGTTCTGCATTTCCTGACAGACGGGCGTTGTACCGTGTGAGTAAATTGACATTGACACGTTGTAATTTCCCTTCCGTTCTGAGGTATATTTGCTCCTGTATATTGTTCTCCATGGCTGGCCCCGTGGTGTTGGGGTAGCGCGCCTGCCTCTCACCCGGAGGCCCCGGGTTCGATTCCCGGCTCAGTCAGGGATTTTAAAAACTGACGTGAGGGCTGGAACGGGGTTCACTCAGCCTCGTGAGGACAATTGAGTAGCTGTATGACAGTGAGACAGCGTCCCAGTCACGAAAACCAAGAGGGGACCCGACGCGCTGACCACGCGTCACCCCAATATCTACAAGCCAAATGGCTGGGTAGCGGTCGCTTGGTAGGCCTAGGCCTTTCATGGGCTGTAGTGCAAGGGGGTATATTGTTCTCCAGCTCCACTAGAGTATGGGGATTTGAATATGTGCACTTTGTATTTTAAACTGCCCCACACATAAACATCAAACTGGCGTAGGTCCGGGCTTCGATTAATTACAGTTACTGTAAATAAGCAGGGTGGTACAGGAGTTGTCACACTACGTAACGACGTAACTTCCAAGAATGTAAACTTCATGTGTTGGGGAATATTGGCTATTGTCATTCGTCAGCTGAGAATCTACGCATTATTTTTTAAATTTTGTATGAGCGCGAAGTCCTGTCCAATGAATGAAATATACCAACTGCAGTAGCTACATGCAGCTCTAAACAATGAGGCCAAGCTATCCGTGTACTCGGTAGACGTGGGTTCAAACCCTATCGGCAGCCGTCCTTGAAATGGTTTTGCGTGGTTTCCCATTTTCAACTCCAGGTAAATGTTGGGACGGTACCTTCTAATAGGCCACGGCCATTTCCTTCCACATCCTTGCCCAGTTTCATTCATCTTCATTCATTTCATCTCTCATTAACTCCTCTGATGAGGTTGGCGTCTGGAAGGGCATCTGGCTGTAAAAAACACCCATCACATATACTTCCACCGCATCTCATCCCCGACCCCATTGAAACGGCAAAAATAAGGGGTAGAAATACATAAACTGAAATATCGGAAAAGTTAGTGATGAGTGGAGCGTGATGGCATGGTGTTGAAGTTGCTTGCCTCCTACCAAGGCGGACCGAATTTGATTCCAGATTAATGCATGTGGAAGTGCTGTTATTAAAAAAAATCACCTTCTAAACAACGAAGGTGAGTGTGACAATCGGTTCAAATTAAATGCCACTTAGATTACGCGAAGTAATTAAGCAGCATGTAATTAAATAGCGACAGTTCTTAGCAATGATAAAGTTGCCAAGAACTTGGAAACGGTTTGCCACTTCTTGCCATAGTGTCGAGGGATTGCGGAAATACCTCACAACTTGATACACAACTGAACACTAATTTTTAATCCTCCTCACTAGATTAATATATTTCAAAACAATTCAGCACAGTCGCACCTTGTCTGTACATGTTTTCCATTTGCACTGGCAGGTTATAACATTCACTCTCCAAAAATTGTCTTGACGAGTACGTAGCCAATTTTGCACTAAATCTTTACTAGTTCGGTTTGAACCTCAATAACTCACATGATCCTTAAGAAAGTATTAGCTCAGAACATCTCGCAAATCTACCGTGTGTTGCAAACATATGACAAATCATGGTGCTTCTATCACTTTAAATCAGAGGTGTCCATAAAGCACGCCAGCTGCACGCCAGCGTGCTTCTGGCGTGTACGGCCTTGCAGCGATAGAGAGGGAAGACTATATTTCTGTCCCTCTCGCTCGCTTTCCCGTCTCACTCCCTCTTGTATTGCCTTCGCTGTGTTGTGGTTGATCGGGGGAACATCAAACGGTATTCTGTATATTGTATAGATAAAATTAAAACAAAACGAAAACAAGAAGAAAAACTATACCAATAATGTGAACTTAATTGCAATGCCTTGAATGAGTTCCATGATACCATATTACACTGAAGAAAATGGAAATTGCAACACCATGAAGGCATTGGTCGTTTGTGTTTACTTTCAAGATATGGAACGATGCCATGTAGGTATGTAAACGATCCAAGTTTCAGACCCATTGGATTGTTGCTACAGATCTCCCCACGTGATTGGTCGCGGAGGAATCAACTCCAGTATACGGACTCTGGTGTAGCGTAGTTGATTTGCAGCCTGTGCAGTGAAGTGTTCCCCGTCAAACATGCTTCGACGACAGAGAAGAGCACGCTATCAACAACTGTCGCCGTTTGAGAGGGCTCGGATAATTGGGCTGTGTGAGGCTGGATTATCGCTAAGGACTGTCGATGCACGTGTTGGCCGACAGACATCTACGGTACAGCGTGTATGGCAGCAGTGGTCAAATGAAGGTACCCACACTCGTAGACCTGGCACAGGCCCAGCGCGACAGACAACTGTGAGAGAGGATCGCCACATCATTCGGATGGCCCTGATGGAACCCCATGCAACAGCAGCGCAAATTCGAGCAGCTGTGGCATCCCACGTTACACAACAAACAGTGCAGCTGGCTACGATCCCGTGTCCCTGCAGAAGGTGTTCCATTGACCCCACAACAGCGACGTGTAAGGCTGGCCTGATGTCGAGAACGATCGACGTGGGTCGACGAATGGCATAGGGTCGTCTTAAGTGATGAATCGCGCTTCTGTCTTGCCCGCAGTGTTCGCCGGAATCGTGTGCGCCGACATACCTGAGAGATGGGCCGCCCAGACCTTATTGTCGAGAGTCACACAGGGCCAACACCAAGCATTATGGTCTGGGGAGCTATTGGCTTTAATGTGAAATCACAATTAGTGCTTGTTGAGGGCACTATGACTGCTCGACAGTACGTTGATAGGGTACTCAATCCAGTGGTTGTCCATATGATGGCGAACATTGCTAATGGGATGTTTCAGCAGGACAATGCCCGGGTTCACACTGCACGCATCTCCAGAGAAGCTCTCCACGACATCACAACCTTAGAATGGCCCGCCAGATCCCCGGACCTCAGTCCTATTGAGCATGTGTGGGACATGATGGGTCGACAACTGGCCAACCGTCCTCAGCCACCCACAACTCTGGAACAACTGACCCGTGCAGTGCAGCAAGCATGGGCCACAATTCCTCAGGAAGCGATCCAGGGCCTTATTACCGACAGTGGTGGCTACGCTCGCTAAAAGCGCAGCGTTAGGTCAAGAGGCCAAGCTCTCTGCTGACCCGGTAGACGCGTGGGTTCGAGCCCCACCGTCGGCCGTCCTTGAAATGGTTTTCCGTGGTTTCCCATTTTCAACACCAGGCAAATGCTGGGACAGTGCCTTCTGACAGGCCACGGCCGATTCCTTCCACATCCTTGCCCAGTTTCATTCATCTTCATCCATTCCATCTCTCATCCCGACGCGCAGGTCGCCCACGGGCGTCGACTAGAAAGACCTGCACTGGGCCTCTCAGGAGGTCACACGAAAAAAAAGGGCCTTATTGACTCCATACCTCGCCGAATTCATCTATGTATTGCAGCTCGTGGTGGGCACACCCTGTATTGATTGTTGTCCAAACTTGCGGTCAGAGGGACCTGAAAGTGTAATCATCGAATCACAACCGAACACTCGTCCTGCATGTTCAATTGCAGCAATGTAGCACCACTCCTTCAGGGTGTTGCAATTTCCATTTTCTTCAGTGTAGTATCTCTGACTGTTTTAATACTAAGCACGTAATCTGCAAGTACCGGTACGCGGAGAAACGTGCAAAACACAATGTAGATATCTCGAACAACCAACGCATTGGACGATCAGTTTGTTGGTTTGTTTGTTTGTTTACATTACGTCCGGTGCGCTAGCGATCCCAACTTGACTCAGTCAGACGTGGCGGAGAGCAGTCGCAGCGCTGGCAGTCAGCCCAGCCAAGAGAGGCAGAAAGACTTGACGTTACAGACAGCTAACGCACAGGGCAGCGAGTAGCGTACAAAGCCGAAGTTATACGATTGACTTCGCGTCACCACATGGTAGCTTTACGATTGCTTACGAAGTGAGAAGTGTATATCCTCTATGTTTCAAAATAAATTATGTGATTGTGCCAGAGAAGCCTCCGTGGCTTAGGCGGCAGCACGCCGGCCTCTCACCGCTGGGTCCGTGGTTCAAATCCCGGTCACTCCATGTGAGATCTGTGCTGGACAAAACGGAGGCAGACAGGTTTTTCTCCGGGTACTCCGGTTTTCCCTGTCCAAATCTCATTCCAGCAACACTCTCCACTATCATTTCATTTCATCTGTCATTCATTTAATCATTGCCCCAGAGGAGTGCGTCAGGCCCCGGTAGCCGGCACAGTTCATATCCTCGCCGCTAGATGGGGGCTTCATTCATTCCATTCCTGACCCGGTCGGAGACTGGAAGCAGGCTGTGGATTTTCATTTTCATTGTGCCAGAGCGTATCTATATTTACGACACTTTACTAAATGTAAAATACTGTAGTGTAATATTCAACATATCATATTCACAGAATACATTACATTGAAGTACCTCCATTTTCTATTACCTGCACGGCGGCCTGTTGGTCTAGGGGTACGGTTCCTGCTTCGTGTGCGAGAGGTGCCGGGTTCATATCCCGGAAATGCCCAGCTTTTTTACTTTTGTTTTATCTCTTGAAAATATTCAAAAAGTGTATAACAGAACCTTAGGAACGTGCTTTTTTTTCGTGCGAGACTTGTACATATACCGGTAATATAAATACATAGTTTGAGATCAAACGCTTCTTTTTTCTTCTTTTCGTCGGTTTACCCTCCAGGTTGGCTTTTCCCTCGGACTTAGGTTGGACACCCCTGCTTCAAAAAGTTACTGTATTGGTTTAGTTGGCGGAATTCGGGCTGTAAAGCGTGTACCCCTGTTCATTTCCAATTACAATACAGGCTATAGCATTACTTATCAAACTGAATAAAATTATAACTGAAATTGAATGTAGCCTATAGCAATCGCTAACATCACTGTATACAAAGTAAGCCCACGATTGAACCTCAGAAGGACGCACATCCAAGAATAACTACCGTCCATCTATCAGCCAGCAGATTATGGGGGATGCGTAGCCAACACCCTCAACCCTCAACTGCATTAACTTTATTTTTGGAAATGATAGCTTACTACTCATCATATTAAGCAGCAACTCAATTGCCCTAACGAGGCTGAGCGCACCCTGTTTCTGGAATATGTGGTGGAGCCAGGACTAAAACCCGGGGCCCGCAAGCGTGCTATCCTTGCACTATGTACAGTATGTAAGGCGGGCCGAGTTCCACGCCAAAGAGTGAATGAACATAATTATGAGAACGGAGGTGTCCCAGGACTTGAAATCCGGTACCATCCCGGCATTTTTCTGTAGTGTGGAGAAATCCAGGGAAAACCATACTCAGAATGGCCGCTGTCAATGTCAGGATTCGTATCTTTGAGCTCCTCCGTGCAGTCCTGGTGCCCGATTTAACGAGCACGGTTATGCTGCAAGGTGTTTTCCCTGGAGGGAGTGAGGAAAAAACGGGAACATCACACGAGTAATTATTGTTAGAACAAGGAATCTAACTCCGATCTGCTGACTTGCTGCAGCCCCCCATCGCGTGCTATCGCGTGCTATCCTTGCACTATGTACAGTATGTAAGGCGGGCCGAGTTCCACGCCAAAGAGTGAATGAACATAATTATGTGAACGGAGGTGTCCCAGGACTTGAAATCCGGGACCATCCCGGCATTTTCCTGTAGTGTGGAGAAATCCAGGGAAAACCATAATCAGAATGGCCGCTGTCAATGTCAGGATTCGTATCTTTAAGCTCCCCCGTGCAGTCCTGGTGCCCGATTTAATGAGCACGGTTATGCTGCAAGGTGTTTTCCCTGCAGGGAGTGAGGAAAAAACGGGAACATCACACGAGTAATTACTGTTAGAACCAGGAATCTAACTCCAATCTGCGGACTTGCTGCAGTCCCCCATCGCAACCGTGGTGCTACACCACGAGGTAAACTCGAATAAAGACCTAAAAAGTGTATAACTGTACTCTGGCACCACGGTGCATGTGTGTACCTGACTTAACTCGTGTGATAGTGTTCCTTGGAGGGCATAATTAGCATCATATTTCAAGTCCTGGGGCACCTACCTCATTCCAGACCCTAATTATTTACAGTTGCACACACTACTACAGTCGCCGCAGAAACATAGGTTATCAGATACACAGGCATGTATACGGGGCTGATGTCCAGGATGTCCCAAGCCCCTAAATCACCGTTGTGGTCTCGGTGAGCGATTTGACGCACTCAGGTACGCCACCGGGTGTGTTATACTATTATGAGTAGCTCTGAAGACTCATCAATGTTCGTCAAGTTGTTTGTTCAGATTCAAATATTCCATCATCTGTCTGTGAAAGAAAAGGAAGATTGTAGTATTACGTGACCGTTAATCGCGAGCCACGGAACCTCATTTTTACGTGGAATCCGAACCACAGGACATGGCATTTCACTTTGAAAATTTCACATGCATTGACCGGGAATCGAACCCGGTCTGCCGTGGTGAGAGGCCAACAGCTTGACCGCTGCGTCGCCACGCCCGCCATCATCTACAGTTGCTCGCAGAAGTATTCGTCCATCTGTCCTTTTCATATGAAAACAATGAAAATCCACAGCCTGCTTCCAGTCTCCAACCGGGTCAGGAATGGAATGAATGGAGCCCCCATCTAGCGGCGAGGATATGGACTGTGCCGGCTGCCGAGACCTGATGCACTCCTCTGGGGAAATGATTAAATGAATGACAGATGAAATGAAATGATAGTGGAGAGTGTTGCTGGAATGAAATTTTGACAGGGAAAACCGGAGTACCCGGAGAAAAACCTGTCTGCCTCCGTTTTGTCCAGCACAGATCTCATATGGAGTGACCGGGATTTGAACCACGGACCCAGCGGTGAGAGGCCGGCGTGCTGCCGCCTAAGCCACGGAGGATTACTCCTTTTCATATATTGAACACAAAACATGCATTACCAGCCTTCCAGTACGTTCAGAAACAAATACGCCGTGAATATGCAATATATACGTACAATAATACAGGCCGGACGTTTGTTTTAGGCGATTGCCCTTGATCTTGAAGCCTGCGGGTGAGCCTACACACACTCACTCTCTCACCCTATCGCTTCACACTTGTCACCACCGATCTGATGTCATGGAATTCCAGACTTAGGAGACAGTACAGTCCACGCCGAAGTATTGTGTGACGCGGAAGTACAAGTTACATAGTTACGAACAGACCACCATTATATTTGCCAATGACTGTACTTCAGGAGAAGTGTGAAAGAGCTTTGTCAATCATCGGACCACTTGGGGCAGCTGATAACAACACAGGAACTGTAGTAACTCGCCTCCAGGCTTCCATTAAGATTTTTCACTCGTCTAAAACAAACGTCCGGCCTGTACCGGCAGAACACTCTTGCACGTCAATACTCTTTAATACAAAATAATGAGTGTGGTTGGGCTAGGCAATGGCAACGCAAAAGTATTCGTCCGCCGTGTGCAGTGTCTTGTTTAACGATCACAGCATTGAGGAAGTGAGACATCACCAAGCGCAGTCCATCAGTGCACATCTAGTGCATGTCCCGAGTGCAATGGGTAAGATAGGGGAACGAACTGTTGAACGCCAACGCATTATCAAACTCCAGCAACTGGGTGACTCACAAAGAGTAATTGCTGAGAAAACAGGAATGCCTCGAACTACAGTCGTAAGCATCATTCAGCGATACAAGACCGTGCAACTGTACTCAACAGAGCACGAACTGGGCGGCCAAGGAAGCTGACAGCAGGCGACGAATGAAGCATTCATTATCCGCACCGTCTAGCAAAATCCCCATGTGTCTGGACCCGTGCTTCGAACAGAAGTACACTACAGACCTCTACTGGGAAGAATAACAGCACCGACACCGTACGACGGACGTGTCTTACACAGAGGCTGTTTGCAGGGGCGTACAAGCCGGAAGAAGCCCTGGATTAGTGAGGTGAACCGTAAGAAGAGGCTGGATTTCGCTAAAGAGTAGGCCTACGTTATGATATGAAGTCACCAGCGTTTTAGAAACGCGTGTTGTTTACGGACGAGAGCATTTTTTATATTTAATTGCTCTGGAAAGTGACGTGTATGGAGAAAGAAGAACGCCGAGCTCTTAAGTAAAAATCTGCAACCAACCGTAAAATATGGAGGAGGTTCCATAATGGCATGGGGGTGTATGGCAGCTGCTGGTGTAGGTACCTGCCATATAATACCTGAACGGATGGATAAAATGGTACAGTATATTAGAATCTATTAAAGCAACACCTAACACCCAGCGTAGCAAAATTAGGTCTTAAGAGTGGGTACATCTTCCAGCAAGTTAATGATCATAAGCACACAACTCGGGATGTTGGGTATGGCTACTCTACAATACACCTCATGTGCTGCAGACACCACCCCAGCCCCGAGACTTAAACCCCATAGAGCATGTATGGGCGGAATTAAAACGTAACATGAGCAAGCAGCGTAATCCAATTAAGAAGTTCTGAAACAATACTTCCTGGACGAATGGCACAAAATAGGCCCCGAAGTGACAGAAAAACTGGTGTCATCCATGCCGAGATGCCTTCATGCCGCGATTGATTCCAAAGGACGTTCGACGCGCTACTGATACTTAGAAAATGACTGAATATTCCTTAAGTTCGTATTGTGGATGAATACTTTTGCAACGTGTTTTTTTTTTCTGCGAGCAGTGCGGTTGTTTTGTATTTGTTCGAAATGCCAGTGCTCAGGGGTGCTATAAATTATATCCTCATATGTTCCAATGGCACATAAAACATACCATGACGTGTTTACAATTAACTTCCTTATTGTATTGGTGGTATTGGCTATGTTCTCCAGTCCCCACATGACGAGCGCGGACGAAATGGCTACTTCTGCGAGCGACTGTAGCCTATATGTACAGTATTTGTAAAACGTTCAATAGGTACTGACTGGTCGGTAGTCGTCGAGCGTCGAAGGACAATAATAGTACAGGGTCATTATCTTTGTGGGCCCCGATAAACACGGCAAGCTATGCCGGCTGTGACTGGCACAGATCGCGGGCGTACGTACGCGGTTCAGCCGGTGGCGGCGCACTCCGCTGACTCGTATCGTTAGTTCACACGTGTTTTGTCATTCATATGGACGTGTATCTACAAAGCTTAGACGTTAGTATTGCACGTTTAGTGAGTATTGTGATTACTGTGATTGTTGGCCATGCCTAAACACCAATTCACATTGCGCGAACGTGTGTATAACCATAATTCGTATATGAAAAGCAGAAAAATCTTGTTCTGAACCGAGACAAAAATTTCGAATCAAGTTTCCAGGAAGACCTGTGCCTAATGCCAGTACAATTAGGAGGCTCGCTAATAAAAGCGATTCAAGGAAACAGCCTCCGTAAATATAGAAAAGAGTTGACAGACATTATTTCATCAGAAGATGTCAGGTGTGTGTTACAAGAGAAGAAGGACATTTTCAGCATCGCCTATGAGCACTGTAAGTACACATTATTGAACTTGTTTGGTAAAAGTGGGAAAGTGCGTGCTAACTACCGGCTGAACCGGGTACGCGCGCCCGCGATCTGCGCCAGTTACAGCCAGCTTAGCTTGCCGTGTTTATCGGGGCCCACATAGATAATGCAATTTGAAATTGGGCGGAAAACATGGCATTTTGATAGGGAGGATAATAAATCAGCTGTCAATTAAGTGTAATTGTGTGTGTAATGCATCGCCCGCCAAGGTCAGGGAGAGCAAGCTATCTACGTACTCAGTAGACGTAGGTTCGAACCCCCACCGTCGGTCATCTTTGAAATGGTTTCCCATGGTTTCCCGTGGTTTCCCATGTTCAACTGTAGCCAAATGCTGGGACGGAACCTTCTAATAGGCCACGGCCGTTTCCTTTCCCTCACCTTCTCCGGTTTTATTCATCTTCATACATTTCATCCCTCATCAATAACTCCTCTCAAGAGGTTGACGTTCGGAGTTTTAATTGCCATAACCTACCCTTGAGGTAATTATTGTCAACAATCTCGTCAGTCTTTTCGTGATGTGTTGGAATAAAGCTTCTAGAGATGAGTTATTTATTGAATTTAAATGCATTTATAATGATGAATATACAGGGAGGTTATTTCCAATTACACTAATATAATTTGAACACAAAGCTCATGAAAAAATGAAATTATATAGCAAACAAAAGTTTGGTGCTTTTCAGTCGGTCAACACGAATGTACCCAAATAGAGCTGGGTTATGCCCTGATCCTGAAATAAATTACATAAGATTAATAAATACACTAGGATGACCAGTTTCGATCGTCAAGCGATCATCATCAGATCCGTTACACTTAGGCTATAACATCTATGTTTGAGAATACAGGTGAAAAATATATACAATATGTACAATTATTTAGTTGCAGTGTTGGTAATGCAACAGTCAGTGTATGTTAAATGTGGTATATCTAATGTTAGGTAAACTTCTAAAATAGTGATGAAAATCCGGAATTTGTCTGTTAGGGGTGATTATATGGTTTTACAAAATCAACTATGGTTATACTGAAATAATGCAAGCTTACACTTATCGAGTTGTCTCTTTAACTGGAACTTGAAGCAAGTTGAATTTATTTCAGGATCAGGGCATAACCCAGCTCTATTTGGGTACATTCGTGTTGACCGACTGAAAAGCACCAAACTTTTGTTTACTTAGGCAACACTGAAAAATGGCTTCAAACCTCACAATGAAATTATATAGTACATAGCTAATAGAAAAATGGTATGAAATAACAAATGTAACTAATTATTGTGATTACAATACTAATGACAGTTTTAGCCAGAAAGACAACAATGAGATTCATTACAGGTAATGATTAACAGTACACAGCCATTCTAATATTAGCCTAACGATTAATGTTAAATATTAATGTTTACTTTTATAGTGAATAGCATTAATATTCCTTTCTGGTTTACCCAACCCCATTGCCGTTAGCGGTGTTCACATTGTCGATGTATGGTTCTCAGAAGATTATCTCAATGTCTTATTTTTGCAATTCTAACAAAACGATCTAAATAAAATAAAGTTGTATCAGTTTGCTATGCAGTATTCTGTACATATGAAAATCGTCTTGTACCTGAAGTTTTCAGAACTGTAAGCTAAAGGAATTATATGCTACTTAAAAAGCAAAATAACGAGTGATGGACGAAACAAAGAGGATATTTGTTGCCATCAAATATAGATTTAGGTATTAGGAAGTCGTTCTTGAAAACATTTGTCTGGAGCCTGGCACTCTATGGAAGTGAAACTTGGACTTTTGGTGCAACAGAAAAGCGGAGAATAGAAACATTTGAAATGTGGTGTTACAGGAGAATGATCAATATCAGATGAGTAGATAGGGTTACAAATGAAGAGGTATTCGGGCGAGTGTGAGAGGAGAGATATTTGTGGCGACTTCTAATGAAGAGAAGTGATAGGTTGGTTGGAAACATCCTAAACATCCACGAAAAGCAAACTTAGTTATGGAAGGAAATGTCGAGAACTACAGGGGTAGATCAATGTTAGAATATGTAAAACATATTGCCTCGGATGTAAGGTGTGTTAGCTGTGTAGAGATGAAACGATTAGCTCTGAACAAGGAGGCATGGAGCGCTGCATCAGTCAAGAGACTGAAGGCTCAAACAATAACAACAACAACAAGCTTTCCTCTTTTCCGTCAACATATATCGTATTTTTTGAGACATCCATGCGGCAACAGGGCTGGTTACGTAAGTGGTGCGCTTTGGACCGTGTTTATGCAGGAGAGCAAGGATCTGTTCGTTATAGAACGCTAAATAAGAGCTGAATTATTTATAGTGTCATCAAAGAGAAGATCACTTTATTCGTTCTTCATGTCTCGTTAAGTTATTGTTTTCAGTTTACAACATAATTCAGTGAATAGGCTAAGTCAATGGTCAGCAGGGACCGTGCTCTGTGACGTCATCCGGGGGAGCACCGTGGACGACGAGAAAGACAGGCCATGTCGCGGATCTGTGACGTCAGAGGAGTGGTGTCGCTCGCTCGCCGCAATGATTGCACCGAGGTATTCCCATTTATTATATACAAGCCTACCAAGAGCCGAGTAATTTGTTAGAGTGAATTTACGGATATTCTCAAATAAAGTTAAATGCTGTGGAAGAAATACACCCCTATCACTAGCTCAAAACTTTCGAGCAGTAGAATATTAAGCAGTGTAATAAAAACATTGAATGGATGTTCCAGTTTATGCAGATATACAAAACTGTTCATATTATCCTCTGTTCATCAATAAGTTATTTTCATATATACCAGTTTACATGTAAGTTTAACTTTAAAAGCAGCTGGAATTAAAAAAAAAAGAAGAAACAACCAAGCATTGCATTAGGAGAAAGTAGCCAGTGCTTCATTTATCGCAAGGGAAGGGTCATTCATGCCCCAAAATAATAAAAACGAATATAAGAAATTTGAGCCTTAACTTGTGTTTTTTTAAATTTTGCTTTTTTGAGTAGGCCTACCATAAGGCAATCTTTTTCAACAACAAAAATGTAATGCATACTTCAGATACATATATGAATTGCTGAGATTATACTTACCTCCTTCAGTAGAGAGCCTTTTATCTGTCACCAATCCCCTACAGTGGCAGGTTTACTTCTTGTGGCAACTACCTTCAAGTTAGACATGTTTAACGGTTCTCTCCCTTTCCCAGTTAGGCTTAGGTCAAATTTATGGTTTTATGGGCTCAACATTCTTATAACGAAGTATATTACTACAATTGAAGGACCTTGGAAACTTATTTATTGTGAGTTAATTCCGTGGATTGGAATGTCGTGGATATCAGCCCCATGCACTTATGTGTGTACTGTACTTGTAATAGAAAAGGATGTGGTAGAGGTTTTCAATTAGCTTTTATTTACAATTGAATTGGGAAGACACTTCCAGGATGCAAAGAGTGGGATTCAAATCATTCTATCAAGAGCCTTCGTGCGAAGCTTTGAAGACTATTTAAATCCTATATCATGATTCAAATACTCCTTCGCAAAGCAGGTCACCTGGACAAGAAGCCACTTTACTTACCCCTACTCCATGTTGGTGGAACTGTTCCATTTATTAAAATTAAAGAATGACCATACTTGCCATTGTAATTTGGATCTATGCTGGCTACACGGACATGGTATCTCCCTCCCAATAAGATGTCCAAGATCTCCACCAAATGTCAAACGAGACCCTTCAAATTATTCAAATGAAAGCATTCCTCAACTTTTAATTATTTTTCTTATCCTTTGTTTCACCCTAGTGGTCTGGGGATGAAGAATTTTATAACATACCGGTACCCAGTCCTCCCCTACCCCTTCACCCCAGAAAATATCGTATACTCCTCATCACATCTGTTCCCCCTGAAAAAGAACATGGGCATCCTTGCAGGCCACATGGAAAATAAGCAGTTAACAGTACTACACACTGGGTAAATCGGTTTGAAATGGGTAAATCTAGAGCTTTAACAGAGAATTCTGGATATGGTGATTGGTTTAAGGGCCCTGGAGTCCAAAACTATGCCCGTATCTTCAAGAACACTAGCAAATTGCAAGTAATCCTCATCCAAGGACACAGTAATGCTTACACTTAATTATAATAAGCACACACAAAATGTATTACAGACATTTATTTTATTTAGGACATCTATATATATAAAGCTCAATGTTTGTCTGTCTGTCTGTCTGTCTGTCTGTCTGTCTGTCTGTCTGTCTGTTATGTATAGAAATCCACACCGTTTCACCGATCCGAACCAAAATTTGTATACTTACCCTTCGGAACCCTGCGGGTAACCCTGTCCACTTGAAATTTCCGACAGACCACCCCAGTCCCTGCATTTAGGCCCTTTGGCCCAAATCTACACCGTTCCACCGATCTCAACCAAAATTTGTATACTTACCCTGTGTAACCCTGTGAATAACACTGTCCACTTAAAATTTCGGACAGACCACCCCATTTCCTGCATTTAGGCCCTTTGGCAAAAATCTACATCGTTTCACCGATCCTAACCAAAATTTGTATACTTACCCTTTGCAACCCTGCGGGTAACCCTGTCCACTTGAAATTTCGGACAGACCACCCCATTCTCTGCATTTAGGCCCTTTGGCCCAAATCCACACCGTTTCACCGATCAGAACCAAAATGTGTATACTTACCCTTTGGTACCCTGCGAGTAACACTGTCTGCTTGAAATCGCGGACAGACCACTCCATTCCCTGCTTTTAGGCCCTTTGGCCCAAATCTGCACCGTTTCACAGATCTCAACCAAAATTTGTTATTTACCGTCTGGAACCCTGCGAGTAACACTGTCTGCTTAAAATTTCGGACAGACCACTCCATTCCCTGCATTTAGGCCCTTTGGCACAAATCTACACCGTTTCACCGATCAGAACCAAAATTTGTATACTTACCCTTTGGTACCCTGCAAGTAACACTGTTTGCTTGAAATTGCGGACAGACCACTCCATTCCCTGCATTTAGGCCCCTTGGCTTAAATCTACACCGTTCCACCGATCTGAACCAAAATGTGTTACCCTTTGTAACCCTGTGAATATCACTGTCCACCTAAAATTTCGGACAGACCACCCCATTTCCTGCATTTAGGCCCTTTGGCAAAAATCTAGATCGTTTCACCGATCCGGAACAAAAAATTTATACTTACCCTTTCGAACCCTGCGAGTAACCCTGTCTACTTGAAATTGCGGACAGATCACCCCATTCCCTGCATTTAGGCCCTTTGGCACAAATCTACACCGTTTCACCGATCAGAACCAAAATTTGTATACTTACCCTTTGGTACCCTGCGAGTAACACTGTCTGCTTGAAATTGCGGACAGACCACTCCATTCCCGGAAAGAGGACAGGGTCCGTCAGAAAGGCAATGGAAAAAAGGGGTAAAACCGGACCCGCTCAGTAAACCCTCAGGGTTGCCAGCTCCCGAACTCACCAGCCATGAGCCCTTGAGGATGTAGCACTATCCAGGGTGCACCAGAAGTGGTGGGGCTACACACACCCTGCCTCCTTGAGGGTCTTGAGCAGAAGACATGAGATATTAAGAAAGGAAAAAGAAGGCTGACACCTCGAAGAATGAGGCTATCAGGAATGATTAGTTAGGGCCAATTAAGGCGGGAAAGTGAAAGAGTCGCTAGGCTTCGGATACCCTGATACCATCGGGGTCGGAAGAGAACAAGAGTTTGACCAAGGGGGCTGACAGGAAAGAGAACTGAAAGGAGCCCGGCACCAGTAAGTAGAAGCAATGCCGGACTCAGCTGGGGTCCCGTGGTCGCAAACTCATGTCCCACAAGTTTTGAGACCCTGGTGGGTGGAGGGGGGAGGAGGGGGCAGGTGTGAGAATATCTTGCTTCATCGCGAGGTGACATGAGAGAAATGTCCAGACCCCGCCGTGTTACCTGGTATTGCTGACTATGCTGATGTTCATACAGGGTCTTTGCTCAAACCACTGCAGTGTTATGAAACAATGAGTGATTCACCGGTCAATGTGAATAGGACCGGGACCCCCCTCCCGAACGTCTGTCATCATATATCGTCATCATCTGCGATATTCTCAGGTTCGTGCAGCTTGGACCCTAGCAGTACTCGATAAGCTCTTTCACTACACGCATCGAGTATAGGCCTAAGCCAGAAAATAACGTTCAGACTTAGGAAGACATCGAAGGTAGAAATCTGAATTACCTATATCAGATTTAAAATTACACCATGTTCGTTTAGTAGTAATTTTTCATTACCTTATTATTATCATAAGGGCAAATGACCTAGATGTTACGCCCATTATACCACTAATCACCAACACATAAAATCTTCTACGACTGAGATGTCACGAATTGTGGGACCGCTAATGACTTGACTCGGACTGAAGACAAATATCATGAGAATGATCGTTATTTTACAGAGCCTTCCCATAGTGACTTAAGTATAAACAATGTCACTGGGTTTGATAATTAAAGAAATGAATACATAAATAAATATAATTTATGACGTTGAGTGTTAAGGAGACTGAAATATTATCATCATTCCACCGGGCGAAGCCGGGTACTACTGCTAGTTGGTTATAAATATAAACATCCTAAGCACATTAACACATTGTCTGGAAGAATCCTAGAATGTAGAAAATGAAGTTTGCAGGTTTCACCCCTCAATTTTGTAGTAATTTCGTACTCTTGGTCCAGATTTTCATGCCAATCATCTGAATACAAGCTTATGCTGCCATCTGTTGGTAAATTTATCAGTTATGAGTAGCCTAGGCAATGTTTGTCAAGTGTGAAACTTTTCTTACATGTTATTTTCTTGTCCCATATAATTTTTAGCTGTATGGCATTCACTAAAAGAATATCATTACTATACACATGCACATATTTAACATCGAACAGAAGTATTTTGGTTTTGGTAGTACAGTAATGGCTATTTTGGATAAATGGTGGAACAAGGACATACCAATTAAGGCTAAAGAAGTTATGTACAAAGCATATTATGTTCCTATAATGACATATGCAGCAGAAACTTGGACAATGACTAAGAGGGATGAGAACAGAGTACAAGCAGCTGAGATGAGATTCCTGAGAAGTATGGTCCAGAAAACGAGGAGGGACAGATTGAGAAATGAAGATATACGGAAAGAACTGGGAGTACAGAAACTAAACGACAAACTGGAGCAAAACAGATTGAGGTGGTTTGGACATGTCAAATGGATGAATGAAGTAAGGCTACCAAGACGAGCACTGGAACGACGGATGACAGGGAAGAGAGGACGAGGAAGACCAAGAATGCGTTGGATGGACTCGGTGGAGAATAGTATTAGAAAACGGAACCTGGATTGGAACACTGTGTCGGAAGAGGAATGGTGGAACGACAGAACGAAGTGGAGAGGAACCATATTTGCCCCCACCCACTGTTAACTGGAAAAGAGGAAATGAAGATGATGATGATGATACTGGTGGAACCATGCGTCTTTGTTTATGTTGATGGTCAGTGGCTTTAGTAAATTTTATTCGCTAGAATTATATTTTTATTGGTTTACTGTGAGTGGTGGAACTTGTGTAAGTTAGGCCTAATGGTATTTTAGAGATTTGTGTGCAGTTTATTAGATGTATTCTGTATCTAGTCGATGGCGTAAACCGAAAGACTGTGAAACAAAGAAAAGGAATAGTGCTATTTTGAATGTTGACAAACAGTGGGGTGAGAGATCAAACCCAAGTGATATTACATGTGAAGTTAAATCTCCTCCAGGACCTTGTTGTAGTAATGCATGTTCAATAGCTGCAACTACTACTTCTGCCAGTGTCAGAAAACTGGAATAGGCCTATTTTAGTGAGGAGAATACTGTTAGGCCTAGTGTTAATGATGAGCACATTCTCATGGGTGCCCTCCAAAATTTGTTTACAGACCTGTGTGGTGAATGTGGCAGTAAATCTTCGTGTAAACATCAGGGAGAAACATGGGCTTAGAAAGAAGTTACCTCTGAAGTGTGGAAAAAGTGATTTTGTAAACTCAGGGAAGTTTTGATGCAGGTAATTCCACTAAAATACTGTTTTTTTTATAAAGTTAGCTTTTTCTCAATACTATATTTTTCAGCATTTTAAATGTTCCAGCTGCACGAGTTTTGATCCCATTACCTTCAAACTTGGTTTGCACATACAACTTTGTGGTCTTAATAATATGTGGTATCCATTTTGAAAAATATTAATAAATTTCAGAAATATTTAGGTTCAAATTTGAAAAAATGACATATTTTAACAGAACAACAGGTCATTCTAAGAAAAAATAATTTAATAATAAACCATTTGCACTGATTTTAAAAGTAATACCAATTTTTATTTGTATACCATTGATGATCATTCCATATAAGTTTTAGATTGATAACTTTAAAGTTGATGAGCCTGGGACATTTTCAAAATTTGCATATTTATTACATAAAATATGTTATAATTTCTAAATGACTGAACCAAATACTGTAGCTTCAAAGTTTAGAATTCCCTTAATTATGCTCACTTTAAAGAACCTACAAAATTTGGTGAAAACTGGGTGAAAATACCGGAAAATTCAAAACCAAGTAGGGCAAAAATATTATGGATATTGTGTGGTTAGATGAAACGTGGGTCAATGCTGGCCACACAGTATCTAGGAGTTGGAGTGACAACTCAGTTCAAGGGACAATGAAAGGATCGTCAGGCAGAGGGGGTCGATTTATTATTCTACACGCCGGGCTATCACACGGTTTTGTTAATAATACACTTTTGCTCTTTAGGTCGAAAAGAACTGGTGATTACCATGAAGTCATGGACTACAACCAGTTTTTAAAATGGTTCCAGGAACAATTGTTATCCAACATCCCTGAACACAGTGTTATTGTAATGGACAATTCTTCGTACCACACAGTACAGATAGAATAAGCTCCAACAACTTCAAGTACGAAGCCGCGAATGTTGGAATGGCTCGACCGCCATACTGTAGTGTAGCCTACCATGCGACAGCTCTCTGACAAAAGGAATCCTTCTCGGTAGCGCTGAATGAACATAGAACGAGCGGTAACATTCTATATAATACATGAATTAGCCAGAATACCTTATGAAACGATGAGAAATAAATCAGGGAGCAATGTTTTAATAGTTGTTTCCTCCTCTGCCATCTGTGACCCACCCAGCCATCCCAAATATAGTGAAAATTACAGCTGTGAATACCATTGTTCAAATCAATCTTCAAAACAGTACCATAACAGTACTGCCAACCTCGCCCTTACGGTACTAAGCTTATGTGAAACAAAAAAGTGCCCAGTTCAGTCTCTAGTGGGCATCATTCGTACGCCGCACTCTGTTCACGACTCTAATTAGGCTAGTGTGTGCAATATTTCGCATCTCTGTAATGATTTTCTTTTCCACGGCTGAAATGAGTGTTTTTTGTTATCTGCTCTGTAATTACTATGCAGTATATCGCTCTCCTGTAATAAGTATGCGGTTTTTTCCCGCACAACTGTGGTTTTGACAAAGGTTACAGCCTAACGCGCCCAGATCAATGGTTTTGTGTCAACCATGCCTCACTAGCTGCGCGCGGCCAAGGCCGCACCTACACCCGACCATTCTAACCTTCGTTTTGTCCAATCCAATGTTTTTTGACAATTGTTACAGCCTAAAGCGCCCAGATCAATGAGTTTTGGCAATGGTTACTGCCTAACGCCTCCCGAAGATTCTTTTTTCATCCTTTTCTTTTTTGCATCCCACTTCTTTTTATCAACAGTGATCTCACATGTTGGCAGCAATGTGTGTGCTGCTAGAGTGAGCCTTGATGACAGTTGAACGGGATGCAAGTGCTGTCGAAGCATGGCAGCCGTTTTCAAAATAGCAATAAATAAAAACACATATAATTTACGTACTTTAGCACATTATATGAGGTTCAGTAGTAATTAGGGTTCTTAATTTCAATAAGTAATATCGCCCAGACGATGAAACAAGGACACAAGGTATGTAAAAGTACATTCATGTCTGCTGCAAGTGTATAAGCCACGTTCCACTTACATTCAGAATTAATATCCTTCTCAACCTTATACAGCAGCGCAAGCCTAAACCCATGTAGGCTACCACGTGGATGAACTGGCGAGAAAGCATGGCCATGAGATCATCATGCTGCCCCATATCATTGCCACTTCAATCCTATAGAAATGATATGGGGTCAAGTGAAGGGTTATGTAGCATGGCATAATAAAAATTTCACACTCCATGAGGTTGAGAAGCTTACCGTTTAGGCTATTAGGGAAGTGACTTTAGAAAACTGGAAGCGTGTAGTGTTAATAGTGTAACGAGAACTGGATGAGGCTACGAAACGCGAATGTATACTCGATGATGGGGTAGATCGGTTCATCGTTTCCCTGGAAATTAATTCCGGATCCAATTCAGACACAAGTGACGAAGAGGGGGCTATGGAAGGAATAGAACCCTTACAGTAATTAAGTTAGAAGCAGCTAGAGCTATTAGGTAACTTTCATTATTTATTATTATTTATTTTATTAAGATTATTAGCCTATTATCATTGTGTTCTAATTCTGTTGCATCGATTGTGCCCTTTCACATGATTACGGCTGACACACCTGGAAGCCTCTTGGAATGTTATGAGTCATGATCTGCCTCAGTGGCAACGCAGCATTTCCCCACGTGTTAGCTTTGACAGCTGTCAGCGCTCATTATTGGTAATACAGAGTATAGTAAGGCTTTACATACAAACACAAACCTAACCCCAGACCCCCTTGCTTGTACTACTAACAATAATTTTCGTCCAGATAGCCACCTAACCAAGTAGCGACCAATGGCTTTGTCTCGCCATGGCTTTAGAAGAGTACAATTCAACTTTTCCATTAAAATGAACTATAAGTAATTTATGAACATTCATGATCTTTCAAGTAGGCCTAAGTTACTTCTTCTTTAGACTGAGATAGGCTGCTCAATACTCCCATTAATGTCAAAAGTACTCAAATCAAACATACCAAGCAACTTTTGTAGATTTGATGTATGAGGCAGATAAATATGACCACTCCGATGTAACTTTTTGTACGCTGATTTACAAGTGAATATATATGGAAGCTGCCAAGAGTAACGTGTCTCCACTGTACTTACGATTGTTTGCTTTAACATCTAAAAACTTAATTTGCTCTATTAAAAAATGTAATGGTGTACACTCATCACTCGAAAAACTTCTATGTAGGAAGTTCACAGGAGCATTCACTGCTGACAACTTTCTTCCATTTTCATCGCACAGAGAATTTTCATCAAATGAATTTTTGTTAGTAATGCAAAGAAAGTGTTGTGGCACTTAATATTTGGGAATCTGCAACCCATTGACAGCCAGCTCAATGCTGAGGTTATTTAGAATACACACAGAACCTGTAATTATGGACACTGCATCACTCAAATTCTTCAAGCACTTCACCAACTTGTCTTCTGTCTTGGTATATGTCCATTCCTGCTTAAATTTATTCCTGTTGGAGGAGAAGTGTTCAGATAAATCTGATAGACTGTGCACAGAATTCTCTTCTTCATAGTGTCTGAAGTCTTCCAAGCTCGCTTCTATGGCTTTATCCGAGATTTTCTACCTCTGCATCACACAGTCTTCTAGAAGAAGGCCCAGGAGTGGATAGATATCCTGGCAAATTCGGAAATATTGAAGGTACTGCATCAGGTTTCAACTTCGGATAACTCCTAGCAAATGTCTTTATTTTCCCATCAACTTGCCCTGTCCTGATAACAGAGCTATCAGGAAAATGTTTTATACAAATTATAGGCTTGCTCACTTTAGAGAACTCAGTGGGAATTTTTCTAGGCAATAATTTCTTAATTTTTCGTCCTTTGGGAGAGAAAATGTAGAAACATTTTCATGCTGAGATCTGTAATAATTGTTCTTACAGCCAGCCATATTACAACATCTCGGCATTTTGATTTCCTGTAAAAGGGATACATTTATTAAATTTCTTACTTTAACTCAGATAATTAACTTAGCATGCATTCCAATAGTCCTTAACATCCACAATATTAGGCTAACGTAAGTTCGTACATAACCTACACCATATGTGCGTTTGATTAATCTGTAGCATTAATAAGAAATAAAGTATCGCAGGTGTTAACACTTACCCTGTAGGCTACGTGATTATTGCAGCTACATGATGCACCACAACACAAGTTGGATGTAAAGTTGGAAAACACTAACCATCCTCACACTGCTATTCACAAGAAATTCACAAACAAGTCGCCTCAACCGGAGTCACTAGGCTACTTCGCCTACGTCACAGACAAGATGGCTGCTCGCGCTGGGGCCAGTATCTTTCGTAGGCCACGGGGGAGCACGGAGTTAGCGGGCAGACCTGTGGTGGTTGGCAGTTGTTTCTTGTCTTTCATTCTACCACATTCATGGGTACGCCGAGTTTTCAAGCCATTCTTTCAGTGTTGGCTATACAAACCGATGTATGCCTCTCACCAAGGCGGTCCGGGTTCGATTCCCGGTCAATGCATGTGAGATTTTCGAAGTGAAATGCCATGTACTGTGGTTCGGATTCCACGTAAAAAGGAGGTCCCGTGGCTCATAATCACAAGATTCACGGCCACGTAAAACTACAATCTTCCTTCCTTCCAAACTGCCAGTTGTAACTCTTCAGTCGGTCAACACGAATTTGCCCAATAACTGGGCCCGGATGTTCATGCCCTAAAAATCCGACAAATGCGCATGCACATATGCTCTTAAAAATCTGAAAATATGTCCATAAATATGCACCATGAAATTGAAATAATTTATGTCCCTTGGCAGTAGAAAGGACGAGTTAGTATTACATTAATGAATTAACATTATTCCCTTGAGGTTGAAACAGAAGTGGTCCCGTTGCCAATGTTGACTGATGAATTGCAGTTCACAACCATCACTTTGCACAAATTTTCAATTGAAAGACTTCATCTGTTGTCTCGCAAAATATTTTTGTAACGTGAAAAACTTCTCTCCATGCCAGAGGAGGTTATTGTGGTATATTTAGACGAAATTAACTACTCCACAGGAAGAGGCGAGTCGTTTGCCGTGACAGACGGGTTTCCTTCGAGCATGTCTCGAATTTCGCAGATCTGTTTATAACCAGGATTTTTTGAAAAGGCAAAATTCACATTTTTTTCACATTTTGTCCTATACTACCTGAAACAGAAATTAGGACGCTGGTGATTCATTTAAGGGAGATCCTACAGCTTCCAGTGACGTTATGGCTCTTGGTAAGAAAGAAAAATTGGCAGATATAAAACAAGATTCTCGTACAATTCTATGTCTGACAAAATATTGTGTACTATTTCTATTGATGCAGCATCATTCGAGTCCAATTAATTAACAATCTCTTGGACAAATTCTATGTGCTGAGCATAATACAATGCTGCATCCAGCCACGTTCCCCTACGGGTTAATACTGGCGCAGGAGGATGTGGGATATTAGGTGCTGTTGACCTAAACAATTGTACTCTCGAAGGAGGTTAAGAAAAATGTTCTTTGTAGAGGCCACAAATCGGTCTAACAAAAGGAAAGAAATGCGTATTGTCTCAGCAATGCGATGGAGAGCATGTGCTAAGCAAGTTATATCAATTACGTTAGGAAAAATACATTTGAGGGTTTGCCCTGATTTTACCATGCAAGTACAGTACCTGCATCTGTAATAAATAAAAGTAGCCGGTCGTGTTTGATACTGTAACATTTTTAATGTGTTAACTAAACGTGGTGATGACTATTGTGGTTCAATAAAACAAACATAATAAGAATAAATAATATACACTGTGGTGTGACCTTACCTGTGATAGTGTAATATAATAAGTTGTTGAGCGCCAGATTCCTATTTAAGATAGTGAATCGAAATTTATTGATTTAACCTCAGCTATCAGCAGTAGAGTCGAGAACCACTTACCCGGGCCGTAGTGAGACAAAGTCATCTAACCAATCCGTATTTAATCAAGGAGTATGATTGCCTTAAAGTACCAACTACAATGAAAGAAATAGGCATTACGTTAAAGGAAATGAATTTATTTACTCAAGAACAAAATACTAATAAAACAGAATAGTGATAGTCACACAATTGAATTTAAAATTACTCAATGCGGCAATTAATTATTTAAAAGAAAATGAATATTAAAATGAATTGAAAGTTAAATGAAGTTAAATTATAATAGAGACGATAGTTTTATTGAATTGTTGGCTCACCCAGTCGAAGATTCGTCATATTTAAGAAATGATCGATGATCTCCATGTTACGTCGCTTATGTTTAAAAAAAATGATGTGATATCTCATTTACTATGAAATATCCTCATTAAGTACGTTGCCATCTGTAGAAAAACTCTTGATCAGGGATATAACCCATTATGTATTGATATAGATGTCGGCAAGACATCGTTCAGTGTCGACTCTCGGTGCTCAGTCCATTAGGACCCAGAAAGCAAGGTTACAACTTCCTTCCTTCATTGAGAGCTGTAGAACAATGCCATTCTTGTCCGATGTTGCAGGTACAAATACTAATGATTTCCTTGTCACGTGGTGTCACAGCTTCCCTCTCTCTTAGCCTTCTCCATTCTTGACTCATAACTTGCAATATATATTGACGCGTATATACCGTAGAAAATGGCGTGTTGGTTACACCATTGTGGGTTTCTTAACATCTCAGGAAAATGACGCAGTTAGCCGTGGTGTAATTCTTACTACGTCGTTCAGTTTGTGACGCACAGGGTTAGTCCATATCGCCAGTCTTGTTGCAATATATAATACTTCGTCTCTTTACAAGTAATTGTTAATAAAAATCTAATTGAATATAATAATCAAAACCGCTTACAATTATCTGATATAAAAATCATCTCATGGATGTACTAGTTAATAATAATAATAATAATATGATAATTATAAATGAATAACCCTATAAATATAACCGCTATGGGATCGAATCGTTACAATCGCCCCTGATATAAATAATTTAAAATAAAATGTAACATTATTTATATCACTACACATCCTACACAAATGAATACAAATTTAAATATTAATACCCCCATAACGACAACATACAAATAATACCCTTCAACAATACATAAAGATATACAAGAACATACTCTTTTCACTTTACATATTTGTACTATCATTTCTCATTCTTCCAAATGTTCATAATGTTCATTCTTCTTTATATATGTTGTAAAAAAAAATATACATAAATGTATTCTTCACAAAAAAATCATATTTTAACTTTCATTCATCTCATTCTTCCAAATGTTCATAATGTTCATTCTTCTTTATGTATTAAACGAGCTGTAAAAAATATACATATAAAATGCCCTTCACTTTTATTTTTGACATATATGTCAACGCTGCACTCGTTTATATTTCGGTGATCGTATGCATGACATACAATTTTGGCTTCATCTCTTTTGAACGTAGTTTTTGTATATCAGTCTGGCGTAGAAGTACATTGTTGTAATACCAGCTGATTAACCCATAATAACTATTACAGCACACGATAATAGGATGCAAACAATACAATATTCCTTTCGTCTTTATAAAGGGATTACTCAAATGCAGTAAAATTTCAATAATTGAAGAAAAAAATAACTTAGCAAGATATTCAAGGCAATTCCAATTTCAGTGCATATGTCATACATGTAAATATTTCCCCAAATACATAATGACATCGAAATACCTCAAAGCAGTTATTAAACAGTTCATTTAAATATCCAAGTTACTACTCACCTGCCTTCGTGGCTTAATTCTTTCTTAGGCCACGGCCGCCTCCTTCCAAATTAATACTTCCTAAGTCTCCACGACTTCTTAACTTCTCATAAAACCATAATTCCTCTTTACTACTTCTCGAAAACAATAACTTGGATTTTCAAAATCACCAATAAACATAAAATCTGACTTCTCGTTCACTTTATAAAATTTAACTTAGCGTCAAGATATAACTTTACCGTAACGTCATTCCTTACTTACCATAACAAAATGATTAAGACTTGGACAAAATACTACTCAATACCTGAATTACGTATATCACTAAACTATTTCACAAAAACACATGACAAACTCCTCGGAATAAATATTTCGTTCCACAAAATATTAATGCTCTTATACTTTGAACTTAGTCTATTCATGATTTGACTTTTTGCTGAATGCCTAAAAACCCCCCTTAGTTTTCTCTCAAAACTCTTAATTAAGTACCGTGTCCTCCAAACACCACTTCCTACTTGTTCTGACCGCCTGGACTATAGCTCACTCTTGCTATACCAGGATCTCTCAAAACTCATCGTGACATCACACGTCACATACAAAAAAAAACTCCCCTATTCGTGGTATAATCCCACATCTTCGTATTGTTACAGGTCACCTCTTACTGACCAATAACACATTAAATTTCAGCTAAAAAAAAATCGTACATGCTTCGACTAATTCCTTGGAATAATAACATCACACTATGCTTTCCTAGCTATTGTCTTCCTAAAATAATGACAGTGTTCCTGTTGATAGTTAATAACACCGACACTCCTAATTAGCAAATATTCTCCCATAATCACTTCATAAAGCAAGTTCTGAGTTCTAACACAGTTCAGATACTTTCTTCTCTATCAAATTAAATGCGTAACTTACACCTGCCTTTAATTGTAACTTCATTATTACCCCTTAGGTATACACTTATCTTACCAACTTATTCTTCCTTCAAAATATTAACTTATCTTTACTAACTCCGTATGACATAAATAAAACTTTAATTTCCTGTCTACTAAAAAAAATGATTTACTTTTAAAATCCTCAAAACGTCGAATTATAACAAATTCCTTTCACTTCTAGAAAATATTATGTCAACCTTTTAATTATAATTATTATCTTTACTTTAACCTGTGTGTAGGACAACAATCTACCACATCATTAATTCGTTATTAATCATCAGTAACTTTTTACTACAAAGTGGTTTAGCTCGATAACAAGCCTTGTAATATCTTTAAAACGTGCGTAACTGTAACAAAAACTTGGACAATCTTACCTTTGTAATCTCTTATTACCTTGTGTGCATACATCCATATATACTTTAAAAAAAACTCCCTTATTAACTTCACGTAGTCCCGTAGATACCATAAAAAATAATTATTGCTTAACGGAATATACCTCGCTGACCTACTTCATCTTACCAAAAACTTCCTCCAACCTACTTCATTTGGCATCTTACCAAAAACTTCCTCAAAAAACAACTTCATTTGGCATCTTACCAAAACTTCCTCCTTAAAAAACTTCATTTGGCATCTTACCAAAAACTTCCTCAAAAAACAACTTCATTTGGCATCTTACCAAAACTTTAAAAACCACATTGCTCAATGGCATTACCTTCGTTGGCTTACTTCTTCAAACTCACGTCCATTTACGTGAAAATACACACATACACACACACATATCTGTCAACAAGTATCAGATGTCCTAATTAGTTACTACTTCCTCATTTCAACCCGATGTTGGTTAATTCATACAACGCATTACCATTAACTATTCTAAACCACTTATAAATTTCTCAAAATATATCCACTGATAACCTCGCTGTCCTCAACTGAAACTTCTTTAAAAATCAATACCTAATTCTTCAACTCATTCGTTTTATTACCACTGTATCATCTTATCTTCACTCACTTTTGAATTAAATCTTTATTACCATTATATTCTTACTTATGGTTGCCATAATAATTATTACTTTCTTTCGATTACTTACCTATGTAATAATCTTCCTACCCTTTTTTTTTTTATTATTTAATTCTTACTTCATCCAACTTACCTGCAGTTTAAGGACCAACATTCAACTTACCTGCATTGCTCAATAGCACGACAACCTCTGTCTTCAAAATTAAATAATTTTAGTCAATCTAAATCAATAAGCGTAGGCACTACGCGCCCCTTACCATCCTAACTTCACGACTGAATTAAAATTACACACAGCAGGTTTCTTATCTACCTCTTTTAAGTCATATTAAACTTCATTACTTAATATTTAAGTCATACGGAAGAGTAACTATCGGTAATATAAATTTACATCACTACTTTCTCTGGCATTTCACCGTTCTTACCATCTTCATCTTCAATTCTATCTCTTTCTAGGGTTCCATTTTCCTCTTTTCTTATAACATTACTTTCTACCTCTTTCGGACTACACTCATCAACAGTAACATTATACTTCGGCTTTCCTCCTATCATTTCCCCAAGTCTGGCTAATTCATTACGCCACTGCACCTCATATGCTTTCTTTCTCTCTTTCATTCTGATTTCTTTTTCCACTAACAACTTAATTCTCTTCTCTTTCATTTTACTTCTAAAATATCTACCTACATGTCTTCCCTTCACTTCTCCACTACTAATATTTAATTTTCTCTTTAGCCGTTGCCCATTGCTTCTCCTCTTATCTATCTCTCTCCTCCTCTTAACCTGTTTACTAATTATGTTCTTCTGACTATGACTTAACGCACGCTTCTCTGCCACTAATAATTTCATATTAACTTCCTCTATCACAGGACTAAATTCTTCCCTAGTTTGCCTATCTAATTTATCTATGATTGTCTGCATCTTAATCTCTTGGGTGCTTAGTACTTTCTTTATCTTACCTACTTCTATCCCTATCTTTTCTCTCATCTTCTTCACTTCTTTTTCGCTACATTCTATAGTCTCTTCTACAGCTATCCTGCGTTCATCTAAAATCTCCTTCAACTCTACTATGCTTTCTCCTACTATCTCCTCTGACGCTAATCTATTTTCACCTAAAATCTCGTCTGACTCTAATCTGATTTCACCTAAAATCTCCGCTATTTGCCGTTCCTCACCTAAGATCTCCTCCGATTCCAATCTGCTTTCACCTACAATCTCCAATGACTCTAATCTACTTTCAATTACAGTCTCCACTAATTCCAATTTGCTTTCACCTAAACTCTCGTCTGACTCTAATCTGATTTCACCTAAAATCTCCGCTAATTCCAATTTGCTTTCACCTAAAATCTCGTCTGACTCCATTCTACTTTCAATTATAGTCTCCTTACAGGCTGTCTTTACTGATTCTACTGCAGTTTCCCCTAAAGTCTCTACCACCTGCCTAGTTTCCACTTCTACCAATTTGCTAAAACTTTCACCTTGAGTTGCTATTTTCTCTTCAATCACAGTTACTATTCTTTCCTGAATCCTACTTTCTGCTGCTTCTAATTTCTTATCTACTGTCTTAATAATATCTTTAGCCTTCATCTCTACCTCCTCCTTAATTTCACCTCTGATTTCCTGTTTCACCCCCTGAATACTCTCCTGTAGCATATCATACTTCATACTTAATTCTCTATTCATCGTTTCCACAATATCTAGTTTTACATTATTCTCTTCCAATTTCTGATTTATTTTACTCATATCCTCTCTCATCTTTTGATTACTCTTATCTAATTTCTCACCTAAATCTCTACTCAATTCCTTCCTACTTTCCAAATTATCTTTCTTACTCTCTTCCATATTTTTATTCATATCTTTATCTAATTTCTCAAATTTATCATTGAATTCCTTCCTACTTTCTAAATTATCTTTCTTACTCTCTTCCATATTTTTATTCATATCTTTATCTAATTTCTCAAATTTATCATTGAATTCCTTCCTACTTTCTAAATTATCTTTCTTACTCTCTTCCATATTTTTATTCATATCTTTATCTAATTTCTCAAATTTATCATTGAATTCTTTCCTATTTTCTAAATTATCTTTCTTACTCTCTTCCATATTTTTATTCATATCTTTATCTAATTTCTCAAATTTATCATTGAATTCTTTCCTATTTTCTAAATTATCTTTCTTACTCTCTTCCATATTTTGATTTAGCCTACCAATATTTTCTTTCATCTCCCTACTATTTTTATTCATCTCCTGACTATTTTTATTCATCTCCCTCAAGATATCAGCTAATGAAATTTCATGGACCTCTAAGGACTTCTGTTTCTCCTGACTACCACTAGTCTCAGGATGTACCTCTGTATTCGTCTCGAGATTTTCCTCTGAATTCATGTCAGGGTTAACCTCAGGATTATTTTCAGGATTACTCTCAGGATTATTCTCAAGATTTACCTCCGACATCTTGGTATTATTCTCTACGCTCTCAACATCGCTACCGCTATCAACCTCCTTATAATTAACTTTCTTGACTGCATCCCTACTTCTCAACTGCCTCTGTTCCTCCTCCGACATCTCGAAGTACACCGTATAACAATTGCCCTTCCAAAATTTCACTTCACTTCACTGTCCCCCAAAAGCACTGACAATTTGCACTGAAATTATACACTCCTCTGACTAAATACCGAATGGTTTTCGTGCCCTACTTTGTGGCGCCAAATGTAACATTATTAATGTGTTAACTAAACGTGGTGATGACTATTGTGGTTCAATAAAACAAACATAATAAGAATAAATAATATACACTGTGGTGTGACCTTACCTGTGATAGTGTAATATAATAAGTTGTTGAGCGCCAGATTCCTATTTAAGATAGTGAATCGAAATTTATTGATTTAACCTCAGCTATCAGCAGTAGAGTCGAGAACCACTTACCCGGGCCGTAGTGAGACAAAGTCATCTAACCAATCCGTATTTAATCAAGGAGTATGATTGCCTTAAAGTACCAACTACAATGAAAGAAATAGGCATTACGTTAAAGGAAATGAATTTATTTACTCAAGAACAAAATACTAATAAAACAGAATAGTGATAGTCACACAATTGAATTTAAAATTACTCAATGCGGCAATTAATTATTTAAAAGAAAATGAATATTAAAATGAATTGAAAGTTAAATGAAGTTAAATTATAATAGAGACGATAGTTTTATTGAATTGTTGGCTCACCCAGTCGAAGATTCGTCATATTTAAGAAATGATCGATGATCTCCATGTTACGTCGCTTATGTTTAAAAAAAATGATGTGATATCTCATTTACTATGAAATATCCTCATTAAGTACGTTGCCATCTGTAGAAAAACTCTTGATCAGGGATATAACCCATTATGTATTGATATAGATGTCGGCAAGACATCGTTCAGTGTCGACTCTCGGTGCTCAGTCCATTAGGACCCAGAAAGCAAGGTTACAACTTCCTTCCTTCATTGAGAGCTGTAGAACAATGCCATTCTTGTCCGATGTTGCAGGTACAAATACTAATGATTTCCTTGTCACGTGGTGTCACAGCTTCCCTCTCTCTTAGCCTTCTCCATTCTTGACTCATAACTTGCAATATATATTGACGCGTATATACCGTAGAAAATGGCGTGTTGGTTACACCATTGTGGGTTTCTTAACATCTCAGGAAAATGACGCAGTTAGCCGTGGTGTAATTCTTACTACGTCGTTCAGTTTGTGACGCACAGGGTTAGTCCATATCGCCAGTCTTGTTGCAATATATAATACTTCGTCTCTTTACAAGTAATTGTTAATAAAAATCTAATTGAATATAATAATCAAAACCGCTTACAATTATCTGATATAAAAATCATCTCATGGATGTACTAGTTAATAATAATAATAATAATATGATAATTATAAATGAATAACCCTATAAATATAACCGCTATGGGATCGAATCGTTACAATACCAGATGGCCATAATAATTTCAAGGAGTTCATCACACACTGGGGCGCAGTTGCATTGGTAGTGGCCGGCAATTCACACATATTAAGGAGATAAGGTATCGCCTTTTGTTCCTTATATATGGATCTGACAATTAAAACCTTGTGTATTGCATATTAGCAATAAAACGGCCCTCAGAATCCGTGGTTTCGTCAACAGACAACACCCCACTACTTGCTTATGAACAGGTTCTTTATTTGCGAGTTTTCTTGTTAAATTCTCCCTATGTTTCGCTGTATTTATGTGCTGAACTACTTGGAATCTTTTCTCACTCCCTACATATTTTTCACACGCTGCACAGAACAGCACCCTATAATCTGTAGATATTAAGTCACCTGAAAACTCTTTCTGTAAGTTAGTTAATCTACCACTCAAAATTGGTCTTATTGTCGGTTTTAAAGGACTTTTAACACACTTTATTCGCGTAACTTAATATAATTTGTCTGGACGGAACGATTCGACATCACCGTTACAAATTACAGCACTACTGCCCGAGGACAGCCAAAGAAGGGAAGGATGATGCAGCAGGGTATTCACTGCATGACATCATTAGGCTACTCCTCTCCACGTGACGATTTGCTCCATCGTGGGCAGCGTTACTACCAACATGATCCATACAAAAATAATAAAATAAAAAGCCATAAAATTCGTAAAATATGCCATATACACTAAAATATTGAAATATGATACATTGATCAATTTCACGAAATTATATAACCTAAAAACGTGTTAAAATATGCCACATAGGCAATATATTGAAATATGATGCATTTATCATAATAAAAAAATCAGTTATGTGCATCACAAAATCATGTTCAAAAACTGAAAATTCCATAATTTGTACACACAATGTACTGCATAAGCATTCATATTAGAACCCTAAGAAGAAACATGCAAATGCATGAACTTCCGGGCCCTAATTATAAGTAAATAACACGCCTGGAGAAAATACATGTATTAGTTATGATCACTATTATAATGGGACAATTTTAGGATAACACGTGTCAGATCCTGAGTGATCACTGTCATGAGATCTAAATTTACTGTATATACCTATACAAGTAACCCCCCCCCCTCCCTGGCACTACAGCCCGTGAAGGGCTTAGACCTACCAAGCGACCGCTGCCCAGCCATCTGGCCTGCAGAGATTGGGGTGACGCGTGATCAGCTCATCAGGTCCCCTTGGCCGTTAATCTTGGTTTTCATGATCGGGGCGCTGCCTCACTGTCAGACAGCTACTCAATTGTCCTCACGAGGCTGAGTGCACCCCGTTCCAGCCCTCACGTCAGTTTCTAAAATCCATGACGGAGCCGGGAATCGAACCCGGGGCCTCCGGGTGATAGGTAGGCGCGCTACCCCAACGCCACGGGGCCGGTTATACAAGTATTATCTAACTACAAAATTGTAGCACGTTTAATTGGTGTTTATATTATGATTCGCAGATTGAATCTCGTTATATAAGGTTAGTCCGTTTTATACGGGTTATTAATTTGTATACACGAGGATAATACTCACACGCACAAGGTGAGCGCAGGTTCTTATGACTTGGCGCACTGACAAAAAGGATGCTCTCTACTGTGCATCAACGAAGAACGGCAGGAATACTTGCTACCATGGCACTCTCTGTACTGTTCTACTAATACCGGCCTTTGGGATTTAAACACCGATTGTGCCGGGAATCGATCCCGCGGCAATGGTTACTGGAAACTGAGCCCTAAGCTGCCCTGCAACACTAGGGACTCGAGGAAGGTACTATCCCATGACCATATACATTTGCGCGTATGGTACAGTGGAACGTGGCTAATTCGAACTTCTATAATTCGAAATCTTCTTTAATTCGATTTTTTCTCTTGGTCCCTAGAATTTTATATACAATCAATGCTAAAAAATCGTGGTTAATTCGAATTATATTTTGAATAATTCGAAGTTTTTACGTGTAAAAAGCCGCCCGGACGAAAATGTCTCAGTTTGTGGTTAGCTGACCGACGCAGAAATCATCGCCGATGTACTGAACTCCGAAAAACAAGATGGTGACGACGCATCTGGCGATGAACTCGTGGAGGAAGTTCCCGAAAAAACTGTCCCGAGTGCAGCCCAAACAACAAACCACATCCCAGAACTTAGGCGTTATTTTTTAAGTGGAAATGACGTAAGTGATTCTGTTTTCCGTTCATTAAATTTGTTAGATTCTTTTGTGATGGCCGAAAGACTTAATGTAGGAAACAGGTAAAAATCTCAAACTTTTTTGAAAAACAGTAGATTTCTCTAATAATAAACTAGATTGTTGGATTACTACTGTCGTTAAATAGGTGAATAGTACATTTTGGTTTTATTTTATCATTTGAAACTTTTGAGGTTATTCACGATACTGTCATTATACAGTACCGTTGTCTGTTAATCTGCTCTATTGACCGTAAATCATTATGTAAACGTAATACAATATATTTTCTCTACCCTTTTCAAAGAACTTTCTTAATTCGAATTTTTGGATAATTCGAATATTTTTACTGGTCCCTTGAGGTTCGAATTATCCAATTTCCACTGTATTAGAATACTCAGCCGATTAGTTTTCTCTTTGGTCCATCACATCTGATATTACATCTTCCCGTCCATAAATGAGAAAACAAGAGAGACGAGAAGG
This sequence comes from Meconema thalassinum, assembly GCA_946902985.2. Classification (NCBI taxonomy): domain Eukaryota; kingdom Metazoa; phylum Arthropoda; class Insecta; order Orthoptera; family Tettigoniidae; genus Meconema; species Meconema thalassinum. The sequence continues at coordinate 939,784,121 of OX336389.2, read as the reverse complement.
AAAAAATGAGAAAACCAACATCGAAATTCAGTGTTTTTCAGTCGGCCAACACAATTGTACCCAATTGTAATGGGTGTTTCCCTAATCCTGGGAAGAAAACATGACATTGATATACCAGTATACACTTGGATGACCAGTTCCGATCGTCAAGCGATCATCCACACCTCCCTTACGCTTGGGCTATTAAATCGATGTCTATGTCTATGATATTTATAATAAATACACTTTTTAGTTGCTGTAGTATTTAAACTAGCACAACTAGTCGAGATTTGTTAGTTATATGTGATTTTTTGTTAAGATACTGAAAATGGAGATTGACCTTCAAGTTTGCTTGCGCAGTGTGATTATGTGATTGTTATAAAATGGTTATGTTGGAGTTGATTGTAGAACTTATAGCTGCTTGAGTGATGTGCGGTCCGGTTCCGTGCAGCTTCTTTCGTCACTGTCTGCACTGAACTGGTCATCCAATTGTATGTATTAATCTAATGTTGTTGTTGTTGTTTTTTTTTTTCAGGATTAGGGAAACACCCATTACAATTGGGTACAATCGTGTTGGCCGACCGGAAAACACTAAATTTCGATGTTGGTTTTGGTCTGCTATCTACGTCATACATACCTTCATAATTGAAGTAGAATCACTGTAACGGTGATACATTACCCTCTTTTCTTTCTCATTTTTTCCTTCTCGTCTCTTGTTTTATTTTCTCATTTATGGACGGGAAGATGTAATATCAGATGTGATGGACCAAAGAGAAAACTAATTACTAAGGCAACACTGGAAAATGGCTCCCAACACGATCAAAACCAAAATGCTTAAAACCAGTACAGAAATTAAAATTATGTTGACACTGGAATGAATATTTCAACAAAGGATGTTTACCTTAAAATGCTACTCACAATACCACTCACACGCACATGAGATATCTTACAAACCAGGTTAGTCGTATGGATGATTCTTGATGTGAGAAATTATTTTCTTGGAATCATTTCAAGATAAAAACAGATCACACCAAGCTGAAGAATGTGATAGCTTTGCTTTTTAGAAATCCTCTCAGACTGGCTCCAGGAAGAACAATACTGTAGATGTCCACTTACATGCTTTCTTTGAAACATCAGTGGCGTAACATTAATGCTTGGTGCAGTCTTACAGACGGCAGAGGAACACACTCTGTCCGTAACTCGATCTCCTACTTGTGGGGCTAATGGGTGCTGCGAACAATAGAAACCTCCTACGTGACAGCAACGACGCAGACGGTGACAAGGTTCAAAGGGAGGCCTGTCTAAAGAGCTGAAAATCGTATTATCAGTATTATTGCCATTATCATTGTTTACTGCACAACTCAAATTACTGTACTTCAATTTGAACAAAGGGAATTATTTTCTCCCACAACTGTCCACGTAAGTTCATTGAACGGATCAATAACCATATATATCTTGGAATTGTTATTGATGAGATGAGGACCATTTCTAGAGGATGATTTGCACAAAGGAAATCGAGTTTCCGTGTACTATACTTCGAAAAATCTAAACGCAATATGGAAAAGAAGGTGTGTATGTATAAATTATCATGTATACTGTTCCCATATTTGCAAATTCATGCGATAAACATCAGTTATTACAGGCAGTAGGCCTAACACCCACACATTTCAATCATATGCCCAAATCTCAGACAAACAAAACACCAATGAGGAAAGCTCAAGATAGAATTACGAACATTTATAAGAAAGAATTTAGTGACTTGTAATGATGACATTTGCTTAGTTGGAGGAACACAATCATAAATTATTTCTGTGTCAGCTGGTTAATGTTAATATGTGGTTGCTAGCTTGCATAAGTTACCTCAGTTTTTGCATGTGATTAAGTTGCTTCGAACGAAGAGACGAACCATTATACTGTAGCTCAATCTTGTACTCAATAAAGAAACGAAGACGTAGGATAAAACAAATAAAATGAATAACCACTGGCAGACTACACACAATGGAGTAATCGAGCCACTACTCTCAAATCTTCATGAAACTTTGGAGAGAGATAGTTGAGATTTTTTACTGTAGATCAGTTGGGTAAAAACCGTATCGGCCCAAACTTACATTCAGTGACATATTTATAATGTCAAGTGTGCAAATCTGGCGCGCGCGTGGAGAGGAACAGAAAAAAATATAAGCAGTCGGCTAGAGTTAGTTTGCTTAGCCACATGATGGACCATTTAATGTCACATTTCGTACTCAAGCAAGTTGTTGTTGTTCCTTCATTTAGGGGATTGGACATCTTGATCATTTATACCTCGTTTACTTTGGGTGTGTATAAAATTTGTCTGGTAACCTTTATTATTGTGATGTCTGTAGTAGTGAGTGTATTTATGATTGAGTTTAGGATTGGGAAGAAGGCGTTAGGAACCACCCCACATTAGCCCGGAGTAGATGGGGGAAACCATTTCTAGGATGGCTGAGGAGGGAATTGAACCCAACTCTTTTCAGTTTCTTTTCACGAGGCTATACAATGCATATTTTTTGTCAGTCGCCTGGGATGTTACATAGTCTAGATATTAATACTGTATTCACTTTTGTAGCAACATCTTCAGAACTCAGGATTTTAACACGCACTCTAATGTATTCTCCAAGCTTTGAATGCCCTCTCCCTCGCCCCCTGGAATCCCGAGAATATTTCGATTGTTCATTGCCACGGCAGTTTATTACATAGATTGAAGTTATTGATAGTTAACTGATTTAGATGTAGGGATAATTCAAATGAACATGTGCGGGGCAGTTTCAAAGTAGCACCTATAACTGAGAACTTTTAGAAACCAGGCTAAGGTGGTATGGACATGTTATGCTAAGACCGGAATCATGTAGTGCCTTTCCATGGCTACGCAAAAGAGAGGGAGCGGCAGACCTCAAACAACATGGATGACGAATGTCCAGAGGGGCATGAGAGTATTGGGCCTATCTGCTGATGATGCTTTACAACGAAATGAGTGGCGCCTCAAGATTAAGAAACCGACCCCGCGTAACGGGAAAAGGCGAGGAGGAAGAAGAAGAAGATGTAGGGATAATTCCACAGTTGTATTTAACTTTGTTAGTAATTTGAGATTATTTGAAAATAACTCCAGTTATTTAGAAAATCAGCGAACTGAATCAATATTGCCATTTTAATGAACTGCTTGATTTTTATTTTTGACGATACATGGTGATACAACTACTTTTTACCTGTTTTTAAGAAATGAACATTATGACGATGATTCACAAAGAAAAGCGAACTTCTATGCACAAAAACTTTGAATTAAAAAAATCTATTCCTCCCATTCATGCCATAAAGATAATGTACCCAATGGTTTCAGAGTAGCCAAATAATGAATATCACGAAGCAAGTAAGAAATTAAACGAAAATTGCGGGGGAGTACTTCTCATCATCACCTAGTGACAGGTAGGTAATGAAATGAACCCCCCCCCCCTCCTCCTCCTCCTCCCTGGAAAAATCCTGTGGGTGCCCATGTTTGAAAGCATATGGAAATACAGCTGGTTTAAGGATAGTTTTGTAGATGAACAGTCGTCCAACTTTCAAAACTGTGCTGCTTCTGTTTTGAAAGTCCTAACCTTCATAGCCTACTTGTGCACATTGTTAAAACGCTGTCAGAGTCAAATGAGGCTGGCGCTCAGGAAAGTTTTCTATCGACCACTCCTTTTATGATATTCACGTTCGTGATACGTACATTGATTGAAAAAAAAAGATATTTCAAAAGTTATGCGTTGCTGAAATGGAGTGTTATAATTCTGAAAATGAACACATTTTTGTCTTTTTCCATATGTTTCCATAAAATTAAAACCGAACAGAAGGTATATTACATTGAGGATTTATTATGCGACTCTCGATAAATGACTGTCCATATGATTTTCAGGAAAGGAGGAAAGATTGGGGCCAAAGAATACATACCCTACCTGGAAGGAAGAGACAGGACTAATAACCCCTTCAAATACCTAGGTGTGGCACTCCAACCCCCAGAGAATATTTTCACTCGGCATGTAAAATACAGAGCCATAGCAGCTATTAGAGCCATTTATGACATCAAATATCCACAAGCAATCTCCCTCGAGACAGCAATGAGGCTCTTCCACGCCAAAATACTACCCATAATAAACTACGGACTTAAGTAGATATGGGAAGACTTGAAGAAGAAAGACCTCATGTTGACAACTGGAGACACTACCAGGACAGGGCACTGGAAAGAGCCATTTCTCTGGAGATGTGGCCATTCCCAAGAGACCGACTCAATTGGTTGGAATTTTAAAGTGATCTTCAGGATAACGGCATTACAAGAAAAAGTGTGAGGGACACATCCAATTTCAGAACACTAGTCTGTAATCAATCGATCAATCAATGAACAAATAATCAAATAAATAAAACTATTATTATCATCATCATCATCATAATTATTATTACTATACCCTGCTTCTTGTCGAAGTGGATAGAGCACTGGACTTCGGTTCCAAGGTGACCCAGGTTCGATTCAAGGCTGGGAGCCATGGGATTCTAAGTTCGTATGGTTAATTCATCTTGCTCGAGGACTGGGTGTTAATAACGTCATCATCATTTCATCCCCATCACGACGCGCAGGTCGCCTATGGGCGTCACCACGAAAGACCTGCAGCAGGCCTCTGTGGAGACCCTACGTCATCATCATGTGTTAAATTACAGTGCACACTATCTCCTTGTGGGAATGATACATATTTTGTGGTATCTCTTGTTATATTTGGAAAGCACCATAGGCAAATGCTCCACAATCTGCTTTGAGTAACTCGATCAAAAAGAGCGTACATTCATTCTGTTAGATTAAATAATTTTTAACTCAATCTGTGTAGTTTGTTCTTGGAGCCTCGTACAGGAATGCTACGTTTGTTAATATAAATTGTATAAAACAAGGTTTGCTTTGCTGAAAATGTTATTTTCCTTGGCATTAATCTTTCTTGAAGTCTTTGAGCTATAAAGTCAAAAGGTAACAAGACAACATCATGTTATCTAATACCGTAATTGCTTTATCAACAAAAAATAGATCAAAGGACTTGGGGTAGACAACAAATCAGTATTTTATGTAGGAATATTTTTAAGTATTTTCATGACCGCAATAGAGATTAGCTTCATCAGTAACACAGTTATTATTATGAAACTTAAAGACGTATCTAATGCTAATCTAAACTTAGTAAAAGATAATTTCCCCCATAGATTCTATTTTACTATACGGCAAGCCTTCCTCAGAGTAATTGTGCAGTAAAACAACAAGACATTTCATTAATAATAATAATAATAATAATAATAATAATGACAAAAATAACAAACTGGCTATATAACATAATTGAAATCTGCATTGATTTACACAATAAAGGTTACAATTCAACCATAAGCAATCTCTTAAACAAATAAGCTAACTATTTCCTACGATGGAACGTAAAATGTGCTTGGCCAACCTGATTGTTGCATTGAACTTTCAGTAGTGGGTATGTTCTTTCTTTCCATCTAGAGGATTTGAATGGTAGCCTATGGACTCCGTCTTGAGGAAAGAATTCATGATGAAAATCAAGAAATATAAAACAAAAATAATGGAATGCAGCCGAAATAAATCAGAAACCACGATTGACGTCAAATTGGCAGGTGAAATTCTCGAGGAAGTAGGTGACTTCTGTTACTTAAGAATCAAAATAACCAGTGATGGACGAAGCAAAGGAGATATAAAAAGTAGGTTTGCTCGGCACTCTATGGAAGTGAAACTGATGGCTGATGGCGCAGCAGAAAAGAGAATAGAAGCATTTGAAATAGGGTGTTACAGGAGAATAATGAAGATCAGATAGAGTAACAAATGAAGAGGTATTAAGACAAGTGTGAGAGGATAGATATTTCTAGTGAAGTTAATGCAGAAAGGAGATAGGTCGGTAGGACACATAACTAAGAAATCCCGGAATAGCAAACTTAGCAGTGGAAGGAATGGTCAAGGATAAGAACTGTAGGGGTAGGCCAAGGTTAGAATATGTTAAACAGATTGTCTCGGATATAAGGTGCGGTAAGCTTTGTAGAGATGAAACGATTGGCTCAGGACAGGGAGGTATGGAGTGCTGCATCAAACCAGTCAAAAGACTGAGGACTCAAACACACACATATATTCAACTACACTGTGAAAACATCCATTAACTATTCAGTAAACACTACCCAACGTTCAGACGTTTAAACAAAGAAAGAGAGCACGCTTGATATGTGCACAGTCTTTCTTTCTTTCTTTCTTTCTTTCTTTCTTTCTTGTTCAGTCCTCGAGCCCATGGCCAAAGCTCAAAGGAATCTATACTAGTGGCCGCTATGAGGTTCCGTGCAAACCCGCTGGGCCGTTGGGACTACCATTAGAATCTCTTTCTCCTGAACAGCACAAACTCTCACACAAACTTATAATGCAGCACCAAGAAAATACGAGGAAACGCTTTCTATTATCCGTCGCTAACTTCATACTCGCACGTGAAGCTCACTTGTGTAATCCTCACTGGATTGTTCGGTCGATCACTCACGAAACTTACAGTAACTCAACTACTCCAAATGTTGCCCCGTGGAAGATGTATGTTCCAAAAGTTGACGTCTCACTCAGCCACGAATGCGAAACACATTCTGTAATATCCACAGACAATGGACCCCCAACCACCTTCATTTCTTGTTGTTGGTGTTGATTCTTTAGGGGCTTTGCGACATTGTAGTCATGTAGCCCCGTGTACTTGGGTGTGTGTAGAAGTTGTCTGATAACCTGTGTCACTGTGATATCTGTACTAGTGTGTGTATTTGTAATCTAGGTAGAAATTGGGTAGGAAGCAGCCGTGGCCTTAAGTTAGGTACCATCCCCGCATTTGCCTGGAGTAGATGTGAGAAACCACGGAAAACCACTTCCAGGATGGTTGAGTGCACCCCGTTCCAGCCCTCAGACCTGAATTAAATTTCTTGTCAGAGCCGGGAATCGAACCCGGGTCTCTGCGGTGACTCATTTCTTGTGCTGTCTGATGTGGGCCCATTTCTACTCGTTATTATTCCCATTTCTACGGTGTTGCGGATGAAATGAGGCGGATAATTGTACGGCTGGACGCTAACCTCATCAGAAGAGTTAACGAGAAATGAAATGAAAATTCACAGCCTGCTTCCAGTCTCCGACCGGGTCAGGAATGGAATGAATGAAGCCCCCATCTAGCGGCGAGGATATGAACTGTGCCGGCTGCCGAGGCCTGACGCACTCCTCTGGGGAAATGATTAAATGAATGACAGATGAAATGAAATGGTAGTGGAGAGTGTTGCTGGAATGAAATTTTGACAGGGAAAACCGGAATACCCGGAGAAAAACCTGTCTGCCTCCGTTTTGTCCAGCACAGATCTCACATGGAGTGACCGGGATTTAAACCACGGACCCAGCGGTGAGAGGCCGGCGTGCTGCCGCCTAAGCCACGGAGGCTTTAACGAGAAATGAAATAATAACTGATAAACAGAATTGGGCAAGGAGTTGGAAGGAAGTGGCCAATGCCTCTTATTGTTAGAAGTAACCGTCCCGGCATTTACAGTACATGGAATTTAAAATGGGCTATCACAAGAAATCACTTCAAGGATGGCCGGCGGTGGGGCTTGAACCCACTAGTCTGGAGTGAGTCTGGCCCCATGGCCTTGCATACACGCGTATACGTGGTAGGTTCTTGTGCTGTACGATCAACAACCACAACATTGTCATCCTTATTGCTCAACATTTTGTAGATGTCTGGTAGGAAACACTCAAAACTCAGGTTGCTAGGTTGACGAAGTTACTAGAGAAGCAACTTCCGGCAATGAAGTCGCAGCCAGCTTCCTCTATGGTGAATGACTGACATTTAGTAGTGCGAGGACATACACAAAAATTAACAGCAACGGAACATATTCTAACTTCAACTGATATTCGCGGTTCGGGTGAAAATTTTGTTTAATTCAGGAAGAGTGGCACTTAAGACAAAAAAAAGTAATTAGACTATATTGGTGTATGATTGATAAACCCCTTTATATCCAAGGTCATACTCTTACAGAACAGGTCACATTACGCACATCTCAGAGTATGCGGCGCAGCTAGTAGTGCAGCTGACTGCTAAACACAACAACACGAGAATTGTAGGCTACGTGCTAGGCTCCACAACACATCAATTTTGAATAATTACAACTTGGTATGTAATAATCTTTATATCTTCAAATTATGCATGTTTTTTTAGCTAATGTCATGAGAAGATAATGTTATTTTCACACGGAATTAGCCCAAAAACCATTAATAATTTGAATAGTAATCTGGGCCGTAAAAGCCTTAATCTTTATAATTATCTTTATATGTTGTTAAGTTTAAAATAAGGATGACATACCACAGCATTATTAATAAAAATTCACACAATTCGTAGGTTCCAAAAAATAGCAGATTCGCAGATGAATGGGATTTCCTAATGTTACTGTTGTTTGAGCCTTCGGTCTTTTGACTGGTTTGATGCAGCAATCCATTCCTCCCTGTCCTGAGCTAATCGTTTCAACTCTACATAGCTACCACACCCTACATCCGAGGCAATCTGTTTAACATATTCTAACCTTGGTCTACCCCTACAGTTCTTGTCCTCGACCCTTCCTTCCATAACTAAGCTTGCTATTCCTGGGTGTCTTAGTATGTGTCCTACCAACCTATCTCTTCTCTTCATTAGCAGTCGCCAGAAATATCTCTCCTCTCCCACTAGTCTTAATACCTCTTCGTTTGTAACCATATCTACCCATCTGATCTTCATCATTCTCCTGTAACACCACATTTCAAACGCTTCAATTCTCCTCTTTTCTGCTGCACCAATAGTCCAAGTTTCACTTCCATAGAGTGCCACGCTACAGACAAAGGCTTTCAAAAATGACTTCCTCATACCTAAATCTATATTCGATTTCAACAGATTCCTTTTCTGTAGAAATGCTTTCCTTGCCTGAGCTAATCTACTTTTTATATCCTCTTTGCTTCGTTCATCACTGGATATTTTGCTTCCTAAGTAACAGAAGTCTCCTACTTCCTTTAGTTTTTCACCTGCCAATTTGATATCCGTAGAGGTTTCTGCTTTATTTCGGCTGAATTCCAATATATTTGTTTTACATTTATTAATCTTCATCATGAATTCTTTCCTCAATACGGAGTCCATACCATTCAAAAACTCATTCAAATCCTCAGGCGTGTCGGCCAAGATGACTATGTCATCGGCAAATCTCAGAGTTGGAATTATTTATCCTTGAATCTTCACTCTCACTTTAAATTTTTCTCCAATTTCTTTCATTGCTTGTTCAATGTAAAGATTGAAAAGTATGGGTGATAAGTTGCAGCCTTGCCTTACACCTTTCTGAATACCGGCTTCTCTCTCATGTCCTCACTCGAATGACTGCTGTCTGGTTTCTGTATGGATTGTAGATCACCCTCCTATCCCTGTACTTTATTCCAATCGTTTTCAAAATTGCAAACAATTTTGTCCAATCAACGTTATCAATAGCCTTTTCTAAGTCTACAAACGCCATGAACGTTCTCTTATCTTTCCTTATTCTACCTTCCAAAATCAGCCTTAGACTTAGTACAGCTTCCCTTGTTCCTACATTTCTCCTGAAACCAAACTGGTTTTCACCCAACTCCGTTTCTATCTGGATTTCCATCCTCTTGTAAATTATTTTAGACAGGATCTTTGAAGCATGAGTAATCAAGCTGATTGTATGGTAATCTTCACATCTGTCAGCTCCCACTTGCTTCGGTATACGGATGATAACATTCTTCTTGAATCAGAGGGTACCTCATCTGTCTCATAAATCCTACACACCAAGTGATTTTAGCACAAATCAGAAGTCCTTTTCCAATGGGTAAGTGTACACTTTAAATGGGATATTTTATTCAATTACGACATACAGTTTCTAACAGAGGGTCCTTGTTTCAATTTCGCAGATAAAATGGAGCACATTTGAAGAACATCGTACTGGAACAAGTTTTTAGGCCTCTTTGTATATATTTTTAACAATGGACTTAATGAAGTCTTGTAAATTTCTTTAAGAATTTTAGATCTAGTCATTGGACGGACGTAATGCATTTTAAATGTTTTAATCTGAAGTAAACCGACAGTATTGCCTACGCTCGCTAAAGCGCAGCGTTAGGCATGGGGCCAAGCTCTCTGCTGCCTCGGTAGACGCGTGGGTTCGAGCCCCACCGTCGGCCGTCCTTGAAATGGTTTTCCGTGGTTTCCCATTTTCAACACCAGGCAAATGCTGGGACGGTACTTTCTGACAGGCCACGGCCGCTCCCTTCCACATCCTTGACCAGTTTCATTCATCTTCATCCATTCCATCTATCATCCCGACGCGCAGGTCGCCCACGGGCGTCGACTAGAAAGACCTGCACTCGGCCTCTCAGGAGGCCACACGAAAAAAAAACCTGACGTAGCATACTTGCTAAAGTGTATTTTTAGAAAGTGTTAGTATAAGGACTGATGAAGGCGCAAATGCCGTAACATGTACCCACCATGTAGGCCTAAATGATATAATAGGGAATACAACTTTGTGTTGAAAAGTGGAAAAGATCTTTTATAGAAGACAATGTGTCTCCAATGTTTAATGAAGTTGTTAAGAAGATGGAAGGTGATAAAGGGTCAGCAACAGACACAGTTAATGAATATTTGCTTTTGTACAAGAACTTGGTTGACAGAACAGCAACTTCGTTTCTACCTACGAAAGTGAAAGAGATACACAGAAAAATTATAGCTGCACGATATGACTGTGACTTACAAATCCTGAAGGATACAGTTTGTTCATTTTATGATCAGTGTATAACTTACCTAGAACTCTGGAAGTAAATGTAGATTGCTTGAGTCAGTTATCCTGGATAGAACTCAAGAAATCACTAAAGTGGGAAGAATTAGAGGAAAGTTGGACTTAGTTTCAAAATAGTATGCCACCCATTTCAGTTGACAACTTGTTAGAGTTGAGTGTGCTAAAGCAAAGCTCTCTGATAGCACATTAGGAGAATAGGCGAAAAAGAAAATTCCAACAGAACAAAGATGGCTTCTTGTGTTCCAGGATTTAAGCAAGAATGATATCAATGTCCCTAATCTCAAGAAGTTTGTCGAGTTTGTTCTTTCCCTGCCAGCGACTAACGCTTCTGTGGAACGAGCATTTTCATTAATCAACAAATTTTGGGGCCCAGAAAAATCTTCAATGTCAAAATAATGTGTAAAAGCGAACTTGATCTTGCAAATGAACTGTACCTTCACGTGCACAGACATGTACGAACAAATTAGAAAATACAATAATTTGTTTAAGCATTGGCGTCGACGGGAAAATACGATTAGAGTAAGAAGAGCAGCGGTGGTCAACCATCATGTTCCACGACCCCGTCCTAGTTCGTAAAGACTTAAGGTGTTTGTAAAAACTCAGTAAGATTTTTTGTTTGTTATTGTAATCATAAGATGTAAAATATGTTGTTGTTTGAGTCTTCAGTCTTTTGACTGGTTTGATGCAGCTCTCCATGCCTCACTGTCCTGAGCTAATCGTTTCATCTCCACATAGCTCCGACACCCTACATCCAAGGCAATCTGTTTAACATATTCTAACCTTGGTCTACCCCTACAGTTTTTGTCCTCGACCCTTCCTTCCATAACTAAGCTTGCTATTCCTGGGTGTCTTAGTATGTGTCCTACCAACCTATCTCTTCTCTTCATTAGCAGTCGCCAGAAACATCTCTCCTCTCCCACTCGTCTTAATACCTCTTTGTTTGTAACCCTATCTACCCATCTGATCTTCATCATTCTCCTGTAACACCACATTTCAAATGCTTCAATTCTCCTCTTTTCTGCTGCACCAATAGTCCAAGTTTCACTTCCATAGAGCGCCACGCTCCAGACAAAGGCTTTCAAAAATGACTTCCTAATACCTAAATCTATATTCGATGTCAGCAGATTCCTTTTTTGTAGAAATGCTTTCTTTGCCTGAGCCAACCTACTTTTAATATCCACTTTGCTTCGTCCATCACTGGTTATTCTGCTTCCTAAGTAACAGAAGTCTCCTACTTCCTTCAGCTTTTCACCTGCCAATTTGATCTCCATAGAGGTTTCTGATATATTTCGGCTGCATTCCAGTATTTTTGTTTTACATTTATTTATTTTCATCATGAATTCTTTCCGTAAGACGGAGTCCATACCATTCAAAAACTCATTCAAATCCTCAGGCTTGTCGGCCAAGATGACGATGTCATCAGCAAATCTCAGAGTTGAAATTATTTCTCCTTGAATCTTCACTCCCACTTTAAATTTTTCTCTAATTTCCTTCATTGCTTGTTCAATGTAAAGATTGAAAAGTATGGGTGATAAGTTGCAGCCTTGCCTTACACCTTTCTGAATACCAGCTTCTCTCTCATGTCCTTCAACTCGAATGACTGCTGTCTGGTTTCTGTACAGATTGTATATCACCCTCCTATCCCTGTACTTTATTCCAATTGATTTCAAAATGTCAAACAATTTAGTCCAATCAACGTTATCAAAAGCCTTTTCTAAGTCTACAAAAGCCATGAACGTTCTCTTATCTTTCCTTATTCTACCTTCTAAAATCAGCCTAAGACTTAGTACAGCTTCCCTTGTTCCTACATTTCTCCTGAAACCAAACTGGTCTTCACCCAACTCCGTTTCTATCTGGCTTTCAATCCTCTTGTAAATTATTCTAGACAGGATCTTTGAAGCATGAGTAATCAAGCTGATTGTACGGTAATCTTCACATCTGTCAGCTCCCACTTTCTTTGGTATAGGGATGATTACATTCTTCTTGAAATCAGGGGGTACCTCACCTGTCTCATAAATCCTACACACCAAGTGAAATAACCTGATCAGACCTTCTTCTCCTATGCAGCGTAGCAACTCAATCGGTATATCATCTATGCCTGGTGCTTTGTTCCTGCTTAAGTCTTCCAAAGCTCTATCAAATTCTGATCTCAATATTAAATCTCCTTTCGCATCCTCATCAATTTCCTCCTCCCTTTCCATTACATGATTCTCAATCTCCTTTCCCTTATACAAACTCTCTATGTAAGCTTTCCATCTGTCAACCTTTTCTTCCCTATCTGTTAGAGGCTTTCCATTTGTGTCCTTAATATTACAGCATTTAGTCTTCTTTTCCCCAAAAGTATTCTTAATCCTTCGATAAGCTGTGTCTACTTTTCCTAATTTCAGACAATTTTCTATACCTGCACATTTCTCTTTCAACCATTCTTCTTTCGCTTCCTTGCACTTCTTGTTAACCTCATTTCTCAGACGTCTGTATTCTGCTTTCCCCTTTTCATCTCTTAGATTCTTGTGTTTCCGCCTTTCATCCATCAATTCTAGTATATCCTGAGTGATCCACGGTTTTCTACCTATTCTTTCTTTCCTACCAATGTTTTCTTCTGCGGATTTTGTTATTTCATTCTTCAAAAGTGCCCATTCGTCTGCAATTGAAGTTTGTTTAGGGTTTTTCATTAGTCCTTCCTTTATACTCTTCTTGAATCTTTCGTTTACATCCTTCTCTTTCAGTCTGTCTATTGCCCACCTTTTTGGCTTTTGACTTTTCTTCAGTTTCTTCAACTTTAATCTGCATTTCATTACAACCAGATTGTGATCAGAGTTTATGTCAGCACCAGGATATGTTTTACAATCCAAAATCTGGTTTCGAAACCTCTGCTTGACCATAATGAAGTCGATTTGGTAACGCCCTGTATCTCCTGGTCTCATCCATGTGTATATTCTTCTATTGTGGTTATTGAATACGGTGTTAGCTATGACCAATTCATGCTCGGTGCAGAATTCTACCAGCCTGCTTCCTCGATCATTCCTTTCACCTAATCCGAAATCTCCTACTATCTTCCCTTCTCTCCCTTTTCCTACCACAGCATTCCAATCTCCCATTACTATAACATTTTCATCACCCTTGATATACCTCAGAATTTCGTCTATTTCTTCGTAGACCTTTTCAACATCCTCATCATCAGCTTGACTGGTAGGCATATAGACTTGTACCACTGTAGTGCAGGTAGGTTTTGTATTGATTTTTGCTACAATAATCCGTTCACTATATTGCTCATAATATTCCACCCGCTGTCCAAGTTTCCTACTCAATATGAGGCCAACCCCAGCTTGGCCATTGTTTGATTTAGTGCTAATGACCCTATAGTCTCCTGACCAAAAGTCCTGTTCTTCCTGCCAGCGCATTTCACTAATCCCAACCAAATCCAACCTCAACCTATCCATTTCCCTTTCTAAGTTTTCTAACCTTCCACTTCCTAGCAGACTTCTAACATTCCACGCTCCGACCCGCAGAATGTCAGATTTCCTCTTTGTCACTTCTGTGATGTTAACCCCCTCTCGAGTAGTCCCCACCCGGAGATCCGAACGGGGGACTAGTTTACCTCCGGATTGAAATTTTACAAGGGAGGAGGCCATCATCACATGTAATTATGCATAGAGAGGTGCATATCCTCGGGAATAGCATACGGCTGTAGTTTCCCGTTGCTTTCAGCCGTGCAGCAGGACGCAGTGTAGCCATTATTGGCTTATATTATCAATATCTTAACCGTCTATAAGACTAGTAAAGAATTGATTTATTCTGAAAGGCTGCTACTCCCTTTCAGAATAAGTAAAGAGCAATTCTACTAACAAAAATACTAACCTTCTACCGTACTAACAATTAAATATCAAAACTCTACTAACAAAAAACTTAAGTTCCACCAACAACAAATACTACCACTAAAACAGTCTGTCAACAGACACACTCACATGCACCCTCACACATCACAGTCTACTGAAACAATGAACTATAACTAATAAACAATGCAACTGCTACCAGACACACTCACACACCACAGTCTAATAGAACAATGACATATTACTAATAGACAAACTAACTACCTACTTACAACTAAAACTAACTACATACTTACTGTACTTTTATTTGAATTGACAATATTTACAAAATGCAATTTAGATAGAAAATACTTACAAAATGTAATTTAGATTCAAAATTGTCAAAAAATGCAATTTAAGGGGGACGTATGCAAAATTGCACTAAGTGAGAAATGGTTTCATTTCGGCTGTAGTATATATGAAAATATGCTGTATAGTTCTTCACGGAACTACTTGTTACTGTTGTGGTTATTGTTATTGTAGTTATTGTTTTAAGAGGCAGAACAGCATGGTCATCTGCCCCTACAGAGAAAAAGAGATGGAGCTGAGGACTACCATGATGTATATAAGACCATGAAGTTACTTCAGTTCAACCCATTAGTAGTCAGTGGTATTTGCTTGCATATAACTCCCCACCACGTACATCTCACACCCCATTTTTAAATTTTGGAATTGCAGGGGTAAAAATCCTCGCATTTATCTCGCATTAATTTCTGACACCGTCATAAAGATGATCGTACTCCCCACCCACTGGACATCACACGTCTTGCCCGCGATGTTATTCGTTCTTGTAACGGTGGTGCTTTCGTCGGTATTTGTCCATCCATTGCTTTGTCGACAAATCTGTCTTCAGGTTCCATTGTTGATTCTCAGTTAAGTGTGATCGTTTTCTTGTGGAAGTCGATCTTTTAGTTATGTAAAAATGCAGAAGTTGTTCGGCTGGGTTTGAACTCAAAGTGATAAAACACACAGAAGATGATAGTAATAGAGCTGCTAGTTGAGAATTCATTATGAATGAATTTGATATTCGCTACTGCCATCAACAGAAAAATGCGCTAGAAACCACTAACCAATAAGCAACTTAAAAATAAACTCAGGAATGTTTTCTTTTTTCTCACAAAACTTGTAAGGTACCGGTACCTGAATAAATAAAAATAAGAAAAACACTAAAATAAACTTTGTTTTCATTTATCCCTCTATATTGGATTTTTGGTGAATCAATTTTTGTGGAACTTCTTAAAATTAAATTTTGTAAAAGGCCATAACTTAAAACTCTATAGGTTAGAGTCAAACTATAAACTCTCTATCCTCTATCCCCCCAACAAGGCTGTCCCGATTTTGACTGTCAAAATATGGTCGCCGTATATACTAGTAGTAATAGTAGAATTCTATGCGTTAGGGGCACAGGTATTTACTATATTTCTTCGGGAATAAGAATGGGAATGTTACCTCACGTGCGAGTAGCAAAACCTCGGGAAATAGAGACATACAGAAACACATAACCACCGAAAGTGGTTGTCGCCCATGTATGAACCACCATTATAAAACAGCAAGCAAATAATTTTATGTGATTAATGGTCTACTGACCATAAGCCACGGGGCCTACAGTTTTGTGTGGAATTCGAACCATAGACACAAGACCTTACATTTCGAAAATCTCAGTTACGAAGCACTGTCCAAGATTCAAATCATGGACCACTTCTGTGTTTTAGAGGTGCGTATCCATATCCTTGCCCCAATGGAACTGGGTTTGATTCCCTACTCAGTCTTGCTAGAATAGAATTGGGCAAGGAGTATGAAGGAAGTGGACAATGCCAATTAGAAGTAACCGTCTCGACATTTACATGGAATTTAAAATGGGGCATCACAAAAAAAAACAAGGATGGCCGGTGGTGGGGATTGAACCCACTAGTCCCGAGATAGTCTGACCCTATGGCCTTGCATGTCTACACGCGTAGTTACTCGGAGACACGATATATGGATGACCCTGTACTAATACTACTATCTTTGGTTTATCATACATCAAGATAAGCAAATTTCTTTTTGTCTTCATAATTGTCACTCTTGCTAAAGTGAAAAATAAATTAAAAATTCACCCAAACCGTAAATATCTAACTTGAAGCTTTCGTGTCCCCGCCCTGCTGAACTTTTTTCTCACGAGGCGATGACTGGTTAGGGTAGGCCTACTTGAATTAGCAAGCATTGCAGCCTTCTGCGGGGTACCACGATCACGCCAATCCCCACTGGTTCAATTATCCTCACGAGACAGATTCGACCCTCATGATATTCATGTTACACCATTGTGCAATACAGGGAATTGAACCCAGCAGGCAGTCGCAATAACCACAATATTCAAATGTTAAATGGAAACGCAGAGGACTTACATACCCATCACAACGCCGACTCACAATTCATACAACAGGCCACTGACTCTAATCAATTCATCCATGTTAATCTCTAATTGTTATGGAAACAAGAAAACCAACATCAGGCCATAAATTCCCATATTATTATGTAATTAGATTTAGATAGAAATTCTAAGTACCCTTTAAAGAGTTGGAATGTAATCCGAGGTAATGCGCTCAGCTAACATCACAGGATAGCTATTCACTCATGCAGTACGGTGCATGTAGGCTTCTGTATAATTCTACCATCCAAAGCTCAGTTGAAAGCTGTTAAATGGGAAAGCATAGGACTTATACACCCATCACCACGCCGACAATTCATACTCCGGGTCACTGACTCTAATCAATTCATCCATGTTAATCTCACCTCATCGTGCTATTTTTTAATTTCACACGAAATGTGAATGACGAATATAACATGGCGAAAATGTCAAGCTTTTAAGAAAATTATATAGCTGTACTAGTTTAAGTCCACGAATTAGAACGCTGCTTTCAAGATAAAACTAAGAAAGTGTCAAGTCAAATCACTGGAAATGAATGCTATCGTCTGGTAGACGTGAGCTTGGAGATTACATATTGAACTCCCATGATCACAAACGTGCCGTTGCAGACTGTAGTCACAGTGGCGTAACTGGGGGGGGGGGGGGGGGGGGTCAATACCCCCTAGAGTCAAATAATAGAAATATTACTTTTGTTGAAGTTTCTAATTTTTAGTAAAACCAATCGTCGAATGGATGGCAAATGATTGGATTATATAAGTTTGTACTTAGTCTACTAATTTGAAAGCATTTATTTCCACTCGTGTAAATTCTTTAGCGTTAGCCTAACTTAACACTTGCTGAATGAGCAAAATTGTCAGCTGCCCAGATAGCCAGAGGGGTGTCAGTGTGATGGAAGGAAGCTTTTAGTTTCATGTGACCGTTAATCATGCGATCATGCATGAGCCACGGGACCTCCTTTCTACGTGGAATCCGAACCTCACGACATGGCACTTCACTTCGAAAATCTCACATGCATTGACCGGGAATCGAACCTGGTGACCCGGTCAACAGCTCGACCACTGCGCCACCACGCCCCTGCTGTGTGAAGGACGTGGCACTATATCTCCTCATCCCTTTCCAAAAATACACCACTTGTCAGATGCCATTCTGTTAGTTTCCGAGTCTTAGTGTCATTGTGGAAAGTGAATAATATTGTATTAAGTTTTATTGCTGTTTTAAGTTAAGCTTAAGTTGGAAACTGTAATTTATTTATACATAGCCATATGCGAAGATAACTGGACTTTATAATTTAATATCAACAAAATTGTTAATTTCCGAGCATTTGCACATTGATAAGTGCAAATACAAGGTATCAAATACTAATGAAATCAAACAATGTCCGAAATCCCCCCTCCCAAATCTGTTTTGACTCAGCTAATACCCCTCCAGAAGCAAAGCCTAGTTGCGCCACTGTGTAGTCAGACAACCTCAACTCCACTTTGCTCTTCACCATAACCTTCAGAACTATTCTCTTTGATTTTGTTCTTTTTAATCGTATATCCTCCAAGATTGACTTCAACCACGGCTCTACGAGGGATCATTCCTCCACCGTTACAAGGACGGTGTCTGGGTGCTGAACAGACATTGTCAGCAGACACAACTGGGGATACTGGCAGACCGATCGCCCAGGCGATTAAGGAAGGCTCCATGGAAGGGATTTTGGAAGGAAGTCGAACATTATACGAGACTATAGGTAAAGCCCTGCGCGGATGCGGATATCCGCGGATAAAGCCGCGGATATCCGCAAATATTTTCGCCATGCTGATATAGTTTCCATGGCTGTGCGGAAAGCGAATAATGTTTGGAGCAAATTTGCGGATAGTTTTTAGATTACAATCCGATCTTGTTGACTATCATTACTAGGACCCGGATGTTTATCACATATATTTCTTCCGTAGTATTTTTTTTTTCATGACAAATGTAAGATGATGATTTACGTTAATCTCATTCAGCATAATGAACACTCCGAACTGTAAAGAGTTGCAATTCTGGCTGTGTAACATTCATTTTAAACATAGCACATCGCATACATAGCCTAAGGGACGCATTTCTCCTTAAATGTCTAAATGTGTTGTTTAATACGTTGTCTAATTAAAATATAATTGTAATGCCAGTAGATTCAGATAAGAAACGTCCGGATGCGGATAACATTAGTGCGGATGCGGGGCGGATAAACGTCGTGCGGATGCGGATAACATTTTGTTTATCCGCACAGGACTCTAATTATAGGAACCGTCCCGGTATTTGCCTGGTATGAAAATAGGAAACCACGAAAACCATTTTCAGGACGGCCAAGGAAGGATTCGAACCTACGGTCTCCCGATGCCAGCAAGGCACGAGGAAACCTATAATGAACTCTGGGACAAATAAAGGGACGGTACTTTCTAACATATCACAGTCACGCCCTTCCGTCCCCTTGCCCAGTCTCACACATCTTCATCCATTTCAACTCTCATTAACTCCTCTCACGTGGTTGACGTTCCCCTCTCATTTCACGGGTTTGCACATGTTTGCGCCATCAGGTACACCTATTAATTGTTGTTCTTTTTCTACTACAACATCACTAGCAGTGAGGGTAGGGTGGGGGTCCATCCACATAGCGCCACAAAAATAATCCTACTAGTGCTAACATTACGTTTTAATCAGAATTTGTCATGATGAGAGACTTCGTGAAGCTGCTTATTTCAGTATTACAGTACTGATATCGCACCACGAGATGGTAGTCGGGTTTGAACTGCAGTTGTCTTCCCGCTCATTGCGTATCGCGCATTCCAAAAACATTAAGTTGGTCACTGTTTCCATTACTGTACCCGAAACTGCCACACTGTTAAAAGTAAACACAAAGGCTTGTAAGAATATCGACAGTTGGAAGGAAGGCAACAATACACACACACGTGAAGCCCGATAACAAATTATCTTGCCGGAAGTAGCAGCAACTGACTGCCAGCCGATATATTTAGGTTTGGAATAGGCGGGCCGCGTATGCGTACTACAAGACCCCCCTTGCCCCGTCGCAGCGTGTTGAACTGCCATCTCCTGGCGTGATGACATTTTAATATACTGTACTCGCATCAAAAACTATTTTGCACCACCCTGATGTTTTCCCAAAGAAACACACTTTCTTGCAAACATAAACATAGGCTACAGAACCAAACATAATGCACTTTTTATTAAAAAAAAAGATGTCCTTAGGCAGCCAATCATAATCTATTCAAGTCACTCAGTAACGAGTCACACCTCCTCTGTTATTGACGCAGGCCCTCACCCTTTGAGACAAACTGCCCACAAACTGGTGTAGACGTCCTTGGTCCAGTTTGTCCCCATTCTTCGACGACAATTCTCCAGTCGTGCTCCAGGGGTGATAAGGATTCCTACAGTCCCGAGAAGTCCGGTTCAATTAGTCCCAAGCGTGCTCAATGGGGTTCATATTTGGGAAATATACAGGTCACTCAATCCGAGTGATCCCAACCTCGTGGTGATCCATCACTTAGGCACTCACGGTGCACTCTGGAGTTCTCATTCTGCAGGATGAACCCATCTCCTTATGTGTTGATGGAAAGGTGGCACAAGCTGTGTCCCGATATGCCACAACCCTCAGGTTTCCCTCGGCAGTGATTAGCAACGTCCGATGCTCCTACATGATTCTGCCCAAAACAATGATGGGCCCTCTCCTCTGACTTATACTTACGAGGCAGGACGCCGGAGGCGTTCGGCGTTTCCACGTCTTCTCCACATGCGCCTCCAAAGGTTGTCAGATGTGAAGGTGATTCTGCATTCATATCGTCACTCATTCAGGGTCCATTCTTCGTGCCCTCCTGCCCATTTGTATCGGGCACTACGGTACTGCGGAGTGAACACTGTCGTAAAGACGATTGCGATTGTTTTGTTGTGTCAGAGTAGTGCCTGTGTCTTCCATGAAATCGTTGCGTGGCTCTGTCGCATTGTCGCCAGTGTTCCTGCGGGTCAGAATCTGCAGGTATAGGTCCAGAGCGGCTATCGTTGACCGTAGAAGAACGATATATTTTTTATTTTATTTTTATGAGGCAACGCTTTGTTCGAAGCGAATGACATGCCTCGATATAACGAGCTACATCCCGAACGAACAGCCCTTGTTCACGGAGGGTTACAATACGTGTCCAGTTATACAGGGTGTCTAGAAAAAAGTGTCCGATATTGCAACAGGGGTTGGGATTGGTCAAATCGTGAAGCAATGTTCCTATAAACATATGTCCGGAAACAAATACCTGTTGAGATATGAGCCACTTTACTTGTGTTGTGTATTTACACTTCAGACAATGGACGTCTTCCTGCCAGCTACTTCTAATGACTACTTGACTGTCACACATGTTTAACAGAACACGCGTTGGTCAAACATCCATCAACACCACCAACCAGGAGCTGTCAGGATTTCAGCCGGTCTGTCCACGGATACCATCTGCACGTTACAAGAGATGCTCCACATGGTTACCACGATTTCGTACACATGCTTTGGCTCTTCTTCACAAGGAATCCCGAACTCATCCAATCACGCCTGGCTGGCCGCGGATGTGGGCACACGCTCTTGCAACATCTGCACATTGTCTATGGGTGTGGCTACACCAATGTCTTTAAATGTCCCCATAGCCAGAAATCCAATGGATTAAGGCCCGGCGAACGGGGAGGCAATGCTACTACGGTTTGCTAATCCATAGTAAAAAACCATGTCTGCCATTTCCCTCGAGGAATACTCCATCACACTGTTTACGGCGTCCACACAGCACGGGACCACCAGTCTGGTGCGGGTGCCGCACTGCACTGCCAGCACAACCGCATACTATGACTGTACATCCGACTAATGCAAAGACCTTCAACGGAAGGACGCCTGCACCACCGAACCCAACGCCTCCTCCACGCGGGTAAAATGGTGCATATCTCAACAGGTATTTGTTTCCGGACATATGTTTATAGGAACATTTCTTCTCGAATTGACCAATCCCAACCCCTGTTACAATATCGGACACTTTTTTTTTCTAAACACCCTGTATATTGTGATCGTTGGGTCCATGCAGTTCGACGTGTATCGGTACGCTAGTATCCAACTGCAATATCGAAGAAGTGACGGCACCTGTAGCCATGCTTTCATGAACGAGCGTTGCAATGGAAGCTTGTAGTTTTACGTGACCGTTAATCTCGCGATCATGAGCCGCGGGACCTCCACTTTTACGTGCAATTCGAACCACAGAACGTGATATTTCACTTCCAAAATCTCACATACCTTGACCGACCGAGCGTTGCAAATGCTGGTGCATTGACCGACTGAGCGTTGCAAATGCTGATGCATTGACGAAACAAGCGTTGCAAATGCTGAAGCATTGACCGACTGAGCGTTGCAAATGCTGGTGCATTGACCGATTGAGCGTTGCAAATGCTGATGCATTGACGAAACAAGCGTTGCAAATGCTGATGCATTGACCGACTGAGCGTTGCAAATGCTGATGCATTGACCGACCGAGCGTTGCAAATGCTGATGCATTGACCGACCGAGCGTTGCAAATGCTGATGCATTGACCGACTGAGCGATGCAAATGCTGATGCATTGACCGACTGAGCGATGCAAATGCTGATGTATTGACCGACCGAGCGTTGCAAATGCTGATGCATTGACCGACTGAGCGATGCAAATGCTGATGCATTGACCGACTGAGCGATGCAAATGCTGATGCATTGACCGACTGAGCGTTGCAAATGCTGATGCATTGACCGACTGAGCGATGCAAATGCTGATGCATTGACCGACCGAGCGTTGCAAATGCTGATGCATTGACCGACTGAGCGATGCAAATGCTGATGCATTGACCGACTGAGCGATGCAAATGCTGATGCATTGACCGACCGAGCGTTGCAAATGCTGATGCATTGACCGACCGAGCGTTGCAAATGCTGATGCATTGACCGACTGAGCGATGCAAATGCTGATGCATTGACCGACCGAGCGTTGCAAATTCTGATGCATTGACCGACCGAGCGTTGCAAATGCTGATGCATTGACCGACCGAGCGTTGCAAATGCTGATGCATTGACCCACTGAGCGATGCAAATGCTGATGCATTGACCGACTGAGCGTTGCAAATGCTGATGCATTGCCCGACTGAGCGTTGCAAATGCTGATGCATTGACCGACCGAGCGATGCAAATGCTGATGCATTGACCGACCGAGCGATGCAAATGCTGATGCATTGACCGACCGAGCGATGCAAATGCTGATGCATTGACCGACTGAGCGATGCAAATGCTGATGCATTGACCGACTGAGCGTTGCAAATGCTGATGCATTGACCGACCGAGCGATGCAAATGCTGATGCATTGACCGACCGAGCGTTGCAAATGCTGATGCATTGACCGACTGAGCGTTGCAAATGCTGATGCATTGACCGACTGAGCGTTGCAAATGCTGATGCATTGACCGACCGAGCGATGCAAATGCTGATGCATTGACCGACCGAGCGTTGCAAATGCTGATGCATTGACCGACCGAGCGTTGCAAATGCTGATGCATTGACCGACTGAGCGATGCAAATGCTGATGCATTGACCGACTGAGCGTTGCAAATGCTGATGCATTGACCGACTGAGCGTTGCAAATGCTGATGCATTGACCGACCGAGCGTTGCAAATGCTGATGCATTGACCGACCGAGCGTTGCAAATGCTGATGCATTGACCGACCGAGCGATGCAAATGCTGATGCATTGACCGACTGAGCGTTGCAAATGCTGATGCATTGCCCGACTGAGCGTTGCAAATGCTGATGCATTGACCGACCGAGCGATGCAAATGCTGATGCATTGACCGACTGAGCGATGCAAATGCTGATGCATTGACCGACTGAGCGTTGCAAATGCTGATGCATTGACCGACTGAGCGTTGCAAATGCTGATGCATTGACCGACCGAGCGTTGCAAATGCTGATGCATTGACCGACCGAGCGATGCAAATGCTGATGCATTGACCGACTGAGCGTTGCAAATGCTGATGCATTGACCGACTGAGCGTTGCAAATGCTGATGCATTGACCGACTGAGCGTTGCAAATGCTGATGCATTGACCGACCGAGCGTTGCAAATGCTGATGCATTGACCGACTGAGCGATGCAAATGCTGATGCATTGACCGACCGAGCGTTGCAAATGCTGATGCATTGACCGACCGAGCGTTGCAAATGCTGATGCATTGACCGACTGAGCGATGCAAATGCTGATGCATTGACCGACTGAGCGTTGCAAATGCTGATGCATTGACCGACTGAGCGTTGCAAATGCTGATGCATTGACCGACCGAGCGTTGCAAATGCTGATGCATTGACCGACCGAGCGATGCAAATGCTGATGCATTGACCGACTGAGCGATGCAAATGCTGATGCATTGACCGACTGAGCGTTGCAAATGCTGATGCATTGCCCGACTGAGCGTTGCAAATGCTGATGCATTGACCGACCGAGCGATGCAAATGCTGATGCATTGACCGACCGAGCGATGCAAATGCTGATGCATTGACCGACCGAGCGATGCAAATGCTGATGCATTGACCGACTGAGCGATGCAAATGCTGATGCATTGACCGACCGAGCGTTGCAAATGCTGATGCATTGACCGACCGAGCGTTGCAAATGCTGATGCATTGACCGACTGAGCGTTGCAAATGTTGATGCATTGACCGACTGAGCGTTGCAAATGCTGATGCATTGACCGACCGAGCGATGCAAATGCTGATGCATTGACCGACCGAGCGTTGCAAATGCTGATGCATTGACCGACCGAGCGTTGCAAATGCTGGTGCATTGACCGACTGAGCGATGCAAATGCTGATGCATTGACCGACTAAGCGTTGCAAATGCTGATGCATTGACCGACTGAGCGTTGCAAATGCTGATGCATTGACCGACTGAGCGATGCAAATGCTGATGCATTGACCGACTGAGCGTTGCAAATGCTGATGCATTGACCGACTGAGCGTTGCAAATGCTGATGCATTGACCGACTGAGCGATGCAAATGCTGATGTATTGACCGACTGAGCGTTGCAAATGCTGATGCATTGACCGACTGAGCGTTGCAAATGCTGATGCATTGACCGACTGAGCGTTGCACATGCTGATGCATTGACCGACTGAGCGATGCAAATGCTGATGCATTGACCGACTGAGCGTTGCAAATGCTGATGCATTGACCGACTGAGCGTTGCAAATGCTGATGCATTGACCGACCGAGCGTTGCAAATGCTGATGCATTGACCGACTGAGCGATGCAAATGCTGATGCATTGACCGACTGAGCGTTGCAAATGCTGTTGCCTTTTAGGGAGAAGTAGGCTATACAGTATGTGGTTCCTCAGCATTAGGGTACGCGTGACAAGGGGATTCCAAGGTTCTGCTAATTACTGTAGTTTCCTCTTGACCAATATATTCACTGCATGCTTCAAGTTTCTAAACCAAAGTGTTACGAGTTTGTATTACACCTGGTAATGTTGTCCACAGAGCGCAAGCCGTCAAGGTGATCCATATGCTACAGTATTTTTATGACGTCGTTGAATTGCAGCTCGTCACACCACTGCCACCCACTCGCCAGCTGACTTCACTTGACTTCTCCTTCGTGATGACGTCACCAACTGTCTGCAGTCAAACGTTTGCTGCCGAATACTGGTTGGCCTCTAACTCTAACAGTGCTGCGGGCCTTTATGAAGTTATTTAGTTATTATTGATATTGTTATTTTTATTATTATTATTATCACTGTACAGTATAATGTTTTAGCTCTAGCATCATTTTCGACTTCCATGATTTTAGGAACGCTATGGTGCCGGGATTTGACCCTCTAAAGGACGTCAATGTGCGCTGACGTGGATTTCCCACATCTGCACACCCTAATCTCCCGACCAACTGTACAGACGAATTAATGTGCCACACGCAGAAATCAAACTCGTTCTCTCCCACCAATAAACAAACTTTGCAGACATCCCCAATTAAAATAGCTCTAGTTGCAATATTACATTCTTATGTTGGCCGACGCAATGTCAACATGTCCTTGAAGCAGCGGGTGAAATTGATCCAGTCCGGGGGTTTGTCACACAACTGGCACCCTCGCTGGACTTGGGGGGGGGGGGGGTAATAAGGTGGCGTCTTGTTAGCTTTTTAGCGCACTGTGAGCTCAAGCATTGACCACGCCCCCGTAATACTCGTACCTCTGTCTTCAATAGCAAATAATACGGTGTGCTTGGGTTTGTTAACAGATAACGTCATAAAGATGTATTTCCGTGGACGAAAGACTGATCAAGCAATATTAGTGATCAAGAGGATGGATTTTCCCGGTAAATATTCCGTAATACTACATTCGTATATTTCAGTAGCCTACTGAGAAATAATGAATAATAATAATAATAATGTTATTGGTTTTACGTCCCTTTTAACTACTCTGGCTTTTAGACACGCCGGGGTGCCAGAATTTTGCCCCGAAGGGGATCTGTAACGTGCCAGTAAATCTACTGACACGGCTCCCTCGCATTTGCGCACCCTCAAATGCCACCTGACTGCACCAGGATACGAACCTGCAAATTTGGGCTCAGCAAGCGAGAACGTTACCCCTGAGCCACGCAGCCAGGCGAGAAATAATGAACAGTAACTAACAAGTGAACCGCCTGGTACAGCAGTGATGGAGTTGGTTCTTGGTACCAGTAGTCCAGCGTTTCCCAAACTGTGGTACGCGTACCACTGGCGGTACGCTGGTACTGCTGCAGTGGTACGCGGTGATGTTACGTAAAATATAACACAATATTACGCTACGAAAAATATAAAAATATGAAAATATAAAATTTAAAAATATAAAAACATTGATATGTTGCTGGAGGACTTTAAGGCCAAAAATAAAGAGCAGTTTTATGAATTGAATTGTGATTCAGAACTAAGGCAAACCTTTTCAAAACTGGCTCTTGTGAACATTTGGGTTGCGAGACGTGCAGACTATCCAGACTTAGCTGAAAAAGAAGCAGTTAGATTTTTACTGCCTTTCACTACTTCGTACTTGTGTGAGGCTGCATTTTCTTCACTTGTTTACCTCAAGAATAAATACCGGAATAGGCTCCTTACAGTGGAAAACGATCTTTGTTTGAGACTCAGCAATCTTAAACCAGACATTCCTAAGTTGGCTTCTAATCTTCAAGCCACCCTTCACATTGAAGTTGTTAGTTGAACTTCGGTTTTTATGTTTAATTATTATGAATTTTTAAATTAATATTATTTGTACAGTGTCATTTCTGAATGTTCGAATTGAATTCTTATTGTAATAAATAATGAAACAATTAGACACACTTTCTATTATTTGAACTTTAACTCGAACAGTCTACCTCTAACAAACACAATTTACAATCCATCTTTTGGTCTGCTACGTAGGAGTGGTGGGGTTATAGTTACTATATCTCCCAACCATTAGGTGGTACGCGAGAGATTCTCATCTCTTAAAGTGGTACACACAAAAAAAAGTTTGGGAAACACTGCAGTAGTCTATCTAAAGCTCTACCCACAATGCGCTGTCGGCAGACGGTAGTGGGCAGACGGCAGACTGTAGTTGAAGGCTGACCCGTGCTCTCTTACGGCGTCATTCACAATGTGAAGTTGCTTGTCGGTAGTAGATAGTTGACAATCGACAGCGTGTAGTCGGATGTCGCCAATTTTATCTTTGACAGCCGACTGCATATTTGAGAGCCAATGAGAAAAGATCACAAGATGGCGTCACTTTGTCGTCATCAGCTGTGTAGTTGACTAGTTGTATTCGCGGTATATTCTTCGCATAATTACATATAAAACAAGAAGTTCCGTGACGAACTAAAGAGCCTACTTTTCATGCCAATGATTATTCTACAGTATATGAACCTATCTAGAATAATGACGAAATTAAGTTGCTAATATCGAAATTTCTAATTAGTTCGAAATACTGAATACCTGGCATAATGTAGCCTAATAGAGCACCACAGTTGGCAGCCCTGATGACTGAATATATTCTTAGTTCCATCTCTTAAGGTACAGAATACAAAATTTGGTAGAAGTCCAATGAATAGCATGGACGTTACATGCAGTTAAACATTGGATCTAACAGCGCGCGTAAAATCATGTTGGCAACAATGTCATGCATGTATTGGTCAGAAATAATCTGAAATAATATGATCTATTGTTGTGCCAATTTTGAATGAAATCCATTAGTTAGTATAGAAATTACATGCATTTTAAAATTAGACCTATCAGCAGGCTTAGAATCATGTTGGCAGCACTGACGTATATTACTTACTCCAAATTCGTCTAGAATGCCAGGTACTATACGCGTGCAAAGTTTAGAACTATTGGCTTGCATACTTTCTGATATATTGATATTAGGGTAACAAAAATAGGGACAGTACATTTTAACAGTTGGCAGCCCTGGTTGCTCTTAAGAATACGCATAGTTATATCTATTATGGTACACATAGCACATACGAAATTTGGATGGAATCCAAATGATAGTATGGAAGTTACATGTATTTAAAGTTGGACCTGTCAGCAGGCTTAGAATCATGTTGGTAGCACTGACGTATATAAGTTACTCCAAATTAATACAGAATGTCAGGTACTATACGTGTGCATAGTTTAAAGCTGTCGGCTGCATACTTTCTGATATATTGGTATTTGGATCAAATAAATTAGGAGCATTTATTAACAGTTGGCAGCCCTGGTGGGTCTTAAGAATACGCTCAGTCATATCTGGTTATGTACACATACAAAATACGAAATTTGGTTGAATTCCAATTTATAGTGTAGAAGTTATATGCATTTAAAAATTGGACCTATCAGCAGGCTTATAATCATTTTGGCAACACTGCCATGTATGGCCTCCTGGAAATTAAACTGCAATAATATTACCTATACGTGTGCCAATTTTGAAATAGCTCCCATTCATACCTTCCAAGATATCCAACATGGAGCTCAAATTTCAATTGCGATTTTTTAGCAGTTGGTAGCACTGACATCATTTTCAAATACGGCCGTGAGATATTCAGGTATAGATCTTTACCCCTACCAAATTTTGTTTCGATTGCTCCAGCCGTTTAGGAGTTGATAGGGGGGACACAGCCAGACAGACAGACAGACAGACAGACAAAAGGACAGACAGAAGGACAGACAGACAGACACACATTTGCCCGATCTCATAAGTCTACTTTTTCCTCATTTTTGCAAAATGTGAAAAGTAGGCTAAAAATATGATGACTGGGATAGAAGATATATTAATTGATCTTGTGAGGGAACGCCGTTGGATGTATGACATGAGTGAGCCCAAGTGTCTAAAAGGAAACTGTTCATTGATTTTCCATTGTAGCAAATGTATGTAGGGCTTGCCGGTACTGAAATTAGCCAAAATACATTTTGTAGACGAAAAATAAATTAGGAAATAAAGTAGTAATAGATTGAACGTGTTGGGAGCCCTCGGGCGTTCAATCAAAAATGACCAGCTACACAAAAACGATTCTGTTAAAAAAACAGTAGGCCTAATTCAGAGTTGGATTTGTTGTTAATTATTTACAAGAGGGGATACTGGATGTACGAGTATTTTTCCTAAATTTTAACAATGCTGTACCAGTTAGCAGCAATAAAAATAAACCGTACCGCTCCAAGTCATGCATCCTTGCAAATTTTAGGTTAGGTTGTCGACAATGACAACCTTCTCAAGGAATAAATGAAAGTCAAGTTATTATTTACTCCTAGCATTTTAACGACTGCACATTGTGGGTGGCTATGTTGTGAACTACCGACTTCTGACTTCATCTGCCGTCTACCGTCTGCCCACTACCGTCTACCGACAGTGCATTGTGGGTAGACCTTAAGGCAGGCTGTTCCAGCCGAGCTGCTCGCCAGTGTGGAGTACTCGCCGCCTGGCATGACTAAACCTGCAACATTCAATTCAGCTCTGCTGTCGGGGCTGCCGTCACTGCGCGGTGGATACATCAAGACTGGCAGGAAGCGCATGGACTTGTGATATGACCTTCGACCAGTTACGTATTTGCTATCACCCCCAGTCCCTCTCCAACCGTTCTCCGAGCATCACTGCTGAGTACTCGCGTGTACGCATACTCACACTCGTGGATTTGGAACAGCCTGATCTAAGGGCAATCGGTTCATAATGCAGTATTATACAAGTCGGAAGTGAAGCTGGCTCTGTTCCCGGTGCTCTATTGATATTCAGATCAAGCACAAAATCAGGTGATTATCACGGTGTAATGAATAGCGACAATTTTACGAAAAGTACGGAAAATAAATTTATTCCGAACTTGTTACCTCGATCAGTCATTGTGGTTGATAATGCTTCCTACCACAATACTCAGGCAACTAGCTCAACGAAAGAGGAAATGCAGGATTGGCTAACGTATAATGGTACAATAAAACCTGCCTTCGACGGAATTAAATGGGACTAGCATTTTTTCCTGTTAAAGGGTAGGCATTTGTTAAAATTATTAAACCATAGACATACTGACAAAATATAAAATGGTATACACACCTTATTCAATGTTTTATTTTGCATATTTTTGCTACGAATTAATACAGCACTATACCACTTTAATTCTCGTGTTAAGATGAAGCACAACTGTTGCTTTGGAAGCCATAATCACTAATGCCAAACTATGTCAGTAATGTGAGTTAAGAAGTGCTCAGTTAAATGCTGAATTCTAAGCTGATTGACAAGGGTCGAGACAAAGACAGGAATTTTTTGATTGACAGCTCATTATAGCAAGCATTGGGAAAGGGCGCAATCCAATTGCGCCAGTTAATTATACTGATAAAATCGGACAGACTTTTGATGCCACCATGATCTGCCCCTTCGATAACTCACAGTCCGATTGCACCTGTGATAGCTCATTATAGTGCGGGACAAGCCATTGGAAGCCTGAAGGTCACGCGTAGTCGGTGCGCTGTTGTCCTGTACGGTCTCGCATGCAGCACGCGACTTAAGGTACGATGCAATAGCATGGCAACACCGCCGGGCGCGGGGTGGAGAACGGAGCGGAGAGCCGGTTGACCTTCAGGCTTCCAATGGTTTGTCCCGCACTATAGCAACTTCCCCTCTCTTCCCCCACTCTGCAGCCAACATATACCATACTGTTCACTTGTTCCAATCTTTCGTCATAGTCTGTTGGAGGGGAAGTGGCTCGCAGGTTGACCGTCCCAGGGATGTCAATTACTACAAAGTCACATAATTATATGACCTAGCGTTCAGGATAATGGTAACAACTACAGTTTGTGGAAGAGCTTATTCCAAAGAATACGATATGTCTTTAATAGTTTCACAAATATGGACATCCATGAGACTGTTCGATGAATTGACAGCGTTAATCTAAACCAAGCGTAAACTCTAACATTTTACCCAATTTTCATTGCATAAACAATGTTTATGTTTGTTTCAATGCTTTTACTAGATCCCAATGCATTTTGTATAGCCCTGCATGGCAGAGTGTTTACAGGAAATTCAAGAGCCAGTCGATACAAATAATATCTTAGCTTTTGGGGTTTCACAATGGCAGTAGTGGGGGGACGGAGGGTAGGAATATTTCATCGGACGGTACTTGTAGCCCACCCATTGGGTGTCCGTCTCGAAGCAGCTACAAAACTGGCGAGCCGAACATGTCCTCGGACACTCCCGGCACTAAAAGCCATACGCTAAAAAAAATAAAAAAAATAAAAAATCGGAAGAACCAAAACTTGGCCTGGGGCAAGTGGCGTCAAAGGACTGTGCGATGGAATTACGAGATAAGAAGGATCAACTCGGAAGATTAGCTGACGCAATTCGCCAACGCCGTTGGGAAAGGCTTGGGCAACAAGAAACAGGAAATTATCCGCACACTTTGACGTGTAGCCTAAGGTGTAGAACAAAAGAAGGAAGACCTAGTTGCACATTCCTAGCTAAAGAATCAACTAATAGAGCAAACAATATATACTTTCACAGAGTGCCTGAACATTTTCTAAACACTGCATTCTGGAACCTGGACATTATTCGCTAAAATGAGTATTTTTATTTCCGTTGTCCGCGTGACACAGTTTCCGTTTAATGAAGGGAATTTAACACGTTTTTCGTCCCTACGTTAACAGGACCGTCAAATATTTCCGTTTAAGTCAAGTTCCCGTTTGATATAGGCTCCGTTGAAGGCAGGTTTTACTGTAACTTATTTCTTACCGGTCGTCTATAAGCAAGAGCGAACTGTAGGATTCAATCAATATTCGTAATTCAAACTTAAAAACTCACAAATGAAACTTGGTTTTAAAATAGGTATAACGTCCTCCGGTTTCCGCCCTATCATCCCGAATTTAATACGAATGGCGTCACCTCAGCATTAGTTAAGAATTGCCTTGCTTCACAAAATACAGGGTCATCGAAAATTAATGCCTAGATTTTAAATAATTGCTATTAAAAGCTAATAAATGTAATATTTTTAGCCTTAAAATGCGTGGAAGAGACAACCCTTTCTTTTTTCATACCTTGGTAAGTTTCAATGTGAGCTCCGATTGTTGCTCTACACATGTCTAATCTGTAGTCCACTTCATGCCACGTGCGTTGAAACATATCTGGAGTAACAGTAGAGATGGCGGCAGCAATTCGCTCCCGAAGATGCACCAAATCACGAATCGTTTTTGCGTAAACAACGTTTTTTTTATGAACATCCAGAAGAAAATCCAAAGGGGTTAGGTCTGGACTTCTGGGAGGCCAGTAAATGGGAGCTTCTCTGCCAATCCAACCGTTCGGAAAGCATGCGTCGAGTGTATCGCATACCGCGCGAAGGTAGTGAGGCGGAGCCCCATCTCTACTTAGTATAAAACTAAGTCCCCGATTCTTGGATGTCACGGGTAATCTCGAGAACCACTGGATGGATTTTGATGCGGTTTTCACCATTCTGTAAAGGATAACCCAAGGAAGGTTTCTGTAGAATATAATTTATTTATGATCAAAGAAAGCCAAGCAGTAACGATTTTAGTGTAAAAGTCTACAAAAAAAACTGACATCCATGCGCTTTTTAAGCCTACGCTGGGCAAATCGTTAAAAATATCAGTATACTATGAGTGTAAGAATTGATCAGCATGAAAAGTTCTACAAAAAAGTCCGGGAGAGCATATCTTCAATACATCGCCCACTATAAGTATTTTTAGATTGGATGGAAGGGGGGGGGGGGGTGGTTGTGTTTTATGCACCTCACCATTCTTAAATTACGTCTGACAAGAATTCGTTGCACATGCATTTCCATGAAAATATAATTTACAGCCCAATCAGTGATTTTAACCCAAAATGCCGAGACGTAAAACGGATATAGGTCGTAGTTCATTGACATCGAAACAAAAGCGCTTATCACGTAATACATTCATTGTTCCCGGGCGAAGCCGGGGCGGGTTGCTAGTTTTAAATACACACATCAAAAAAAGTTTTGCATCACCTCGGTTCCAAGAGTTCCGGAACCGTTAAATACAAAGGGAATAGAGATCAACACAAACAACATTTCAGCTCGTTTTATTGCTCATGAGACCCACACATTGCATGTTGTACCATCATACAGCTAGACTTTCAGCATTTGTGGTCCAGATTGCAGTACACACCACTACCTCTAATACCCAGTAGCACGTCCTCTTGCATTGATGCATGCCTGTATTCGCCGTGGCATACTATCCACAAGTTCATCAAGTCACTGTTGGTCCAAATTGTCCCACTCCTCAACGACAATTCGGCGTAAATCTCTCAGAGTGGTTGGTGGGTCAAGACGTCCATAAACAGCCCTTTTCAACATATCCCAGGCATGTTCGATAGGGTTCATGTCTGGCGAACATGCTGGCCACTGTAGTCGAGCGATGTCGTTATCTTGAAGGAACGCATTCACAAGATGTGCACGATGAGGTCGAGAATTGTCGTCCATGAAGACAAATGCCTCTCCAATATTCTGCCGATATGGTTGCACTATGGGTCGGAGGATGTCATTCAGGTATCGTAAAGCCGTTTCGGAGCCTTCCATGACCACCAGTGGCGTACGTCGGCCCCACATAATGCCACCCCAAAACATCAGGGAACCACCACCTTGCTGCACTCGCTGGACAGTGTGTCTAAGACGTTCAGCCTGACCAGGGTGCCTCCAAACACGTCTCCGACGATTGTCTGGTTGAAGGCATATGCGACACTCATCGGTGAAGAGAACGTGATGCCAATTCCGTGGGGTCCATTCAGCATGTTGTTGGGCCCATCTGTACCGCGCTGCATGGTGTCGGGGTTGCAAAGCTGGACCTCGCCATGGACGTCGGGAGTGAAGTTGCGCATCATGCAGCCTATTGCGCACAGTTCGAGTTGAAACACGACGTCCTGTGGCTGAACGAAACGCATTATTCAACATGGTGGCATTGCTGTCAGGGTTCCTCCGAGCGGCAATCCGTAAGTAGCGGTCATCCACTACAGTAGTAGCCCTTGGGCGGCCTGAGCGAGGCCTGTCATCGACAGTTCCTGTATCTCTGTACCTCCTCCATGTCCGAACAACATCGCTTTGGTTCACTCTGAGACGCCTGGAAACTTCCCTTGTTGAGAGCCCTTCTTGACACAAAGTAACAATGCGGACGCGATCGAACTGCGGTATTGACCTTCTAGGCATGGTAGAACTACAGACAACATGAGCAGCGTACCTTCGTCCTGGTGGAATGACTGGAACTGATCGGCTGTCGTACCCCCTCCGTCTAATAGGTCCTGCTCATGCATGGTTGTTTACATCTTTGAGCAGTTTTAGTGACATCTATAAACAGTCAAAGGGACTGTATCTTGGATACAATATACACAGTCAACGTCTATATGCCGGAGATCTGGGAACCGAGGTGATGCAAAACTTTTTTTGATGTGTGTAAAAATGACACGCTGTCCAGTCTTTTGTTCGATATCTTCTATTTGAGGGAAGACAAACTGTTCAAGCACGTCAAGGTAAATTAGGCCTGTAATTGTCTTTTCAGCGAAAAAGAAAGGTCCAATAACTTGGTCATGAAGTAACCCGCACCACATATTGACTTAGGGAGAATCACCAACATACTCGTGGACTTCGTTAGGGAACTAGTCCGCGCATACCAAGGTCCCGCTAATGCATCTAACAAAACTTGCGCTAACCAGTTACCACACAGTCAAAGAATCACTCATTTAACATAAAAGGTTTCGATGTTATTTTTTTTTTCGATATTACCTTTCGATTGGATGACGCGCAGAAATGACTGGAAGAGACGTTCGACACAGCCACACTCGGCCAATGGTCTTCTCGATGCCGGCATGCACAAAACTTTGAAGACTTACTGCATACTGTACTTGGAAGAGGAAGCCAAGCTGGATGATTACGAAGATAGGCGCTTCGTAATTAATGTCGGCAGATCTTCAGATGACAACTCTGGCTCGGAGACTGACACTGCATGGGGGAGGGGGGTAACACACGGACTTGTCTGGAGTGAAAACGTTGTCTGACGCCAAGCAGGAAGGGTCGACTGGTATTCATAACTCGTGCATGCTAAAGTCACTCGCCAGTGATATCGATCATTTGCTACAACAGTGGCACAACTAGAAATCTGTACTTTTTTCAGCTTTAACATCAATTTTGTGCGGGAGAATAGGGCTGGTATTTTAATCGATCAAATTAAGTTATCAAATAATCGATTAATCGATGCAGAAAATCGATTCACAACTACAAATAACAATTAATCGATTTTGCGTTTAATTGATTATTCGGTTACAGTTACAGTTACAGTAAACCTTCCCTCCTTTCACTACGCTCTTACAGAAGCAAAACAGACATTTAAATAATTAAAATATATTGTATCATGTATTTTTAAACTAGCAACACACCCCGGCTTCGCTCGGGAACAGTTATGAATGCATTACGTGCTAGCTCGTAAACTGTCGCCTCAGTAATTGAATGGGGATTGTGGGAAGAAATGAAAACGTAAAAACACTTATAGTGGGTGATGTATTGAAGTTAGAGATATGCTCTCGGGGACTTTTATGTAGAACTTTTCATGCTGAACAATTCTTACACTCATAGTATATGGATATTTTTAACGGTTTGCCCAGCGTAAGTTTAAAAAGCGCACGGATGCCAGGTTTTTTTTCCGACTTATTCACTGAAATCGTTACTGCTTGGCTTCCTTTGATCATAAATAAATAATTTTCTACAGAAACCTTCCTCGAGATATCCTTTACAGAATAGTGAAAACCGCATCAAAATCCATCCAGTGGTTCTCGAGATTACCCGTGACATCCAAGAATCGGGGACTTGGTTTTATACTAAGTAGAGAAAGCAAAACAAAAACGTTCCTTTCATAAATTGGAAACATTAAACAGGAATTTAAAACTGAAAACTCTTCGTTTTCTTTATCCGAAACCCTTCCCAATTTGATTGATGTTTCTTTCCAATGCCACTGACTCTTGTTTGATTATTGTTAACATAAACAAGGAAGGACACTTTGTACAAATAAGCAAAAAGTAGCTTCCGGTATGTATTTTTTTAAATTAATATAGCCAATGGCCATTCATTTTATTTTCAGGACAGGTCAGGGAAGGGAATTTGGAAGGAAATCGCGGACCTATTGAAAGGAACCATCCCGGCACTTGCCTGGTGGTGAAAATAGAAAACCACGAAAACCATTTCCAGGACGGGTGAGGAATTCGAACCCACGCTCTCCCGGAGCCAATATATAATAAATATTTAGAGCAAACTGATAAATCATGCCCTGTAAATAAAAAGAGTTTTCTGACTGATCATTTTCAACTTTTGGCCGAAACTTCGTATTTATTCCGAATAACGTTTAGAATTGCCAAAGATATTCACAGTTTATTTTTGTCTGTTTGTTTGTTTGTTTGTTTGTTTGTTTGTTATGTGTTGGCGTCGAAACTACAGGAGCGAATGGCATGGCAATTCGTTTTTAAGGAGCTCTGCAATGCCCAAAATCTTCACCATTTCAAAATTTCGTTCCACCACCATATTAACCTACGGACTTCTAGCATTCTAATGGTACATATATTGTTTCTTATCTAATTCCTCAGGCTACTTTCCCACAATCATGCGTCCTATTAGTAAATATTTATCGTATTGGAAGCCAATTCTCAGTGTTGCCTTCGTGTTGCCCTCAACAAACAATAAAATAGATTGTTAATCTCATGTATTTTTATCAGATTTAGAGAAACACCCATTACAAGTGAGTACAATCCTGCAGGCCAACTGAAAAGCATTGATTTCGATTAATAAATCTACTAAAGTACATTTATTTTTATTAGACGACACATATAAAAATCGAGGCTGCGTTAGAAACATGGACAAAGGGGCATGGAACAACAACAACGACATTGATGCTAGTGCTTGAAGGAGAGGAATCCTATGGTAATGGCATGTTCTTAAAACTGGAGAAATCATTGATTCCAATTTCTAGCCAAAATGTTTTGCTAGATACTAAAATTTACCTATTTTCTGGAACTTTTCAACATTCAAAGCTTAAATTTTAAAATGTAATTCCCCCTTATAAGTGTTATATTCTAACACGTCCATTTCAACATTTACTTTAGTTCAATTTTACCACATAGAAATGATCATGAAACAGCTCTTAAATTATGTCATTTAAAAAAATCATGAAAATACAAATATACATTTATCAGTGGCGAAGCTATATTCATGCAACTGGCTATTCTAAAGTTCATACCTTATAGTTTTTTGTAGATAAACTCCAGTCATGTTTTCCGCTCAGCAAGGATATCAATGATGCGTGCGTTCTTTGGAGATGTCATCCCTGGAAGGATAGTTCACCTAACTATTCTCAATAGCCAGAGTACTCAAATTGCTCAGTCTAGAATCTGACATGGAGTTTCTTAAAATGTCTTAACTCTCTTCAATGCACTCATACATTGTTCACTCGAAGCAGTAGAAACAGGAAAGGTAAGAATCAGTCTTATGAGGCGCACTGTTTCTTGATATATTTTTTCTAGGCCGTTGTTCAAACAATATTCTCTTCATAGGACAACGAAGAAAATGGTCTTGATTTTAAATACACTATTAAATCACTACTCTGATACATGTTTTAAAACTCACAAACGAACATGCACGCGCTGAAATACCGCCCGCTTCAGAAATGCACTGCTTGGAGCCTAGACTCTCTGCTGACGCATTCAGATGTCTACCTTCCGCTTGGCGCATGCACAATTGCCTTTTCTACCCACAGAGACTTCAGCCTGTTTCAAAGGAGACTCACAGGCTGCTCAGTCCCGCGCTGAGAAGCTGGCGTCAATCCCACCGTGGCTACAGAGAATAATACCGAAAACTGCAGATTTAATTTGCATATGCCAATGAAAAATATGAAAATTTAAATGTGCACATTCCTTCAGAATGAAATGGGTATTCTAAAGCTCAAAGATTCCCCTCCAGCTTCTCCACTGATAATTTATTTCCATAAAGTCTACGCCAAAGTAAAGAGAGAGACTTGAAGAGCATCTCTGAAAACATTCGATTAGTATTTGTTAATACAGGGAATGTCTCATAAGTAATCTAGTTTTTTTTTTAAGAAAATGTTATTTGGAATGTTCACTGACAGAAAATTAAACTGATCTTCAAAGTAGGGACCATCATATTCTATGGTCTTGAGCCACCTTTCAGCGAGGTTTCTTATCC
Organism: Meconema thalassinum; assembly: GCA_946902985.2. NCBI lineage: Eukaryota > Metazoa > Arthropoda > Insecta > Orthoptera > Tettigoniidae > Meconema > Meconema thalassinum. The sequence continues at coordinate 939,745,270 of OX336389.2, read as the reverse complement.
CGCGACGGTACAAGTCTCTGGGTTTTGATGCGAAGAATTCGGTGAGACCCACTTCCACAGCTTCAATTTTTTCATAATTTCTTCCACACAAGAAATGAGCCATGGATCGAAAAAATGGTAACCTGAGGGCGCAAGATCAGGGATGTGTGCTGGATGTAGTAGCAGTTCGACTCCTCCCAATTCCTGAATTGTTGCCAAGGTTGTTCGTGCAGTATGAGATCTCGCATTGTCCTGCAGCAAGAGAACTCTAATTCGGTTAATTAATGCTGGGTATCTCCGTCTCAAAATTTCATGAACTCGTTCCAGTTGTTGAGAATAAATATCCGCATTGACTGCACGCCCGTTTGGAACAAACTCCTTGTGAATCACTCCTTCAAAATTCCACCAGACACACATAACTTTGGGGCCGAACCGATCCTTTTAATCGATGACTTTGACAGGTTGACGGGGACTGAGCCACTGATTTGAGGCGTCAGTGTTGCGGTAATAGACCCATCTTTCATCACATGTGACAATTCACCTGATAAATCTATCATCCGTGGGGTTACCGATACGATAATAATAATGATCGTGTGGCCCCCTGAGAGGCAGAGTGCAGGCTTTTCTAGTTGACGCCCGTGGGCGAGCTGCGCGTCGTAATGAGGATGAAGTGATGATGAAGACGGCACACTCACTCAGTCCCCGAGCCACGGGAATGAACTTCAGGAGATTAAAATCCCTAATGCCCAGCCGGGAATCGAACCCGGGGCACGTCGGGCAGAAGCCTAGTGCACTAACCATTTAGCCATGGAGCCAGACACCGATATGCTGACGACAGATATCCACTCTACGTTGAGTCCATTCAGGGGTCAATTAATGATGTACAGATCTACAGCTTCTGTACATCTGGCGATGTATGGTATCTTTTGATGCACCAAGTTCTTCTGACAGCCCAAGAGTACTTCTTTGCGAATTTTCTTCCAAAACTCTGCGTGTATTCTCAATATCCCATAGTTTACGTCTTCCAAAACGTGGTAAATCTGTAGTGTTTTCTTCTCCAGTGTTGAAACGATGGAACCATTGTTTTGCCACACGCTCACTAATGACACCTTCTCCTTCCACTTCACATATTCTTCGAACCGCGGCAGCAGCTTTGTAATCATGTTTCCAGTAGGGCAAGTGCTTTAGAAGGAGCCTAGCCTCCAACTTTGTAAGTTCCATGGGTGATTGTGTATCAACAACTGACGACTGATACATTCTCGCAATATACGTAATTCTAGTCATGACCTCCTGTAAATAGTATTGGCGAACCGAAGAAAACCAATTCTATCTTATAAAACACCAAACTTAAAAAACGACATTACAGTACTTACGAGACAAGGAACAGGTAAATAAAGCTTTGGAAATCAACATTGGCAATATACGACATTTTGGAGTCCCCTAAAATAAAACTAGGGAAAAAATGTTCATGTAATGCTAAGGGCTGAGGGAAGTCGCAAATCCCGCCATTCATATCCATCACTTGACGTGGACTCGACATGAATTCGTGGAACGCGCATGAAGGCGGCTGGATATCACCCCCAACACTCACGCGACAAGACGTCATGACAAGTATGTGTCGCAGTCAAGCAGCCGTGGAATGTCTTTTGCCAGGGGTAGGAATGATCGATTCACTTCACAGCTATTCTATGTCTTTATCGTGTTGGAAGCCATGTTTCAGTGCTGCCTTAGTAATCGGCATTTAATGATTTTCAGTCGTCGAGGCAACCACTAACTTGGGTCTAATTAAAGACGGGTCAGGGAAGGGATTTTGAAAGGAAGTCGGCCGTGAACCTGCTGAAAGAAACCGTCCAGGCATTTGCCTGGTGGTGAAAATGGGAAACCACGAAAACCATTCGGGATTTAAACCCACGCTCTCCTGATACCAGCGGAGCACGAGCTAGCACGATAGCGCTCTCGGCCACCACGGCCGGTGTTTGTTTCATTAAAGAGTAACATGTAGGTCATCAGACAATGAACATCCAATGCATGAAATTGTCTGGTAATCTGTTTTTTTTTCTTTTGTAAAAGTATCTGTTGGGGTGGGTGTCCTGGTATTTGGCGTAAAATACTATTACTACCCCTTATTATTTGCCAGGAGTTGATGTGCAAAATCTAGGATGAAAGCACATTCAGAATGGATGCCATCTTTGTGGGGGTTTAAACCTCGCAACGCCACATTCCTCCTTCTCGGCTAAGCAGGTTGGTGGATTGACGAGAATCGCGAGATATTGGCTTCTGTTCCGTGGATTCCACAGAATGATTCAACTCCAGTTTCTGAAGAAGAGTCGGCGTGTGGGTGTGAGGACGTCGTGGCGTAGCGTCACAGGAATAACTTGTGACCTCCACCAATCTCAAGGCCACACACACTGCACAGCCGTGCGTTCTCATGGCCAGAGTTAACACTCCCCAACACGTAATAATAATAAACAGGGGCGGGTCCTGACTAAAATTGTAGGGTGGGCCAGATGCTATTATTGTTGTTTCCTATTAAACATTGTTTGATATTTGACATATATTGTTGCCAATATTTCCATTATCATCATTCCACCACAGCACAATTTGAATCAAATTTTAATAAATACTGTAATTCATGCTTTAAAAACTGTAGGCCTACTCACATGGCTCCTTGTTTCTAAATACACACATCAAAAAAAGTTTTGCATCACCTCGGTTCCCAGATCTCCGGCATATAGACGTTGACTGTGTATATTGTATCCAAGATACAGTCCCTTTGACTGTTCATAGATGTCACTAAAACTGCTCAAAGATGTAAACAACCATGCATGAGCAGGGCCTATTAGACGGAGGGGGTACGACAGCCGATCAGTTCCAGTCATTCCACCAGGACGAAGGTACGCTGCTCATGTTGTCTGTAGTTCTACCATGCCTAGAAGGTCAATACCGCAGTTCGATCGCGTCCGCATTGTTACTTTGTGTCAAGAAGGGCTCTCAACAAGGGAAGTTTCCAGGCGTCTCAGAGTGAACCAAAGCGATGTTGTTCGGACATGGAGGAGGTACAGAGATACAGGAACTGTCGATGACAGGCCTCGCTCAGGCCGCCCAAGGGCTACTACTGTAGTGGATGACCGCTACTTACGGATTGCCGCTCGGAGGAACCCTGACAGCAATGCCACCATGTTGAATAATGCGTTTCGTTCAGCCACAGGACGTCGTGTTTCAACTCAAACTGTGCGCAATAGGCTGCATGATGCGCAACTTCACTCCCGACGTCCATGGCGAGGTCCAGCTTTGCAACCCCGACACCATGCAGCGCGGTACAGATGGGCCCAACAACATGCTGAATGGACCCCACGGAATTGGCATCACGTTCTCTTCACCGATGAGTGTCGCATATGCCTTCAACCAGACAATCGTCGGAGACGTGTTTGGAGGCACCCTGGTCAGGCTGAACGTCTTAGACACACTGTCCAGCGAGTGCAGCAAGGTGGTGGTTCCCTGATGTTTTGGGGTGGCATTATGTGGGGCCGACGTACGCCACTGGTGGTCATGGAAGGCTCCGAAACGGCTTTACGATACCTGAATGACATCCTCCGACCCATAGTGCAACCATATCGGCAGAATATTGGAGAGGCATTTGTCTTCATGGACGACAATTCTCGACCTCATCGTGCACATCTTGTGAATGCGTTCCTTCAAGATAACGACATCGCTCGACTACAGTGGCCAGCATGTTCGCCAGACATGAACCCTATCGAACATGCCTGGGATATGTTGAAAAGGGCTGTTTATGGACGTCTTGACCCACCAACCACTCTGAGAGATTTACGCCGAATTGTCGTTGAGGAGTGGGACAATTTGGACCAACAGTGTCTTGATGAACTTGTGGATAGTATGCCACGGCGAATACAGGCATGCATCAATGCAAGAGGACGTGCTACTGGGTATTAGAGGTAGTGGTGTGTACTGCAATCTGGACCACAAATGCTGAAAGTCTAGCTGTATGATGGTACAACATGCAATGTGTGGGTCTCATGAGCAATAAAACGAGCTGAAATGTTGTTTGTGTTGATCTCTATTCCCTTTGTATTTAACGGTTCCGGAACTCTTGGAACCGAGGTGATGCAAAACTTTTTTTGATGTGTGTACATTATCCACTCCTGTGCTTGGATGAACTAAGTTTAAGTATCATCTTGGTTGATGAGGTTCTGTTTTTAGCCAATTTTCATTTATGAAACAAGTAGTTACGTTTAGAACTATATAGCCTATTTTCATATATCCTACTTATATTAATTGCCTCTATCAACATACAAATTTTCAGTTTGATTGCTGTAATAGATTCCTAGATATTGAGAACCGTCTAAATATTTCGGATGGTCACCATGTTGGATTCTTATATATAGGCCTTAGAGTTATGTACTATTACATAAAGATGATAGTGTAGGTGTATTATTCAAACTTCAATCGCATGATTAGGACACAAGAAATAAAAACGAGATTTCAAAATTTCGCTCAGCCGCCATCTTGTGGTTATGAAAATAATTTAAATTAATTAGATGCCAGTGGATTAAAATGTACATAAGCATATACCGTACCAAGTTTCAGTGCACTCGGATGGTCAAATCGCGAGAAACGTCCATTTGAATATTTAAATTTCGCGTCGCCACCATGTTGGAAATGTGCTCACCAGGTTATTGAACGTCCCATATGTGAACTTATGTTTATAGCCTCTATACACATACAGAATTTCAGTTTGATTGCTGTCATAGATTAATAAGATATTGAAAACCATCTAAATATTTCGGATGGTCGCCATGTTAGATTTTAATATATTTAGGTCATAGAATTATGTACTATTAGATGGCGATTATTTTTTACGTTCATTATTCAAACGTTGATTTCGATCGCACGATTAGAACACAAGAAATAAAAACTTAATTTTAAAATTTCGCACAGCCTCCATCTTGAGGTTATATAAACAATTGAACTAAATTAGATGTCAGTGCATTGCAATTTGTATAGTTATTTGCTGTACCAAGTTTTAACTGCGTTCGGGTGGTTAAATCGCGAGAAACGTCTATTTAAATGTTTCAAATTCGCTCTGCCGCCATGTTCGTATTGTAGCTACCAAGTTTTTGATAGTCACATATGTGAACGTCTAGTGCCCTTTATCGCCGTGCAAAATTTCATGGTGATATGAGTAATAGTTTCGGAGATATAGAATGGCGGTGAATGCTTGTTATAATTTGAACATAAATATACTGTATAGTGATCTATAACACGAGCTATTGACTTGCAATATTACCCAAACAGTAGTAGTTGAACCATTACATGCTATTTATGTTCCATATGTAGGCAATGTACTGTCTCCCGTAGAGAAGTTAAAAAGGATTATGCAACGTTATTCTGGGGAGTAATTAAATCATTGTATTATCCAGGATTATGCCCACCTACTACCAACACATAATAAGCGTGTAACAGGCAGTCAGAATGCTTTCAAATGAATAACTCCACTCTGAATAATTATTATTCAATTACTCACGAAAGTTCTATCACTCACTGGGCAATCGAATGAAAAACATTTATTGTGTGAACAATGCATCTAATGAGATTGGGAATAATACTGTTAACCCTTATTCCCGATTCTCTGACAGTACTGTGAGAACTGTGTTGTTGATTCTTTCAACCAAGGACGAGCAGGAAGACTTGAAGATATGGAGATGGTTCGTGATGTAAAGTAAATGGTTTTCAACATTTTCATGTATGAGTAGTCGAAATCACTTGAATGGTCCTTAAACCATGTCAGGTGAAATAAAATTTTATTAAACACAAAATACGTATTACTTTCGAATTGTTTGCGTCAAGTACTTGAATAAACTTAAGTAGCGATTGGGTTTTAGAAAATTCCCAGCACTTTATTATATTAATTTCATTAAAGAAAGCTTTTCAGTCGGTCTACACAAATTGTGCCCAATTACATTAGGCGGGAAACAAATATTTACATACCCTACATATTAACACACTTTTATGTACAAATAACTCCTTACCTGGATTACATCCTTCTCACTTAGGCCTAATTAGTGTACGACTTTCATGAATTACACTTAAACACACACACATATACACAATACTTGTAGCCTATTACATTAGTTTGTTAAAACTTGTGAAACGTGTCAACTATTTACAGACAGTATACTGAACTTCTATGGTTGTTGCTTTATTATTATTATTCATGTGGAATAAATCTGTAGTCTGTTATCTATTGAATTGTATGTTGCATGTATGTATGTCTACCCCTTATTATTCCCGTTTTCCAACGGGGTCGGGGATGAGATGCGATGGAAGTCTTTGTGGCGATGGTTTTTACGGCCAGATGCCCTTCCTGACGCCAACCTCATGAGAGGAATTAATGAGAGATGAAATGAATGATGGTGAATGAAACTGGGCAAGGATGTGGAAGGAAGCGGCCGTGGCCTGTCAGAAGGTACCGTCCCAGCATTTGCCTGGTGTTGAAAATGGGGAAACCACGGAAAACCATTTCAAGGACGGCCGACGGTGGGGCTCGAACCCACGCGTCTACCGAGTCAGCAGAGAGCTTGGCCCCATGACCTAATGCTGCGCTTTAGCCAGCGTAGCCACTACTGTCGGTTATCTATCTATTGAATAGTAATTATGAATAATTTCAGTAAATTTGTCTGCACTGTTTAGTTATTAGTGTTCTAAATCAACCGTTCGTATTTAAACTATTGGCCTAATGGTATTGTAATATCTCGTGTGGCGAATACACAAATACGGAAATACACAAGTGCACTGAATGTAATGGAATTAAGTCAACTTATCTAGTTCTTAGAGCTGATCCCTGTAACGTACGGTTCCGTTGTATTCCTACTGCTAATTAGGCCTAAGTGAACAGGATCTGAGGATGAACGCGTGACGTTCGAAACATGTCATCCAATTAAGGAATTATTCGTACATAAAAGGGTGTTACTTGGTACGGTATGTAAATACTCGTTTCCCGCCTAAATTTGTGTTGACCGACTGAAAAGCATTATTTAATAGAATTAGGCAATACTGAAAAATGGCTTCTATCACGACAATTTTTTATTATAGGCGCCAAAGAAAACACAAATCTGGAACATTTTTCTGTTTATTGAACTTCAAGTTTGTCCTACTAAATCTAGTAATTAAATATGAATTTACTACTCATTCATATATTATTGTCCAAACGTTGTTCTGATATACAATATTGCATATTTTCCAAAGGTTGGGCCGCATTTATATCGTACCAGTGTGGACACGTGGAGCAATTCTTCTTCGATGACTTATCAATACGGCAATATATGGCTGTTGCGTCGGTTAGTCTCCACTAAACGTGAGGGCTTTTTATTACAAGTTGTTGCATTTAGGGTCACTTAGCATCTCTTGAATGGCATAAATCCAACGATCATAACGTTCTCGGCAACTCTTGAGTAGTAGAAAGCGACAGGGAGCTAAGCCGGAGAAACATGAAACTGATATATTAAATAATTCGTATTTGCTCTTTTTCTCAACATTCAGCAGGTTTACATACATTCACAGATACATACGTACATTCTCATAAGACTGTTTTGCCTTTCAGCGCCAAGTCAAGTCTTGCAAGACACTGTTTACGAACAAGTCGCCTCCATGATCCCCTATTTGAAGTTATCACTGTTGCCTTCTTTACTTCTACAGTATATTTATCACTTCGAAACAGTTCAACAATGAATCTAATCATCACCTCCTAGGTCTACCTCTACTCACCCTCTACACCCAAACTCAGCTAATCTCTGCTCTTCCATTCTCATCACACAACCCCACGTTCTGATTTGGCTCATGCGAACAGCTTCATCTAGCGTTTTCATTTCTAACTTAACCTTTATCTCATCATGACGAGTACCTTCCTGACATTGCCCTCATCTATTTCTCCCAAAAATCAATCGTGCTACCCTCATATCAGTTATCTCTAGCTTATATCCCAAATATCCTAATCTACCCAGCTCTCACTTTCATATCGCAAGGTACTTCTCAACACTGAGCAATGTAGGGAGAGTTTCGTCGCTATACTAAATTCTTTCTTACAGAATACTGTAGATCGTAACTGAGAATTCACTATATTGGCTCTCTCCACCACGATTCTATTTCTTTCCGTAAGAAACTATCTTCAGAGAATTCAGTACTTAAAATGGTCCACCTGCTCCAATTTTGTTTTTTCCTACCAGCCATATATTAACTTGTGTTTCTTCCCTACCGACATCAACATTGTTTTTTAAATACTGACTTTAGTGCCATATTCGCTACATTTCGGTTCAAGTTCTAACAAAGTTAAACAGTTAGTAGTTTTACGTGACCGTTAATCTCGCGATCATGAGTCACGGGACCTCCCTTTTACGTGGAATCCGAACCACAAGACATGGCATTTCACTTCGAAAATCTCACAGACATTGACCGGGAATCGAAATCGGTTCGGCGTGGTGAGAGGCCAAGAGCTTAACCGCTGTGCCACTACGCCTCTGCAAGTTCTAACATGTTGGCTTGTAAGATTTCAACGTAGTCTGTCATTCCAAGCAGATCATCAGCATAAGCCAGACTTACCTTGTTCCCACCTAATTGAATCCCAACTAGCCTGTATATACCCTTTAGAAAAAGGTCCACATTTAAATTAAACAGTAGTGCCTAACTCCTGTTACATGCACATTTATTTATACACAGTATAGAAAATATAAGAATATTTAAATCACTTTCCAATGATGATGGGCTGTCAGGAAATGATCGTTATTAATCAACCAATCGCAAAAAGAATTATCTTCGGCAATATCGTTAGTTACCCGTGGAGGACGTAATGATAAAACTACTTTAGACCTGAGAGGTTTTAAACCATGTGGAGGGTATTAAGTAGACACTGCCCATAGATAACATCCAGACCTCAACTCCGATACCACAGATCAATGGGGTCTTCCAAGGGAACCCAGCAAGCCCTCTGCTGTTCAATCTCGCAACAGTGGACATTATTGAGAGCATCGCTAGCCTGAAAGAACAGATCACATTCTACGCGTATGCCTACGATATGACATGTTCATTTATCCCAATCTGTTGCCTTGTTAGTCTTACATTTTGGTTATCTACATATCAAACATACTGACATGAACCACACCTTTTTTTAAATCTTCGTTAACAATGGGAATTTCCTTGATATACAGAGGAAACAGCGAAACTGTTGCCAATGGCACCCTCTAGGAGGCCCAAAACAACATTCACCTACTTGGTTCTTATTCGAAATAATGCTTGCACTGTGGTGGTGTATTCTGCTCTCCAATATTTTAGCCTATTTTCATTTATGGAAAAAAAAATAGGCTTATGAGATCACATTTTGTGCGCGTGTGTGTATGTGTGAGTGTGCGTCCGTGTGTCCACCCTTAATAACTTCTACACGGCTGGAGTGATTTCTACAAAACTCGGTAAGTTCATAGTACTATTTTGGCTGACCCCGACCATGCCCTTTAAGTTTTATGACGTCTCACCAATCCAACATGGCGGCTGTAGGAAATATTTCACCGACATTCTACTGTATATATCCGAAACTATTACTCATATCACACTGAAATGTTGTACGGTGATAAAGGGCTCAACTAAACGTTCATCTATGTAACTTTCAAAAACCTGTTTATTACAAAACGAACATGGCGGCAAAGCGAAGTTGAAAATTTTAAATAGACCTTTCTTGCGATTTAACCATCCGAACGCAGTGAAACTTGGTACAGCAAATGACAATACAAATTGCAATGCACTGACGTCCAATTTAGTTCAATTGTTTACATAACCTCAAGATGGTGGCTGTGCGAAATTTTAAGATTAAGTTTATATTTCTTGTGTTCCAATCATGCAATCGAAATCGACGTTTCAATAAATCAAATCAACAAATTGTACATAACTCAATGGCCTAAATATATTAAAAGGCAACGTGGCGACTATCCGAAATATTTAGACGGTTCTCAATATCTAGCCTATTAATCTATGACAGCAATCAAACTGAAATTTTGTATCTGTGTAGAGCGTTTGAACATAAGTTCACCTACGGGACGTTCAATAACCTGGTGATCAAAAATCCAACATGGCGGCGACGCGAAATTTAAATATTCAAATGGACGTTTCTCGCGATTTAACCATCCGAGTGCAGTGAAACTTGGTACGGTATATGCTTTAAATTTTAATCCACTGGCATCCAATTCATTTAAATTATTTTCATAACAACAAGATGGTGGCTGAGCAAAATTAAAAATCTCGTTTTTATTTCTTGCGTCCTAATCATGCGATTGAAGTTTGAATAACACACCTACATAATAATCTTCATGTAATAGTACATAACTCTAAGGCCTATATATAAAAATCCAACATAGTGACCATCCGAAATATTTAGACGCTTCTCAATATCTACGAATCTATTACATCAATCAAACTGAAAATTTGTATGTTAATCGAGGCAAGTAATTTAAGTACGATAAATGAAAATAGGCTATTTAGTTCTCCACGGAACTACTTGTTGAAGATCAAATTATTAATTTAAAAAAGTGACAGTCAGTGTGAAAGACTAGACTTTGTATCATTTTAAATGCTACAAATGCTGAAAAATGCTAGAAAGGCTGGAGGCTTCTCGCTTCGCTCCAAGCCAAAGACTCTTGACATGTTAGAAAATTATCTGCATAATACTTATCTTGCTTATCTTGTTTCAAATTACTCGCGAACGGCAAGTGCAAACCAAGGGCAAAGCAAGGTCAAGCGCGCGGGGACGTGCCCCTTCCATCCAGTCTAAAAACACTTATAGTGGGCGATGTATTGAAGATAGAGATATGCTCTTGCGGACTTTTTTATAGAACTTTTCATGCTGACCAATTCTTACGCTCATAGTATATTGATATTTTAAACGGTTTGCCTAGCGTAAGCTTAAGAAGCGCACGGACGCCAAGTTAGTTTTCAACTTTTTCACTGAAATCGTTAATGGTTGGCTTCTTTTGATCATACATAAATTATTTTCTACAGAATCTTTCCTCGAGATATCCTTTACAGAATGGTGAAAACCGCATCAAAATCCATCCAGTGGTTCTCGAGATTACCCGTGACATCCAAGAATCGGGGATTTTTGTCTTATACTAACGAAGTAGAGATTGTCGGGGAACACACGCACCAAGCGTTACTATGACGTCACACACTTCAGTGCATCTGGGTACATTTCGTCCCGTCACCGTAACGTAACGCCAGAAACCAGCGTAACGACGAAGTCGACAAGATCATTTAAAATTATAAAAATCGTCATTCAAAAAGTTATGTCTGAGTACAATGGTTTTTACATAAACAGATGCATATTAAGCACATTTATTTTTAAATAATCAAGGAAACATTTGTGACAAAATGTATGACCAGAATTTTTTATGTGAGTTAATGGTCCTAAACGTTTGTTAGGGACTGTACGTACCACAAAAGTAAAAGACACATTAATATATAGTCTAGAAATTGCCTTCATTCACAGAACTCACAAACACACGTGTACTGTACTGCACTTGGAACACCAGACAACTGGAATTGTATAAACATGCTTTTGTGTAAAAACTCAACTTCTGACGCTGTGAACAATGACTAAATACCTGCATATGGGCGTGGGGTGGACTCATCTCCCGTAATCCGGTTTGCCCTTCAAACAGAGACAGAAGCAGGAAGAGAAATTGAGAGATCTTCTATTTCGCTTCAACGCACTGCTAAGAGCCCATTCTCCTGGCCATTGAAGAGAAGGAAGCCCCCTTCATAGCAAAGACGAATTTGCGTGCAAGACAGTCCTATGTCCACTGTTTTCTGAACCGGCCCTTCACTCCATATAGTTAAACACGGAAGGTTCTCTAGCGTGGACCTCGCCATTGCAATCCACCGCACGAGACTGTCAGGAAATTAAGCTAGGGGTTACATATATCAGTGCCTTTTTCTAAAAAAAAATAAGGGGTACTCCCAGTTGTAGTCGATAAAACATCACGATCTTGCAATTTTCGGCAATTTGCAAAGTCCGGTCATTGTGATCGATTCATTAACTTTCAGCTTTTTCAATGCCTGGGTGGATGTTAAATAGTTCGTTATTTTCTTCATCCTTCAAAACTAACCACACGCCCAAAATAACAGCCTACCCCGCCTCCAAACAATAGCCTACATGCTTATAAGAACGGAGTGCCGAGTTGCCGACGAAAAGAAACTGATTCGATAGATCGATTTAAATCGAGGATTACTCGAAATCTCCTCCAACTGTTGTGAACAGCACGTTGATGCCAGCTGATCGATGAACTTTCAAGTCGGAAGTTATATTTGCCGGACTAGATACAAATGTACCAATAGCCTATAGACTATTTTCTTAAAGAGTTTTCAAATGTTTAAGGGGTACGCGTACCCCCGCGTTCCTCCTGAAAAAGCACTGACTTATGTATACTGAATTCTTTTTAGAGATCCGAGAAAACGAAGACATTAATAAAACAAATTGTGTGCATTAAGGCCTAACGGCCCTGGGTGGGCGGGACCGTTTCGGACCTTAATGACGCACAGACCCTGATAATAATAAGAATGTTTTTGTTGTTGTTCGAGTCTTCAGTGTTATGACTGGGTCAGGATGGATCCCTGGAACAAAATGGGAGAGAGATTAGAAAACAACTTCAGATTTACTTCGAAAAACTTCTGAATGGAGATACAGCAACCTAGTGATGGATAGAGAAGAGTCACATCAAGAAGCTGAGACCGAACCCTTGATCTCGTGGTTGGAGGTTGAGAAGGTGCTCGTAAGCATGAAGAAACGAAAAGCAGTGGGCATTGATGAACAGAGTACAGAGATATGCTGAAAGTGGCAGGCATCCCAGCAATCCAATGGCTGTACAGACTACTCAATAAGATATGGGGCGAAAACACTATCCCAGAGGACTGGAAGATGAGTATCATTGTACCTCTGTTCAAGAAAGGAAACAGACGTAAATGCACGAATTATCGTGGTATTACGTTACTGTCGCACGTTCAGAAAATAATGGAAAAAAAATTGATAACAGAATCGGGGGTATTGTTGTACCAATTCTGGAAGAGGAACAGTATGGTTTTAGACCATGGATGTCAACAACAGACCTGATATTTGCTGTCAGGATGTTGATGGATAATTACTGGGAGAAGAACAAACCTCTATTTTTAGTATTTTTGGACCTTGAAAAAGCTTATGACAGTGTGCCACGAGAAGGAATTTGGCAGTGCATGAAAGAATGTCAAGTACGAGATAGTCTAATAGCTAAAGTGAAAATGTTGTACAGTAGGAACAAAAGGTGGCTTTTGGACTGATTAGAAACCAAGAGACGGGTACAGCAGGGCAGCTCATTGTCACCACTTCTAATCATCAAATTGATGTGATCATGAAATCAATCAAAAAGAAAGAGCGTGATAATTTTCAAGCCTTCACTTTTGCAGATGATGTTGCAATCTGGAGTGAATCAGAAGAGGATTTGGGAGATAAACTGCAAAACTGGAATGAGGAATTTAAAGAATTACGGCCTGACGATCAGCAAGACAAAAACGGTGGTGATGGCAGTATATAGGGAACATGTTAAATGAAACACAGTTGGACAACATTTCAGATTTCAAATACTTAGGCAGCATCGTAACTAAGGACAACCTAGCCAAATATGAGATAAACAATAGAATTACCAAGGCAACACAATTCTACCACCAGGCCAAACATCTGTTATGGGATGAACATATACCCATAACAACCAAGAACACAAGAACAGTCTCGAAACCACAACACTGATCAATAAGGATCATTCTAAACTCCAGGCAGCTGAAATGAAGTTCCTATGCACTATGGTTCAAAAATCGAAGAAAGACAAGATCAGAAATGAGAAGAGTAGGGAAGAAGTAGGAATAAGAGATTCTCTTTTACATAAGATTCAGGAATCAAGACTAAAGGGTTTGGTCATATGAAGAGGATGCCAGTCAACAGAACTGCACGGAAGTAATTTGAAAGAGAAGTGGAAGGAAGTCGACCAGTGGGCAGACCATGGAAGAAGTGGATAGATCTGGTTAAGAGTGACGTTCTGCAGAAAGGTCATGATTGGGACAAGATGGTGGAGGAAGAATGGTTCGGGGACAGAACGAGATGGAGGGGGCTCATATACCTCACCCGGGCAACTGGAGATGGTTTCAGATGATGATGATGACGACTAGTTGGTTGTTAGCTGTCCTTCTTATGGGTTAAAATGTACCGGTGTGTGTATCTCACACTCTGAACACTTCTATTGTTCTATCCCGAGTACATAAACTCTGAATGAAAAGCCCTAATTTAGCAGCGGGAAGCCTAGGCAAAGGCAGGACCTGCCAGGATTAAAATGGTGAAACATTTCAAAACCGCAATAGTCTTATGTTCTTTCGTTGGAACGCTCTATAAAATTTCCAATGTTCACCACCGTGTATCAGTGACATCTGGTGGCGAGAATTGGAACTATATGAAATTGAACAGCACTTGTAGCTCACCGTATGGGTGTCCGCTTAAAGCAGCTTCAGCCTCTGGCTAGCCGAACATGTCCTCGGACACTCCCGGCACTAAAAGCCATACGATAAATATATAAATAAATAAATAAATAAATAAATAAATAAATAAATAACTGGTTTGATACAGCTCTCCATGCCACCCAGTCCTGAGCTCATCGTTTCATCTCCACATAGATACCACATCCTACATCCAGAGCTACTTGTTTAACATATTCTAACTTTGGTCTACCAAGTGAGGCAACTAGGGTTTGCTTCTGGAATGGGATGGGCTGAGTCAAAATTACATTGGAAACCAATCTAGCGACTGGTTTTATTAAAAATTAGAAACTTCAACAAATTTCATATGTTTAATATTTGGCTCTGAGAGGGTCCCGCCCCCCTGGCACTAAAGCCCGTGAAGTGCCTAGGCTCACCACGCGACCGCTGCCCAGCCATTTGGCCTGCAGATATTGGGGTGACGCGTGATCAGCGCATCGGATCCCCTCGGCCGTTAATCTTGGTATTCGTGATCGGTGCACTGCCTCATTGTCAGACAGCTACTCAATGATCCTCACGAGGCTGAGTGCACCCTGTTCCTGCCCTCATGTCAGTTTCTAAAATCCCTGACGGAGCCGGGAATCGAACCCGGAGCTCCAGGTGAGAGGCAGGCGCGTTCGCTACCCCAACATCACCGGGCCGACCCGAGAGGGGGTGGGAGTGAATTTATCCCCCTGATCACCTCCCGTAGTTACGCCACTGGGTCTACCCCTACAGTTCCTGTCCCTGTCCATAACTAGCTTAACTACGATGGTATAGATATTGGCTTTCACGGCCAGGCGAAACTCCACACAAGACACGCCATAAACCTAGAAAAATTGCTGAGTTTTAGTTCACTGACCATGAAAGCCAATATACCATCTTTTTGGAAGCCTTCTTCGGGAGGTCAAGGCTGCTTGAGATTTTAGCTCTCGCAGTAAAGAGGCGCAGGTACGCTTCATAAAATGGAAGCAAGAGTTTAGTGCTTTTCAGTCGGTCAACACGGTCGTGTTGACCGACTGAAAAGCACTAAACTCTTGTTTACTAAGGCAACACTGAAAATATGGCTTCAAACACCACAATAAAATGGAAGGTAGCGCACAGTTCGCTACTCCTGTGGGGATCCGGGCACGGACACCAAAAGAGCCCGCATAATCCATGCGTTTGATGCTAAAGGAATGTAGAGGGTTGCATTGGTTCAATTCCAGTCTGTACGTACGATCGCTCATCACATACGAACGGTACCCCAGGGGCTCACATCTAGTGGGACGTGGGTTGGCGACCACGGGACCCCAGCAATTCCTGCATTGCTTCCACTTACAGTACTTGTGCCGGGCTCCTCTCCGTCTTCTTCTCTGTCGACCTCTCTTGGTCAACTCTTGTTTTCTTCCGACCCCGACGGTATTAGGGTATCCGAGGAGTAGGGAATCTCTTCCCTTTCCGCCATAATTGGCCCTTGTCTCATCTTCCCTGATCCCTCATTCTTCTAGGGATCAGCCTTCTTTTTCTTTTCATTATATTTCCTTTTCTCTTTAAGATTCCCAAACAGTTTTTGTGAATATTTTGACTCTACACTACTTTCTGTAGGTATTTTAAATCTAAGTTGAATTTTATAAGTATTTTCAAATTCAATTGCATTTTGTAAGTATTTTGAATTTCAATTACATTTTGTGAGTATTTTGAATCTGATATGGAATTTTCAATCTAAATTGCATTGTGTATTTTCAATTTCAATTGCATTTTGTAGGTATTTTGAATCTGACTTTCATTTTGTAAGTATTTTCAATTTCAATTGCATTTTGTAAGTATTTTCTATTTCAATTGCATTTTGAGAGTATTTCGGATCTACATTGCATTTTGTAGGTTTCTTGAACCTAAACTACATTTTGTTCGTATTTTTAAATCTATTCCTTTTGTGCGCATTTTCCTTCTAAGTTACCTTTTGTAAGTATTTCCACGCTACATATTGTGAGACGTTTCAATCTGAGTTCCATTTTGTAAATATTGTCAGTCTAACTTAATTTTCGTTATGTTTTCCATTTCATTGTCATTTTCACTTTCACCCAGACCATTAGGGGCCGATAACCTAGATATTAGACCCCTTAAAACAACAAATACCATCATCATCATCATCAACATACGAACGGCTGTCAACTTGCAAACACAAGTTCGTTTCCGTGTCGTCTCAGAACTTATGAGAGTCAAAATTCACGAATTCCAAGAAGAGGATTAGTAAGAGTAGGTTATAACCAGCTTCTTTACCCGGGCCAGACTCAAAACTCATTAGCCTAACCAGTTCTTCTTTGAAGGGATAAATGCCCGCCCCACCCACATAACGACTGAAGATATTTGAAAATGTATTTGGAATAATACGAAAAATTCCATTGTTAGCGCCAGCTAGAACTGCGTGTCCTCTTGTAATTGGCAACTCTCATCAAGAGGTGGGCCTGTCGTGTGTCCTCGCACCAAGTATACATGGCAGGGATTGAATGGCAGTGTGAGCCACCGTGCAGTTCATTCCTCCTGCGATCATCGCATTCACGTGGTCTCTGGAGTCGTGAATTTTGAGACTCATTAGAATGTTGATTTAGCTACTGGTTTGTAGTCGTGAATTTTCAGACGTAACCCTTGTTTCATACCGCTCTTGTGACAGAATTTGAAACACTATGAAATTAGAGTGAAAAATTACTTGTTAAATGATATATTAACGATCGTTTTTGTTAATCAACATTTGTACTGAAAAATGAAAAAAATAATCATAGAATCTCTACTTAGTATAAAACAAAGTCCCCGATTCTTGGATGTTACTGGTAAACTAGAGAACCACTGGATGGATTTTGATGTTGTTTTACCATTCTGTAAAGGATATCTCGAGGATGATTTTTGTAGAAAATAATTTATTCATGATGAAGGGAAGCCAAGCAGTAACGATTTCAGTGGGGAAAAAACCTGGCGTCCGTGCGCTTTTTAAGCGTACGCTGGGCAAACCGTTGAAAATATCTATATACTATGAGTGTAAGAATTGTTCAGCATGAAAAGTTCTACAAAAAAGTTCCCTAGAGCATATCTCTATCTTCAATACATCGCCCACTATAAGTGCTTTTACGTTTTCATTTCTTCCAACAATCTCCATTAAATTACTAAGGCGACAGTTTACGAGCTAGCTACGGGCGAGCCAATCACCCAGATAAATCCTTGGTAGCGGGCGAGCCTAATACCCCAGATACAGGCAGCAGCAAACTGTCGAGTCGTGTCAAGTTAAGACTTCAGAGAAGAGTGGTTGTGTTTGGAGTTTCCCTGGAAGTGCAACTTGGCTTTTCTTCATTTCGCCTGTGACTTTTTCGTTCCGAAAAATACACAGTCCAGTTAAGATTGGACGGAAGGGGAATTTGTGTTTTATGCACCCCGCCATTCCTAAATTACGTCTGACAAGGATTCGTTGCACATGCATCTCCATGATAATATAATTAATACAGTAGTCCAGTCAGTGATTTTAACCCATCATGCCGAGACATAAAACGGATTTAGGTAGTAGTTCATTGACATCGAAAAAAAGAAGCGCTTATCACATAATGCATTCATAACTGTTACCGGGTGAAGCCCGGGCAGGGTTGCTAGTATAAATATAAGCAACGTATCGGGCTAAATTTCGAATTCTCCGATAAGTTACTGTATATTAATTTTCTTCACAAATATTTAAAAAAAAGATACGAGCCTTACAGTAGTCGCATATGATGTGAAACATCTGACATGTTAACCTACTCGTATACTACACAGCTTGGACATTCTTAAAATGTTAATTTACACTCCATTTTCATACTGGTACTATGATGAATGTATAGATTGAATTGGAGATATGCTACTGTCACATTTGTGGCGCAGCGGTCAAGCTGTTAGTCTCTCACCAAGGTAGACCAGGTGTGATTCCCGGTCAATACATGTGAGATTTTCGAATTGAAATGCCATGTCCTGTGGTTCGCATTCCACGTAAAAGGGAGGTACCGTGGATCATGATCGTGAGATTAACGGACACGCAAAAATACAAGCTTCCTTCCTTCCTTCCTTTTACATTATTAATTCATAATAACAAAGTGACACACAACGTCGACAGTACTCTCAAATACTGTGAGCACATTCCTCAGTAACTATAACATTCATTATTGTCAAGGCTCTCATACAGTTCGTCGTAAACAATCAAAACATGGCTTCCTACAATCATGAAATGACCTAGTCTCACACATGATGAAAATACAGCTTTTATTCCACTCATATAACAACATTCTGTTATGCATTTAATATTTGACTACTCACCCACAGCTTGACAATAATGCCGCTTACTTAAATGTAATTTGTCGTCTTTGTCCTACCCCATGTGATATTCAACCTTGAACGTGAAGCTTCATAAACTGCTCAATGACAAATGAAAGTCGGTGAAACATTTGCCACTGTGCTCGTCAAACCAGTGCCTGCTAAATGCACTGCCTACTGTATTGCCATAACATTCTCGCGCTACAGAGCACACACTGCCTTGTTTCCAATACACACATTTTCAATTGTACATCCAGCTGGCAGTGCGTCTTCACTTCCGTCCGATCCACTTCCGTTCGATCCACTTTCGCCCGATTCACTTCCGTCCCATTTTTCTGGCAGTGCGTCTTCACTTCCGTCCAAACCACTTCCGTTCGATCCACTTCCGCCCGATTCACTTCCGTCCCCAATTTTCAAAATCACTCCCACAAAACTATCCAGCAACCGAGCGGAAAGATGTTATACATCAAAAATCTACTAGGCACTTTTCCGGTAACAAGCCACAACTGCATTATGTCGCTATTTATGCACATAGAAAAAACTTCATAAGGTATAGAATTCCGTCCAGATTTATGTGAATTATGTATTTACTAGCGGACCTGTGCGAGAACTCTCGCATAAGGGGTTGTGTGCGCCCCCTGTATACAGACTACCCACCCGATACTAGTGCTATGCGACTGTACGCGACACAGTTCTGCCAGGGACTATCGTCTTGTTTATTTGTTTAAAAGCACTTTATAAACAAATAAATATGTTTCCGTTGACTTTTCAAGAAAATGCAAGATTTTTCCTGTACTATTGAGACAATTTGGAAGATTTTGGTACAAACCACACCTTCTAACTCCCTCTGGTTTAGGAGCTTGAGTTTTGTGAAACATACACCTTAGCGTATTATAAAATAAGATTGTTAACTATAGCATTGTAAAGAACAGGACGCAAAGAAAGAGGAAGAATGTAATGCTCTCTTTTGAAGGGTCTGTCGCATAAGACAAAATATTTTTCCCGCTGACTCACAGAGGCTTGCAGACAGGATTGGACGTTGAAAAGCATAACAGTCTATAGTAAAAAGAATGAATGATAATCGAAACAGGCAATCTAAACGGAACAAGCACATGTAACTACAGTATATCGCAATTATTACCTAATGGCACACGCTTAACTTAAGCGGCTTAAGCAACGAGTTCCGTATGCGGGCGAGTCCATGTGCTGCAGCATGGTTAAGAGGGGAGGAAAGTTCACTTCTCTCGTTGCTACGGAAACGTTCACATCGGCTCCTACTGTAACAGCAGCAGTATTGCACGTTAGCGTCTCCCACGAGCACAGCAGCAGTGACCCCATCCACTACGTTCTTTCTCTCCCCTATCCCCTTTCCGCTCTCAGGTGTTAATTGCTGTCTACTGTGCC
The DNA here is from genome assembly GCA_946902985.2 of Meconema thalassinum. Classification (NCBI taxonomy): domain Eukaryota; kingdom Metazoa; phylum Arthropoda; class Insecta; order Orthoptera; family Tettigoniidae; genus Meconema; species Meconema thalassinum. Next base: position 939,724,993 of record OX336389.2, on the reverse strand, counting down.
ACTGTGATATAGCAGATACTTGCAGTTCATATTTTGTAATGAATTATTGTATTTAATCTTCAAATTCCATACATACCGCATCATTTACATTATAAATACTGGCCTTTCATTTCACTTGACCAACCCACCCTCTAGGATTACATGAATTGCCTTAGCCAGGCACAACTGTCATCATTTCATCATAAACCTTTACGTGTGAGTGAAAGAATAATTATAATGCTGTTGGTCGAACAACTCTCACATCTGAGCTGTCAAAATAAAGCGACATTAACTCCATCCATCAAGCTGACAGATACCCTGCAGGTGCATATCTCTTTCATTAATGGCATTACATTACGCAGAAAAGTGCTACCCAGTTGATCCCAGCTGTTGATGTTTGGCAGTTGTCATCACATCCCTACATCAGCTGGGAAACAGGTTACCAGTCCTTCTACAGTAGGCTATTAGTAGAAGCTTTTCTGTTGGTCAACACGAATGAGCTCAATTAGATTGGACGGTGAGTTACAATTAATCTCCTAGTGCCTGAAATAAATGCTTGCAATGTATGTCGTAGTCAGATAGTGAAATCCGTCATTTCATGAACATCCTAGGCACTTCATGAAAAGCCGGCGTATGATGTAAAAAGGGGTAATTGCACTACCTGACGCGTCGTTTCATGAAATGGCTAAAGTTCACCGTCACATACTGTAATCCTTTTTGTGCGTTATACAGGGAGATTTTTTTGCTGGAGCGGGGCCGGCGACCGGCTACCGGGGGGGCGCGCCTTCCGCCAGCCAACCGAGCTCGCCCCGCGGATTGCGCGCCGGTGGAAACCGTAACAAAGTATATTAATTAATGGTAAATTCACCAGCAAATCATTATTAAAGAACTTACCTATCCACAGGAGAAGCTGAGAGTGTACTCCTTCAGCTGACAGACAGGCGAGTTGTAAAGTGTAAATAAATTAGTGTTTACACGTTGTAATTCCCTTCTGTTGCGAGGGATATCTGCTGCCGTATATTGTTCTCCAGCTCCACTAGGGTACGGGTAATTGATCTGTACACTTTGTATTTTAAATTAACGTGCAATTGAACATCCAACGGGCTTAGGTCCGTGCTTCAATTAATTACAGTAGACACGCAGGGTCTGCAGGAGTAGCTACATAATGTAACGATGTAACTTCCAAAGTTACTGTCTGTCAGCCGAAGGAGAACATTTTTAGTATCTTCTGTGAAAAGATACTGGTGAATTGAGGTCATACAGATTCCCAAGAGAAAAAACACATCTGTGCTTCTTTAATTAAATCTTGCAGCTGTTGTTTATGTCACCTTCTTATCTGTGCGCTGACACTACACAGCCTAGTTGTTGAAAGTTTAGTGGCATAATGACTTTAATGCCCCTGGTTAACTCGCCTCCACCTCGCGCAACCGTGCGGCCCCAGCTAGGTTGGCTGGCGGAAGGCGCGCGCGCCCGGCAGTCGGCCGCCAGACCCGCTCCAGCAAAAGATTCTCACTGTATAACGGGAAATCTAGCCCGTCACTTCATGAAGTAGCGATAGCAGTGTCCTAGTGGTGAGATAAGTGAGCTTTCCAAGAATTAATAGTGGCAAGATGCGGTATGGAAGTCTCCGTGGACGTTCAAAGACTGTTGTGTCTTCAAGAGTAGGCCTATATTTAGACTACCAATTAACAATTTCTGTATTTTTCTTTGTTCAGCCTGCGAATTTTAACATAGTTCTGTTGTTCTATTATTGTTGTTTTGTTGTTGTAAATTCATTTTAAACCTTAATAAACAAGTATTAATTTTTTTCATGGAATAGTTCCCGTATGACTAATGTACGACTCCATTGCCACAGACATTTCAAAAAGAGTCGAATCAACAAACACGTGATCTTGATGAAATGCCTTGTCTGATAATGTAAAATCATTTCATACACTATCTGCCTACATCGGTCCGTCACTTCACTTCATCAAGAATCGCGTCAGACAGTGGAACTGTTCCGTTTTGCATCAAGTGCCTAGAATTTTCATGAAATGAAATGAGACACGTTCAACACACATCTAAGTGCACGGAGCCAGTGACCAAGTTATCCCAAGCCCCTAAAAGAAATTACCACAATATTTAAATACGCCACATGTCTAACAAGAACTTCCGTGACGAACTAAAGAGCCTACTTTTCTTAAAATATAAGATTCATGCCAATGATTAATCTATATGGATCTATCTAGAATAATGACGAAATTAAGTTGGTAAAATCGAATTTTCTAATTAGTTCGAAATACTGTATACCTGGCATAATGTAGCCTAATAGAGAACTACAGTTGGCAGCCCTTATTCTTAGTTCCATCTCTTAAGGTACAGAATACAAAATTTGGTTGAAATCCAATAAATGGAATGGACGTTACATGCAGTTAAACATTGGATTTAACACCGCGCGTAAAATCACGTTGGCAACAATGACATACATGCAGTGGTCAAAAATAATCTGAAATAATATGATCTATTGTTGTGTTCATTTTGAATGAAATCCATCAGTTAGTACATAAGTTACATGCATTTTAAAATTGGACCTATCAGCAGGCATAAAATTATGTTGGCAGCACTGTCGTAGGCCTATATTAGTTACTCCAAATTATCTAGAATGCCAGGTACTATACGTGTGCAAAGTTTAGAGCTATTGGCTTGCATACTTTTTGATATATTGATATTAGGGTAACAAAAATAGAGACAGCATTTATTAACACTTGGCAGCCCTGGTTACTCTTAAGATCGGCATAGTCATATCTGTTATGGTACACATAGCACACACGAAATTTGGTTGAAATCCAAATGATAGTATAGAAGTTACATGTATTTAAATTTGGACCTCTCAGCAGGCTTAGAATCATGTTGGTAGCACTGACGTATATAAGTTACTCCAAATTAATATAGAATGTCAGGTACCGTACTATACGTGTGCATAGTTGAAAGCTGTCAGCTTGCATACTTTCTGATATATGGATATTTGGATTTAAAAAATTTGAGAGCATTTATTAACAGTTGGCAGCTCTGGAGGCTCTTAAGAATACGCTCAGTCATATCCGTTCATGTACACATAGCACATACGAAATTTGGTTGAATTCCAATTGATAGTGTAGAAGTTATATGCATTTAAAAATTGGACCTATCAGCAGGCTTATAATCATTTTGGCAACAATGCCATGTATGGCCTCCTGGAAATTAAACTGCAATATTATTATCTATACGTGTGCCAATTTTGAAATAGCTCCCATGCATACCTTCCAAGATATCCAACATGGAGCTCAAATTTGAATTGCGATTTTTCAGCAGTTGGTAGCACTGACATCATTTTCAAATATGGCCGTGAGATATTCAGGTATAGATCTTTACTCCCACCAAATTTTGTTTCGATTGCTCCAGCCGTTTAGGAGTTGATAGGGACACACACACACACACACACACACACACAGCCAGACAGACAGAAGGACAGACAGACAGAAAGACAGACAGACAGACAGACAGACAGACACACATTTGCCCGATCTCATAAGTCTACTTTTTCCTCATTTTTGCAAAATGTGAAAAGTAGGCTAAAAATCAATGCGCCAGATACAAGCGAAGCTGACGTTTGCACGGAAATGTCTCACAAGACCCGCGGTGGGTCGCCGTAATAAAAGATCAGTGGTAGTTCGTAATTTTCTCCTCAAAAAGACATTGTGGGAAAATAAGACGGAACTCGTATGGCTTAATGTCTGTCTACTTTTACATTGCGGCAATAAAAATCCAGACCACCTCATGGTGTAGCGGCTAACATACTCTGCTCTCGCCCTGGAGGTCTGGTTCGATTCCCAGCTATGCCAAAAAATAAATCTGATCTGAGGTTGGAACGGCGTACATTCAGCCTCGTGAGGCAAAACTGAGAAAAGGTGGCTTCAATTCCAACCTCGGCTATCCTAGAAGTGTTTTCTGTGGTTTCTTATTTCTGCTCCAGGCAAATGTCGAGATGGTTCCTAACTTACGACCACAGCCGCCTCCATCCTAATCCTAGCTTCAATTACAAATAAACATAATACTACAGACTCCACAATAACACAGGTTATCAGTTAAAGTGTGTGTGTGTGTGTACCTCTCTCTCACTGAGTGGCCAAGTCATGGGAAGACACGGAATATGATATTAATAACGAGTTGTTCCTCCGCGAGCCCTCAAAACGGCAGCAATACGGCGAGGCATCGACTCGACAAGAAATGGGTTCCTGACTCCCAATATTCAACTGGGCGGTGATCTGACTCACAGTAGCCCTTCGATTGCCCCGTATGGTTCTGCCGAGGTGACGTGATGTCCGTTCGGTAAACACATGTGGTCATCCCACGCGGCGGATTACGCGGATTGTAACATTATCTCTGCGATATTGAAGATCCATCCTCGACACTGTTGACCTCGGAAACCCGAATTCGCGTGTAATCTCCGAAATGCTATGACCCATGCGCCATGCGTCGATGATCGTCCCACGATCAAAGTCGGTTAACTCGCAGCGTGTTGCCATCTTAACTAAACTCGTGTCTGTGATAGACTGCTCTGCTCCGCCGCAGCTAGCCGCAACGCTCAGGAGTCATACAAGGCACATTTTCTCATGGGACAACCCTTCCCGTGACTTTTGGTCAATCAGAGTATATAAGTCCACGGGGCTAACTGGCCATGATGCTGCAAAGCTCCTAAATGAATCGACAGCAAAACAATAATAATAATGCCCTCCAAAAATTCAACACATTGCTTCTCGAAATAGGTTAAACGTTACATTACTTCTTACGAACAATAATTTTGTTATGGTTGATCTAGGGCCTATATGCAAGAAATCCGTGTCCCGTGTTTCATTTACGAGGAACTTTCTTCCCTTGTCTGATTCATAGCAAAATGAAGTCTGTGAGGTTCCATCACTTTACCTTTGTCAGCGCCACTCCGCGTAACTGTAATCTCCCTCTCATTTCACTAAGCTGCTCTCTGCTCGCTATTGATGCTATCAAGCTCCCGAGGATCACATAAAATAGTTGGCTTCATTTGTCGATATCGTTAATTACTTAAGCTGACTTTTAGAGAGGCTCGCGTGGCTTTGCGAAAGGAAATAACGAACACACCTTTATGAATCGTAATTGCTGTTTGTTGCTTCATTTGAGGGGATTGGACATCGTGGTTATTAAGCCCCGTGTACTTGGGTGTGTGTAGAATTTGTCTCATAATTTGTGTTATTGCGGTATTTATAGGCTAGTATCGTGTGTATTTGTAATTCAAGCAAGGATTGGGAAGGAGGTGGATGTGGTCCTAAGTTAGGAGCCATCCCAGCATTTGCCTGGAGTAGAATTTGAAAACCACGGAAAACCACTTCCAGGATGGCTGAGGTGAGAATCGAACCCAACTCCTCTCATTTTTCCCTTAAGAGGTTGAGTGTACCTCGTTCCAACCCTCAGACAAGAATTAAATTTCTTGACAGAACCGGGAATCGAACCTGGACTTCCGAGGTAACAGCCAAGCATGCTAGCCCCTATACTGAAAAGTATAGTCTGTGCGTTCTAGAAAGAATGTAAGCTACGTACTGTATTTACTTCGCAACCATGCAGAAAATAATTCTGAATGACTGAATTTCAAACATTTCGTTATAATTACTTTCAGTAGTGCAGCTACTTCAACATCAGTACTGTTGCGATTCTGTATTGATAACTACTCAGCTTGAAAGTATGTCACACAGCACATGTAAAAAAAACACCTGTTTTATAGGACAAAGTGTCACATCCTCATCCTACATAATATAAACCGCTCATTTCTTTCTAAGTTTAGGAGTGACTGAGTTCAACTCATTTCTCTTTTGCCCACTGTTGTTGATACGCTACCCCGCGTGCTCATAAGGTAGCTCATCATGACCACGATTGTCCCCTGTCTCTGCCAGGCGAGCAAAAGAATGCGTATGACACAATTCCAAACGTTCTCCGAGGTTATCTAAATATCGATCTGAAAAGTACTCCAGGGAAAAAGATTCCTCTCGTTTATACGCGATACATTTGAGATGAATAATATTCCAGCCATTTCGACGACAAGAAAAAGTACACGCCTCAACGCCGTGTTTAGCCGATTTCTTAGTCATCTGACGCCTCAAGAGTACATTTCATACTTCTCACAACATTGTCCTTTCCCCAGTATCGTGCTCTAGCTGTTCTTTCCTTGCTCTGGATTTGTACATGTCCCCGCAACTTCGATGCAATAACAGCTAACTTTGTGTGTCAACAACTTTATAAAGGAACTGGTTTACAGACCTATCCTCATGCAAATTGCGAGTGGTGTAAACACGTGCTCACTTGTAATATAACCTTTTTAGAGAGGTTCAAACCCGGCCGAAGTCGTCGGATTTTTTCAGTATGCCTTCCTTCGGAGGGGAAGTAAAGCCGGTGGTCCCATGTCATAGATTTATGGCATGTAAAAGAACCTTCCACTAATTACACTTGTGTGAAGCTAAATTATAGGTTAGATTTGACTAGCGCTTTTAGGTTCCAACGTTCGCCAAGAGCCGACTGCGGTGGCATCTAGAAACCAAGTTCACAAACTAGTTGTCGTTGACGGTGTCGTTTGGTAGCCTATATTCATCTCTCATTAACTCCTCCCATGAGGTTGGCTTCAGGAAGGGCATCCGGCCATAAAACATTCGTCACATAGAATCTCATCGCATCTTATCCCGGCCCCGTTGGAAACGGGAATAATGAGGGGAAAACATACATTCATTTATTCATTTACTTTATTTGCAAATGGGGGTAATTCCCCGGTGGCAAATTGTACAATTACAGAAAATTACCAACAATAACATCAAACACGTTTAATGTATTGTCTTTGCTGCTTTCCAGTCGGTCAACACGATTGTGCCCAATTAATTGGGCGGGGTACAACATTATAAATACGGTATGTAAACACACTCCTGGAAAAAATACATGTATAGGTAGTTAGTTGTCACACTTAAATGGGCTATTTAGGAGCCACAAGCCCGGCCAAGGCCACTGCAGCAGCGGATAACAAAACCGCCGCTTGACGCTCTTACTTTATATGAAAGACCCTGTAAATGTATTTTTTTCCAGGAGTGTGTTAACATATTTATTATTTTGTACCCCGCCCAATTCATTGGGCACAATCGTGGTGACCGACTGAAAAGCAGCAAAGAAAATATGTATAGGCAACACTGAAAAATGAATGGCTTCAAATTTCCACACAGTCAATGTACACAAGTCGCGATTTGGGAACTATACTTACTATTTAACGAGATACAATGTAAATATCTACTCTATATCGTTAAACGACAAATAAAACAAGGAAAATTTTGGTGTAGGTTGTTCTTATGTAAGACTAAGGATAAAGGTTTTATTGACCTCTAAACTCGACTATCTATACTTATTTCCCCGACAGTAGTAATTACATCGTACTATTTACACAAAATTTCAGCCTTCTCTTAAACATGTCAATATGTTTGGGGAAAGGCTCTAGGACTGTGGGAGTTCCAACTATCAATACCACGATTAATGAAAGAATATTTCCCATAATTTGCTGTCGGTCCTTGACTTTATGTGGATGATCTGCCCAGCACAGGTAAGTGGGATTCCCCAGATGTTTGCTTAGTTCTCCCCATGCTGGCCCGATTAGTGAAGTCACGCTTGTCATTTCCAGCGAGCTGAACCATTTTGTAAACATAGGCATGTTCGTCAGTAGATATTACGACGATAGTTTATAACTTTCTCCTTGAAGTTCAGATACAGAACTTTCAGTTTCGTGCATCATTATACAGATTAGCCTTTTCCATTCCAGGGAGGCTTTGAACTTGAACTTATTCAAACGCAAAGCAAGCTACTACTAAATCGAGAGTATACAGTGAGCAATTGGCAAATGAAGATTAATGTCACGTAACACTGAGAGCTTCGAGGCAGAGGGCAATCAGAATCTAGGAACGGTAATTAACTCACAAGCAAGATAATGTTCATGGCTTTACAAAGATTGAAGGGTTGTTCGATACTAGCGTCGGTAGTAGGGTGCACGTGAAGGAGCGGAGATGATCATCGCTACTCCAGGTTAATCACGTCAGATGTTATTAAAGGTTGAAAGGGACAACCCCTCTTGTGCGCACAGAAAGCCATCGGTGACACACATGTATCGACGTACGCTTTTCGTGCAATATGGCGGACAGCAGTTGCAAACGGGGAAAGGATCAATACCCCGTCGCCCTCCCGCCCCTCCTTGTCCTCTCCCAAAATAGACTCGCCCACGCGCCGAGTCTTGTGGGTGCGAAGCAAGGCGAGGCATACAGGGCATCTTCACACGGGCTACCCGGCCTACCCTAAACTGTTGACTGCATTCGCTGCACTTGGCCGCAGATGATCCGCCAAGGTTACGTAACAGCACGCGCCTCGCTAGACCAGAGAGTGTGCTGATGACAGGTCGCAACACGGCTTTGTCCCATCTCTCTTCTATATGTAGGCTATTTATACAGTAACAATCTCGGAACTTCTTTCAAAGGAAGAATGACAACACACTTCCGCTCAAAAGCAGGAATGCTAAAGCCGAACGAATGATCAGTGTTGTTTAGGGTCAATGTCCTCTATTTTTAACCCTTGACCTTCCGACTAGGCCAGAGCGCACTCTACTCCGCGAACATTAAAACTAGTAAATTACTCCTAAGTAACCACACAATTAACAGGGTACACTCAAAGAAGGAATTCGGACCTCCCTTTCTAAATTCTGAGTCATCATGTGAGTGCACGCAGACCGGGTATTGTAGCCTCCTACATTCTGAATCAACAGGGTACAGTCAGAGAAGGAATTGAGGCCGCTTATAAGGTAGAAATGTTTCCTCGTTAGCGTGGAGAATTAGTTGTTTAATTTCCGGGGCAAGGAGCGTGAATCAGATTTATAAATAGAGAGACTTAAATGGTCCTTTGATATATTGTGGGCATGAGACGCCAGGGTGCTGGAATATCATACAGCAGGGAATGTTTGCAGTGGCAGTAAATCTATTGGCACGGGACTCTCGATGCTGCAACCACAGACAAAGCCAAGCGAAGACAGTGTTTGTCCTGTCCCCGCAATGTAACTCCGCCGCTGAGTGACCGTTGCATTACTGAGAATTCGAAGGGTCAACTTCTCTACTCCTATTATTCACGTAACATTACCCCACCCCACACTGTAGGGCTCAGAAATTCTGACGGCCGACTTTGTTAGACCAGTATTACACTATCAAAGAAATTTGTCAAAGATCTTTCATAAAATATCTTTTATACAAGACATGACAGTGTCTCTTTTATAAAAGGTTGTTTTATAAAATATTTTTAATAAAAAGTTAGAGCATCATGCTATCTTTGATAAAAGCTTCAAACCAAAATGGCGGATCATAACAGCTGGAATATTACCACAACAAAGATGCTCATCTCAGAGTTAAATGCATGAATTGTAACATAATAAAAAGTTTAAAATATGTAAAAACATAAAAGATAGAAAGCGTAGGTGAAAATAGCAGAGGCTGTAAGCGCTGTACATAAAGGACGCACATTTAAGGATATAAAGAGGAATTAAATAGGTAAATAGACTTAAAAAAGACGTGAAAGTTTGTGTATTTTTTTATTTTTTATTTAGTCAATTTACCCTCTAGGTTGGTGGTTCCCACGGACTCAGCGAGGGAACTCACCACTACCGCCTCTATGGGCAGTGTCCTGGAGCTTGGAACATCTGGTCGGGGTGGATACAACTGGGGAGGTGTGATCAGCACTTCGCCCAGGCGGCCTCACCTGCAAAGTGAACAGGGGCCTCATGAGGGATGGGAAGGGATGAAAGATTGGGATGGATAGGCTAGGAAGAGGGAAGGAGGCGGCCGTGGCCTTACAGTAGGTACCATCCCGGCATTTGCCCGAAGACGAAGTGGGAAACCACGGAAAACCACTTCGAGGATGGCTGAGGTGGGAATCGAACCCCCTCTACTCATTTGGACCACCCAAGGCTGAGTAGACCCCGTTCCAGTCCTCATACCACTTTCCAAATTTCGTGGCAGAGCCGGGAATCGAACCCAGGACCTCCGGGGTGGCAGCTAAGCATGCTGACCGCTACGCTACGGAGGCGACATTTGTGTATTTTATGTTATAATATTTGTATTATAATTCGTCACTTTCACTTCTGGTATTACAAGCGAGTATAAATAAGCACTTTCTATATTTACCGGTTGGTAATACATGTAACCAAACGCAGCAATTAAGTGTCTAGTTGGCAGAATGAGTAGAGTGCCTGACTCTAGTACGAGGGATCGAATCCCACCTTATGCGTACTTTTTTACTTCGCATATTTCAATTTTCATTGCTTGGGCAGTGGTTGTTTGGAATGTCATCATCATTAATTTCATCACGTGAGTGACCCATGGTTTAACCCATAGACGTTTACTTCATCTTTCCGTTTCTTTTACATACCGGTATTGCCCTACAGTATTTCAGCTACCGCATTACAGATAAGTTAACAATGAACTGCCCTTCATCCCTTTTGCCCAACTATGATAACTACTGTAAGGCCCGGAAGTTCATGCAAAATCATATTTTTGCATATTTGTGCATATTTTGTATATTTTGGAGAAATGCATCATATACAACTGGGGATGATGACAGGCTGATCCCCAGGCTGCCACTAACTTGGGTCTAATTAAGGAAGGGTCAGGGAAGGGATTTTGGAAGGAAGTCGACCGTGGACTTGTTGAAATGAACCCTCCCAGCATTTGCCTTGGGGTGAAAATAGGAAATCACGGAAAATCATTTTCAGGACGGCCCAGGTGGGGTTCGAACCCCTGCTCTCCCGATACCTGCGAAGCACGTGGTCGCGCGTTAGCGGCTGGTAAATAATTGTAAAACTACAATAATAATAATAATAATAATAATAATAATAAAAATAAAATGTAGTCGCTTCCATAGCGCAGCGGTCAGCATGGTTAGCTGCCGCCCCGGAGGTCCTGGGTTCGATTCCCGGCTCTGCCACGAAATTTGAAAAGTGGTATGAGGACTGGAACGGGGTCTACTCAGCCTCGGGTGGTCCAAATGAGTAGAGGGGGTTCGATTCCCACCTCAGCCATCTTCGAAGTGGTTTTCCGTGGTTTCCCACGTCGTCTTCGGGCAAATGCCGGGATGGTACCTACTGTAAGGCCACGGCCGCCTCCTTCCCTCTTCCTAGCCTATCCATCCCAATCTTCCATCCCTTCCCATCCCTCATGAGGCCGCCTGGGCGAAGTGCTGATCACACCTCCCCAGTTGTATCAATCCCGACCAGATGATCCAAGCTCCAGGACACTGCCCATAGAGGCGGTAGTGGTGAGTTCCCTCGCTGAGTCCGTGGGAACCACCAACCTAGAGGGTAAATTGACTAAATAAAAAAATAAAATAAAAATAATAATAATAATAATAATAATAATGGTCGATTTGAGAGATGTTTTCTTAGTTGTCCACACGGGACTGAGTGCACCCTATTTCAATCGTCATATCACAGCAGAGCCAGGAATCGAACCAGGGTCGTCTGCAAGGGGAAGTCTTACCACTAGACCTCGACGGCGGATCAAGTAAGGAGTGTGCATTAAAACTCTGGATAAAAAGTACACATGGAAAATGCGACGGAAGTTGCTATGACTCTGAATTAAACCTTTTATTTCACTGCGAAACTCTGTGGTTAAATGTTTAAAACAATGTATGAAGAATGCTAATGAATTGACGAGTCTCTCGGTGTCAGGCTGCATGGAATTCCTATTTGAACGTTTACAACTAAGTGATAGCACATTCATTTTAACAAACGTTTGTGAGGTATGCCTTTGATGTAGCAAGTTATATAACACACGCTAAATGTAGCGTTCCAAGCGTCCCGCCGCACAGCACGGGATAATTGAAACTGGAATATCAATATCCAATTTTAGTTCACATTTCTGATATGATGACTTGTTTCCATTTGACACAGAGTTTAAAGCAAAATTTAATCGAATTGATTAAATTAAATGCAATACAAAAGGATTAGAAATGTAAGCTTCTAATGTTTCTGAGAGAAATTGTGATCAAGTCTGAAAGGCTAGGTCATCCGTGTCAAGGTCAGCCACTGCCTAGCCTGAAACTGCTGACACCTGACGGCCTCCAGCCAGTTTGTTGACATCTTGTGCTGTCATACTTATAGTAGAAAGACAAAGTCTGTTGACTTCCTGTATTTACTTTAAGTACGTCATTCTGCTTCATGGCTACGTGGATAGAGCACTAGACTTTGGTAGGCGTGGTCCCGGGTTCGATTCTAGGCCGGCTGGAAGGATTATAATTTGATTTGTTTATTTCGCCTGGGTTCAGGACGGGGTGTTTGCAACACCTTCATCATTCATTTCATTGACATTTTTAAGCCATTTTTCAGTTTTGCCTTCGTAATCGACTAAAAGGATTGCTTTTGGTCAACACGTTAATGTGACCAATTAAACATGGAAAAAAAAAAAAATACAGGAACTTGCCCCACGAACACCATCATTGTATATAATATTTTTTGGTTTGTTTCGTTTGAGGGTCTTGAACAGAGTGGTACTTGTGTACTTGCGTGTGTGTGTTATTGTGATGGCTGTATTAGTATTTGTAATTTAGGTGAGGATTGGGAAGGAGGGCGTCTGTTGACTTGCTGTATCCAGTTACACTCAATAACTCGTTAAATCGTGCACAACGAACACGCGGGCAGCTGCGGTAAATCCGGAGATCGGAGGTTCCAATCCCTGCGCTGCCCTGATAGCGGCTATCCTGACAAGGGAAGTATCAGGTAAGACAGGTCGAAACCTATCTTGAAACTATAAGAGGACAACGTGCGGAAAATCAGCTGCCAGATAAAACTGCAAGACTCCAAAATCAAGTGACAAATCTCTCATATACTGTAAATCAATGGGAAGTAGCGAGTACCGTGCCGGCCCCGTGGTATAGGGGTAGCGCGCCTGCCTACAACCCGGAGGCCCCGGGTTTGATTCCCGACTCCGTCAGGGATTTTAGAAACAGACGTGAGGGCTGGAACGGGGTGCACTCAGTCTCGTGAGGACAATTGAGTAGCTGCCTGACAGTGAGGCAGCGTCCCGGTCACGAAAACCAAAATTAACGGCCGAGGGAATCCGATGCGCTGACCACGCGTCACCCCAATATCTGCTGGCCATATGGCTGCGCAGCGGTCGCTTGGTAGGCCTAGGCCTTCATGGGCTGTAGTGCCACGGGGGTTAGCGAGTACCGTACATGTTGGCAGGGACAGCCCTGATTGCCCAGGCACTCAAGGCCGGTCGTGCGACCGCCTGCATATACGTCCCGCCACGCGACAACTCCGAGTGCCTCAGGGATGTCCAGCTCCGTCAACCGTAATGCCTGCATACAAAGATGTCAGGTATGATTTCGGAGCCTTGCAGTTCAATCTGGCAGGTGATTTTCCGCACGTTTTCCTCTTACAGTACAATGATTTCGTCCACAAAGTTTCAAGGTAGGCTTCGACCTGTCTTACCTGATACTTCCCTTGTGAGTGTAGTTTTTTCCCAGGAATTTCCATAGTCTCTCTAGGTATACCATAAAGTCCCAGGGCACCTATTCCATCCCCAGTTACCCACATTACTACAGTCATCACTAGGGCTCGGATTTTTAGGTAAATAAATATTTTTTTATGTAAATACATATTTTAAGCATTTTTTCTATAAAAACATAAATTCCTGCTTTTCACTTATTAGCACATAAAAAGACACAACATTTTCATTTTTTTAAAATCAGTATGCTAGATCTTTCAGTTTATTGCATTTTTGTTCTGTGTTACTTCAGCGAGAAAGAACCAGTGAGATATTTTATCTTCATGCAGAGCGTATGTCAGCTTGCAACTCTGTTATTTTTAACTAGTCGCCCCGTGCCACTCACTGTGGAAGCCGAGGATTTTCTTGTCCATAGCCATATTGCACCACGTGCTATACCCCCCCTCTCAGCTACCTGGAACCAGTATCACTCACATGCAGTTAATTTCTGGCACTGTGAAGTGTAAGGCAGTTCTACGAACCCTAAAGTAAAAGGAACTACAAGTTATCGTCTGCAGCAGTATGTTGCGGAATTTAAAGATAATTTTACTTCTAATGGGGGCGTTCTGTTCTGCCAACAATGTGGGAAGGCAACCAAGGCTGAACAGCGATCTCAAGTTACACAACACCTCAAGGCCAAGAAACATATTACCGCAGTTTCGCGCCTTCAGAAGAAGTGATTCGCGATAATCGTCGATCATTTCTGATCATTTCTGATGAACAACCTGAAGATGTCTCGTTTATTGTAATTCGTCAGCAGTCAGTGAGGCACAGCATAAATTGCATTGGTGAGTACTGCATATTGTTTATATTCACATTAATAAACTAAATTATAATTAAATATTTTTACTTTTTGTCACATATTTCAGGTATTTTTAATACACAAAAAATAAATATTTTCCCGATTTTAGCACTTAAAAATCCGAACCCTAGTCATCACATAATTACAGGCTATCAGATAAATTGAACACACACCCAACAACATGGGGCTGATGACTAAGATGTCCCAAGCCCCTAAAATGAATTAACAACGAATATGTAACAGATTTTATAATGCAATGAAATTTCTCTTGACTATGAGTCAGAATACACGTAAACCCCGTGTAACTGTTGTCTGTATCAATGCAATGCCCAGGTCCTGCTCCGAGCTCCCTCCGGGTGACGCGGTGTGGCGCGGCGTGCTGACTGCTGATACCCAGTTCACACGCCCACTTTATTGTCAGAGGGTGGCAACAACGGAGGACTTAAACCATGAATTATTCTTTGTGAAAATCGGCATACATACTGAATGACCTTCATATTTAATGCTTTATTACGATCAATGGCGTATGCATACTAAGTCTTCCTGACAAAGAACTATGCAACCATGTACCGTATAAAGAAACGATTGAAACACCAGAGAAGTTTCGACTCATTCAAGAATATTCATTTAGGAGTGTTGAACTAAAGGAGCGGGTGGAAATATCACTTTGTCAAGACTGATATTCTGATTAGGTTTCGATTTATATATTTTTTATAGTTTTAATTCGTTTGGCTATTTTACTGCACCAATGCTATAAAGATTAATAATAATAATAATAATAATAATAATAATAATAATAATAATACGGTAATTATAATAATAATAAGTCTAGCCTCCGTGGCTTAGGCAGCAGCAAGCCGAACTCTCACCGCAGGGTCCGTGGTTCAAATCACGGTCACTACATGTGAGATTTGTGCTGGACAAAGCGGAGGCAGACAGGTTTTTCTCCGGGTACTCCGGTTTTCCCTGTCACAAATTTCATTCCAGCAACACTCTCCACTATCATTTCATTTCATCTGTTATTCATTTAATCATTACCCCAGGGGAGTGCGACAGGCTTCGGCAGCCGGCACAGTTCATATACTCGCCGCTAGATGGGGAGCTTCATTCATTCCATCCCCTGACCCGGTCGGTCGACTGGAAGCAGGCTGTGTATTTTCATTTTCAATAATAATAATAATAATAATACCTAGCAGACCCATGCGAGAACTCTCGCATAATGGGTTGTGTGCGCCCCATGTCTACAGACTACCCGCCCGGCTCTAGTGCTATGCGGGCTGTACGCGACACATTTCTGCCAGGGGCTATCATCTAGTTTATTTGTTTAAAAGCACTTTGTAAACAAATAAATATATTTCCGTTGACTTTCAAGAAATGAAAGATTTTTCCTGTACTGTTGAGACGATTTGGAAGATTTTGGTACAAACCACACCTTCTAACTCCCTCTGGTTTAAGAGCATGAGTTTAGTGAAACATAAACCTTGGCGTTCTATAAATATGATAATAATATAAATAATATTAATATATTTAATGGCTTATTGGCTTTCTCGGCTAAGTAATTAAAGCTCAGCTAATCTTCTAGGGGTAGTGAACCATGCGGCGGTCCGGGCAAGGTCACACCAAGAGCCCGCTGGTGAGCCTCACTTGGTGTACCTAGGCGAAACCCCGCAAAAGACACGGTAAAATATTTAAGATTTGCTGAGTATAATAATAATAATAATAATAACAACAATACAGTATAATAATAATGCGTAAAATATAAACCAACGAACGAAACAACTGAACGAAAGCAAATTACAATAAAATTGACCATTAAGCTGGACAAAATAGGCCAAGCAAAAGATTTCTAATTTCTCCCATAGGCTATATAAAACTAACTTGGCCTAAAATACAGAGATAAAATTTCATAATCTGTAGGCCTAACTTTTCACGATAAAATTCATCCATTTTCCAAGTTGTGTTTAGTTTTTTAATATTTATGTATTTATTTCAAATAGTTAATCTAAAAGAAGATGATTATTATGTTATTTATTTATCAGACCAAAAGCAGCTCGATTTTAACAAATAGGCCATAGCCAATTATTTGCTTTTCACAAGCTTTCCCTCACAATACACATCAATAGTGTATTGTGTAATAAATGGTTCCTAAGTTCAGAAGTTATTTTATGCATGTTAGCGCTTTCCTTCTGAATTAACGAGTCACGGTCTCATGCAATTTACAGAAATATTAATAAATTATTATTAATACTGCAGTTTGTAAGTCCCATCCAATCATTCCCCCGCCCCACAGACCTTCGCGTCAAGGTGCTGTCCCGTCCTTAACGTACAAGCCCGTAGTCAGTCTCTTCAGCTTTGTGGTCCCGTCCTGCCTCGCGCACTTGACCGCAGTCAGTCTACTCGTCGCATTCAGCTTTTTGCAAGCTGACATACATGTGTGCAATGGTTCAGCGAACCCGGAGAGTTCTTTTGTAAGTGCATGGAACTGATGACCACAATGACCCATGAACCTTGATGAGCGAATCTTTTGTCAGCTGTCACGAATAGAACATACGGGCTACCCATTGCACAATGAATTTTCAAAGAAGCCAGAAAATGTTGCATAACGAGACTGAATTTTATAAACATTCTCTTCAAACCAAAGCCTCCGTGGCTTAGGCGGCAGAACACCTGCCTCTCACCGTTGGTCCGTGGTTCAAATCGCGGTAACTACATGTGAGATTTGTGCTGGACAAAGCGGAGGCAGACAGGTTTTTCTCAGGGTACTCCGGTTTTCCCTGTCACAACTTTCATTCCAGCAACACTCTCTACTATCATTTCATTTCATCTGTCATTCATTTAATCATTGCCTCTGAGGAGTGCGACAGGCTTCGACAGCCGTCACAGTTCATATCCTCGGCGTTAGATGGGGGGGGGGGGGGGGGGGCGGCTTCATTCATTCCATCCCTGACCCGGTCGGACGACTGGAACAGGCTGTGGATTTTCATTTTCTCTTCAAACCATCGTAGGTCTGGAGGCAAGAAGGCTACAGTAGCTTTCTGAATATGTAGAACTACCGGCTCTGGCATGTAGGATGAGGACTGGAAACAAGGTGCACTCAGCCTCGCGAGAAGTTTTATGATTTTCAATCTCATTCTCAGCCATCATGAAGGTGATTTTCTACTTCTGCTTCCTGCAAAATGCCGAGACGCTATCTAAATTTAGGCCAAGGACAGACGACTTCGATGTTCCATCCATTAATTAGCAATTATTACCACTACAATCACAGTAGTACAATCACCGAAATACCACATGCATCCGACACATTCCGCACGCTGAAGTGAATCGCATCAGCATAATGTCTCAAACCCCATAAATAAATAGAACTTTTTCATTATCGTGTTGGAAGCTATTTTTCAGTCGATTGCACCCAATTGTAACGGGTGTTTCCCTTATCGTGAAAACACATGTACATGAGATTTAAAAAATTACAGTCAGTCTGGAAGACTAGACGTTATATCATTTCAAATGACGCATGCTACACATGTTAGAAAGGCTCAGGAGGGCCCCAGGACTCTTTCAACAGACTCCATTACCCATTAACTTAGGCTTCCCGCGCGGGCACCTCTTTAAAGTTCACCCTGTATTTGAGTCTGACATCTTTTACAACTCTTTAAGAGTCACCCATTATTTGAATCTGATATCATGAAAACCTCTTTAAGGGTCACCCTGTATTTGAATTGAATCTAACATACTGTACACCTCGTTAAGTGTCACCTGTAATTTGCTCTGACATCTTGCACACCTCTTTAGGAGGCACTCTGTATTCTTATCTGGCATCTTGTATATCTCTTTAGAAGTCACCCTGTATTCTTGTGTGACATCTTGTGCACCTCTTTAGGAGTCACCCTGTATTCTTGTCTGACATCTTGTGCACATCTTTAGGAGTCACCCTGTATTCTTCTCTGCCATCTTGTACACCTCTTTAAGAGTCACCTTGTATTCTTATCTGGCATCTTGTATATCTCTTTATGAGTCACCCTGTATTCTTATCTGGCATCTTGTAATGTATTTTGCTCTGACATCCTGCACACATCTTTAGGAGGAACCCTGTATTCTTGTCTGACATCTTGTGCACCTCTTTAGGAGTCACCCTGTATTCTTCTCTGCCATTTTGTACACCTCTTTAAGAGTCACCTTGTATTCTTATCTGGCATCTTGTATATCTCTTTAGGAGTCGCCCTGTATTGTTATCTGGCATCTTGTACTGTATTTTGCTCTGACATCCTGCACACCTCTTTAGGAGGCACCCTGTATTCTTATATGGCATCTTGTATATCTCTTTAGAAGTCATCCTGTATTCTTGTGTGACATCTTGTACACCTCTTTAGGAGTCACCCTGTATTCTTGTCTGACATCTTGTGCACCTCTTTAGGAGTCACCCTGTATTCTTCTCTGCCATCTTGTACACCTCTTTAAGAGTCACCTTGTATTCCTATCTGGCGTCTTGTATATCTCTTTAGGAGTCACCCTGTATTCTTATCTGGCATCTTGTACACCTTTTTAGGAGTCACCCAATATTCTTTTCGCTTCGCTCAAAGCCCCAGGTCGCTCGACGCCCCAGGACTCTTTCAACAGACTCCATTAGCCATTAACTTCTGCTTCCCGCGTGGCTGCATGACGTCACGCACTCGCTTCCCGCGCGGCTGCATGACGTCACTTCCGTCTCCGTAACGCATAACTTTAGACTCAAGCATAACGACGAAGTCGACAAGATCATTTGAAATGATAAAACTGCACTTGGATTATCAGTTTCGGTCGTCAAGCGATCATCATCACCTCCTTTACACTTAGGCTATGAAATCTATGTCTACAAGTGTGGGTTATGATATTTGCAATATATACACTTATTTAAATGTAGTAGTAAGTAGCACAACGAGTCAAGATATGTGATTTTTTGTTAAGGTACTGATAGTGGTGATTGATCTTCAAGTTTGCTTGCTTAGTGTGATTATGTGATTGTTATTAAATGGTCAGGTTATTGCGGATTGTGCACTTAGCTGTTTGAGCGATGCGAGGTCCGTTTCCGCGCAGCCGTCACCTTCACTGCCTGCACTGAACAGGAAGGAATTTCCTGTCTTGTTACATTATCCCTTAACATCCTTGACATTTCCCCCGCATTCCTAACTGCCTGTGTTTGTCGATCACTGTAACATATGCGTGTTGCCAAGTCTAGAACATCCTAATATGGTGTATGTTACTCTATTCTGCACTTCTTCAACTATTTAAGGCCAGTTTTCATTCTCGCCGCACGTAAGTTAATCAGCTCAATAAGCGCTACTGTAGAACTTATTCCTCAGCGGGGAATTTAAGAAGGATTTTTCTCGCCAACGCCAACGGTATAAAAGGAAAAGAAGTTGCAAAACTTACACCACAAGGTAAACTGCTATAAGTGAAAATAAACAAAATCACCGACACTCAGACAGATTTTCTTTTCCTCTACTTGGAAGATATTTTACCTCTAATTCTCTTCATTAACGAAATGTCTCTCTCCCTCTCTATCCTCAGCCACCTCTCTCCCTCCTTTCAAAGGATGCTGTGATCTCAAACTTGCTTTCATTAACTTTGTGATAGATACACCATCGACTACTGCACGAGCAGAATTTTTTTGCTCACCAGCGTACCCAGGGGTCTAAAACATGCTCCACGTTCAAAGATCTTCCTAATTAAGAGTGTTTTTTTTTTGGTGGGAGGGGGATTTCAGTTGCACAAAAGCCTGGATGAGTTTAGTTTACTCCACAGTTTTTGGCTGGTCAGCCCCAGTAACACAGTCGTACAGAGGACAGTCAGTTGCGCGGAAAGCAACTCGCGTAACAATTGCACATACCTGAGGCTTGCCGACTGTCCTCTGTACGACTGCGCAACCGGGGCTGACCGGCCAAAAACTGTGGCGTAAACTGTACTTGTAAGGCAAACTTGAACCTATCCTTTGCAAAATTTAGCAACATTCGCTTTCGAGTGATATGAAAACTGAAATGTGTCAAGAAATAGAATGGGACCCAAATCCTTTGCTTTAGTGTTATTTAAGACACCATGAACGGAATACAGTAACTTGGTAGCACTTTTCTCCAGTCATGTTGTAAAGCACGGTTCTTCAACATTTTCTTACTCGTCGGCCGCATTAATGTTTATAAATATTAACCTTTTTTAAACAAAATTACATTCACATTTTATTATTATTATTATTATTTAATATTGTAATTCAATTTATTAATGTATTTCCCTCAAATTACGACATTGTATTCAGGTGGTAGGATTAAGCACTCATACAATGTATGTATATCTACCCCTTATTATTCCCGTTTTCAACAGGTCAGGGATGAGATGCGATAAAAGGCTATGTGGCGGGTGGCTTTTACGGCCGGATGCCCTTCCAATGCCAACCTCATGAGAGGATTTAATGAGAGATGCAATGAATGACGATGAATGAAACTAGGCAAGGATGCGGAAGGAAGCGGCCGTGGTCTTAGATAGCGTACCAGCATTTGCCTAGTGGTGAAAGAGGGAAAAACAACTTTCAGGACGGCCGAGGTGGGATTTAAACCCACGCTCTCCCGATGCCAACGAGGCACGAGTTCAAGCACGTTAGCGCTCTCGGCCACCGTAACGGTGATATGAAATGTACTGCAGGGAAAGGTTCAGATTATGGGTAAGTAGTGAGATTAATCTGGATATGCCGGGACCAGGAGCTGATAATTCCTTGCGTAGAGCCGAAAAACCAAAGTCAACGTTAAATGAAGACCAAACGGGAAGAACACATTAAGTCCATTTTTTTTCTTTCGGAAATGAGTTAATGGCGCATTCTGGTGGCCACCCTTCGTCACTACAGATCAGTACGAAATTAATTTCAAATAAAGAGGAATGCCACCGAGATACGTTCCATATCCTCCCACTTTTTTCACAATTTAACTTTATTTGTTATTTGTTTTATATGTACTTCCTTTATGAGAAGTAAATTTAGCAAATAGACCCCGATTGGGATGTTTTAAGTATTTCTTTTTAGTGTTGAAAGTTTAAATTCGCTCTCCTGAAAAATTTACAAAATTTGACTTACCCCGTTTTTCACGTGGAGTCTTCAAATGTAATGAAACGCGTCTGGGTAGGATTATTTTTCTACAAAGAAGGAAGCAACTGTTGCGGCTAGACTTCTTTGTTCAACGAGAGTAACTATCCTCTCACGGACGTGATGTCCTTAGAGTGCAGTAGTTGCAGGTAGACTGGCCTAGCTGTGTAATGAGCGTGTTGTTGCTGCTGGCGGAGTGAAGAAGAAAAGTCTATAAGATTCGGACCAGCCACCTTCCCATTGTGAACCTACTTATTTTTAGTTTAATTTACTTTTTCTATTTATTTCATTTTCAGTATATTTTTAAGAAGACATCACAAACACCCAGTCCCCGAGACAGGGGAATTACCCACAGGAGATTAAAATTCGCACTGCTCGGCCGGGAATCAAACTCAGGACCCTTCAGGCCAAAGCCTAGCATTAGTACGGGATCGTACTAATAGGATACGGTGCTTCACGAATATGCACGTGGGACACACCTATTCGTCTGCCTGCTAGCTTCCATCTCGCTCGTATGTAAGGCCGTTTACAGGAGATGGTGCTATCTAATTGCTTCCCACATTCGTTGTTGTTGATTTTATAGGGGTCATGCGACATCGTGATCATGTTGCCCCCAAGAACTTTATTGTGTGTGTGTGTGTGTGTGTGTGTAGAATTTGCCTGATAACCTGTGTCACTGTGATGTCTGTACTAGTTTGTGAAATTCAAATGATTGGGTAGGAGACGGCCGTGGCCTTAGGTAAGGTAGCATCCCGGTATATGCCTGGAGTCGAAGTGGAAAACGACGGAAAACCACATCCAGGATGGCTGAGGTTGGAATCGAACCCGCCTCTTCTCAGTTTTGCCTCACGAGGCTGAGTGCAGCCCCATACTAACCCTAAGACCAGAAGTATATTTTTGGCAGAGCCGGGAATCGAACCCGGGCCTCCGCGGTGACAGCCAAGAATGGTAGCCACCACGCAACGAGGTGGACGCTTCCCACATTCGTAGATTCTCCTGTTATGATGGCAACTTGTGTGTAAGTAATGTTTCGTTACCGACAGCAGTGGCAGGGGCCTAGCTCTCTGCTGATTCGGTAGACACGTGGGTTCGAGCCCCAGCGTCGGCCGTCCTTGAAATGGTTTTCCGTGGTTTCCCATTTTCAACACCAGGCAAATGAAGGGACGGTACCTTCTGACAGGCCACGGCCGCTTCCTTCCACATCCTTGCCCAGTTTCATTCACCTTCATCATTCCATCTCTCATCCCGGCACGCAGGTCAACCACGGGCGTCAACTAGAAAGACCTGCACTCGGCCTCCCAGGAGGCCAAACGACAAAAAATGTTTCGTTGGCATTGGGTATCGACCTGGGAACCAAAACATCAAGGTTGTATGTCACTGTAACTTATTAGTGATGAACTTAGGATTTTTTAACTAGCTCACTTTCTGTGCTAGCGAGTGGACGTTGTCATGATGAGTTTTTCATTTGTTCAGCCACTCTAGTGTTTGCTATGTCACTCACCGGAAATGTAAATTTCATCAGTCCCAATCAGAGGTGTACATATTGAACCTGCCTTCGCCTGAATACTCCGCCACCGGCCACAATTTAACGTGTCGTGTTGTTGACGCTCGAGTTCAAACCCGAGTATAACCGCCCAGTCCAAGCCTGCCGTTACCCCGATAGGTCCATGAGAACCTGTTGCGACCCACTTGGTTGTGTTCGGCAGTTAGTATCGCGTGTTCAGTAAGTTATAAAATAACAATTAAAGAAAGCTTTCCAGTCGGTCAACACAAATTGCACCCGCTTAGGCGGGAAACAGGTATTTACATGCCCTAACCTGATAGAAACCAGATATTATTACACAGTAACACGCTTTTATGTACAAAATGGGGTGCATAAAAGGATGACATGTTTCGAACGATAAGCGTTCATCTTCAGTTCAAGGGGAGCTTGATACGAGAACGGACGCTACAGGACTCAGTTTCTAAAACCAGATAAGTTGACATAACTTTATTCCATTTTATCGCAGTTTATCATTTGTGGGTGAGTGGTTATCGTGTCGGACGACCAACCCTAAGCTTGCAGGTTCCCTCCTGGCCGTGGTAAGTGATTTTTGAAAGGCGACAAAAATCATGACACGCATGTCATACGTTGTTGGCATGTTAAAGAACCCATTTGAATTCATTAGGCCGTGTTCATAATGACAAAATTAATTTCGGGATTTTCCGCCAACACAAAGTTACTCCATTCTCTACTAGAAAGCGCTATAGTGTCAAGGAGCCTAGATATCTAACCTCCTCGACTTTCATAGCGTTCCAAGAAACTATAAAATTCGACATGCAAGCTACCCTCTGGGCGTCATAAAACAAAGCTTGCACGCGGCACCCGAGGCCATACGATATTTTAAAAAAAATGTGTATTCGCCACCTCGAGATATTACAATAGTCTACAAATTAAGGCCACTAGTTTAAATAGGAACGATTGATTTAGAACATAAATAACAAAATAGTGTAGACAACATCATGCCTGAAGTTATTAACAATAATAATTCAATAGACTACAGGCAACATACTTAAATCATATTAATAATAATGTGGGAATCTGAAAATAATGAACGTTCTTGGGTTTCCCGCCAGCTTCGACACTGCCCGGTGGCGCCGCGTAGAGGAGTCAAGTAGAAGTCGCGAGAAACTAAGACGATCAGTGACAGTTTTTGTGTCGAGTCATGTCACGTCAAGTTCTGTTAAATCTCATCTTGTGTGATCTTACGTTTAAATGCAGTTTTTATACTTAAAACTACTTCAAGA
Organism: Meconema thalassinum; assembly: GCA_946902985.2. NCBI lineage: Eukaryota > Metazoa > Arthropoda > Insecta > Orthoptera > Tettigoniidae > Meconema > Meconema thalassinum. The sequence goes on along the minus strand of OX336389.2, from coordinate 939,700,737 downwards.
CGTGTTCGGTTTATTCGCTTGCCAAAATTCATTCCCACATTTGGGGGCTCGTCCGAGATATTAACGATTTTGAGTGCGGAACGGCAATTTTGGCAAGGCCTACAGCGATAAAACCAAAGACGACAAGGCGCGAATTGACGGCATTTTTCTGGCAAGATTTACGACGAAGACGGGGGTCCGTGGAATATAGAAGACGAGCAGCTGTTCAACCTCCAAAGACGTGGTGGTTCGAGCAGGCTACAAAAGACGAGTTCAAGGATCCTGAAGCCTACGACGACGACGACGACGAAAAGAAAAGTGTTCAGCGCGAGTGCCGAAAGACAGAAAAATGGCGGACAAAGTAGCGTGTTTACAAGATATTGAAAAAGTGAATAATAACATTAAGACGGCGCCCACGGCCGTGATTAAGACGTTACATAACCTCATTTTCGAGAAACTGCCACGTGATCGAAAGAACAGACAGCGCTTAAGAGAATTCCCAGGATTCGAGTTTGAACGTGACTCACCAGAACACCTGGTGAAATTGAAGTTCATTGAGACCGAATTCACCGAGGCTGACCTGATTGCCATGTGCACAGTATTAAAAATTGGATATACGGGAGAGAAAGCTGTGCTTTTGCAACGCGTCTGTGATAACTTAATGGACCTTTCGTGGCTGGGGATGCGTGAAGACGAAGAAGGTGAAGAAGAAGAAGAAGAAGAAGAAGAAGAAGAAGAAGAGACTGGTAAAAAGGAAGATGCAATGAGCAAGATGAAAGAGGAAAACGAAGCACTGGCGGAGGAATTACGTGAGTTAAAGGAGAAAATGGCTGGGATGAAATCCTCAAAACATTCAACCTCTAGCACGACAGGGATCATCAGATTCATCTAGCTCGTCCGAAGACCAGAAACTCTCCAAAGCAATAGGAGGTAAACAAAAGAAAATAACAACGACCAAACACAAAGCGAAGACTGTAGAAAAAAGTGAAGGGGAAGTCGACCAGGACGTGGTGGACTTGCGGCACACTGCAAACTGTGGAGTCGCACACAAGTTTGCGTTGACTTTCCGAGATGTAGAGGGCTCTGTCAGAACCTATGACGGCAGTGAGAACTATCCGGTGCGACGTTGGACTGAGGACTTTGAGGAAACAGCAACGTTGATGGGCTGGGACGAGATGCAGAAATACGTATTTGCAAAAAAGTCGCTGACAGGCCTGGCTAAGTTGTTCGTGCAGAGTGAACGTGGCATCACATCCTGGCACAAGTTGAAGAAAGCCCTGAAGAAGGAATTCCGAGATGATGCCAGCGCAGCAGAGATTCATCGACTGCTAACCAACCGACGAAAAACAAAAGTTGAAACTCTTCACGAATATTTCCTGGTGATGCGAGAAATAGCCAGCAGGTCGACAATCGATGATGAATCACTGATACAATACGTCATCGATGGCATTGAGGATGACACTGGATCCAAGATGATTCTATATGGAGCAAAGGACATCAAGGAATTCAAGGACAAGTTGAAGATCTATAAGAGTGCTTACGCACGAAACTCCCAGAAGGTGACGATAAATGAGAGGACGACAAACAATCATACACCAAGAGAAGACAACAGGCAGAAGCAGACCTCGCCTGTAAAGAGATGTTACAATTGTGGTCAGAAGAACAGTCATGAGTCCAGAGAATGTCCACACAAGAGTCAGGGTCCAAAGTGCTTCAATTGCAGCAGTTTCGGACACATAGCTTCCAAGTGCCCAAACCCTGAGCAGAATGCCGAGAAGAAGACAGTGAACGTCGCTGTGGGAACCAAGTCGAATATGAAGATGAAAGAATTGTTGCTCCAGGGCCAGAAGATCAATGCATTAGTTGACACGGGCTGCCCAATCAATCTGATCCGTGAAGAGATTTACACAGAGATGGGCGATCTGGAGCTGAAGACTACCGCCATAGTACTCAAGGGTTTAGGAGATAGAGAGGTGCGTCCCCTAGGATATTTTCCAACCGACGTCCAGGTTGACGACGATACTTACTTGACTGATTTCTATGTGGTGTCTGGAGATGTACTAAAGTTGCCAGCTATCATGGGTAACGACTTGCTGGACCAAGCCATAACTACCATCAGCAAAACCAGTGTCAAGATGTCCAAGGACATATCAGAAGCGTACTTGTACCAAATCGACGTGGTAGCAGCCGATGAGATGGACATAGGAAAGGCATCGGAAGAGGCGAAGAGTACCAGCGTTGAGATGAGCATCACGAAAGAAACTACGGAGAAATTGGTCGTGCAAAAAGGAGTATTTGGTAATCCTGCGCAGATCGTCACCGACCGTGGAACCGCGTATATTTCACATGAATTCGAAGAGTACTGCACTGCCAACAACATCACCCACTCGCTGATCACGACCAGACTCCCTCGTGCCAATGGCCAGATAGAAAGGATGAACTCCACGATCATTTCCGTGCTGGCCAAGTTGTCCATCGAAAAGCCTGGAGATTGGAACAAGCACGTCGAACCTGATCGAAGAGCCATGAATTCCACTTACAACCGCAGTATCAAGCAGACGCCATTCAAACTTTTGACAGGAACCAAAATGCGCTGTGAAAATGACCTGAGAATACTTGAGATGATCAGTGAAGAGATGGTAGACGAGTTTGAGACCAGGAGAGATGAACACCGTGAAGAAGCGAGAGCACAAATCCAGAAAGTGCATCAAGAAAACAGTGTGTCGTTTGATCGAAGTCGACGGCCTGCTCGCCAGTACCAAGTTGGCGACATCAAAACCATCAAGAGGACCCAGTTTGAACCAGGCCTTAAATTGAAGAAAAAGTACCTTCGGCCTTACAGAATCTCCAGAGTCAAGCTGAATGACACTTACGACCTCTGTCGTGAAGGGAATCACTTAGGCCCCAAACGAACTACTACTGGTGCTGAATTCCTCAAACCCTGGGCTGAAGACTTCTCATCATCCGAGGCGGATGATCTGCAGGATGGCCGATTGTGGGAATCTGAAAATAATGAACGTTCTTGGGTTTCCCGCCAGCTTCGACACTGCCCGGTGGCGCCGCGTAGAGGAGTCAAGTAGAAGTCGCGAGAATCTAAGACGATCAGTGACAGTTTTTGTGTCGAGTCATGTCACGTCAAGTTCTGTTAAATCTCATCTTATGTGATCTTACGTTTAAATGCAGTTTTTATACTTAAAACTACTTCAAGACGTGTTCGGTTTATTCGCTTGCCAAAATTCATTCCCACAATAATAATAATAACTAGTTGGCCCGTGCGAGCTTTCGCAACGTGAATGTAGGTTTATGGGGTAGTAGGGAAGAATGTGGGAGAACGAAGTTTTAAATATTGAAGAAATGTATTTATTGTTGTTAAACGGCATACGTACATGAGAAGAATTAAGTAGAACAGTGTTTTGTACTTGTCACAGCACCTCTTTGTAGACAATATTCGATGCTACAACGAATTCATCGTTTATTGTTTGCTCGGGAGTTTCTTCTACAGCAATTTTTACATTTGCAAAGGATTGAACACTAGAGAATGTCTTGGCGAGACCACACCGGAGCCATCTGCTGAGAGACTCCTCAGCTAGCAGTACGCCACGCTCCCGCCAGATGGCTGCCACCGCTGCGCTGCCCTGTGCTCCAGTGGCAGGCTTGCCTCGCAGTACGCCGCGCTCCCGCCAGATGGCTGCCGCTGCCGCGATGCCCTGCACTCTAGTGGCAGGCTCGCCAGGTTACGGTGCTCCCATTGTAAATGTACATTTTAAGGTATTTATTTAATAGTGAGGCATTTAAAGAGGAAGTGAGTGCGATTCGGGCACACACGGGGTTATGCGGAACCTGTAGGTACCCCATATGTGTAGGTTGATGTTAACAGGACCTTATTTTCGGTACAAAACCGTGGACCTTAGCAGAATAATATAGGGGGGATAACGCAACAACCATTGAAGTGAACTATACTATCTGTAAAGAAGTTTGACGCGATACACAAGCTTTTACAAACTTGATGTAATCTAAACATTGTATATATATATTTGTGCATAAGTCTATTTTATAAACATCGTACACTAATTAAGCCTAAGTGAACAGGACAGAAGATGAACGCTTATCGTTCGAAACATGTCATCCATTGAAGTACCCCATTTAGTACATGAAAGCGTGTTACTGTGTAATAATATCTCGTTTCTTTCAGGTTAGGGCATGTAAATACTCGTTCTCCCGCCTAATGTAATTGGGCACAATAATTAGTGTTGACTAACTGAAAAGCTTTCTTTAATAGAACTAGGCAACACTAGCTTCAATCACTTCAATGGAATAACAAGTATTATAAATGAAAATCCTACTGTCAACGGGAAATCGCGAAGTGGAGAAATAATATGCCTACCCGTCATCACCGATTTCGTCCAAATTTATGGTGTATTCAGAGTTTGGCCAGGAATGAAAGTGTCAGAAGTGACGGCACCAGATGGTCAAGCGTTTAGGAAACAAAGATACGAGCCTTACAGTAGTCGCATATGATGAGTAACATCTGACATGTTATCCTACTGGTATACTACACAGCTTGGACATTCTTGAAATGTTAATTTACGCTCCATTTTCAGACTGGTACTATGATGAATGTATAGATTGAATTGGAGATATGCTACTGTCACACTTGTGGCGCAGCGGTCAAGCTGTTAGTCTCTCACCAAGGTAGACCGGGTTTGATTCCCGGTCAATACATGTGAGATTTTCGAATTCTAATGCCATGTCATGTGGTTCGCATTCCACGTAAAAGGGAGGTACCGTGGATTATGATTGTGAGATTAACGGTCACGCAAAACTACAAGCTTCCTTCCTTCCTTCCTTCCTTAATAATTCATAATAACAAAGTGACACACAACGTCGACTGTACTCTCAAATACTGTGAGCACACTCCTCAGTAACTATATCATTCATTATTCTCAAGACACTCATACAATTCGTCGTAAACAATCAAAACATGGCTTCCTACAATCATGAAATGATCTAGTCTCAGCTTTTATTCCACTCATTCTGTTATGCATTTAATATTTGACTAGCCTACTCAACCACTGCTTGACAATAATGCCGCTTACTTAAATGTCATTTGTCGTCTTTGTCCTACCCCATGTGATGTTCAACCTTGAACGGTGAAACATTTGCCACTGTGCTCATCAAACCAGGGCCTGCTAAATGCACTGCCTACTGTATTACCATAATATTCTCGCGCTACAGAGCACACACTGCCTTGTTTCTAATACACACATTTTCAATTGTTATTGAAAAAGGGAGTGTTTTGCAGATATTGTAGTTTATAATACGGAACTCATTTTATTAGATGATTTGTAGCTTCCACCAGCACTAGCCTAAATAAAGAATACGATATGGATCAACTAGATTAATAGACGCGACACCGCTCATAACCTTAAATTCCTTATAAACAGGTCCTCTTCATTCACAGACCAACACGTAATTTCATATGGATTCTGTTAAAATGAGTCATATTGATATGATAAATATCGTTTAAAATGATAATCTGGTAGCTGGATTGATCGATCGAGCGGGCAGTGCATACTTCCGTTTTCCACCACTGCCAGCTAGTACACTTCCGTCCGATTGATCGAGCGGGCAGTGCATACTTCCGTTGTCCACCACTGCCAGCTAGTACACTTCCGTTTGATCGATCGAGCGGGCAGTGCATACTTCCGTTGGATCCACCACTGCCAGCTCGATCGTTCCGATCCACTTCCGTCCCCAATTTTCAAAATCACTCCCACAAAACTATCCAGCAACCGAGCGGAAAGATGTTACACATCAAAAAATAGCATGTTTGGTGCGGATCGGAAGAGGAATGAACCACGTATGTTTTTTATTTTTCTCTAGCAACATTAGAACAACAATGTGGTGTTTATAGCCTGTTCAAGATGCCGAGAAAATTACTGCTTACCGTGTTTTTACGATGAATATCACCCCAGCACGGATAAATCATCAACTACAAAATCATAAATGTATCTAATGTTATACACGACGTTCTTGTGTAGGCCTTACATGCAATCCTTTCCTGGAAATTTTTTTGCCATCCCAAATTTTCCTTTGCCTTTCCATTTCATGACTTTTACGCAAATAATAATAGAATAGAGGACCCGTGCGAGAAATCTCTTATGTTCATAAACCACACTTTCCCCAATAGGTTTATAATGAGAGACTTAAGGGGAAAGGTGGTTATGTTTTTATTTCAACCAAATGATTATAGAACACTATTTACATTTCAGTTGGAATTCCAAGTTCTACGTTCCCTAACTTAAGAAGACAATCACTGAAAATTGGATCATCATAACACTCACCGGTTATTCGATATTTATGAAATTATACGATTTGAGTACTCATTCCTTTGATTTACTGTTTCTGAAATCCATGCAAAATGATAAAGGAAATACCTCAGAATGTTAAAATGACTCGAAACAGGCGTCACATCGGCCAAAATGTGGTGAACAGCAATTATGGATCGTATTTTGCTACAGCAACAGTAGACTATCTGCAAATCGCACACTTCGTACATATTTAAGTAGTTTTAATGCAATTATAGCTATTTATGAAATTAGAGTGCAATTCGTCACTGCTAATGTCTATTCTCTTTCATTTGAATGATAATTTGTCACGATCGGTTGCTTGTGAACGCCGCAGGAGGGATCTATACTACTGAAATAATATATATGATGATACAATATATTGAGCATTATTTCGGTTTATTTGCAGTGCAAGTAACGTCCAAATTAAAAATGAAAACAAAACAAAAAGTTTCCGCACAGGGACTCGACCCCACGACCCTTGGATTACCGTTCTGTACTCTTTCCACTGCACCAAACGCTGCCCAACCTGCGCCAAAAATCCTATTTTTTCTAAACGCTTGGTCATCTGGACCTCCCACTTCTGACACTTTCATTCCTGGCCAAACCCTGCTTATAGGCCCTAGTTGTAGATAAAGCCCTGGATATCCGCAAAAATTTCGCCATGCGGATATAGTTTGCATGGCTGTGCGGATAGCGGATATGCTGCGGATAATGTTTGAAGAAAATTTGTGGATAGTTCTTAGAATACAATCCGAACTTGTTTAATATTATTATTAGGACCCGGATTTTTATGACAATATTTTCCATTATGTTTCTTTTTCATGACAAATGTAAGATGATTTAAGCAGATCTAATTCAAATTATGTTATTAAGCTCAATTAACACTTCGAACAGGAAATGGTTGCAATTCTGGCTGTATAACATTCATTTTAAACACAGCACATGACATACAAAGCCTAAGAGAACGACTTTTTCCTCGAATGTCTAAATATGTTGCTTTAGTAATTTGTGCTTTATCTAATTGAAACTATTATTGTAGTGCTAGTAGATTCGGATAACAAACGTGGGAATGCGGAAAAAGTCATGCGGATGCGGGACGGAGCGGATAACAGTCGTGCGGATGCGGATAACGTGTTTTTTTTTTATCCGAGCGGGGCACTACATATAGGCTACCATAAATGTGGACGAAGTCGGAGATGACGAGTAGGCACGGTCCCCTTGTCAGTATAACGAACGTGGAGAGGTACTAAACAATTGATAGGGTAACACAGATGATATGTTATGTTGTTGTTGTTGTTGTTGTTGTTTTATTTGAGAGGCTTGGACATCGTGGTCATTTAGCCCCATGTACTTGGGTGAGTATAGAACTTGTCAAATAACCTGTGATATTCATGTATCTGCAGTAGTGTGTGTATTTCTAATTCAGGTGAAGATTGGGAAGGAAGTGGCCGTGGTCTCAAGTTAGGAACCATCCCGACATTCACCTGGAGTAGAATTGGTAAACCACGGAAAACCACTTCCACGATGGCTGAGGTGGGGATCAACTCATCTCTTCTCGGTTGTGCATCACGAGGCTGAGTTACAGATATGTTAAGACATGTATGCAAATTGGACAAAAGTAGAACCGACGGAAGGCATGCAACAATGTAAAACAAGATGAGGATCTTTCTTGTTCTTGTTGTTTCGTTTGAGGGACTTGAACATCCCTGTACATGAGTGTGTTTAGAATTTTTATGATAACTCGAGTTACTGTGGTGTCTGTAGCATGTGTATTTGTCATTCATGTGAGGATTGGGAAGGAGACGGCAGTGGCCTCAAGTTAGGAACCATCCCAGAAATTACTTGGAGTAGAACTGGCAAACAACGGAAAACCACCTACAGGATGGCTGAGGTGGGATTCGGACAGAGTCCTTCTCAGTTTTACCTCGCGAGGATCAGTGTACCCCGTTCCATCCCTCAGATGAGAATTCTTGGCAGAGACCACCTCGTGGTGTAGCGACTAGCATTCTTGGCTGTCACCCTGGAGGCCCGGGTTCGATTTCCGGCTCGGCCAAAAAAAAAATCTGGTGTGAGGGCTGGAACGGAGTACACTCAGCCTCGTGAGGCTAAACTAAGGAGAGGAGGTTCCGATTCCCACCTCAGCCAACCTGGAGTGATTTTGCGTGGTTTCCCACTTCTACTCCAACCAATGCCGGGATTGTACCTAACATAAGGCCACGGCCGCTTCCTGCCCAAATCATACCTAGATTCCAAATACACACACTAGTACATACATCATAGAGACACAGGTCATCATACAACTGCCACACGCTTCCAAGTAGACGGGGCTACACGACCTCGATGTCGCAATGCCCCTAAAAGAATCAACAACATACAGTAAAAATATAATAAAATTAGAACGAAAACAGGAAATGCGAATTTAAGTTATTAATGACGTAATACAACAATCCATCCAAAGAATAAAAACGTGTTAGCAATAATTAATACATTTCTCTTTTGAACACAGGACTCGTCCTAAACAAACGCGAGATGCAAAACACTCGACAAATCTGATAGACTCGAACAGCTTCCAGTTAGCAGGCAGGCCTGCAGCAAGTTGCATGGGTTGGGTTTAACCTGCCCGTCGAGATTCTAAAAACCTACTTACTTGGATTTCCTTTGCCGGCCAATAGCCCTCCTGCCTGCCTGATGCACAGGCAAATATAGGTAAGTCAAAATCGAGATTTGTACACCTTTGGTCCCAATCTGGTCTTAAAAATTATCAAGTTTTGCCAACATTTTCCAGAGTTTACAACTCTGGGGTTGAACAGTTTTGTATTAGAGCCCGACACACCAGTCTCTGCCGCGACGCAGTAACGCATTTTGGTTCCTTCACGCCTCCTCTGAAACACATGACACGTGCTGCTTCTCCGAGTCCCGATGTAGCAACATCCTTCATTCTCTGTCTGGACTTGAACGCGGGAACATAATGCTAACGCAATGGAGGGAGAGCTTTACTCACCCACCTCGTCGTTGTGCAACGACTTGACAACATTGCATTGCCTCGTGCACTCTGCAGCAGCTAGGAACGAGTGATTAATGATCAATGAGCAGTGTCCTCTTTCACATAATTTTAAAATAACATGAAAAGTAATCTACTGGTCGTAGAATTGTTATTCATGATTTTATATATATTTATGAAAACGCTGCTATTTATCCTACTCATATATCCTGCCATACCTGACCCAGCGGTAACGTGATATTTCATTTCGGTTTTAAAAGTGACGCGAGCGATCAGTCGAGCTAAGACAGTCCCACTCCTCCCACTGTTCAGTGGCCACGCCACATGACACCTCCCCGGTCATGTCGCGGAAGAGATTGGTGAGTTGGGCTCTACCATTTCAAATGATGCACCAAACAGAATGGCAAAAGAAAGCTTTTTTTTTTTTTCTGGAAGACATAAAGTTTAAGGAATCGCTACCAAATACAGGCTCTTACAAAGAAGTAATAGAAAGAAGGAAAACAGCGGCTTCTGTGGAGTAGTTGGTAGCATGCTGAGCTTCTATGCTCAAGGTCGCGGGTTGAAACCCAGTCGAAGTCATAGAATTTTTAAGAGCGTTAAAAATCCCTCAGTATGCCTTCCTTTGGAGGGGAAGTAAAGCCGACGGGCCCATGCCATAGATTTATGGCATGTAAAAGAACCTTCCGCTAACTAAAATTCTGTGAAGCAAAATTCGTAGGTAAGGTTCGATTAATGCTCTTAAGTTCCAACGTTCGTCACCAGGTGCTGGTTGCGATGGCATATAGTAGTAGCCAAGTTCACAGCTAGGTGTAGTGGACGGTAGCATTTGGGAGCGAAAGTAGGAACTACCTGAAATTATCGTCTGCAGTCCTTACTTGAATTAAAAACAGATAACACACATTAATACAGTCAACACTTAATTAACACCGGTTATCAGACAGATTCTACACACACCCAAAGTACACGGGGCTACATGACCGCGTTGTCGCAGCCCCTAAACTAAGGAACCAACCAACCAACCAACCAACCAAAGAAGGAAACAGAAGGAGACAGAGATCGATACTGACTTCTTCGGAACGGACGCCATGATAAATAGACAATGGGCCAACAGTAATCAAACATAAAGGCACGCAATCATAGGATTCGCGATTCACGGATTCCACCATAAGATGTGTGGAGATACAAAATACCATCGTGCAAATGAACAATGCGAGTCCAAAATATGCGGCTAAAAGTGCGAACTTCACCACTTCAATCAGTGCAAAAATAGGACATGGTCTTAAGAGGAACTAATAAAAACAAACAAATACACAGTTATGGAATGCTCATTCAAGTGCAAATTTGTTTGTATTAATAGATATTGTAAACCTTTTCCTGGCCATTCGCCTGCAAAAGCGTATTATTATTATTTCATTTTATATTGAAAGGAAAGAATACGCCCAAGCATTAGGATTAGGTTGACCTTCCTCCAGTGATGTGTAGCAACACTTTCTACAACAGGCCATTTATCTACCGTTATTGATTAGAGGTAAACACTTTGCTGCCTGCGAATTCCTCAGCTGGAAAATTGTCATTACCTTCCGAAGAATCTAATTAGACGGCTAACACTGATTACCCTTCCTCCTCGGGGACTCAAGATGAAGTTGCTGTGCTAACAATAATGATATGCCCTTCGCTACGCGAGTCAAACACAAACGGCATAGGAAATTAAGGACAACGTAAGAGTTACATGGTTCTGTATTTATTTAGGAGCTTGCGACATCGTGTTCATTTAGCCCCGTGTACTTCGGTACGCGTGGCGTATGTCTAATAACCTGTGTCTTTGTGATGGCTGTACTGGTGTGTGTACTTATAATTGGGGCTATGATTGGGCAAAAGGTAGCCGTGGCCTTAAGTTAGGTACCATCCCGGCATTTGCCTAGAGTAGAAATGAAAAACCATGGCAAACCACTTCGAGGATGTGTGAAGTAGGAATGGAACCCGCCTCTTTTCAGTCTTGCTTAGTCTAGTGCACCCCGTTCCAGCCATCGGACCAGAATTAAATTTTTTGGCAGAGCCGGGAATCGAACCCGGGTCTCCATGGTGACAGCCAAGAATGCTAGCCATTACGCGAGGTGGACGCGTTGTTCTTTAGTAAAACAGACTACAGGCGCTAGCTGATCCCTTTTTTTGAGTGCAGAACAGTCTTTAGCGGTCCTGTCCTACCGTCGTTTCAACTCACCAGGCTCCATCAAGGATTTTAGAAACTAACGTGAAGGCTGCAACAGGGTGCATTCAGCTTCGTGAGGACAAATGAGTAGCTATCTGACAGTAAGTGAGAAAGAACCCGATCACGAAAACCAAGACTGACGGCCGAGGGGATACGACGGGCTGACCACGCGCCACCCTGCAGTCTGGAGGCCAAATGGCTGAGAACCGGTCGCTTGGAAGACCAAGACACTTTATATGTTATGGTACTACGGGGTTTGTCCGCCTCGTTGCGTAGTGGCTAGCATTCTTGGCTGCCACCGTGGCTCTGCCAAGAAATGTAAATGTGGTTTGAAGCTCGTAATGGGGTCCACTCAGCCTCGTGAGACAAAACTGAGAAACTGTGGCTTCTAATCCCATCTCAGCCATCCTGGAAGTGGTTTTCCGAAGTTTCCCCACTTCTACTCCAGGCAAATGTCGGGATGGTTCCTAAATTAAGACCACGGCTGCCTCCTTCCCATTCCTCACCTGCATTACAAATGCACACACTATTAGGCTACATACATCACAGTGACACAGGTTATAAGACTCTACACACAACCAAGTACACGGAGCTACATGACCACGATGGCGCAAAGCCCCTAAATAAATTAACAACAATGCTGCGGGGTTTGTTGTTTATTTGTTCTTTTGTTCACCAACTTCCATCACAGTCCATTCTGAGACTTGGTTAAATGTACGGTACGTACGGTGGTAGGCCTACCTCAGGCTATGGCATTGACAAGTATTTCAATGTGACAGCCTGATATCCGTATATTTACTGCCATTTCAAGATCCCTCTAGGGTTCAACTCCAGCACCCGGGGTCTGTATAGCCAAATCAGTCAAAAGAGGCGTTAAGATGATTATTATTATTATTATCATTCTTCTTCTTCTTTTCCTTCGTCTTTTCCCACTCAAGTGGGGTCGACGTTCGTGGCAAGTCTTCTCCATTTCCCTCGGTCCCATACGTCCTCTTCCCTTGGATGTTTCTCCCTCAAGTCATCTCGTATACAGTCCCTCCATCAACCACTCGCCCACCGTGGCTATTATTATCTTTATTATTGTTTTTATTATTGCGATTAACCTGGGGAGTATTTTAGGAGGATAGGAATGGAATGATAAAGAACCCGCATGATAGGGAGATACACCTGCGTTGTTGCACAGCCTGCCGGTACAACATGCAAGGTGGCTGACGAGCGGATAACTCGGTATGGTCCAGGAATCGGTAGCAAGTAGGCTATACAACATTCTACAGGCTCTAGCCTCATATAGACCCTTATTCAACGTCCATTATCTCCCAACATTTCACTAGATGCTGCCATGGTTGAAGCTACAGTGACGGCTAAATGTCATTACAAGAGTTTTCATCTACGTGCACAGAAATACGTCAATTACAATGACACTGAACCGACATATTGCAAAATGATTTTAACGTTAGTTTATCAAAGCTTTCTCCACTACCCTGGCTAAAACCAGGCAGTGATTTGGACAAGAAATAGGATCATCAATGCTACCAAGAACGTGCAATTTGTTCTACATTCATACATCATCAACTGATCGAGTTTATTGCTGCAAGGCCACCGTCAAAAATTATCATTGCATTGACATAGCAATAGACTAACCTGTAGTCCCAAATAAGCTCACCAGACAAAAATAATAATAAGCTACCCCCTGGAGGCAACATTCTAATACCGTGTAACACGGTCTCAAGCCCTGGAGACATCTTTCTATTACCAAAACCAAACGTTTGATGCTTTTCAGTCGGTCAACACGAATGTACCCAAATGAGTTGGGTTATTCCCCAATCCTGAAAAACAATTACATGAGATTAATAAATACACTTGGATGAACAGCTTCGATCGTCAAGCGATCATCATCAGATCCATTACACCTAGGCTATAAAATCTATGTCTGAAAGTATGGGTGAAAATATTTGCAATACATACACTTATTTAGTTGCAGTAGCCTAATAGTTACGATATCACGTGGTGTTGGGGTAGTGCGCCTGCCTCTCACCCGGAGGCCCCGGGTTCGATTCCCGGTTCCGTCAGGGATTTTAGAAACTGACGTGAGGGCTGGAACGGGATGCACTCAGCCTCGTGAGGACAACTGAGTAGCTGTCTGACAGTGAGGCAGCGCCCCGATCTTGAAAACCAAGATCAACGGCCGAGGGGACCCGATGCGCTGATCACGCGTCACCCCAATATCTGCAGGCCAAATGGCTGGCCAGCGGTCACATGGTAGGCCAAGGCCCTTCACAGGCTGTAGTGCCAGGGGTTATTATTATTATTATTATTATTATTAAGATAATGCAACTCGTCAATATTTGTTAGTTGTAGTCTATGTGATGTTTTGTTTTCGGTCCAGCCAAATAGATCAAATTGTAGCTAGACATAAAAATAAAACGATTCAATAAATAAAATCGCGCGTTTCAATTATGTGAACGCGAATATATATAAAATCACTAATCTGTTCAAAAAACAAGGCATAAAAATAGCATTTACAACGAATAACACAACCGGAAAGCATCTGCACAATAGTAATCTAAATAAACAAGACCCGTATTCAAAATCAGGGGTATATTCCATTACGTGCCAAGATACAGGGTATCAAGCAAATTACATCGGGTAGAATGGGGGAAGATTGGGTACACGATAAAATGAACATGGAAATGCGATAAAATACGGAACGCACTCGACCGTATGAGAACACATGTGCAACATGGGACACAGTTTCACTAACATTGAAACAGATTTAAAAATAATTCATCACGAACCGAAAGGCACCCTTGACATAAAGGAAGCAATCGAGATACACTTAGCTGAAGGAAACAACTCCAATAATTTAAACGAACACTCTTTCATGGAGAGTTCACCCCTCTTCACTCTAGTAGAAAACACACCCCGTCGGAAACAAGACACAACATAACGATGTAGCCAAGCTAGATAAGGGATTAATAAGGGAAGCATGTTATTGGATCAGGATGTACGATGTATAGTTTTCTTCAATACACCTAGGCCGGTATTAGCGGCAATATTAAAGGTGCCGGGACCTTCTCATTAGTCCGTTTGCGCTAAGAGCGGGCTTTTTAGCTTAGATGTGGCGAGTTTAAAACCAGGTCTTGAATAGTTGAAGATTATCATGTATACAGTAACATACACCACATTAGAGAGACTAGACTTGGCAACTTACTGTTATATTTGCACGAGGAACACATGCCACTTAGGAATGCGAGAGGGGGAATAGCCCAACGAGATAAGGAGCCCTCACACACAGGAATTCTCCTTCAGTCGAGTGCAGACAGTGACCAGGTTAACTGCTCTCACCAGGACCGCGCAAGACTCAACCAGATAAGTAGCCTGTACAATACAATCCGGTCAGCCCCGTGGTGTTGGGGTAGCGCGCCGGCCACTCACCCGGAGGCCCCGGGTTCGATTCCCGGCTCCGTCAGGGATTTTATAAACTGACGTGAGGTCTGGAACGGGGTGCACTCATCCTCGTAAGGACAATTGAGTAGCTGCCTGACAGTGAGGCAGTGCTCCGATGCGCTGACCACGCGTCACCCCAATATCTGCAGGCCAAATGGCTGAGCAGCGGTCGCTTGGTAGGCCTAGGCCCTTCATGGGCTGTAGTGACCAGTTACAACAACCACATATTCACTCCAAACAAGCAAATTCCGGAGGTCAATCACTACTTCCAGTATCTCAACAAAACATCACATACTGTAGATCACAACTAACAAATATTGACAAGCTGCATTACCTTAACTAATACTGCAACTAAATAACTGTATATATTGTAAATATTTTCACCTTTACCTTCAGACACTGATTTTATAGCCTAAGTGTAATGGATCTGATGATGATCGCTTGACGATCCAAACTGGTGATCCAAGTGTATTTATTAATCTCCTTTTTTTTCAGGATTAGGGTATAACCCATCTCATTTGGGTACATTCGTGTTGACCGACTGAAAAGCATCAAACTTTTGTTTACTAAGACAACACTAAAAAATGGCTTCAAACACCATCAAATTCTATTACCATGTAGAACTGCCTGAAGCCCTGGAGACATCATTCCTATATCATGTGTCACCGCCTCAAGCCCTGATACCATCTTGCTCGCGGATGCCATATTTCGTTGAAGCTTTTCACCGACGATTAGAACATAATCAACAAAATCTCTTGATTTACATTTTATGGGCCAGAGAGCCGTTTAAATATAAGCTTACAACAAATGAAATATATGTTCATAAAATTATGCATGATTCGGTTCTTATTTTTAACCAACGAATTTTGTAACTTACTGCAAGAGGCATAAAATGTGATTCTGTATAAAATTAAGGATTAAATTACGGGTAATGATTTTAACAGTGATACTCATTTCATACAATGGTACTATTCTTATTTCTTTAAAAATACTTTGCACACTGAATTTGACACACCTACCACCGCAGCCGAGCGGTCTACACGACTAAACTGGGTGGTTCGATTTCCGTCAATCACGCAGCAACCATCTTCCGATGTTTTTCACACTCACTTCATTCCAACTACCCAAACCCTAGATCCTAACCCGACTGCTACTATCATCACAATAACACTTGTTATAAGACAAATTCCACACACGTGCACACACCCAAGCACATAGGACTGATGACCACGCTGTCTCAATTCTATAAATGAACAACAAATGAATACAGTACAAATGAAATATAAGTTCTTTGAAAAGTGTTAGGATACAGTCATCGGAGGTGAGATATGTAAGTCATTCACTCAAGGGCGCTTAATTGATTGTAAGTGATATATAGGTCAAAGGCATCCCGCCCATTCGCATGGCATTCTGTTCCCTAGCACTTGAGTTTGCTTCTCTAGGCTCTTAATCACCCCGGTTGCATACCACGAGTACTTGATCAAATTTCGGAATCTCCAGTGGCATGGAGTGAAATGGAAGTTGAACCCAGCTCCCAAGAATAGAAAGGAATCCTGTACAACGAGAGAAGAAAATGATCGAGTATCGCTTACCTCCTTGGCAAGAATCTTATTAAAGGTCATTGGAATAATATCTTCCCACTATGTATTTATAGACGGTGTTCGGGAGAGAATCTTCCCACCCCTTTCATTTCAAGCAGTTCCACTACAACCACAAGCTAGCTACACATACATATTGAAAACCCATTAATTTGATGTATACTGTCATCAGAAACCAAAGGTGGGAAGCATATATCCCAGTGGTATCCACAGTGCAAGTGTTCGCCAGTTCGGTTGTGTTGAGTGAATGCAATGCATTGTTTTACAGACGAAAGTGTCTTTATTGAAGATAGGTGATTTGTAAAAGTTGGTATATAATTGAAAAATGTTAATAATGGTTTTAGTCACTTGAGTAAATATATTTCCGCTAGAAAGGAAGTAATTATCTTGTTTAGGGTGTTTGCCATAGAATATAATATTGTTTTAATTAATTCTCTGTGTTTTTAGTATATACTATTTTGAAATTATTGAATCATTTTTAACATTCCAAAATCACTTTTATATTTCTTGTGCAGTTTTCGGCAAATATGTTATAGATCACTGAACGTGCGTTGCGTGGGAGTTTCGTTTTTTTTTGTTTTTGTTTAAATTAAAGAGCGTGATGTGTGTTTTGTATATACTGGTATCATGTTAAACAAACCTCATTATTGAGTGATGAACACAGTATCATCATAATTTGGAGGTGGGAAATTATTACTCCATTGACCATTTAAGAAAACATACTGTCGGGTATGGGCAGTGGGATAATAATTTCCCACCCCATATTTCATAAAATAGAATCCACACATATAAAATTGTTGAATATTCCTACTCATCTATCTCCCCGAATTACAAATCTGCAATATATATATATCCCCAGTCTTTTGCCCCATAAAGGGTTAACTCAATTTAGGGGCGTGGGACATCTTGGTCATCAACCCCGTGTAGATTGGTGTGTGTTGAAGTTGTCTGATAACCTGTATTCATATGACGACTGTAGTAGTGTGTGTAGCTGTATTAGGGACAGGGCTCGGGTAGGTGCTCCGGGACTTGAAATAAGGTAGGCTACTATCCCGGCATTTGCCTGGAGGTAATGTGAAAAAAAAACGGGGAAACACCACACTCGGGATATCCGCTGTCAGCTTCGGGATTGGAACCTACGATCTCGGGACTTAATGCAGATGCCCGCGCGGGCGTGGTGCATGGTTTAACGAGTATGGCTACACCGCGGGATTCCTAGCAAGAGTCAAGCTGGATAGCCAATAATAAGTACATGTCTATGCACAAGTCCTTTAGCAAGTATACGAATTTCTTAAACGTTTATAGTAAATTTGCAGTGTGTAATCCGACAATATTAACCGTTTGTGGACAAAGAATCTGTGTTTCCTGAGAAGAAAGTCAGGATCATAAAAATGCATCAGTACTTACTTCATTTGTTTAACTATCGTACTCTTCCCCGATTCGCCAGCGCCTGAAACAAAAGGAAAAAAATGAACATTAGTTCCAATGTAATCTATAACCCAGTATCATACGTTGGTGTAACATTCCAGAAACAATAAACAACCCAGCATCACATGTTGGTCCAACATCCTCGAGACAATGTACAACCAAGTATCGCATGTTGGTGCAACATTCCAAAAACAATGTACAACTTAACATTACTTGTCGGTGCAACATCCCAGAAACAATGCACAACCTAGCATTGTATACCTGTGTCAATCCTAGAATAAATGTACAGTAACGTTTGTGAAAATTACAACACTTAGAAAGAACGGTCCAAATTATTCTAAACTCAGATGGTAGAACTGTGTACCAACAATAAGTAATTGAGATTGCAGAGAGATGGCGCACACGTAGGTCTAGCATGTCCTCTCTTGTGTGACCGGAAAGGTCAGTGTTACACATAGCTCAGTCAGTGAAGAGCCGAAGTATAAACGTGGAAGCAAGTGCCAGTATGCTTTGTCGTCGTCAAAGGGTGCAATATCAGCATGAGAGTAGTTAGACCGGGGGAGAATGATCGGCCTCTGGAAAACTGGTTTGTCGTACTGAGGCTTGCTGCTACCAGTGGCGTACGCAGGATTTCATTACTATAGAAGGGTATTTGTGTAAGCCTACACTATTAAAGGGGCAGATGACCTTGCTGTTCCTCCCCTAAAACGACAGTCATCATCATCACCATACATTATTAATATATTTCATTTAGTATCCATAAAAAACAATAATTAAATAAACATTCTCTTTGGATGAAAGCTATTTTGGGCCTCATTATATCTTCAGCACAATTAAAAGTGCCAAATAAAGATTTTTCTATAATATGGAAAACAGTAACTAAATAAAAAAAACTTTACGAGCCTTACAGTAGTCGCATATGATGTGTAACATCTGACATCGAAGAAACCTCACATAAAATTGTTGATACACTGGTATTTTATAATATCATTGGCACAAATATTAATCTATTGTAAAAGGGAGTGTTTTACAGATATTGTAGTTTATAATACGGAACTCATTTTATTAGATGATTTGTAGCTTCCACCAGCACTAGCCTAAATAAAGAAAATGATATGGATCAACTACACACATCAAAAAAAGTTTTGCATCACCTCGGTTCCCAGATCTCCGGCATATAGACGTTGACTGTGTTATTGTATCCAAGATACAGTCCCTTTGACTGTTCATAGATGTCACTAAAACTGCTCAAAGATGTAAACAACCATGCATGAGCAGGGCCTATTAGACGGAGGGGGTACGACAGCCGATCAGTTCCAGTCATTCCACCAGGACGAAGGTACGCTGCTCATGTTGTCTGTAGTTCTACCATGCCTAGAAGGTCAATACCGCAGTTCGATCGCGTCCGCATTGTTACTTTGTGTCAAGAAGGGCTCTCAACAAGGGAAGTTTCCAGGCGTCTCAGAGTGAACCAAAGCGATGTTGTTCGGACATGGAGGAGGTACAGAGATACAGGAACTGTCGATGACAGGCCTCGCTCAGGCCGCCCAAGGGCTACTACTGTAGTGGATGACCGCTACTTACGGATTGCCGCTCGGAGGAACCCTGACAGCAATGCCACCATGTTGAATAATGCGTTTCGTTCAGCCACAGGACGTCGTGTTTCAACTCAAACTGTGCGCAATAGGCTGCATGATGCGCAACTTCACTCCCGACGTCCATGGCGAGGTCCAGCTTTGCAACCCCGACACCATGCAGCGCGGTACAGATGGGCCCAACAACATGCTGAATGGACCCCACGAAATTGGCATCACGTTCTCTTCACCGATGAGTGTCGCATATGCCTTCAACCAGACAATCGTCGGAGACGTGTTTGGAGGCACCCTGGTCAGGCTGAACGTCTTAGACACACTGTCCAGCGAGTGCAGCAAGGTGGTGGTTCCCTGATGTTTTGGGGTGGAATTATGTGGGGCCGACGTACGCCACTGGTGGTCATGGAAGGCTCCGAAACGGCTTTACGATACCTGAATGACATCCTCCGACCCATAGTGCAACCATATCGGCAGAATATTGGAGAGGCATTTGTCTTCATGGACGACAATTCTCGACCTCATCGTGCACATCTTGTGAATGCGTTCCTTCAAGATAACGACATCGCTCGACTACAGTGGCCAGCATGTTCGCCAGACATGAACCCTATCGAACATGCCTGGGATATGTTGAAAAGGGCTGTTTATGGACGTCTTGACCCACCAACCACTCTGAGAGATTTACGCCGAATTGTCGTTGAGGAGTGGGACAATTTGGACCAACAGTGTCTTGATGAACTTGTGGATAGTATGCCACGGCGAATACAGGCATGCATCAATGCAAGAGGACGTGCTACTGGGTATTAGATGTAGTGGTGTGTACTGCAATCTGGACCACAAATGCTGAAAGTCTAGCTGTATGATGGTACAACATGCAATGTGTGGGTCTCATGAGCAATAAAACGAGCTGAAATGTTGTTTGTGTTGATCTCTATTCCCTTTGTATTTAACGGTTCCGGAACTCTTGGAACCGAGGTGATGCAAAACTTTTTTTGATGTGTGTAGATTAATAGACGCGACACCGCTCATAACCTTAAATTCCTTATAAATAGGCCAACTTGCGAGCAAATGCAATGTGCACAGCAGTAGATCATGAAAGGCTTGCCCAGTTCCCGGACCTCTTGATTCACAGTTTCATATGGATTCTGATAAAATCAGTCATATTGTTATGATTAGCAGCAGAGTATCAAGAAGGCAGTGCGAGAGTAGAAATATCAAGTAGGCAGTGAAGGAAAAAAGAGAGTCTTGGAATTGTTATGTATTATTAGTGTGTAAATAAAAAAGAATTTTGTGTGTTGATGAATGTCCAGGAGGGATACGATCCATCTAGTAGTGCATCTTACACACTTCCGTCCGATCCACTTCCGTCCCATTTTTCAAAATGACTCCCACAAAAATATCCAGCAACCGATGTTACACATCAAAAATCTGAAATGATGCAGTGGGATCAACACGACCATATGTGATTGCTTATAACAGTCTATTGATATTATGTTTTGATCTCCATGTTCTTACTGCCATTACTAGTCTATTGGCTCTTAAAAATGTCCCTATCCTAATGGCTTTATCTGCATCATTGGTAGGAATAATTAATTGCAGAAACTCCTCATGTACCGAACCGAATTATCTTTAACGAAACGGACTCACACAATTAAAGCGATATGATAAAAGTTACCGATCGCACACTTCAACAGAAAAAACTGATCCGTGGCAAGCTCCAAGGCTGAAGGAGGAGTCACGCTGCGAGTAGAGTGCAGGACATTTACCAAGTGACGAACGTGATCACATTTAAAATACACTGGTCAAAACAATTAGGGGATCAGGTCAGATATCATACACGAGATACATATGGTAACGTCTTTTATTCAGAGTTCGGTTACAATTGTAATTTGTGTGTGCTACAGTACGATATTGTGCTGTCTCAACTCTTTACTGGAGGTTTACATGGCGTTGACTTGGAGCGAGGCACCATGGGGCTACCATAATAGTGGAAATGTCATTCTCGTTGCCCTCTAATATGGTGTGTGATCACCTCGAACGGCCAGGACAGTTGCACACCTGCGTGGCATGGACAGTATGAGGTTATCAATCAGCTCTTGGGGGATATTGGGCCATTCTTCCATGAGTGCAATATCCAGCTCAGCAACCATTGTGGGAGGTGTTGGACTGACTAGAATGCGTCTGCCAAGTGCATCCCAGACATGCTCAATCGGGTTTAAGTCCAGTGAACAAGCTGGCCACTCCATTCGTTCAATGCCCTCGTCATCAAGCATGTTGTCCACCAGTGCAGCTCCGTGGGAACGTGCTCTATCGTCCACCAGAATGAACCCATCGCCTATGGCACCAGCATAGGGCACAACAAACGGTCGAAGGATCTCGTCTCGATACCTCTGAGCAGTCAAAGCGCCATTCTGAACAAAATCGAGGTCCGTACGTCCGCCAATACTGACTCCTGCCCACACCATTCGTCCACCACCATGATATGGTACTGTTTCCTGCACATATGCGGGATTATTCCGCGTTCGACGTTCTCTCCAGATGAGGGAACAACGATTGTCCGGCTGAACACAACATCTTGACTCATCTGTGAACAGAACCCGGCGCCATTCGTTTCGATGCCAATCCTGATGTTCCTACGCCCAGTTTCTGCGGGCTAAACGGTGGCGTGGTTTTAATGGGACACACACCATAGGTCTCCGTGCGTAGAGGCCACTTTCCCGAAGGCGATTTAGGACTGTTTGTGTTGATTTGGCACGTCCTGTTGCCGCCTGGAGGGTGCATTGCAGCTGAGTTGCATTCAGCCTTACGCTCGACGGGCTGTTAACCGGAGATAACGGTCATCTCTTGGTGATGTTACCCGTGGACGAATTTGGCCTGGCCTTCATTTAACGGTTCCTGTTGTCTGAAATCGCGTCCAGGTCCTGGAAATTACACTTTGGGTCACTCCAATAGCTGCAGCCACCTCCCTCTGTGTCTGTCCAGCTTCCAACCTTCCTATGGCTCTCCATGCAATACCTTCGGGTAAGTCACGTTGTTATTGCATTGCACTACCTGCTCACTACACCATCTGAACCCAACTGCTTGTGTCATTCATTTGGTAGAGTCAACACACGTCCACACCAACCCCCTCTGCAGCAACTTTCTGTTATTACCACTATTTTGGTTGCCGTAATGTTGTTGTCTCCACTCCGCAGAGCCGACAGGAAGACGTCAAACCATTTTAGGTCGTTCTGCCGATAACAATACGTCAGAACCTAGATATCTCAACTGATCCCCTAATTGTTTTGACCAGTGTATATACAGGAGTAAAGAGGGTGGTAATGTAAAACAGGTGATAGATGGGACAATATACGGATTCAAGTAAACAAATGTCTCTGGGGGGAGGGATATACCCTAAACACCCCCGTCAGTACGCCATTGGCTGCTACGGCAATGATGCATGTGTGGATAGAAGAGCGTCGCGCACTGATGAGCGGGTACTGGGACACACAATAATAATGTGACCACAATAAGGGACGACCGCCATCTTGTCCGCATGGCCGTAACGGACCGTACTGCTTCGTCCACAGTGTTGGCTTGACGCTGGAACACTGCAAAGAGTGTAGACCTGTCTGCGTCAAGGATTCAACACAGTCATTTGCGGGCTGGAATGCCGGCACAAATGCCATTACGTCGGCTTTCATTGTCTAGAAACCACAAAAGCTGCAATGGGCATTGGAACGTTGTCGCTGGCGTGTTGAATGGTAAAATGTAGTGCTATCGGACGAGTCCTACAGCACATGCGTGTTAGACGCTACCATGGTGACCGCAATCTAGCAGACTGCATTGCAGAGTGGTGCAGCGGTCAAACACCAAGTGCGATGGTTTGGAGTACCATCATATACAATACGTGAGCTCAACTCCTAGATATCAAGGGCAACCTGGACTAAAACCAAAGGTTTTAGACCCCGAGGTAATGCCCCTCCAACAAGCGACTCCACAAGCCAAATTTCACGAGAATAATGCCCACCCACATGTAGCACCACTGATTCCCTGGCCTACACGTTCACCTGACATGTCATGCATCGAACATGTCTGAGAAAATGTTCGTCGGCAACTTTTTTTAGTCACGGTTCTCTAGCAACCACTGCTGATGCTTTGTGGATTCGCATACAAACAACCATGAGGGAAATTCTACAGGAATATATCCAGGCCCTCTTTGATTGTACGCCACAATGTTTAGAGGCTCTGGTTGCAGCGCGTGAGGGTTTTACACTGTACTGAATTCCTACGTAGTGTTGCAAGATTTACAAGCATTAGTGTGCTAATTAGCATTGCATATTGATGCAACATCCCAAAAACAACGCAACTTACAACCCAACATCACATGTTGGTGTAACATCCCACAAACTGAGAATCAAATGTACAACCTAGCGTCGCGTGTTGGTGCAACAATCTAGAAACTGAGAATCAAATGTACAACCTAGCACCGCGTGTTAATGTAACATTCCAGAAACTGAGGATCAAATGTATAAACCTAGCACTGCGTGTTGGTGGAACATTCCAGAAAATGAGAATCGAATACAACCTAGCACCGTCTGTTGTTGAAACATTCCATAAACTGAAGATCAAATGTACAACCTAGCACCGCGTGTTAATGTAACATTCCAGAAACTGAGGATCAAATGTATAAACCTAGCACTGCGTGTTGGTGCAGCATTCCAGAAACTGAGAATCAAATGTACAACCTAGCACCGCGTGTAAATGCAACACTCCAGAAACTGAGAAATGTTTTGCCAGAAACTATTAACAGGAAGTAATGGAATTTTTTCACGAAAGTTCCTTGAAACTTTTTGTCAGAAACTATTAACAGGAACTAATAAAATTATTTCAGTTCATTGAAACGTTTTGTCAGGAACTAATGGAATTGTTTCAAGAAAGTTCCTTGAAACTCTGTCCTTACTTTAGCACATGATTTCAATGGTTGTTTTTCATGGCATAATTTTAACAGCATTTTCTAGAACATTCCCATGTGACAAAATGAAACTACAGTAAATATAGAAAACCGTATATGTTAAAATATGGTGCACATAAGGAGGCACTGCTTCTGAACATTTCAGCTTTGTACGTTGAAAAGTTTCGAGAAATAGTAATTTTTATATTAGGAAATAAATTTTAGCGAGGAACTGGAATATATATATTATTTTTTTACAATAGCTGAGGAAGCAGTTTTAGGACGAGGTGCGCTCCGACACCGTAACACCTGTTTGTTTCCTTAAAATAGATCATTTTAGTATCTATTGTCTAATAGAGAGAATAATAAAATATCTGTTATTGTTGATTCCTTTAAGGGCTTCGCGACATTGAGGTCGTACCTGGATGTGTATATAAGTTGTCTGATAACTTGTGTCACCGTGATGTCGGTAGGCCTACTTGTGTATGTATTTGTAATTGAGGTAGGATTTGGGTGGGAAGCGGCCCCGATCTTAAGTTTGGTACCATCCCAGCATTTACTTGGAGTAGAGGAGGGGGAGGGGAGGACCACGGAAAACCACTTTCAAGTTGGCTGAGATAGGAACCAAACCCACCTCTTCTCAATTTTGGCTCACGAGGCCCTCAGAGCAGAATTACATTTCTTGGCAGAGAATCGAACTCAGGCCTCCGCAGTGACAGCCAATAATGCTATCCAATACGCAACGAGGGTTTACTAAGAGGTCACTAGAGGAAGTATAAAGAGAAATTAGCCTTAGGATTGTGCTTTAGAAAGCTGAGTGTCCGTAGCTTAATATAACACATAAATGAAGTTTCGCAAATGTTGAAAATATTTTGTCGCATTCTAGAGCTCTTAGGGTTAGTACTGCTGTTCTGACTCACAAGGGGACCCTACGGCAATCGGATTTTTGTAATTTTTCCCGCTTCGGGTACGTAACGTTGAGACCTCGAACAATAATTTCCCAAAGCCGTTCGATGCCATATTCATAAATTCTCACGAAAATTGACTTCGAAGTTTTCCGAGCGCTTCATATCCAGTAAAGATGTTACCGAGTTCAAGCAGGACACGTGGCTCACCCGGTAACGTTCGGGCCCAGTAATCGCTGAGACGCTAGTTCGAGTCTTACTTCGGGTGCTATTTGTTTTTACTTTCAATTCATATACTACTAATGTGATTGAAATATAAACATCACCAGGCGGATTGTCGTTCTCCACGCCGACATTATGATCTTCTTTATCGTATGTTAGAAAAAATCACCCACCACGCCAAGAAACACTGTCTTCTTCTCTGGAAACCAACGGTCAAATGCTACTTCGAACAGGCATCCCTTGCGAATGACGTGGTATGTATCCCTTCCACCCGTCCCGGAATACCCACAAATCCTTTGTGCTAGAGCAGCTGCGCCCACTTCGTAGGTAGAAAAACGAGACAGGCAAACGATACACGCAGAACTTTTTTTTTTTCGGAATAATGACAGATCTCGAAGAAACTGCCATATTCAAATATTTCATCACAATTTTGCTCATTCCATTGTTTACATTTATTCTTCTCTTTATATTTTTATTAATCTACAAGGTGTGAATATTTTTTCTTTTCTTCTTTTTCTTAGTCGTTTACCCTCCAGGTTGGTGGAACCCACGGACTCAGAGAGGGAACTCACCACTACCGCCTCTACGGGCAGTGTCCTAGAGCTGGGAACATCTAATAGGAGCGGATACAACTGGTGAGGTGTGATTGGCACCTCGCCCAGGCGGCCTCACCTGCAAAGCGAACAGGGGCCTCATGAGGGAAGGTAATGGATGGTCAGGATGGATAGGCAAGGAAGAGGGAAGGAGGCGGCCGAGGCCTTGAAGAAGGTACTGCCCCCGTAAACTGAATTATACTGAGACCACGGTGGCTGTATTGGCATATGTGAATAAAGTTATGGCCGTCATAGTTGTGACGTGTATATTCATGACGTAGGCGTGGATGACGCAACGCTCGAGCAAGTAGGCTGGCTGAGCTTAGATTCTTGCTGACGTCACGATTTTGTTCAAGAAGGATCTTAGATTTACGACGCAGTCGCAGGGAAGCAAGTAAACGTGCTGAGGAAGAAGTTACGCTATTGGAGGAGAGGCTCGAACCAATGAATGATAGCTTGAAGGGAGACGGAGATTACTGAAACTACCATATTTAATAACTTTCGGCATGCAGAATTGTGGAAAACTATTTTCAGTTATGGCATTGATTTGGAATTTTGAAGAAATTAATTATATGTTTTTGAAATCTGAAAATCCGTCAAGAATAGCCAAAGTTGGAACTTCAAGTAATGATGGAAGAAGAAGCTATGGTAGGGATGGACACGCCCCTTCAAAGTTGATAAAAGGCCTTGCACAGCAGAGAGGAGTTTCTCACTTAGTGGTTTTATTCTGACTTCATAGTCTGATTTCGTGTTCTGATAGAACAAGCATATCGTCATAAGCAAGCGTGGCAGAGCCCACCGCATCGAACAGTATTGGGTATCCAGCAGTGCAATTTTACTGTTACTAAAACTAGGCGAAGTTGGAGCGCACACATAAACGATTCTACAAGTTTATCTATCAAGAATTAGCTACTGCATTTATACTAATTCAATAGTGCATTACAATATTGAGGCGTGTGCGAAAGTTGAACTTTCTCATTATAATACTTCAGAAGATATTCGCATTTAAAGACTGCAGAAAAAAGTGTTTTTCTCGAATCCTGAGAAGCACTTTTACTACCACATTCTACGCTACGGCAGACACGTGTATTGCAACCGTGATACTGAAGATTACATTTGGTGATACAACGCTACATTCTACAATGGAACTATACAATCTGGCAGTACTTTCGACTAACATTATAATGGAAGTGGAGATGGAAGACTAAAACTTTAATGCAATTGGGACATACATCAGTAGTGTGAAATAGCAACATGGAGTTTCGATAATCGTCATTCTACAAAGACGAGCATGTAGTGAACATTCAGCTACACTCATGCATCGTAATCCATCGCTGAATTACATCAAATGGCAGTGGAAATAAATTCATACTCCACAATTATGAACATTTCTGCGGAAATATTTGCAATGAACTTCATGGCTGATTTCTACAAGAACTTCAGGGAACTTTCAAGAGTGGCAAGGGTTTTTCCCAGCACACAAAGAAGAGTTTTGCCAGAAGGATGTCTATCGTCTACACGGAGCAGTGCGATTTCCGGAGGAGGAAGCTGTTCTATTCTCCGAGGGCGCAGGTTCCAGGTTCGAGGTCGGTGCACATCTATCCTGTGGTGAAATGGAACCAGCAGCAGTCTTCTGTGAAATTTTCTTCTAGAACTTCAATCCAACAGATAAGGTAGCCGTGAACGTTTCTTGATTTATTTGAGCCATTTTAGTGAGATCTGAGCAACTATCTTTCCCATATTTTCTGTCATATATTTGATTGCCCCATATTCTTTTGCTAGATATTTCTGTACTCTGTACACTTTGCAGCTTTATGCCATTTTCTTCGATTTATTGAGACATTATTATGTCATTTGCATATTTAAACATTTTGGATCAGTTTATACTGAAGTTAAATATTCTTTCGAGAATTTGAATTTTTCTTGTAGTCACGATTTGACTGTAAAGTTAACGATTTTCTATGGCAAGTTTGAATTCAGACAGCGTGTCGTTTTATTAAAGTAATTCTTTCCAGTAAATTACTTTGATCAATTTTCTGTCATCCTCAAGAAAGAAGAATGATTAAAAGATTTTAGAGCGTTAAAATCTACTACTTTATCGACGATCTTGGAAATACTAGTCGTTTTTATGAACATGATTGAAACACAGACATTTTTAGTCAATTCTGAAATACCATTGCATTATAGACAATTTTATGAAATATGAACTTTGAATACGACTTATTCAGTACACTATAGTAATGAACATTTGATAGGAGATTTTCTCAATTCTAGATTGAAACAATAATGTTTGCATTTTCTAGTCTATTTGCATTCTATTCGACTATTTCTGCAGTTAATTGAATTTTGCTTGAATATAGTATTTTTATACTGCGATAATTATGATGAGATTAATTCATTTTGATAGACCAGGGAGGCGTGTCTAATCGTATTTGCTATTAAATTTATTTGTGACTGGCAAATTTTTACTTCATATCGCTTCATGAATGAAACCCACGAAGGTTAAATATAATAACAGTTTTCGATACAATTGATGAATATAAGAATTTTTAAAGAGGAACTATGGATGTATAATCGTTAGTTCAGTGGACGTGTAAAAGTCGCTGATGAATAATGCCCTTTAATAAGTGAAGGAGGTTGCCACAGTAATATTGATGATGATGATGAATTTATAAGTGGAGTTTTTTTTGTGTGTATTGTGGAAGATTTTGATGCCATATATAATGAGATATATGATGAATTATGGGCCAATTTTGTGCGTTTGTGCGAGGTATGTTTCCGCTGAGTTGTATTGTTCAGGTCCATTGAAAATTATTCATGTGAAGTTACTGTTAAAATTAACAAGAGTGATAAATTGATTGAATTATAGATTTTGAATGGAGGTTACCGTCACAAATAATAATTATTAAATCTTATTAACCCTGAATCTAAAATTTAAATATAAGTAACCTTCATCGGTCGATTATATTACCACGATATAAGAAAATATCAACCGGATAAACGTGTGGTTAATGTATTTCAAATATAAATAAAATATAAATAATGTAAATAACTATGTAAATATCTATAATAATAATTTGATACAAACGGGATTAATAGAGGCGTGTAAAAATTTTTCTATTGTCGTTTGACTAAGTTATGAACAATCTAAATGTTATAAATAATTATTGAACACTATGATATAACATTATGTGTTTTGCTATTAACATTTAAACAACGCTAGTTCGATAATTGGAATAAACATTTAAATAAGATTTGAGATTAACAGAGTAATCCATTGCAATGTGAACGGAACTTGTATAAATTTTGCGTGATAATATTTGAGTTGAGATGTGAGCATTTAAATTGTTTTGAATGAGAGCTAGACTCTGCGTTGGCCAGCATATGGTGACACTGGTTAGGCAGCTGCGTCCATTTGACGAAGCAAGCATGCAACACTGCTTAGGGTGTATTGCAGGTGGCCAGATAACTGAATGGTGGAGGTCAAGGTCAACTATTTAGCGGCCTTGCGGTTATTAATAAATGTGTGTCAATGAACTAAATTATGAAGTTCATGAACAAGGAAACAAATGCTATATGTCTCGTCCCAGCTCCCTTATCCATTCCAATGTGCATTGTTGTTATTATTACGTTCTTTTGAGCTAGAGAAAGCTGAATTTTTGTATGTGAAGTCTACAGTCCTACAGGAGGACATGGTTGCATTGACAATGGCTTCAGACAGCCATAACTATTTTGTTGTTAAATTTTGTTAAAATATTTTTTTTTTCTTTATGTGAAATAAATTATTGTGCAGTTTAAATTTTCTGGTCTCCGACTTGGTTCATTTTAAATATCGTGGTGGAGGTTATTGTGAGGGCATACTATTAAGTGATCCAGTTGAAAACCCAGACCCGAGATTAAATTGAATAGGTAAGTAAAAGGTAAGTATGAACCCCCGTATATTTTGGTGTGTTCCACAATAATTTCATGTTAACTACTGTGCTCTAATCTCGGTAGTATCTGTCAGTGCCATTTTCATTGATGTAGCTGTGCCGGTGCAATTGATTATCGGCAATCCGATTGAGGGGGCGGATTTCTGACAGCCTACTATCCGGATTATCGGGGACAGTAGGATTGGCGCAATCAACGTGTGGGGCTCGAATAACATTGGATTACCAAGTTATCGATGCCAATGGGATTGTGAAGACTCAAATAAAGAGGTTGATTCTTTGTTAGATGTCTTGGCCAATTGTAGAATTTGAGAGTGTGATTATATAGGGATTAAATGTTGTGTTGTATTAGGAAAATTACACTCAGAAAAGATCAGATCTTATACAACCTGAGAGAGGTTAAATAGGCTGGAAACTTAGAAAAATCGCCTATGATCTTGAGTCTTATTTTATTTGACCGGCTTATGACATGTTTAGTCATATTAAAGATAAAATTAAACTATTTGGATTGTAAATGTAAATTATTTATGTTAGGATATTTAAAATGAACCAAAGAAATTTGAACATGTGCTTGAGTTTATTTCAACATAGGGTGTTTATGAAGTTAGTGATAAGCTAATTATAAGTTAGATTTAAGACAGAAAATTGCTCAAACTTTATATGTGGTGAAAGGCGTTGCTCAGATGTTGTTATCTTGCTGTATTTGATGTATGTCCCTAACGCAGTCTATTATTGAAATATTATTGAGATGGCAGATGAGAGTATGAGAAAGATGTTGGAGGAGATGTCCAACAGTTTGAAAGCTAGCATGAATGAAAGTGTGAGGGAGATGGAAGCTAGGAATGCTAGTCGAATGCAGGAGATGATGAAGGAGAATTTGAAGGATCTCCAGACCAGTTCTGCAAATTTGGAAAATAACATGTCGCGTTTACAGACCAGTACACAGGAGGTCCAGAATGCCGTGACTGACATTCACAAGGATGTCTCAGATGTTAAAGTAGATTTATCCAATGTCCATAAAGATGTTTCAGATGTAAAAATTGATGTTTCCAATGTACAGGGAAAAGTTGATTCAGTCCAGAAAGACCTTACTTTGTTAAATCTTGATGTTGCTAATGTCCGGGGTGATATTTCATGTGCTAGAGCAGAAGTAATCATTGTTAGGAATGATGTTGCTACTGGACAAGACAAGGTAGAAGAAGTTCAAAGAGAGATTAGAAATGTTCGAACCGATGTGTCAAACGTTCAAGTAGACATAAATAATATTCAGTCTGATGTTAATGATATGCAAAGCGATATCAATAAGGTGCAAATAGAAGTTAATACAGTTTTTGTAGACATTGCCAAAGTTCAAACTGATGTTAATAAGGTTAGAGAAGAAATTGAAACTTCAAAAACGCTTTGTACTCGTAACATTAGTGCTTTAACAACTAGATTGGTTGACGAGTCTGTTAGGACAACAGCTTCACTAGCTGGATTAAAACATGATGTAGAGGTCATGAGGACCCAAGTCTTAGATCATAATCGTTTACTTAAGGAAGACATTGACGTAGATATTGCTGAAATGTTAACTGCAAATGTAACGGTTTGGAAATATGAATGGAACAAGTCAAGTGGGGAACATGTCAATCAGATTCAGGAGCGAATTGAACGAAAACTAGCCAGTACACAAGTAGATATAAATAATGAGGTAGTTCAAATTAGAAAGGATTTGAGTATAAGGATGGATTCGCTATCCGAAAAGCAGGTAGAGGATAGAACTCAAATAGGCCAGGACGTGCAAGCATTAAAAACCGCGTTAGAGGAACAAATTCATAAGGTTGTCTCTGATGTCAATGAAACTACGAGCAAACTTCAGAATTTAAACCTAGGAGAAGCTAGCATGTTGGAAACTTATAAAGAAGAGTTGATTAGGAAAGTCATCACGGAAATCACAGATAAGGATCCAGAAGGGTTGACTTTTGAAGATAATAGGAATTACGTGAGAAGATGTAACCTCGCTACTGAAGAGAGAGATATTAGTCCTGAGGAACGTATATTCAGATTCCGGGAAGAAGAAGAGGATAGGAATATTGAACCTGAATGGAAATATCGTGATAGTGGGAAGAATTACATGGATTCATATCCAAGAAATGTGACAGTCATCCGAAACTTTGAGGACAAGCCTCAGAAATTTAGTAATACAGATAGTCTAACACCGATAGAGTATATCAGAAACTTGAAAGACTATTTTATTGAAGCCCATATTCCTAGAGAAAGAGAAATGAGAATCGTAGAAAGATTTCTAGCTGGAGGACCTCTTGAGTGGTTCAGAGCATTTCGGTACACTTTTAGTAATTTCGATGAATTTGCAGAGGCACTGATAAAACGATTCTGGTCAATAGAAGCACAAAATTCATTAAGAGCTGAGGTATACTCGAGGAAGTATTCGGGTACTCTTCCAACACGGTACGCTGATTTCTTCACGAGCCAGTTATCGCGCTTAAGATTTTTACAACCCCCATTGTCTACAGAGCAGTTAATAGATGCCATTTCACGTATGCTACCTGTTGAGGTAAGAAGGCTTATTATATCGTCAAATATAAGGGATTTGACCAGTATGGACGAACTATTGAGAAGGCTTGATTACACGAGTCCGGTGCCAAATTTGGTTCAAAAAGGTCAGAGGCACGAATTCAAAGACATTAATACAGTCTACATGGATCAAGTTCAGCAAACTGATACGCCTGCTGAAGAGAAAACTGAAAATGTAGGTCCTCACAGGAACAATTATTTTCGCAACAACATATCACAAGGTTACCGTCCATATCAGCAAAGACGAGGCTGGAATAACAATAGAGGGAACTATAATAATGGAAGAGGTAGATATTATAATAACAATGGGTACAATAGGAACTACAACAGAAATAACCAGTACCAGAATCGGAATCAAAATTCTCAAGGTCAGGTTATGACACCGGACAAGTATCAAGAGAGAGAGAAAGAAAGTCAGCAATATTTGAGGGAATTACGAGAGAAGGAAGCTGAAAACCAGAAGAAAAGACAGGATTTAGTGATCGATCCTGGTCCTTCTGCAAGCCAGCAGGGGAACTTTGAAAATGGTAACACAAAAAAACGCCGATTTCTCAACGAAAGTGAGAAACAATGAATACATTGCCACACCACACATAATTACTATCAATGAAATATACGAAGTAACTGATGAGGATTTATTAGAAGAGAGAGGAATCGTCAAAGAGGAAAGACCATGTGCCTTACCTATTATTTCTGTACTGATAGATGGCCAACAGTACAAAGCTCTTATGGATACCGGCGCAATTATTTCTATCATTTCTGATGAATGCTATCAAAGTGTATTAAAGGGAGAACACATGACAGTTTTACCTGCTTCTACCGTCAAAGTGAGAGGAATTTTCCAAGACAAGGCAGTGAAATGCAAGATCCAAGTGTTGTTGAACTTTGAAATTAATGGAAGGAATTATGAACAGATCTTTATTGTGGTGAACAAGATCCATTTCGACATTGTGCTAGGAATCGATTTTATATCGAAAGTTGGGGCCATTATTGATATGAAGAATAGGATTATTAGCTTTAATGATGGGTACATGATCACAGAAGAGATCGAAGAACAGGACGTGAAAAACAGTCTGGAGATAGACCTTAGGGAAGAGACTTTAAATACCATTATCAATGAAGTGGAGAATCTAACAGAAATACCCAGTAGAAAAACTGAAGGATTTGAAGAAATTCAGGGGGAATTTGAGGATTTGATAAAGGAATTCCAAGATATATTTGATGAAAAGCCTGGATTGATTAAAGACTATAAGTATAAGATAAGGCTGACGTGAGTAAGAAAATCTATCCCAAGTTTGGAATAGTATTTATGGGTCCGTTCAGAATTACGAATGCTTATGGAAACAACTGTTATGAACTCTATGATGATGAGAATGATGTCGTATATGGCAAGTTCAATGCTGGAAACTTGAAGAAATATTATCCAAGAGTAAGCCAATAATAATTCAATTTCGAGTTCAAGTGAATTCAGATATTTGTAACAGAGTTTAAAAACAATTTGCAACTGTTTTTAAAACGTGGTGAAGGGAGAATGCCCCCGTAAATTGAATTATACTGAGACCACGGTGGCTGTATTGGCATATGTGAATAAAGTTATGGCCGTCATAGTTGTGACGTGTATATTCATGACGTAGGCGTGGATGACGCAACGCTCGAGCAAGTAGTCTGGCTGAGCTTAGATTCTTGCTGACGTCACGATTTTGTTCAAGAAGGATCTTAGATTTACGACGCAGTCGCAGGGAAGCAAGTAAACGTGCTGAGGAAGAAGTTACGCTATTGGAGGAGAGGCTCGAACCAATGAATGATAGCTTGAAGGGAGACGGAGATTACTGAAACTACCATATTTAATAACTTTTGGCATGCAGAATTGTGGAAAACTATTTTCAGTTATGGCATTGATTTGGAATTTTGAAGAAATTAATTATATGTTTTTGAAATCTGAAAATCCGTCAAGAATAGCCAAAGTTGGAACTTCGAGTAATGATGGAAGAAGAAGCTATGGTACGGATGGATACGCCCCTTCAAAGTTGATAAAAGGCCTTGCACAGCAGAGAGGAGTTTCTCACTTCGTGGTTTTATTCTGACTTCATAGTCTGACTTCGTGTTCTGATAGAACAAGCATATCGTCATAAGCAAGCGTGGCAGAGCCCACCGCATCGAACAGTATTGGGTATCCAGCAGTGCAATTTTACTGTTACTAAAACTAGGCGAAGTTGGAGCGCACACATAAACGATTCTACAAGTTTATCTATCAAGAATTAGCTACTGCATTTGTACTAATTCAATAGTGCATTACAATATTGAGGCGTGTGCGAAAGTTGAACTTTCT
Organism: Meconema thalassinum; assembly: GCA_946902985.2. Classification (NCBI taxonomy): domain Eukaryota; kingdom Metazoa; phylum Arthropoda; class Insecta; order Orthoptera; family Tettigoniidae; genus Meconema; species Meconema thalassinum. The sequence goes on along the minus strand of OX336389.2, from coordinate 939,665,651 downwards.
CATTATAATACTTCAGAAGATATTCGCATTTAAAGACTGCAGAAAAAAGTGTTTTTCTCGAATCCTGAGAAGCACTTTTACTACCACATTCTACGCTACGGCAGACACGTGTATTGCAACCGTGGTACTGAAGATTACATTTGGTGATACAACGCTACATTCTACAATGGAACTATACAATCTGGCAGTACTTTCGACTAACATTATAATGGAAGTGGAGATGGAAGACTAAAACTTTAATGCAATTGGGACATACATCAGTAGTGTGAAGTAGCAACATGGAGTTTCGATAATCGTCATTCTACAAAGACGAGCATGTAGTGAACATTCAGCTACACTCATGCATCGTAATCCATCGCTGAATTACATCAAATGGCAGTGGAAATAAATTCATACTCCACAATTATGAACATTTCTGCGGAAATATTTGCAATGAACTTCATGGCTGATATCTACAAGAACTTCAGGGAACTTTCAAGAGTGGCAAGGTTTTTTCCCAGCACACAAAGAAGAGTTTTGCCAGAAGGATGTCTATCGTCTACACGGAGCAGTGCGATTTCCGGAGGAGGAAGCTGTTCTATTCTCCGAGGGCGCAGGTTCCAGGTTCGAGGTCGGTGCACATCTATCCTGTGGTGAAATGGAACCAGCAGCAGTCTTCTGTGAAATATTCTTCTAGAACTTCAATCCAACAGATAAGGTAGCCGTGAACGTTTCTTGATTTATTTGAGCCATTTTAGTGAGATCTGAGCAACTATCTTTCCCATATTTTCTGTCATATATTTGATTGCCCCATATTCTTTCGCTAGATGTTTCTGTACTCTGTACACTTTGCAGCTTTATGCCATTTTCTTCGAGTTATTGAGACATTATTATGTCATTTGCATATTTAAACATTTTGGATCAGTTTATACTGAAGTTAAATATTCTTTCGAGAATTTGAATTTTTCTTGTAGTCACGATTTGACTGTAAAGTTAACGATTTTCTATGGCAAGTTTGAATTCAGACAGCGTGTCGTTTTATTAAAGTAATTCTTTCCAGTAAATTACTTTGATCAATTTTCTGTCATCCTCAAGAAAGAAGAATGATTAAAAGATTTTAGAGCGTTAAAATCTACTACTTTATCGACGATCTTGGAAATACTAGTCGTTTTTATGAACATGATTGAAACACAGACATTTTTAGTCAATTCTGAAATACCATTGCATTATAGACAATTTTATGAAATATGAACTTTGAATACGATTTATTCAGAACACTATAGTAATGAACATTTGATAGGAGATTTTCTCAATTCTAGATTGAAACAATAATGTTTGCATTTTCTAGTCTATTTGCATTCTATTCGACTATTTCTGCAGTTAATTGAATTTTGCTTGAATATAGTATTTTTATACTGCGATAATTATGATGAGATTAATTCATTTTGATAGACCAGGGAGGCGTGTCTAATCGTATTTGCTATTAAATTTATTTGTGACTGGCAAATTTTACTTCATATCGCTTCATGAATGAAACGCACGAAGGTTAAATATAATAACAGTTTTCGATACAATTGATGAATATAAGAATTTTTAAAGAGGAACTATGGATGTATAATCGTTAGTTCAGTGGACGTGTAAAAGTCGCTGATGAATAATGCCCTTTAATAAGTGAAGGAGGTTCCCACAGTAATATTGATGATGATGATGAATTTATAAGTGGAGGTTTTTTGTGTGTATTGTGGAAGATTTTGATGCCATATATAATGAGATATATGATGAATTATGGGCCAATTTTGTGCGTTTGTGCGAGGTATGTTTCCGCTGAGTTGTATTGTTCAGGTCCATTGAAAATTATTCATGTGAAGTTACTGTTAAAATTAACAAGAGTGATAAATTGATTGAATTATAGATTTTGAATGGAGGTTACCGTCACAAATAATAATTATTAAATCTTATTAAACCTGAATCTAAAATTTAAATATAAGTAACCTTCATCGGTCGATTATATTACCACGATTTAAGAAAATATCAACCGGATAAACGTGTGGTTAATGTATTTCAAATATAAATAAAATATAAATAATGTAAATAACTATGTAAATATCTATAATAATAATTTGATACAAACGGGATTAATAGAGGCGTGTAAAAATTTTTCTATTGTCGTTTGACTAAGTTATGAACAATCTAAATGTTATAAATAATTATTGAACACTATGATATAACATTATGCGTTTTGCTATTAATATTTAAACAACGCTAGTTCGATAATTGGAATAAACATTTAAATAAGATTTGAGATTAACAGAGTAATCCATTGCAATGTGAACGGAACTTGTATAAATTTTGCGTGATTATATTTGAGTTGAGATGTGAGCATTTAAATTGTTTTGAATGAGAGCTAGACTCTGCGTTGGCCAGCATATGGTGACACTGGTTAGGCAGCTGCGTCCATTTGACGAAGCAAGCATGCAACACTGCTTAGGGTGTATTGCAGGTGGCCAGATAACTGAATGGTGGAGTTCAAGGTCAACTATTTAGCGGCCTTGCGGTTATTAATAAATGTGTGTCAATGAACTAAATTATGAAGTTCATGAACAAGGAAATAAATGCTATATGTCTCGTCCCAGCTCCCTTATCCATTCCAATGTGCATTGTTGTTATTATTACGTTCTTTTGAGCTAGAGAAAGCTGAATTTTTGTATGTGAAGTCTACAGTCCTACAGGAGGACATGGTTGCATTGACAATGGCTTCAGACAGCCATAACTATTTTGTTGTTAAATTTTGTTAAAATATTTTTTTTTCTTTATGTGAAATAAATTATTGTGCAGTTTAAATTTTCTGGTCTCCGACTTGGTTCATTTTAAATATCGTGGTGGAGGTTATTGTGAGGGCATACTATTAAGTGATCCAGTTGAAAACCCAGACCCGAGATTAAATTGAATAGGTAAGTAAAAGGTAAGTATGAACCCCCGTATATTTTGGTGTGTTCCACAATAATTTCATGTTAACTACTGTGCTCTAATCTCGGTAGTATCTGTCAGTGCCATTTTCATTGATGTAGCTGTGCCGGTGCAATTGATTATTGGCAATCCGATTGAGGGGGCGGATTTCTGACAGCCTACTATCCGGATTATCGGGGACAGTACCATCCCGGCATTTGCCCGAAGACGAAGTGGGAAACCACGAAAAACCACTTCGAGGATGGCTGATGTGGGAATCGAACCCCCTCTACTCATTTGGAACTCCCGAGGCTGAGTAGACCCCGTTCCAGTCCTCATTCCACTTTTCAAATTTCGTGGCAGAGCCGGGAATCGAACCCAGGACCTCCGGGGCGGCAGCTAACCATGCTGACCGCTACGCTACGGAGGCGACAGGTGTGAATATTATTGCTGGATATTATTTTTGTCGCTTATTCGCAAGTTCAAATAGGAGACAACTAGAAATGAAACGTGCGTTTTTTTTTCATTGGAAATTATAATTACATATCTGTGAATTACTACAGCCTTGATGATGTTTATATTTCAATCACATTAGTAATATATGAATTGAAAGAAGAAAAGAAAGTATAGCACCCGAAGTAAGATTTGAACTAGCGTCCCAGCGATTACTGGGCCCGAACGTTACCGGGTGAGCCACGCGTCCTGCTCAAACTCTGTAACATCTTTACTGGATATGAAGCGCTCGGAAAACTTCGAAGTCAATTTTCTCGAGAATTTATGAATATGGCATCGAACGGCTTTGGGAAATTATTCTTCGAGGTCTGAACTTTACGTACCCGAGGCGGAAAAAATACCAAAATCCGATTGCCGTAGGGTCCCCTAGCCAGTGAGGAAAGCAATGACAAACTACTTCACTCCTCTTCTTGCCTAGTACGCCTCAATATAGCGCTGCTTTGGGTTTTTATGGGTATCTACCCACATAACCTGACGGCGGCACTTTTTGAGGATCCAACCAGCCTTCGGGCTGACTACCCAACAGACTAGAGCTCTTTAAAAAATATAATGTTTTGATAGCAATGTTGCGTCTATCCTATAATGACCCTGCCTGAGTGCATGGACTTACGCCATAGGCCACTCAGGGGTTCTTTAACTTTACTTACCTGGATCGTTATAGTTGGGGGTTCTTCCTGGTCAGGTAACGGGATCCTTACCGTGTCCTTACCGATTGCCTTACCCACGATTGACAGCACGCCACTTATGCTAAAAGAGGGGGGGAAATGCGGGAGTTCAGGATTCCGGGGTAGCTCCCCAATAAAAAAAAGAGATCTCTCATGTACTGCCGGTTTATTCCTTTCAACAGCTTCCAGGAATCCACCGTGCAGGTACAGGGCTTGTTCAAAAGACTCCCTCCAACAAAAGAAACAATAATACAATATCTCACCTTATCACTCAGCCGTCTCTCTCTCTGACGATGCTCAGCACCAGTCTCTTTGGTCAACAGGTGTTTGGTCGCAGTGCTACGATCCCCTCGATCGTCAAACTTACGTCGCTCTCGTTTACGCTGCCTTCACGGACAGTCCTCCTCTCTCTCAACTCTAACTCACTGCTCCCCACCACACCAGAGGTCGCAGCTTATAAACCTCTCCAAACGCAACACCTGCGTGCTTACGTAGCACCTCCTTGCAGATTCTTAAGATCTGGATTAAACCGGGATTGCGCGTCCGGTGTGGTTCAAGGCTAAACCAAAACCGTGACATGACAATACCTTCCCCAGTTCAACTGGACAGTGGCCTCACTGTCTGGGCGTAGCTAGCCACCTAGCCACCCCGAATCTCTCCACAACACTCCAATTGGAGCGAAGCTCCACTGTTGACCTTACCCGTGACCATAGTGAGACCGGCGTGAAGCAAACAATAATGAGCGCGACACAGCTGAGATCACTGGGGAGATGGGAACGCGGAGCATTCAGCGTAAAAACCGCTGACGCGTATAAGAATAGTTGCCTAAATTAAGCTAACTTTTACCATTGAGCATAGCCTCGTATCTGCATGGCTCCCCTGTCTAGACAGTACATGGAATATATATACACCAGGGGTGTTCCACCGTAACATAGAATTGTCTCTATACTAGTAAGCTCTTAAGATGTATACAAGTAATGTTACGTTGGGAAGATATACATGTTTTGTCATTGTAAGACGTGAATACAAAATATTTGTTATTTTCTGTATGTTTATATCTAGTAAGAATTCACCCCAACTCGTCATTTCGCTATGAGCAGCGTAATAACCTGGCTATGTTAATGCAATGTTACAAATATTCCTTTTTTCTCTCTATGTACAGTAGGATATGACAAAGCTACCTTGTTGTTCTTATATTAAGAAGATGTACTCCCTTCCTTATCTGGAAGAATATGTACTACAGTATGTGTACAGTTATACGATGTTCGTGAGATCTGACTTCTAAGATCTTCGTTTTAACATTTTTACACTAATAAGATTTTCTATCTAAGATGGCCATCTTATGACTAACCTACTTAAGCCTAACAATAGTAAGTGTGAGTACTCTCATTTGAGTACTATATACAATTGGACATGTGGATTTTCATTTTCATACAATTGGACCTCGTAGTGTCCACAACAATAAAACATTAATATATTACAATGTGGACAGTATGCATAATAACTATTTAAACATTGTTTTTTTTTTCTCGAACCAAGACGCTGTGTTGCTTCTTGCAGGCGCTGTATTGAGTCGTCCGTCTTTCCACTTGTGAACACTTTCTCACCTTCCCGCTTTCGTCTGCCTGCTAGGGACGTGTCTGTGAACATAGGGGGGGACCAAATAACTACTCTCATATGTATTAGAAAGAATGTTGCTCGATCGTTACGTAGAAACTACTGAAGCGATAGATGTCGTGGCTTATGAGGGTGCCTACGGTCTTCCAAACCATCGACACTGTGTAATAAAATTCAATCAGTGCAGAATTGATTGTTTGTGCAGTGATGTAACTCCATCCTATGGACAGACATAAGAATGTATACCCGGTTTGAAAACCCTAGGATGTGACAACTGATGTTATGCATGCTACCTGTGAACTGCACTTGTGAATGCGCGCTGCACCCCTCCTGACATGTGTCCTGATGAACTTCGGCAGCTGCAGACTGTGGAAATTCAAAAGGCACTATCTTTATCTGAAACAGACAATACACAGGTGAGTCTCTGGGGCACCTGGCGGTATTCATCTTACGTAATAAGGCTTAATCGTGCGTACGTGCACCTTTTCACGAGCGGGTTTACCCCTCATCGTGATTTCCACCACGTAAGTAACATCCGACACTTTCCGGATGACCTTGTATGGCCCCTTCCATTGCGGGCGTAAGAAGTCAGAAATGTGCTTCTTACGGGAAGGCGTCCAAACTAATACGAGCTGATTAGGCTGAAAGTCCTTCTCCGTCCTGGTCCTGTCGTAGTAGGCCTTCTGTTTCACCTGTGCAGTAGTACTGCCCTGCTTCGCCAATTCTCCAGCTTTCTGCATTTTCTGAAGACGCTCGGCATTATCCGCATCCGTGTCTATCGGTAGATACCGGATGTCGGGCGGCAATCGCGCCTCATAGCCGTGGAGCAAGTAATGTGGGGTATAACCTGTTGCGGTCGCCTGCGATGTGTTATAGGAGAACACCGCAAAGGGTACATACTCATCCCAGTCCGTACCTGTTTCATTGGCGAACATGGCAATGATTTTGGCGATAATCTTATTCATCGCCTCTGTCAATCCGTTCGCTTGTGGGGCGAAGCTGGTCGTGTTGATAGGTTGCACCTTTAACAATGTCAACAGCTGCTGGATGACCTTGGACATAGAGACTGTTCCTCGATCCGACAGTATCTCACTTAAGATACCAAAACGGCAAATGATTTCTAGTAAAAATTGAGCTACTTCCTCAACGTTTGCTTTAGGCACGGGTTTGGCAATGACGTAGCGTGTAAGATACTCAATTGCCACTATGATGTATTTATTCCCTTTTTTGGATTTACAAATCGGCCCCTTGATATCGATGCCGATAGATTAAATATAGGACCCAGCGATATGGGTTGTAAAAGCCCATGTCGTTTCGGCTTGCGCTCCTTGTGCCGTTGACATGTGTCACAGGACCTAATATAATTAAATACATCATCTTTCAACCCTGTCCAGAAATATTCGGCCTTTATTTTGTGATAACATTTATAGATCCCTTGATGCACCCCCCCCCCCCCCCAATGGGTCATCATGGTGCGCCTGGATAATGGGACCTTTCAGGGCCTCAGATACCAACATTGGCATGTCAGTGTCGGCTTTGCCCTGTTTGATACGTAAGATGCCTGATTTATCAATGATATAACGCCTGGCCAAACGCGCGTACGCCACTGGTGCAGTATCGGGTTGCTTGATAGCTTGCATGATCTGCTGTAAGTGAGCGTCCTTGAGCTGTTCTTGTAGGATGACGTCATTATTTACAATAGCATACGTTGGTACCTCCAGACAATCGTTCGCTATTTCATCCGTGGCCCCCAACACTGGCATGCGAGAGAGAGCGTCTGCGTCACCGTGCATGGCGCCTTTCTTGTGAATGACCACAAAGTCAAAGTCAGCCAGTTTCAATATAAATCTATTGAGACGGAAATTGGGGTTTTTGAATTTGTCCCAATATGTAAGACTCGCATGATCGGTAACGACCGTAAAATGCACGCCATGGAGGTAGGTGCGGAAATGATTAATGGCCCAAGCGAATGCCAACATTTCATGCTCAGTGGTCGAATACCTTGATTCAGTCTCAGTTAACTTCCTGCTGGCGTAGGCGATCGGTTTCCTTTCCTTGAGCTCATTTTCTTGCAGTAATGCCGCTCCCGCGCCAATGCTTACTGGCGTCCACATGCAGGAAAGTGGGCCTCGTCTCACCGAAATGACTAAGGAGGGGTGATGTTGTCAGCTTCTGTTTGAGCGTATTAAAAGCCAGCTCATGTTCCTCCGTGAAAATAAAATGAGCTTTTCCCTTCGTGAGATCAGTCAAAGGTTTGGCTATGCGCGAGAATTGGGCCAGAAATCTACGGTAATATCCCACGAGACCAAGAAAGCTGCGAAGTTGCTTTAAAGTCGTGGGCGTCGGGATGTCCTTCACACACCGGATCTTGTCCTCATCGGGTCTAATACCTTCCTGGGTTACGGTGAGGCCCAAGATTTTAATTTCATTGTGCCCGAAATGACATTTGGAAGTCTTCAGCATGATGTTGGCCTGTCTCAATCGCTTGAAGAGCTCTTCGAGGTGGCGCAAGTGTTCCTCGAAAGTTTTGGAAAATACTGTAAAATCGTCGATATACGTGAGTACAGAGTTCCCCTTAATTCCGGCCAACAACTTGTCCATAAGCCACTGAAAACATTGAGATGCGTTCATAAGCCCCATCGGAAGTCGGCGGTATTGATATAAACCGTTTTCAGTGACAAACGCGAGCTTATGTCTGTCCTCCTCGTGGACTGGGATACTCCAGAATCCTGAAAACGCATCTAGGGTACTAAACCATTTGGCCTCACTGAGCCTGTCCAAATAGCTATCAGTGCGCGGCAAATGGTAGCTATCAGGTTCAATGATTTTATTCAGTCTGCGGTAGTCCGTGCAAAAGCGATATGATTCATCTCTTTTTTTGGTTAGGACCACCGGTGCCGCATAGTTGCTAGAACTATTTTCAATAATTCCCGCCTCTAACATTTCTTTTACTTGCTCGTCAATTATCTGTCGTTCTTATTTGCTTACCTTATAGGGTGCTTGATGCAGTGGTGTATTATGTTTGAGGTGTACGCGATGCGTTATCAGATTCGTTTCGCGTAACTGCTTAATAGATGTAGCAAAAATATCGCTATACCTACCTAGTAGCTGTGATAGTTTTTGCTTTTGATCAGGGGTGAGTTCTTCATTAATACTATGCTCAGTTAATGCGTTGTGCTCTATATCCTTAGCTTTCCCTACCGGAAAGTTGATTTGTTCCTGTGATACATCATTAATCCATCCGATGGTGGAATTGTTAGGGATGTGAACCATATTGTCACCCCAATTCATTAACGTTACCTTGGTAGCCTGCGAGTGGACTTTTTCCGCCGGTATAATAATTTGCGGATTCTGCTGTATTGGAGATTTATTCACGAAGGTGTATAGCTTCTGAATGGATAGCCTATATGAGAGTGTAATCGCTACCTGAGAAATGGATTTTGGGGGTAGGGAGATGTCGTCCCTGGTGGCTACTCGGATATTATGTGAAAAAATAAAATCTGTATTAATGTTTGACAGCCTAGCGATCTCTCTGTCCGTTTCCGTATGACCTGTCCGATTCGTTTGTTTGAATTGGCAACTTATCGTCCCCTTCTCTGTGTTGAGATGCAGTGACTCGTCTGCGAAGATAATGTTGACTTTGTACTTCGCCAAGAAGTCAGTCCCTATGAGACACGCCGCTGCCAGATCCTTGATTACATGCATAGAGAAGGAAGTGGTAAAATTCTTAAACTGGATTTTCACATAGGAGGTCCCTGCAATATTCAAGACTTCATTGTTGGCAGCAATTAGTTGAATGCCTCCTGTGATAGGACGGATGTGTTTGTCTTCTACCAGGCTGTGCGAGATACATGAAATCCCAGCGCCAGTGTCGATCAACGCTTCGGTCTTTATGCCGTTAATTCTGGTCTGAATCTTGACCGGTAAGCTCCTAGCATGTTGAGCTGGGTTGTTAACTCCGAGCAAGCCATGTCTGACGTCACTGTCTAGAGGTGGGCATTGAAGTGGAGTGGACGGTATTGTATTGCAAACATCTGTTGCGGATGTTTGACTTGCGCACGTGTCGTGCTGAAAAGCAGTGACACTAGTCGTGTGCTGAGCGTTAGCTAACTTGGCCGTCTCCGTGCGTGTGGGAGTCGTATGACAAAGTGCTGATTGTTTCGAGGTGTCATCTTCCGCTGTGTAGTCGGCAGGATGCACCGCTTGCACAGGAAGTGCTGCCTGTTCGGAAATGACATTTCCGTTGGGAATGTTCTCCCGAGTTTCGCTAACGTGGAAAGTCGGGTGTGTGCTCATAGCGTACTTTTGCCGCCGAAAGGTTTGGCCTCATACCTTTGGCCCTTTCTTGTAGCCATCGGAACGAGCATTGTCCCTGCCTGTCGTGGGTTCGTGGCCCGAGTTCCCTGGATTTCCTTTCTGCTGTATGCTGCTAGTACCGCGTGTCGCGATGGGCTTAGGGATCAGTGCCTGGTAGTGCCCCGCATTAGGCGGCCCCGTGAAAAGCAAATGTATATCATCATGAAACCCAATACACTGTAATCTAGGTTTATCAGAGTCCAGCACGTGTACGTGTATATTACATTCTGTGGCCCTGGATAAAGCTAGTACCTCTGCTGAGGATCCAAAAATGCCATTCTGAAGCATGTATGCCACATATGTCTCGGGATTTGGAAATAAATTTTCCCGGCTGTCGGTAGCAAAATTGGCAAATTCTCTCCAATGGTCGTGTATGTACTGCGCAGCCTTCTTGTGCAGCATATGGTGATCCTGTTCCGTGCCATACAATAATGCACTAACCGCACGAAACAGACAATTCCCATCTCTTGCAACATCCCTTATATTGTAATTTCGTTGGAGGTCTCCACGGGCCAAAATCGAGTTTATTATGAATGTGTGTGGGACCTCCGTACCTAGTTTTCCACCCTGTTATTTGAGTTCGAACTTTTCGATGGGCGAAAAATCCTTCGTTGGCCACAAGCAAAGCATGCGCGGCAGTTATTGCATCGGCCGTCCCTAGGATCGTTTTGATCTACTCGGGATCCCGATTGGGCCCTACCTTGTGTAGCCGTGGTTTGCGTGGCCCTAGAGGCTCTCTGCGCCTGGTATTCCCACCGTGGATTCTGATACCTGGGCGTTTGGTATTCATTTCTGCGCCTCGGGTTTTGTACAAGCGCTATGCTAATCTCCTCCATTTGCTGCGTGATCTGATCTACCTGTTGTTTCAGATTTGTCACGTCAGCCTGCTGCAGGCGTGATTCGATATTTTTGCTTATCAGTCTTTGATTTTGCTCAGCCGTGATCACGTTTGCCCGCAGCTGCTCTAGAGTGTGGGGATTCATCTGGAGTATTTTGTCTGCGATGGCAGGCCTCATACCCTTAATTATATATTGGATTTTATCCCCTTCAGTCATGAGAGGGTTAAAGCGTTTGCACAACTGCAGTTTATAATTTATATAAACGTTTTGTGGTTCCGTAGGACCTTGCGTTCTGTTTCGCTGCGAGTCGTACAACTCGTCTTTGTCCTGGATATGCGCGAATTCCGCTATTAAGTCTTGCTGGAGCTTGTTCCACGTTAATTGTGGTTCGTGTTGCTCATGTACATCGTACCAGACAAGTGCTGCCTCTTAAGATATGCTGGGAACAGTCGCACTCTTTCTGCGTCCGCCCAGTCATTGATTTGCGCTATACGATTGAATTCCCTAAGGTATTCTTCTGGGTCCTCCTTATGAGTGCCCGAGAATTTGTCCGGTTGGAAGAGGGGATACCGGATGTTGTGCGCCATTTCCACGTGCCTATTGGGAACTATCGCCGGTGGCGTAAGTACTTCGCTAACTGTGGGCTCAAATGTCGCCAGTGTCATGGGAATGATTTCGCCCAGAGTTGCACTCACTGTTATGATGTCAGCCACCAAATCGTCAGGCTTTTCAGTATTAGTCGCGTCGTGAATATGCGCGTCTAACTGAATGATAAGTTCCTGGAGATTGCTGTAGATCTCCTGTGTCTTGATCACGTGTTGTTGGGTGTAACTCGCGTCACATGAATCAGTGGAGCGTGCATCCGCCTCGTCAGCCTCAGCTTGGGCACGAGCTCGTGTTTGGGGTGGGCCAGGGTTAAATCGCGCGTTAGGGTGGTTGATTTTCTGTGTTAATATTTTATCCTCTAATTGAGATATGATGTGCCCGACGTTGATATCAGTGATGTATTCCGGGTTTCTCACGATGATTTTAGGTCTGATAGGCTTGGGATTAGCCGTTATAAATCTTACCCATTCATTTAAAGAATTCGCCATTCAGATCAGACCGCGAAATACCACACTAAAAATATCCTCCCCCCCCCCCCCCCCCCACTCCATACATAAACACAGTCACGAACACTTTTAATCTATGTTACAGTATACATTTATTATTATCACTAGACTTAAGTTCCCCAAAACCCGTGCTAAAAGCTAGGTGAGTAGATCCAAGCATGCACATGCACGTTAGTTATAGGGTGGGCGGAGTGGGTTATAATGACGTGAATGTGCTGAAAATCGCAGATACACATCGGAGGATGAATCACGGTAACCGTAGCGTCTCCACCATTGTTTTGATAGCAATGTTGCGTCTATCCTATAATGGCCCTGCCTGAGTGCATGGACTTACGCCATAGGCCACTCAGGGGTTCTTTAACTTTACTTACCTGGATCGTTATAGTTGGGGGTTCTTCCTGCTCAGGTAACGGGATCGTTACCGTGTCCTTACCGATTGCCTTACCCACGATTGACAGCACACCACTTATGCTAAAAGAGGGGGGGGGGGGGAATGCGGGAGTTCAGGATTCCGGGGTAGCTCCCCAATAAAAAAAGAGATCTCTCATGTACTGCCGGTTTATTCCTTTCAACAGCTTCCAGGAATCCACCGTGCAGGTACAGGGCTTGCTCAAAAGACTCCCTCCAACAAAAGAAACAATAATACAATATCTCACCTTATCACTCAGCCGTCTCTCTCTCTGACGATGCTCAGCACCAGTCCCTTTGGTCAACAGGTGTTTGGTCGCAGTGCTACGATCCCCTCGATCGTCAAATTTACGTCGCTCTCGTTAACGCTGCCCTCACGAACAGTCCTCCTCTCTCTCAACTCTAACTCACTGCTCCCCACCACACCAGAGGTCGCAGCTTATAAACCTCTCCAAACGCAACACCTGCGTGCTTACGTAGCACCTCCTTGCAGATTCTCAAGATCTGGATTGAACCGGGATTGCGCGTCCGGTGTGGTTCAAGGCTAAACCAAAACCGGGACATGACAATAAGCACTTAAGTAAAGCTGATGATGATGATAATTGTTGTTTTAAGGGGCCTAACATCGAGGCTTAAGTAAAGCTTTCGTGATATTAATCATTTCGTGGTTTCATCGAAATAATCCTTTTGTCTGAGAGAAGACAGTCACTGTGACACCATAACCCCATATTAAGGGCACATATGCAAATCCAAACTCTGTCACGTCACAACGTGACCTTGCTCCCCTAATTGACCCGGGGAGTCGCACCAGTGGAATATGTAAATCGTAATGATTGCTGAGAACTGTCTACCACTTTCGTCTCACGTGAATCATTCTCAGCTCCATCTAGAGTCTAGACAGTTCTTTGGCTCTGCCACGGAGGAATTAGATCTTAGTAGGAGAGTGCTGACAACTGGGAAGAGAGATGGAGAGTCTCAGTCATCCTAGAAGTGGTATTCCGCATCGCCTCACTTCAACTCCCGGCAAAATCGAACAAACTTTCATTGCAACGAATATTAAAAGTTTCCTCCATCAATTCCACAAGAATTACAGAAAAAAATCTTTTTCTTTTATAGATGTTATTGTTGATTGTTTTAGGGGCTTTGCGACATCGTTGTCATGTAGCCCCGTGTACTTGGGTGTGTGTAGAATTTGTCTCATAACCTGTGTCACTGTGATGTCTGTACTAGTGTGTGTATTTGCAATTGAGATAGGATTTGGGTAAGAAGCGGCCGTGGCCGTAAGTTAGGTACAATCCCGGCATTTGCCAGGAGTAAAAGTGGGAAACCACGGAAAAACACTTCCAGGATGGCTGAGGTAGGAATCGAACCAGCCTCTTCCCTTTTTTGCCTCACGAGGTTAAGTTATTTATAGAAATACGGGCACTGAGGTAATCAGCCCCGCACACTTGGTAAGGTTCGTCTTGAGAGTCCGTGATATAGCAATTTCTGCACTTGTGCATTTCACGATAACGATAATCACTGCCTCGAATAAATGTGAAAAAACCATAGGAATACCTTGTTCCCGCTACCGTCGCAGCTTTCCAATCTGACCCTCCAGTCGTCAGAGCTATGGTCATGATTCCGTATTTTCGGAAAAGTCAGTGAGACTAAGAAGAAATGTTAAGAACTTGGTATCATCGACAGAAAACGCCCAGTAGATGGAGAGAAACACTGCGCCCGCTCAGCTGGCAATTTGCGAGATACACAAGAGAAAGCGAACCAGACACCTGAACTTGCCTGAACAAACCTGGCGATTATCTCACGTCGTCGCGGCTAACTTGGAACTAGCCAAGTTCAAGTAACTTTCAATTACAAGCCAGCACAGCATCTAAACTTTCAGCAACCCACGCGTGTAGCGAAGCGATCTGGGGGTAGCGGTATCCACGTCACTGCCAAACTTAGGAAAATTAACCAACAATATTAACTGACAAATAAGTAACTGCCGAAAATATTAACAGAGTAAAATTAACTGCTGAATATATTACCTGAGCAAAGTTAATCACCAAATATGTTAAGTGAGAAGACTAAAGTTAACTCCTGAAGATATTAACTGAGCAAAGTTAACTATCAAATATGTTAAGGGTCGCTTTCGCCAACGTCAATTAACTTTTAAGTCATCATTAAAGGTTATTTAACTTTGCACGAGCATTTCATCAAACACAAAACAGTTGTTTACTTACAACTAACAATGAATTACGTTAAATGGCCAAATCTGACCATTCAACTTTCTAAAACATCGTTAAAGTGGAGGGAAACAGCTGAACTCTACCTCGCACATCCCTCATGGCGGTTTGTTTCATAGATTCACACGAACATTTACCTTTTTTTTTAGTCAATTTTACCTTCCAGGTTGGTGTTTCCCACGGACTCAGCGAGGGAACGCACCACTACCGCCTTTCCAGGCAGTGTCCTAGAGCTGGGAACACTTGGTCGGAGTGAATTCAACTGGGGAGATGTGATCAGCACCTCGCCCAGGCGGCCTCACCTAAAAAGCGAACAGGGCCTTCATGAGGGATGGGAAGGGAGGGGAAGATTGGGATGGATAGGCAAGGAAGCGGAAATGAGGCGGCCGTGGCCTTACAGTAGCTACCATCCCGGCATTTGCCCGAAGACAAAGAGGGAAACCACGGAAAACCACTTCGAGGATGGCTGAGGTGGGAATCGAAACCCCTCTACTCATTTGGGCCACCCGAGGCTGAGTAGACCCCGTTCCAGTCCTCATACCACTGTTCAAATTTCGTGGCAGAGCCTGGAATCGAACCCAGGACCTCCGGGGCGACAGCTAACCATGCCGACCGCTACGTTACGGAGGCGACGACATTTATCTATATGAATATAAAATATGTTTATCACAATGAAATTATAAAATATCATACACGGTTAATGCCAAGAAAGAAGATAACGGAAATTTTAAAAAAAGCATATCCGAAGTAGGATTCGAACTCCTTCCAGCTCTGCATAATAAACTCATGAGTCTACAACGCACCCGATTACCCTACGAAGACAACGCGTGTCCTATTGAGCTAATTTAAACAATGTATACACACATCTGCCAATTCTCCTAAATACTTTGTTCATATTATTTCAAGCTTTTGCCACGAATAAGGTATTCTGTATTTCCCTTCCTTTATAACTACTGTATGTTCCAAAATAACTCAAGGAAGCATCGCAAACAACGATGACTGCTACACGCTTCTTAATCTGTCCGCCATGTTTCTCCAGGATGAACCCAAGTCTACGCATGCGCGAGAGCCGTAAAGCATAATTAAGTAATTAAGAGCCCGAATTGCCTCGCGAGTCGCCTCCGTGGTGTAGTGGTCAGCGTGCTTAGCTGCCACGCCGGAGGTCAGAGGTTCGATTCCCGGCTCTGCCACGAAATTTGAAAAGTGGTATGAGTACTGGAACGGGGTCTACTCAGCCTCGGGTGGCCCAAATGAGTAGAGGGGGTTCGATTCCCACCTCAGCCATCCTCGAAGTGGTTTTCCGGAATGGTACCTAACGTAAGGCCACGGCCGCCTCCTTCCCTCTTCTTTGCCTATCCCTCTCAATCTTCCCATCCCTCATAAGGCTCCTGTTCGCTTTGCAGGTGAGGCCACCTGGGCGAGGTGCTTGTCCCACCTCCCCAGTTGTATCCCCCGACCCAATGTTTCAAGCTCCAGGACACTGCCCTGGAGGTGGTAGTGGTGGGATCTCTCGCTGAGTCCGAGGGAAAAGCCAACTTGGAGGGTAAATCGACTAAGAAAGAGAAGAATAGAAATTGCCTCGTGAAATGCATCAACGATAATCACTCATGAACACTCATATTTAAGTTGAATAGGAATTAACTAACTAATCATTAGTACAGAGTTGGTGAAAACGGCCTTAAGTGAGTCAAGTTAACTGCTGAATATATTAATTGAGAGCTAACTGTCATAAATAATAACTCAGAAAAGTTAACGGTCGAAAATATGAACCGGGCACAGTTAACTA
This sequence comes from Meconema thalassinum, assembly GCA_946902985.2. Lineage (NCBI taxonomy): Eukaryota > Metazoa > Arthropoda > Insecta > Orthoptera > Tettigoniidae > Meconema > Meconema thalassinum. Next base: position 939,649,205 of record OX336389.2, on the reverse strand, counting down.
TCAAATATATTAGCTGAGTAAAGTTAGCTGTCGAAAATATTAACTGGGTAAAGTTAACTCCTGAAAATATTGAAAAAAAGGAAGCTTGTAGTTTAACGTGACCGTTAATCTCGCGATCATAAGCCACGGGACCTCCGTTTTACGTGGAATCCGAACCACAGGACATGGCATTTCACATCGAAAATCTCACATGCAGTGACCGGGAATCGAACCCGGTCCGCCTTGGTGAGAGGCATACAGCTTGACCGCTGCGCCACCACGCCCCCTGAAAATATTGAGTAAGGTTAACTGCTGAAAGTATAAACTTGAGTAAAGTATCTGCCGATTATATTGACTAATTGTCAAAAATATTAGGTGTGTAAAAGTTATCTGCCGAAAATATTAACTGAGTAAAGTTAACTCCTGAAAATATTAAATGAGTAAGGTTGACTGCTGCAAATATAAACTGAGTCAAGTTCACTACCAAATATATTAGCTGAGTAAAGTTAACTGTCGAAAATATTGACTGAGTAAAGTTAACTGCCGAAAATATTAACTGAGTAAAGTTAAGTGCAGAAAATATTAACTGGGTAAAGTTAACTGTTGAAAATATAAACTGAGTAAAATTAACTGCTGAGAACATTATAATTGTATATCATTGTAAATAATTTATTTATTAAAGTTGTGGTTAAACAAAACTAGCAGATTGATGTTAAAAGTAAAACAAATAGCAAACGTTTTGCAATAAAAGGATATGAGCCCCTTGGGCCTCCCTGCTGTTTTATGTTGTTGTTGATTCTTTAGAGGCTTTGCTACATTGTGGTCTAGCGTGTGTGTAGAATTTGTCAGATAACCTGTGTCACTGTGATGTCTGTACTAGTGTGTGTGTGTGTTTGGTATTGAGGTAGGATTTGGGTAGGAAGAGGCCGTGGCATTAAGTTAGGTACCATCCCGGCATCAGAATCAGAAATCAGAATATATCGTCTGGTTCCTCCCTCCTAATGGTTCAAAGAACAGGCTTAGGTTTTTTTCTTTCTTTTTAGAAAAACTCAGCACCGAAGTCCCTTATTGTCTGTCATTGTGTACAGCGTATTTTGACAGGATTCTGTGAGAGAATGCATATGTTGGTCAGATAGCAAGGGAAGCATGGTATTTCTCCCCCAAATGCACTAGGAAGGCGAAGTTGCTCGTCCTTGACGACTCCCTCATAACTTGGCACTGCCCCGGTGGGTGAGCTTATCAAGTTCTTAGAGACTATTCACACCAACCAATCGCACTGCATCAACCACTCTCTCAGTAGCCTGTCTACAGTGAGAAGACCAGCGATACACGCTGGGGAAGTCTTGGTATAGTCGTGACGAGCAACGGATACCTGTTGTTGTTCTTCTTGTTTGAATCTTCAGTCTTTTGCAACTCTCCATGCCTCCCAGTCCTAAGCTAATTGTTTCATATTTACATAGCTAGAGCACCTCATATCCGAGAGAATCTGTTGAACATATTCTAAACTTGGTCAACCCCTACAGTTCTTGTTCTCAACCCTTCATTCCATAACTAAGTTTGGGGCGTGATGGCGCAGCGGTCAAGTTGTTGGTCACTCACCAAGGCGGACCAGGTTCAATTCCCGATCAATACATATGAGATTTTCAAAGTGAAATTTCATGTCCTGTGGTTCGGATTCCACGTAAAATGGAGGTTCCGGGGCTCATGCTCGCGATATTAACGGTCACGTAAAACCACAAACTTCCTTTTCGATAACTAAGTTTGCTTTTCCCGAGTGTCTTAGTATGTAACCTACCAACCTATATCTTTTCTACATTAACAGCCGCCAGAAACATCTCTCTTCTCCCACCCGTCTTAATATTTCTTCATATGTTACTCTATCTACCCACCTGAGGTTCATCATTCTCCTGTAACACCACATTGCAAATGCTTCTATTCTCCTCTTTTCTGCTGCTCCAACAGTCCAAGTTTCACTTCCATAGAGCACCACGCTCCAGACAAAGGCTTTCAAAAATGAATTTCTAATTCATAAATCGGGCTAAATCTATATCCGATGTAACAGATTTCTTTTCAGTAGAAATGCTTTCCTTGCCTGAGCCAACCTACTTTTCATATACTCTTTGCTTCGTCCATCACTGGTTAATTTGATTCCAACTGATAACGTCCATCCTCATAATCCTGCCACGGTTTTATTTCTCAAAATTTGAGACAAGAAAAATATTCGCAGGAAAGAAGCTACAAAACTCAATAAATATATTGCGTGTATTATTGAAATTTATACTACTGCTAACTCTCTGAAGTTCCTTGACATGTGTTTCTGTAAAATTGTTAACAATTTTCGAGGGATTCAATATCAAATTACCAACATTCAATTGCAATGGTAGTCTAAAATGGATATATGGGGGTTTGATTATTGTGCGTTTGCATAAATATTTTAAGAACAAGAAGTTCCGTGACGAACTAAAGAGCCTACTTTTCTTAAAATTTAAGATTCATGCCAATGATTAATCTATATGGATCTATCTAGAATAATGACGAAATTAAGTTAGTAATATCGAAATTTCTAATTAGTTCGAAATAGTCTGCTCTATACCTGGCATAATGTAGCCTAATAGAGAACTACAGTTGGCAGCCCTGGTGGCTGAATATATTCTTAGTTCCATCTCTTAAGGTACAGAATACAAAATTTGGTTGAAGTCCAATGGATAGCATGGACATTACATGCAGTTAAACATTGGATCTAACAGCGCGCGTAAAATCATGTTGGCAACAATAACATACCTGTATTGGTCAGAAATAATCCGATATAATATGATCTATTGATGTGTCAATTTTGAATGATGTCCATTAGTTAGTATGGAAATTACATGCATTTTAAAATTGGACTTATCAGCAGACTTAGAATCATGTTGGCAGCACTGGCGTAGGCCTATATTAGTTACTCCAAATTAATCTAGAATGCCAGGTACTATACGTGTGCAAAGTTTAGAGCTATTGGCTTGCATACTTTATGATATATTGATATTAGGGTAACAAAAATAGAGACAGTATTTATTAACAGTTGGCAGTGCTGGTGACTCTTAAGAATCGGCATAGTCGTATCTGTTATGGTACACATAACACGCACGAAATTTTGTTGAAATCCAAATGATAGTATAGAAGTTACATGTATTTAGAGTTGGACCTCTCAGCAGCCTTAGAATCATGTTGGTAGCACTGACGTATATAAGTTACTCCAAATTAATATAGAATGTCAGGTACTATACGTGTGCATAGTTTAAAGCTGTGGGCTTGCATGCTTTCTGATATATGGGTATTTGCATAAAAAATTGAGAGCATTTATTAACAGTTGGCAGCCCTGGTGGCTCGTAAGAATACGCTCAGTCATATTTGTTTATGTACACATAGCACATACGAAATTTGGTTGAAATCCAATTGATAGTGTAGAAGTTATATGCATTTAAAATTTGGACCTATCAGCAGGCTTATAATCATTTTGGCAACACTGCCATGTATGGCCTCCTGGAAATTAAACTGCAATATTATTATCTATAAGTGTGCCAATTTTGAAATAGCTCCCATTCATACCTTCCAAGATATCCAACATGGAGCTCAAATTTGAATTGCGATTTTTCAGCAGTTGGTAGCACTGACATCATTTTCAAATATGGCCGTGAGATATTCAGGTATAGATCTTTACTCCTACCAAATTTTGTTTCGATTGCAGCAGCCGTTTAGGAGTTGATAGGGGGGGGGGGGGACACACACACACAGCCAGACAGACAGACAGACATTTGCCCGATCTCATAAGTCTACTTTTTCCTCATTTTTGCAAAATGTGAAAAGTAGGCTAAAAATACACATATCATGTAAACAATTAAACAATTAACAATTTAATTAAACAATTAAACTTTCACCATGGAGACCCAGGGTCGATTCCCAGCTCTGGCAAGAAATTTAATTCTGTTCTGAGGGTTGGAACGGAGTAAACTCAGCCTCGTGAGGCAAAAGTGAGAAGAGGCGGGTTTGATTCCAACCTCAGCTATCTTGGAGGTAGTTTTCTGTGGCTTCTCACTTCTACTCCAGGCGAATGCCAGGACAGTTCCTAACTCAAGTCCACTGCCGCCTCCTTCCCAATCCTCATTGAATTACAAATACACACACTATCACAGGTTATCAGACAAACTTCACGGGGCTACATGACCACGGTTTCGCAAAGCCCCTAAATAAACGAACAACAATTAAATTTCGTCCACATGTTAATTTCTAATCTTAGAATTAGCCTGATATTTCAGAAAGTTCTGTTTGGAAATATGGATGTATGAAAACCCAGAACCAATAACCCTTAAGGATGACTTCTGAACTTCTGTGGCTAGGCCAGCTACAAATCAGCTTTCATCGCTGGATAATGGGTCCAAATCTCGATGTGCGTGATATTTGAATTGGACAAAGCGAAAATGGGAAAGATTTTCTAAGAGATCTCCAATTTTTCCTACCACTTCATTCCAGTGCTGCTCCATAAATATTTGTTATCACACGGCCTTTGATGAAAGGAAGGAAGGAAGGAAGGAAGCTTTTAGTTTTACGTGACCGTTAATCATGCCATCATGAGCCATGGGACCTCCTTTTTGCGTGGAATCCGAACCACAGGTTATGGCATTTCACTTCGAAAATCTCACATGCATAGACCGGTAATCGAACCTGGTCCACCTGGGTGAGAGGCCAACAGCTTGACGCTGAGCCACCACGCCCCCGTTGATGAGCTGGCTGTTGTCCTGAGGCGTAGCCGTGCTCGTCAAATCGTGCACCACAGCCGCGAGGCAACTAAAGCAAGTCCGAAGATCGCATGTTTGAATCTCGACGCTGACAGCGGCTATGCTGAGTGTGTTTTTCCACACTCCCTCCAGGCAAGTATCGGGGCACCTCCCCCATCCCTGTCCATAATACAGTTACACACACTATTACAGTTATCACATAAATACAGGTTATCAGACACGTTCAACACACACCAAACTACACGGGACTGTTGACCAAGATGTCCCAAGCCCCTAAAAGAAACCAACAGCTAGCTGGAATCAAATTAGTCGAGTCGCACGTTGTTAAGGTCTCATGACAAGGCCATGCCATTATTATTATTATCATTATTATTATTATTATTACTAGACCTCTCTGTCTCCACAACCGTAAAATTCGCATATGTCCGTCTAGTATTTGATAACTAGAGACGAGAATTATAGGCACTAAAAACAGTTAAAATAGGCAGGCATATAGGCTCTTAAAATAGCCAAAATAGGCATGTAAATAGGCACTAACGTGTAAAATAGGCAACAAAATAGGCATGGAAAAATTATTGTAATTTAATAACATATTTAATTACTATAAAAAGAATTAACAATAAGCAACTTATAATTTAATATCATACTTATCTTATATATAAAAGTGAAAGTCTGTATGTATGTATGTATGTAGGTGGGTGGGTGGATTTGTTCCGTATACGAATCTACACCGTTCCACCAATTTCAACCAAATTTTGCATACACATAGTTTAGGACCCAGAAGGAACGGCTGGCTACATGAATTTTTGACAGTCTTTCTCAGAACGGCTGGCTACATGAATTTTCGACAGTCTTTCTCATTCTTCTGATTTCGGCCTTTTTGCACTCAAGCAAAGGCTAATAAAAGCAGAAAATAAACTGATGAAGTAATAGAGAGGCCGGCCATCTCCATAGCACCACCAAGTTTCCATCTATCTTTGTAAGAGGCCATGCTACACCCACTGCCAGGTAGATCGCATCCCTCCAAGCTGCTTTAAACTGCCTATCCATTCAAAACAAGATAGGTTACAGCACCAACGCACTGATCGCCGCTGCATTTTCACTCCCAGCTGGATCGCATCCCTCCTGGCTGCTTTAAACTGCCTGTCCATTCAACACAAGATAGGTTACAGCACCAACGCACTGTGATCCCCGCGGCATTATCACTGCCAGCTGGATCGCATCGCTCCTGGCTGCATGGCAACAGTAGCTCAAGACGGGACCACCAAGTTTCCATCTATCTCGGTAAGAAGTCACGCTACACCCACTCCCAGCTGGATCGCATCCCTCCATGCTGCTTTAAACTGCCTGTCCATTCAACACAAGATAGGTTACGGCACCAACCCACCGTGATCGCCGCGGCATTTTAACTGCCAGCTGGATCGCGTCCCTCCTGGCTGCTTTTAACTGCCTGCCCATTCAACACTCAGACGCGTACAGGATATACTGTATATTAATTCACAGTTAGGTTGCAGCGCCAACCTAACGCGGCTTTTGAAGGGGACGATACCTGAAACGAAGGGTTTTTTACTTTGGAGGCTTAATATCGAGATTGAAAAAACGCGAAACATGTCACTAAGTTAGTTCTATTGGTATTCAATCAGCATAAAGTTTATGATATTAATTCACACACATACTAAGGGGTAAATTTTCAATATAAAGAAAAGGGAAATACAAAACGAAGGGTTGTTAAGTTTGGAGGCTTAATATCGAGATTCCAGGCTCTATTTCTGGTGACTTCCGAGAATTCCCATTCTTGTTCGTGGGGGTAAACACATATTGAGAAATGAGAATATAATTCTGTCGAGCACACCAGCTGCAATATAATGCACTTTAAAAAACAGTCATAAGGCATCAAATAGGCAATTATACTCCAAATAGGCACAAACCCTTGAAATAGGCATTTATAGGCACAATAAAACCAACGAAATCTAGCCTAAAAGAACCTAAAACGGATTTATATCTCGAAAGCCTACGTTTCTAAACACAGGAATAAAATAGGCATATAGGCAAATTCCCGTCTCTATTGATAACATACTGGGTGAGTTAGCCGAGGTCGTTGCGGCATGACTGTTGGCAGTCGCTCACATCCGGGAGGCGAGGAGGTTCGAATCCCCCCGCCGGCAACCTTGAAGATGGTCTTCTGTGGTTTCCCATCTTCCTTCCAGGCAAATGCCGGGGTTGGTCCCTAACTATAGGCCACAGCCGCTACCTTCCAACTCCTCGACCCTCCCATCCAACATTCCTCCCCAACGGTACTTGTAGCTCACCCATTGGGTGTCCGTCTCGAAGCAGCTACAAAACTGGCGAGCCGAACATGTCCTCGGACACTCCCGGCACTAAAAGCCATACGCTAAATATATATATATATATATATATATATATATATATATATATATATATTGGTAACATTATCCTTCAAGTCTTGCGAAAGCGCGACTACACTTTGGCGCTGGAGATGGTTGAGCGAGGTGACAAGTCTGCAAATGACATGACATAAGTTGATCCCATCTCACCTGTTTTGTACGGAGGTGTGCCTCATTAGGTGAGCCGACAGTCTGGTGTGTAATTACAATTTCCTGTCTCCATTCCAGTCTCCCGATTGATGTCAGCCGGTCACAGCAGGGAGGTTCTCTATATAATAATTATGGTTCTCTATATAGTGCTGTATAATATTGCAACACGCTGCTATTTACTTACAGGATGTAATGTTTAATAAGCAGGCGCTTAATTTCTGTACTAGCTATTATTATTATCATTATTATCGTTACTTTATCATTATAAATAATAACAATAATAATAATAATAATAATATATGCCTCTTTGCATGGTATATCTAATAAAGAATATAGTTCCTTACTGTACTCAAACGTCGCCTCCGTAGCGTAGCGGTCAGCATGGTTAGCTGCCACCCCGGAGGTCCTGGGTTCGATTCCCGGCCCTGCCACGAAATTTGAAAAAGTGGTATAAGGACTGGAACGGGGTCTACTCAGCCTCGGGTAGTCCAAATGAGTTGAGGGGGTTCGATTCCCAACTCAGCCATCCTCGAAGTGGTTTTCCGTGGTTTCCCACTTCGTCTTCGGGAAAATGCCGGGATGGTTCCTACTGTCAGGCCACGGCCGCCTCCTTCCCATTTCCTTGCCTACCGTCCCACTCTTCCCATCCCTTCATCCCTTCGCTTTGCAGGTGAGGCCGCCTGGGCGTAGTGTTGGTCACACACCCCAGTTGTATCCCTGACTCAGAGTCTCAAGCTCCAGGACACTGCCCTCAGTGGCGGTAGAGGTAGGATCCCTCGCTTAGTCCGTGGGAAAAGCCAACCCTGGAGGGTAAAACGATAGCGAAAAAAAACTGTACTCAAACTGCCAACGCTCAAGTTATGATTCTTTCGGTGTAATGAAGTTGAACCGCAAAATGCTTAGCCACTGCTGATATTAGTTAATATTGCGATGTACAGTATACTAACCATTCAAAAAATAAACGAATATGTTCTGAAAACTACGAGGGCTGATTTTTCTTCAACGTCCGATAGGCTATATAAAAATAACAGGTTGTCATACGAAACTGATTTTATTACTAAATGTTTGCTTGTTTTGTATTTATGATTCAACATAATCGCCAAAACGATTGAAACATTTGTTGTATCGTTACACCGGTTTTCCAATGCCCTCTGCGAAGAATTCTGCTGCCGCCAGTGAGGTAGGTACGTCTGGAGAGTCTCTTGAAGTTTTTCTTTTTTGGCGAGGCGTTGCCGCCCAACCATATCTTCAATCCTCGAAAAAGGTGAAAATCATTCACGACCGCACTGTGCCAACGTTACGTTAGACTTTCTCCAAGAATTCAAGTGGGAAGTTTTCGACCATCCACCGTTTAGTCCAAATCAGCACTGAATGATTTTCACCTTTTTCGAGAATTGAAGATATGGTTGGGCGGCAACGCCTCGTCAAAACGGAAAAACTTCAGGAGACTCTCCAGACGTACCCACCTCAGTGGCGGCAGAATTCTTTGCAGAGGGCATTGGAAAGCTGGTGTAACGATACGACAAATGTTTCAATCGTTTTGCCGATTATGTTGAAACATAACAACAAAACAAGCAAACATTTAGTAATAAAATAAGTTTCGTATTGTGCCCGTTTAGACCGGAGTCCGCACGACCACATATGCATTTTACCAATAATCAGTCAGCACGAGAATCAAAATATCCCGGAGCGCCAGATGGGTTAAAGCAAATCGCAAAAACGACATCAAATTTATAAAAATGCTTTGCTGATTTTTGGCTCAATGCAACAATAAGGATAGAAGGAGATTTAATTGGGTGAAACACATCTGGTAAAATTATCTCAGTTTATTTAAAGTTAAAATCTGACTGCAAGAATAATGCTCAAAGCAGCATCATCCATGTGTGGCGATCCACACTCTTATTTACACACAATATACAGAAATCTTCCAAACACATTTAACAATCCTTTTGGAAACACAAGTCCGATTGTTAGTCCTGTGGACTGTGTTCCAAAATTATTAAACTTTAACTCCAGTGCAAAATGAATTGTCCATACTGGAAATAACGTCGATCACTGTTTGACTATTTACATGATATTAACACTCGTAGAATAAATGTTTATAGAATTTCTTAGACTTTCATTTGTTTTCCAGTTTTCCAAAATATATCGTTGAAACTATTATTATCATCGTAGCAACACAAATTATTAACACATATTAACAACATCTGAAAAGTATTTGACCATTGAGCATAGTATCGAAGAACTGTGCGAAGCACAACAACAATTAATTGTTCTTCTGACATTAAACATTTCGAGAAGTGACTCGATTATGAACTTCAAGTTCCAAACAAAATATATGATTTCTGAATCATTAACTTGATCAATAAATGGTTGAACCATTCAACTATTAGATTTTCCACTTGGGAACAATATTATAAAAATATTTATATTTATGGCCATTTTTATCAACTTTCACAACTTGCAATTCTTCGACAGAATGCGGAAATTAGAATTGTAGTCTTATAATGAATTCATTTAGTTCATGGCACTAGGATTGAAAATATCCTTCAAATTATTCGTGGTTAAAGAATTATTTTAAATTGGCAGTGGCCCATTCTACTATTTGTGTAAGAACACAATATTATAACAACAACAACAACGGCAAAGGTCTTCCTCTGAAGAAGAATAAACTACTATCATGACAAATCCGGGTTCTAGCAAAATCAAAGTCTAAATGGAATTCGTAAACAAGGTTGAAATAAGAACTGATGGTTTCAAAGAAATAACCTTCGGGTTATTCATACGACGAAATGTGTGGCTCTAATACTCCTACTATAAACCTGAGCCATCGAACCTGCTATTTGATTGATGCTCGAAAAAACCTTCATTCCTGCGACTTAACATGCGCACCTGGGAATGGCATTACAACTATTCCACACACATAAATTATCTTCCCAAAATTTATACAATAAATCAAGCCTCTGCTTGTTATCGACACTGGAAGATTAATAAACTTACAAGTTTATTTTATTTTACCATTCAGTTTAACCCGTGAATTTACCATACTTATGAAAAGCTTCATTTCACTTTCGAAGTGTATTTACGTCATGATTTTATATAAATACAACAATATCCTATTTGATACAAATATCAATTGCTTCCCGTTTCATGCCTCTCCGTGTTATATGAAACATATACTTTGCTCATAGCAAATATCAACTGTTCAACCAGAACTGAAATGTTGGTTGAATGCGGGCTTGCGCTAACCACTCTCCTTCGTAAAATCTCCTGTTCCAAACTAGAAATGTTTCAACTACTTCATAGGCTCTTTCTCAATACATATGATTATTATAAAATATAATATCCAAGAATTATTTAGAAAAATTATGAAAATTATTATTATTATTATTAGTGGATTATTATTATTATTATTATTTCAAATATGTTTAATTATCATCTCATTATGTGAGAATCCACATGTTCGAACCTTCGAATATGGAAAAAATATCCATTCCTCAACAAAAATAAATTTAACTTTTACAGTTACATCGGCTGATTACCGTGATTTCCCAAAATAAATGCTCAAAATGCTCGGTCATCGATCCTAAACTGTTCTGAGTGCTGAAAATGCTCAGAATAAATCTAACTAGTCTTGCGTAAATCATTACAAGCTTTAAATATGACGAAAAAAATGTGTTGGTCATCTGCAGAAAAATAGTTTGTTCCAATTAGCTAAGCATAATATAATTCAAATGTGGCTTACATTTCTTGATGTTCTTGAAGTGTAGTAAACCTGGTCTATACCAGATTTATCCGTAAATATGCCCTAGCGGACAAGCACGTATAATCCTTGTATCGGCCGCCATTGTAGACCCACAAATCGTCTAGTCAGACATAGTGGTAGTATCTTTCGACGTTTTAAATGACTGTGGTTCCATTTTAATATGGGCTTCTAACAAAGCCATAACAGTTTGTTTGAAAAGGGTCAGATCTAAGCGATCTCTTCTTAAATGTGTCAGTTGTAACTTAACTCACTGTAATCTCATCAGTACAAGAAAAACGTTGACAGTCTAAGCAGTTAACGGCTGTTCTGAAGATCGTTCCCTGGGCATGGTTTATTAATATCACCATCTGCCATGCGCTAAGCAACCTGCAGTTTCCCTTGCGTAGACTAATGAACGCCACCGTTATAGACTATTCTTCAATGTACTGACGGATTGAAGTGGTTAAATAGTTACAAAATATGAAAACTGACTTTAAATGGATCTAAACATCCAAGTATTAATTTACTATTGGACTGTGACAAATACTATTTTCTAGACCAAGTCTAGCATATGTCCTTTTTTTTGGAAATATAAATATTTCCACCAATGTCTGTAGAAAAACAATCACCTCAGTGATTCTCCTTACCAGAAACTTACTAAGTTCCAACTCGTTTGCGCAGCACTTCTCGTGACTATCACGATTTGAAAAGTACTTCTTCGTAGACGTGGCAACCATGTGCCTTGGCTCAGCGTAGACGCAACTTGTTCGCCAAGTGCTTGTGATGAAGTGAGTTATCCATTCCTGCTCCAGCTTGCTTTTATACAAAAACGGTCAGGGTCACGCGTCATCGCCTGATATCTAGAAATCCTCATATCTCTTGAATCCCTGGTCCGATTTACTTGATATTAATTGCATTCTCTTTTATTTGGCCGTGCCAGTAATCTGATCCCAGTCTCAAGTCTCTGCTCCATAGTTAACTATTTAATCAATAAATAGTCTCCACCTCTGCTGTTACTCGCTACGTCATTTACCATCCAACTATCGGTAATTTCCTTCGAATGGCTTCGAGAAGCAATGTAGCGCGATATTCAAATATCCGAACTTTCAAACGCTGCTACAGCCTTTCCCTTGATATCTAGGTGTCTGAAACTTGGAATACCCATTCCTAGATTTGGGCACATCCACCCCACACCTAGCAAAAAATAAAAATTGAAAAATTTTTATTTTTCCTATCTACACATTAAATTATCTGGTTCTTGAATAATAGATCTTCAAATTCGAAGCATTATAAGTTCCCACGATGTTACCAGTTCGTGTATGAGCTACTTCATAGCTTCCATTATTGTTTACTTCCACAATACGGTAGGGTCCGGCGTAAAGGCTTGCAAATTTCGAGTACACTCGATTTTGCACGTCAGAGGGTGTAGGTCTTCTCACTAAAACAAGAGTTCCTACGCGCAAGGGTCTGCGAAAACGCTTTCCTCTCACTCTGCGCTCTCTCTTCTCAGCTTGAATCCTTAACTTGTCTAAAGCTAGAGTTTCCCTCATCTGACGACTTGGTTCAATCTCAGGTGGAATAGAGATGATTCGATCCCATAATCGTGTTGGTTTAATCCCATGATGTAGCAACATAGGAATCTGTCCAGTACTCTCATGAATAGTAGAGTTGATGGATTCGGATGCTAAAGAAAGAACATCCATCCATTTCCAATGCTCATTTGGACAATAGAGGCGGCAAAATTTTGCTATCTCAGCCATCACGCGTTCCGCTGGATTGCTCTCTGGATGTCTAATAGAACAAAACAATTGTCTAATCCCAAGATTATTCATGCTGGTTCGAAATTCTAATGATGTGAATTGAGGTCCACGATCTGATAAAAGGAATTCCGGTTTGCCTGCTTCCGGAATCACGCTGTCTCTAATTCTCTTCGCACAATACTTTGCGTTTGCCTTCTGAATTGGATGTAACATGGTGTATTTGCTGAAAACATCCATAGTCACCAAAATATATCGGTTACCTCTTTTAGACTTTGGGAGAGGACCATATAAATCAGTCGCGAAGATTTCGCAAGGCTTAGAAGGAATAATAGGCCTTGGTAATTCTCTCAATAATCTAGAATTATGTTTACTCCTTGGGCATAAGTCGCATTCTCGAATAGTGTTTCTGACAGTTTGTCGCATTCGCTCCCACGAAAATTTCTCTTGAATCATGTTGACTGTCTTATCTACTCCAGCATGACCTGCGATTCGATGTGCCATCCAAATAATGGGTTTTTGCAATCGTGGAGGTATCACTACTCTCAGCTTCGTATGGTCGGGATCTGCAAACTTGTAGATTAAACCATCTAACATCATAAAATCTCTGGAAATTCTTTCAGTTTCCACAAAATCATCATCATTGGGATCCATGTTTCCCTGTAGAAAACGAAAAATGTTCCTAAGACGTCGGTCTCTCCTCTGGGATAAATGCAATAACCTTAACCTTCTCAAGGTATCTTCATCCTCTTGCGTCAGGTTAACTTGAAAAACATTAGATGTAGACTCCACTGCTCTACTCAACAAATCAGCTCCCACATTCAACTTTCCAGGAGTGTGTTCAATAACTAGGTTGAATTGCTGAATAAAAAGTGACCATCTAGTTATTCTATCGCTGGCAAAGTTTGTTCTCAAAATGAACTCCAATGCGTGGTGATCAGTCCTCACAATGACTGAATGTCCAATTAACATTTTCTTCCACGACTCCAAAGCGAATATTACAGCAAGTGCTTCTAACTCTGTGGTGTAATAATTCCTCTCTGATGGACGAAGTTTCCTGCTAATGAATGCCAGGTAATGTCTCTTGTGGTCTTCATCCTCTTGAAGTAGAATCGTTCCAATCCCTACAGTGGATGCATCAGATTCTATGATGAAATTCTTGGTAAAGTCAGGATACTCCAATTTCACACTGTTTACCAATAACCTCTTGGCATCTTGAAATGATTGTTCACAATCTTTATCCCATTTCCATTTATTTCCTTTCTTTAACAATTCCTGCAATGGCGCAACTGTCTTTGTGAAGTTCGGACAATGCCCTGCAAAGAATTGGCATGTCCCGAGAAAACTGCGGACTTTCTTCACTCTAGTAGGTCTAGGGAAATTTGCAATAGCTTGTATCTTCGTCTCATTGGGACGGTATCCTTCTCCATCCAAAATGTGACCCAAAAATTTTATTTCCTTTCGAAAGAACTGACATTTTCGAAGGTTTACTTTGAAGTTCGCTTTCCTCAAATCTGCGAATAACATTTGAAGATGTAGCAAATGTTCCTCCTTAGTCTCAGATGCAATTAAGATATCATCAATATAACGAATTGCTATCTCTTTTACTTCAGGACTCAGATTTTGTTCTAGGGCTCTGATCAAAACGGATCCAGATGTTTTAACTCCAAATGGTAAACGGCGGAATACATATGTCTGCTGGTCAAACATAAATCCTGTAAACTTCTTAGAATCTTCACTAAGCCTAATATGATGGTAGGACGAAGTGAGATCAATATTAGAGAACCAGACCTTGCCTTGGAATTTCCTCAACAGTTCCCTAATGATTGGTGGTCTGTCATACTCTGGCAGTAATCTTGAATTTAAATTTCGCGCGTCTAAACATAGTCTCAGACTTCCATCTTGCTTAGACACTACTGCTAATGGATTGACATAAGACGTAGTATACTTTTCAATCACATTATTACTTTCCATTTCCTTGATAAGTACTTATACTTTTTCTCGATGTTTTTCTGCTACTGGATACAATTTAGCATGAAAAGGTGCATCATCATTTACACGAATATGATATTCAAAATCCTTAATTTCACCAGGCTTAATGTCAAAAATATCTTGATACTCTTCCAAAATTTTCCCTAGCTCTGGGGACTCCTTCTCAGTGTAGACTTCTCTTCCTTCGGCTTCATGAAAAATCAGAGACCATTGAGCATCTCCCTCGATGTCTTCCTCTTCTTTTCCCTCGAAGTTTATCTCTTCGGTATTCTTGAATTTAATCGTCTCTGTCTTCATATCTATCACTGCTTGATATTTCTGAATGAAATCTGCTCCCAATATCATGTCAAAAGCCATGTCCTTCATTACAACAAATACATGTCGGAAATCATGTCCTCCAATCGTAATACATAAGTATAATTGTGTTTTACACAGAGATAT
Source organism: Meconema thalassinum (assembly GCA_946902985.2). Taxonomy (NCBI): domain Eukaryota; kingdom Metazoa; phylum Arthropoda; class Insecta; order Orthoptera; family Tettigoniidae; genus Meconema; species Meconema thalassinum. Next base: position 939,633,961 of record OX336389.2, on the reverse strand, counting down.
TTTATTGGGTATTATTCCTTGGATCTTAATTCCTGATACTGGAATTTCCTCTAAGTTCTCCTTGAGTTTCCACAGAATATAAAGCTTCTCACTCACCAGACAAAGCATAGCCCCAGTATCGATCAAAGTATCGACAGGCATACCAAATACTTCGCATGAAATGATTGGCATTCTAATTCTGGTACCCATTTCTTTTCGTTCGTCATTCTGTTGAATTAAGTCATCATCCTCTGCTTGCCATTTAATTATTCTGGAAGTGAAAGTATTCAAAATTCTATCTTCTACTGTGAATTCGAAGTTTTTTTTTATTATTATCATTCCCCCGGGATTGTTGTGTTCCCGATGGACCTGGATCATTGGGCCTCTGCTCCACAAATTGTAAGTTATCTTGGTGTCTTGCTTCCAAGTTTTTCCTCGTGTCCTTGTTAAACTCTTCGTTGGACTGACGAGTATCTACATTCCCTCTGTTATTATAGTTATTACCATAGGATCTTCTTTCCTGGTACCTTCCTTGAGTATCTCGTGGTCTTCTCCATCGAGTGTTGTATCGATTACCACCATCCGGTCTTGCATATGGTTTGTAACTGTATCTGTTACGGTATTGGTTCCATCCTCTCGTATTGGAATCTTCCCTCGGCGATTTCTCTTCTCGCTCCTCTCGAATCTCTCGAGGTGTCTGAGAATAACTGTCAGCCATAACAGCATACACAGCGTTATTACTCTTTACTCCCTTCTGATGAAAGAATTGAGCGTTTGTATGATCCAGCTTTTGCAATACTTCATCAAACTGTTCCATATTGTAGATGTCAGCAGCGATCAAAGTCCTCTGGACGTCTGCTGGAAATTGACGTATCAATGCAGTAATCAACTCGTTATCTGGCATTGGCGGATCTAAATGTTGGAGTTTAGACAGCTGTCCAGAAAAGTACGTAGAGTATCGAGTAGGTTGTGACGTCGAGAATCTCTTCGAATACAACTCTGCTCTAACTTGCTGTTGGGTTTCCGGGGACCAAAACTTCTTCAATAGCCCACGAGAAAACTCCTCAAAAGTATTTAGAGTGGATCTAAATGCTCTAAACCACAAAAGTGCGGGACCTTCCAAGAACTTCCCTATTACCCTGATCTGTCTTTCTTTAGGGATCTTAGAATCTTTCAGGTAATCACCTGCTTCTCTCAGAAATTCCACGGGTGTTACAGAATCTCGCCCTGAAAATTTAGAAGGCTTGTCTTCTATATTCTTAAATACAGTTATGGGGTTGGATTGAAATACTGTCCTGACCTCATCCTGTCTTTCAGTCTCTCTAGCTCCTCCTAGATTTATCTGCATCTGTTCCTTTCCCCTTACATTCGGCATTTTCAAAAGATGATCAGACTGTTTCTCATCCTTTATTTGAGTTTTCATAGCCTCAAGTTCTTTCTGGTTTTCTTCTGCCATCTTCTTGATTGCTTCAGTCTCCTTACAATTGTCTTTAACATCAATGGATATCTGGTTCATAACAGCCTCATGACTTTTCAATGACCCTGTCATATCTGATATGTCCTTCTGAGTTGCTTGAATATCCTTGGCAATTACTTCAATGTGGGATGACAAAGATTCCCTAATCTCCTTGATTCCCTCTTGATTCTCCAGCTTGAGTGTGTCTTTAATTTCATTGACAACTGTGGTTTTAATCTCAGTTTGCAATTCATGAATCACTCCTTCTCTTATTTCTCCCATGACAAGTTCCTTGAATTGTTCCGTTAAACGCTGAACAACTAAAATTCCCATCTCGTTACTCTCCTTCTTCACTCTGACTTCCAGGTTGACCATGTCTTCACCAACTTTCCTAAGACCATGTTCTATCCTATCAGCTAAGCTTTGGGATCGAAGATCGGCATCGCGAAATTTATCGTCCATTAAACTTGCGTTAGTAGCTAATGAAGTTTCGAGCTCATGTGTTTTATCGCATAATTTATTCATTTTACTTTCAAGTGTCATTTTCAAAATTTCAGAATTCTCTTTAAATTTACTTTCCATTGAATTAAATTTACTGTTTAAATTTTCTTTCAAATTACCTTTTAACCTGTTTTCTAAAGAATCAGAATTTTCTTTAAGTTTATCATTCAAATTTTCTCTAAGTTTATTTTCTAAAGAATCAGAATTTTCTTTAAGTTTTTCATCTAAACTGTCTTTCAAATTATCAGAATTTTCTTTAAGTTTTTCATTCAAACTTTCTTTCAAGTTATCTTGTAATTTATTTTCTAAAGAATCAGAATTTTCTTTAAGTTTCCTTTCTAAAGCCTCAGTATTTTCTTTCATAATGGCTGCTACACGCAGTCCAGCCTCTTTCGAACTCTCCTCCAAACTCCTCATCATCCTCATCATTTCTTCCATAATTTCAATTAATATTCAAAACTTAGGGGTATACAACAGTGGCAAACACAAGCTTATAACTAGAACAAGAAATATGAATAGCTAATTGGAACACTATAATAAAATGAGATTTGTCCTAATATCGACGTGATGGAAAAACAAAATTCTTTACTTTTACGAATTACATTTACCATAATATCCCAAGAAAAATATGCAAGTACTCAAATATCCTCCACCTGGATTCTAATAATGTGTATCTCCAGTCATCGAACGTTTACTACTGAATTTACTTGACGCCCTAATGGTTAAGCCATTATCAAAAATATCAAACCCATTCTAATTATTAACCAAGTTAAATTATTAATTTTCCCCACTAATTGGGTTTCCTACTAATTTATTCATCCAAACCAGACATCTCTCAACTCCCAAAATATTTCTATAAAAATTATCACAATTTCAAATCGGCATGCGATTGACCATGTCTAAATCGGGACCCACGTTCGAAGCCATTTCTCTCTCTATCTTATTTTATGTGCCCGTTTAGACCGGAGTCCGCACGACCACATATGCATTTTACCAATAATCAGTCAGCACGAGAATCAAAATATCCCGGAGCGCCAGATGGGTTAAAGCAAATCGCAAAAACGACATCAAATTTATAAAAATGCTTTGCTGATTTTTGGCTCAATGCAACAATAAGGATAGAAGGAGATTTAATTGGGTGAAACACATCTGGTAAAATTATCTCAGTTTATTTAAAGTTAAAATCTGACTGCAAGAATAATGCTCAAAGCAGCATCATCCATGTGTGGCGATCCACACTCTTATTTACACACAATATACAGAAATCTTCCAAACACATTTAACAATCCTTTTGGAAACACAAGTCCGATTGTTAGTCCTGTGGACTGTGTTCCAAAATTATTAAACTTTAACTCCAGTGCAAAATGAATTGTCCATACTGGAAATAACGTCGATCACTGTTTGACTATTTACATGATATTAACACTCGTAGAATAAATGTTTATAGAATTTCTTAGACTTTCATTTGTTTTCCAGTTTTCCAAAATATATCGTTGAAACTATTATTATCATCGTAGCAACACAAATTATTAACACATATTAACAACATCTGAAAAGTATTTGACCATTGAGCATAGTATCGAAGAACTGTGCGAAGCACAACAACAATTAATTGTTCTTCTGACATTAAACATTTCGAGAAGTGACTCGATTATGAACTTCAAGTTCCAAACAAAATATATGATTTCTGAATCATTAACTTGATCAATAAATGGTTGAACCATTCAACTATTAGATTTTCCACTTGGGAACAATATTATAAAAATATTTATATTTATGGCCATTTTTATCAACTTTCACAACTTGCAATTCTTCGACAGAATGCGGAATTGTAGTCTTATAATGAATTCATTTAGTTCATGGCACTAGGATAGAAAATATCCTTCAAATTATTCGTGGTTAAAGAATTATTTTAAATTGGCAGTGGCCCATTCTACTATTTGTGTAAGAACACAATATTATAACAACAACAACAACGGCAAAGGTCTTCCTCTGAAGAAGAATAAACTACTATCATGACAAATCCGGGTTCTAGCAAAATCAAAGTCTAAATGGAATTCGTAAACAAGGTTGAAATAAGAACTGATGGTTTCAAAGAAATAACCTTCGGGTTATTCATACGACGAAATTTGTGGCTCCAATACTCCTACTATAAACCTGAGCCATCGAACCTGCTATTTGATTGATGCTCGAAAAAACCTTCATTCCTGCGACTTAACATGCGCACCTGGGAATGGCATTACAACTATTCCACACACATAAATTATCTTCCCAAAATTTATACAATAAATCAAGCCTCTGCTTGTTATCGACACTGGAAGATTAATAAACTTACAAGTTTATTTTATTTTACCATTCAGTTTAACCCGTGAATTTACCATACTTATGAAAAGCTTCATTTCACTTTCGAAGTGTATTTACGTCATGATTTTATATAAATACAACAATATCCTATTTGATACAAATATCAATTGCTTCCCGTTTCATGCCTCTCCGTGTTATATGAAACATATACTTTGCTCATAGCAAATATCAACTGTTCAACCAGAACTGAAATGTTGGTTGAATGCGGGCTTGCGCTAACCACTCTCCTTCGTAAAATCTCCTGTTCCAAACTAGAAATGTTTCAACTACTTCATAGGCTCTTTCTCAATACATATGATTATTATAAAATATAATATCCAAGAATTATTTAGAAAAATTATGAAAATTATTATTATTATTATTAGTGGATTATTATTATTATTATTATTTCAAATATGTTTAATTATCATCTCATTATGTGAGAATCCACATGTTCGAACCTTCGAATATGGAAAAAATATCCATTCCTCAACAAAAATAAATTTAACTTTTACAGTTACATCGGCTGATTACCGTGATTTCCCAAAATAAATGCTCAAAATGCTCGGTCATCGATCCTAAACTGTTCTGAGTGCTGAAAATGCTCAGAATAAATCTAACTAGTCTTGCGTAAATCATTACAAGCTTTAAATATGACGAAAAAAATGTGTTGGTCATCTGCAGAAAAATAGTTTGTTCCAATTAGCTAAGCATAATATAATTCAAATGTGGCTTACATTTCTTGATGTTCTTGAAGTGTAGTAAACCTGGTCTATACCAGATTTATCCGTAAATATGCCCTAGCGGACAAGCACGTATAATCCTTGTATCGGCCGCCATTGTAGACCCACAAATCGTCTAGTCAGACATAGTGGTAGTATCTTTCGACGTTTTAAATGACTGTGGTTCCATTTTAATATGGGCTTCTAACAAAGCCATAACAGTTTGTTTGAAAAGGGTCAGATCTAAGCGATCTCTTCTTAAATGTGTCAGTTGTAACTTAACTCACTGTAATCTCATCAGTACAAGAAAAACGTTGACAGTCTAAGCAGTTAACGGCTGTTCTGAAGATCGTTCCCTGGGCATGGTTTATTGATATCACCATCTGCCATGCGCTAAGCAACCTGCAGTTTCCCTTGCGTAGACTAATGAACGCCACCGTTATAGACTATTCTTCAATGTACTGACGGATTGAAGTGGTTAAATAGTTACAAAATATGAAAACTGACTTTAAATGGATCTAAACATCCAAGTATTAATTTACTATTGGACTGTGACAAATACTATTTTCTAGACCAAGTCTAGCATATGTCCTTTTTTTTTGGAAATATAAATATTTCCACCAATGTCTGTAGAAAAACAATCACCTCAGTGATTCTCCTCACCAGAAACTTACTAAGTTCCAACTCGTTTGCGCAGCACTTCTCGTGACTATCACGATTTGAAAAGTACTTCTTCGTAGACGTGGCAACCATGTGCCTTGGCTCAGCGTAGACGCAACTTGTTCGCCAAGTGCTTGTGATGAAGTGAGTTATCCATTCCTGCTCCAGCTTGCTTTTATACAAAAACGGTCAGGGTCACGCGTCATCGCCTGATATCTAGAAATCCTCATATCTCTTGAATCCCTGGTCCGATTTACTTGATATTAATTGCATTCTCTTTTATTTGGCCGTGCCAGTAATCTGATCCCAGTCTCAAGTCTCTGCTCCATAGTTAACTATTTAATCAATAAATAGTCTCCACCTCTGCTGTTACTCGCTACGTCATTTACCATCCAACTATCGGTAATTTCCTTCGAATGGCTTCGAGAAGCAATGTAGCGCGATATTCAAATATCCGAACTTTCAAACGCTGCTACAGCCTTTCCCTTGATATCTAGGTGTCTGAAACTTGGAATACCCATTCCTAGATTTGGGCACAGTATGTCAATCTGTTTGTTTTTTTATTTAGTCAATTTTACCCTCCAGGTTGGTGGCTCCCACGGACTCAGCGAGGGAACTCACCTCTACCGCCATTCCAGGCAGTGTCCTAGAGCTGGGAACATCTGGTCGGAGGGGATACAACTGGTGAGGTGTGATCAGCACCTCGCCCAGGCGGCCTCACCTGCAAAGCGAACAGGGGCCTCATGAGGGAAGGGAGGAGGGGAAGATTAGGATGGATAGGCAAGGAAGGGGAAGGAGGCGGCCGTGGCCTTACAGTAGGTACCATCCCGGCATTTGCCCGAAGACGAAATGAAAAACCACGGAAAACCACTTCGAGGATGGCTGAGGTAGGGATCGAACCCCCTCAACTCATCTGGACCACCCGAGGCTGAGTAGACCCAGTTCCAGTCCTCCTACCACTTCTCAAATTTCGTGGCAGAGCCGGGAATCGAACCCAGGACCTCCGGGGCGGCAGCTGACCGCTACGCTACGGAGGCAACTATCTGTTATTAGCCTACTTTTCACATTTTGCAAAAATGAGGAAAAAGTAGTCTTATGAGATCAATCCGGGAAAATGTGTGTGTGTCTGTCTGTCTGTCCTTCTGTCTGTCTGTCTGTCTGTCTGGCTGGCTGGCTGTGTGTGTGTCCCCCCCCCCTATCAACTCCTAAACGGCTGGAGCAATCGAAATAAAATTTGGTAGGAGTAAAGATCTATACCTAAATATCTCACGGCCATATTTGAAAATGATGTCAGTGCTACCAACTGCTGAAAAATCGCAATTGAAATTTGAGCTCCATGTTGGATATCTTGGAAGGTATGAATGGGAGCTATTTCAAAATCGGCACACATATAGATAATAATATTGCAGTTTAATTTCCAGAAGGCCATACATGGCAGTGTTGCCAAAATGATTATAAGCCTACTGATAGGTCCAATATTTAAATGCATATAACTTCTACACTATCAATTGGAATTCAACCAAATTTCGTATGTTGTATGTGTACATAACCAGATATGACTGAACGTATTCTTATGAACCACCAGTGCTGCCAACTGTTAAAAATGCTCTTAATTTCTTTTATCCAAATACCAATATATATGAGAAAGTATGCAAGCCGACAGCTTTAAACTATGCACACGTATAGTACATGGCATTCTATATTAATTTGGAGTAACTTATATACGTCAGTGCTACCAACATGATTCTAAGCCTGCTGAGAGGTCCAACTTTAAATACATGTAACTTCCATACTATAATTTGGATTTCAACCAAATTTCGTATGTGCTATGTGTACCATAACAGCTATGACTATGCGTATTCTTAAGAGCAACCAGGGCTGCCAACTGTTAATAAATGCTGTCTCTATTTTTGTTACCCTAATATCAATATATCAGAAAGAATGCAAGCCAATAGCTCTAAACTTTGCACACGTATAGTACCTGGCATTCTAGATTACTTTGGAGTAACTAATATAGGCCTACGCCAGTGCTGCCAACATGATTCTAAGCCTGCTGATAGGTCCAATTTTAAAAAGCATGTAACTTCTATGCTAAATAATGGATTTCATTCAAAATTGGCACAACAATAGATCATATTATTTCAGATTATTTCTGACCAATACATGCATGACACTGTTGCCAACATGATTTTACGCGCGCTGTTAGATCCAGTGTTTAACTGCATGTAACGTCCATGCTATTCATTGGACTCCAACCAAATGTTGTATTCTGTACCTTAAGAGATGGAACTAAGAATATATTCAGTCACCAGGGCTGCCAACTGTAGTGCTCTATTAGGCTACATTATGCCAGGTATACAGTATTTCGAACTAATTAGAAATTTCGATATTACCAACTTAATTTCGTCATTATTCTAGATAGATCCATATCGATTAATCATTGGCATGAATCTTAAATTTTAAGAAAAGTAGGCTCTTCAGTTCGTCACGGAACTTCTTGTTTTTAAATAGCCCATCGGACGTTGGAAAAATAAAAAACCCTCGTAAATAAATAAATAATTAAATAAATAAATAAATAGAGATGAACAAACGTTGATGTATGTCTCAAGATGGGTTCATCTTCCTCAAAAATGCATACAGCCCGCAAAACTTTCTGAATTTCAATTACGGCCCCTGGGCAGGAACAAACATTGATGACCCTAGCTACACTGTACAGCCAGGCATTCCCAAGAAATAAAAGTTGTTTCTGTTGTTAATTCATTTAAGGCCAGGGGACGTAATGGCACAGCGGACAAGATCTTTGCCTCTCACCATGGTGGACCGGGTTTGATTCCTGATCAATGCATGTGAGATATTCGAAGTGAAATACCATGTCCTGTGGTTTGGAGTCCACGTAAGAAGGAGGTCTCGTGGCTCATGATCGCGAGATGAACGTCCACGTTAAACTACAAACTTCTTCATTTAAGGGACTTGGGACATCCTGGTCATCAGCTCCATGTTGTTAGGTGTGTGCTGAATTTGTCTGATAACCTGTAGGCCTATTCCTGTGATGACTGCAGTAGTGTGAGTAACTGTTTTAGGGACAGGGATGGGATAGGTGTCCCGGGACTTGAAATAAGGAAAATCCCAGGGAAAAACACACTCAGGATATCCGCTGTCAGCGAGGGGATTGGATCTTACGATCTTCGAACTTGTTGCAGCTGCCCGCTCGGTCGTGGTGCACAAGAAATTAAAGATATTCCGCCTTCGCGACTGGGTGAGGTCGACTGAATATCACACATCCTTTTAATATTTGTCAACCATGGGCGTACATTGAGCAATTCTCGTTGGTAGATAGCGGCCGTTATCAACAGATGCACTTGACGTGGCAGATGTTAAGCAAGGAACGTTCATATCATTGTTCAAACATGGCAGCCACTTTCGTGCTACCACTCCTGCCTGGGTCTCACCAACAATTCAGCATCCCACCTACTCAGCATTCCGAGCTCCAGCTCACCAAACACTCACTCCGAGCCTCAAATTCCTTATTAAATCAAGGAAAGGATTTCTATGTAAATACATATCTACTGTATACTGGAGGCTAAACTTAATTATATACAATAGCACAGGTTATCAGATAGCTTATCTCTATACACATACACCTACGTATATTTGGCTGATAACTACTATATTGCAAGCCTCCAAATAATAATAATAATAATAATAATAATAATAATAATAATAATAATAATAATAATAATATGGGTTCAGTTACCTTAGTTATTTCTTGATTTGGAGCTATTTATGCAACCTACACTCCGTTTAGCACTGCTATTTGAAAGAGTTGTATTTGTTTCATTTAGAGGCTTGGAAAATGTGGTCATTTAGCCCCAATTACTTGGATGGGTGTGGGTGTGTGAACAAATTTGTCTAATAACCGGTGTATGGAGTGATTGCGGTGATGAAAGTGCGTGCGTGGGAGAGTGAGTGAACTATATTAATATTCTAAATAGCCTATGTAAATAATGCAAATATCTTTGTCAAACATGCAACTATTGCACAAAAATATGATGATGATGATGATAATTGTTGTTTTAATGTGCCTAACATTTAGGTTATCGGCCCCTAATGGTTTGCGTGATCGTGAAGATGATAATGATAAGTAAACTAAAACTAACTTATATACTAGAAGAAGAAATGGAAAACGAAAGGAGAATAAGGCAAATAAAGGACAGGAGGAAAAGCAATACCCTCAACCCTCGAAGGATGAGGATTGATGGACTTGGAAGGAAGGAGAGCCATGAAAGGCAAATAGGAAAGTGAAAGACGAGAGGGTCCGCCCCAGAGGTAATAGAAAAAGGGAGAAAACCGAACCCAGCTCTGGAATCCCTCGGGGTCGCCAACTCCCGAACTCACCAGCCGTGAGCCCCTGAGGGTGTAGCAATATCCAGGGTGCACCAGAAGTGATGGGGCTACATACACCCTGCCTCCTTGAGGGCCTTGAGCAGAAGGCAGGAAATAACATGAAAAGAAAGAGAAGGCTGACCCCTCGCAGAAGGAGAGTATCAGAAAAGATGAGACAAGGGCCAATTAAGGCGGGAAAGGAAGAGACTCCCTAGGCCTCGGATACCCTAATACCATCAGGGTCGGAAGAGAACAAGAGTTGACCAAGTGAGGTCGACAGGAAAGAAGACGGAGATGAGCATGGCACAAGTAAGTGGAAGCAATGCCGGACTCAGCTGGGGTCCCGTGGTCGCCAACCTACGTCCCATTGAGTCCCTGGCGGGGGGGAGGGGGGAGGGGCGCACGAAAATAATGTATATGTAAATTGTGCCAGTGAAATATGTAATATGTATGTAGGGTTTGCCCTTATTCACTAGGCCTTCCATACTTCTGTTTGATTTATGGTAAATAAATAATAATAGTAGTAATAATATTGTTGTATCTGTAGTAGAGGGAGTGTGTGTGTTTGTAAATCAGGAGAGGATTGAGAAGGCAGTCGCGGCTTGAAGTTAGGAACCATCCCAGCATTTGTCTGGAGTAGAAGTGGGAAACCACGGAAAGCCACCTCCAGGATAGCTGAAGTGAGAATCGAAACCACCACTTCTCAGTCTTTGCCTCTTGAGGCTGAGTGTACCTCGTTCCAGCCCTCTGACGAGAATTAAATTTCTTGCTTGAGCCGAGAATCGAACTCAGACCTTCTGAGCGACAGCGACACCATGAGGTGGACGTAATTTCTATTGTATCACCTAACGCGATACCAGAGATCTTCTACGAGCCGGCATCGTGCAACTCTGAGTGTCGTAGATTTTCCCCGGCCTTCAAAAATCTGACTTCCTCACTCGGGAATTGAACCCGCTACCTTGAGATCAGAGTCGCACACTCTACAACTGGGAGCTCTCTAGAGTAGGTTCACAACAGCCCATTCAAATGGGCTACAAATGGCGACATTCCCTTTAGTGGTTGAGGTACACTGGATGATATTAGATGCATAAGAGAGGTTAATTATTTAATCCACAGATTATACAGACGAAATGAAGTGACTTAACAAAGGTGGACGAGGAATGTGTCAATGGACAGTGAGTCAGGTGAGGAATTTCATTAGTATGGAAGAGGATCAAATGGAGCACATACAGTATATTCAATGAGGCTTGGCTTTGATCTAACGCCTCAGTTAAAGCACCCCCTAATATAGTAATAGCAGCCTTACATTTCAAACGTTGCTCGTGATAAACACTCTCTAATAGTTTCGGAGTCTGGTCATAAATGAATGTAGCACATAGTGTTTATTCCTTGTGAAGACTTTCTGTTTCAAATAGCCTATGCTTCATGCATTTATGTCCAATAGAAAATAAAAATAATTAAAATAAACAGCACTAATATGTACTATTTTACAGTCAAATATTTGAGTAATGACCTCAAAATACGTCCCTATATCAATGTGTTATATATTGCTGTAATCAGGAAAGAGAGGAGGATTGTTTGAGCCTCAAATAAAACTCGCTACCTTTGCTCGTTCCCCGTAAAACTCCTCGCAAATGTCGGCGGGAGGGGGGTCCAATTATAAACTGGGATTGCCTACGTACCGGATTTTTTTTTTTAAGTTTAATGCTTTAAAACTTGAAATTAAATGGTAATGTCGGCCTAACGCTATATTTAAAAACCTATGATTTATATTCATTATTTCTAATTAAAATATGGGGGAAAGGGGGGGGGGGGGGTCGTGGTGGTGCAGCGGTCAAGCTCTTTGCCTCTCACCACGTCGGACCGGATTCGATTCCCGATCTATGCACGTGCGATTTTTGAAGTGAAATGCAATGTCCTGTGGTACGGATTCCACATTAAAACGAGGTCATGTGGCTCCTGATCGCGAGATTAACGGTCACGTTAAACTACAAGCTTCCTTGCTTAATTAAATTACAATCAGAATATGAATATAAAACATATAACATTTGTCAACGTCTAGAAAAGGACCCGAATACCGACTGCCGTCGATATTTGTTTAGGCTACAAACCGTTGAGCAAGACGCGTGTCATCTACAGTAGCTTGTCAACCATTTCCGAATAGGTGGCCAATAGACAGCAATGATTCTGTCTAATTTGTCCTATCGTAGATCAGAGGTAGTCTTTAACCCTTCTCGTGTCCGGCTCAGTGCTAAGCGCGCTAGGCTTTGGCCCAAAGTGCCCCGGGTTCGATTCCCGGCCGAGCCGTGAGGGATTTTAATCTCCTGGGGTTAATTCCCGTGGCTCTGGGACTGGGTGTATGTGCCGTCTTAATCATCACTTCATCCTCGTTACGACGCGCAGGTCGCCCACGGTCGTCAACTAGAAAGACCTGCCTCTCCAGAGGCCACACGATCATTCACCGTTCTCGTTACTGAAAAACTTCTCTCTGCAGAACAGCTTGAAGCAGGTACGACCAGCAGATTCACGGTCATCACAGTGACAAACTTTATAAATTTAAACGAAGTAATCAACTTAAGACAGAAATGATTTTGTGTGTTGTGTGTCACAGTATCTTACCTCAGTTTGAAACAGGGGTCTAGAAATAATAGTTCGAAAATGCACCTTTTCAGATGGTCGTGGTAAGGGGACAAAGTTCAAAGCGCCTCGGGGTCTCGGCTGAGTTGGCGCCTCGGCGGGAACGGGGGAGGGGGGAAAACAGACCGTTTGTTCGGTAGAATAAAGAAATTACGACTAAGCAAGGCAAGATGGCTTTTCCGATTTTCCACCTAATGTTGTATTAAATCATTTATAGAATAGTTTCGGGTCATCTTATATTTTTGTAATGTTACTTAAAAATGTTGTCTTGCGCCTTAAACTTGAGGGGGGCAATGCCCCCCTACCCTCCCCGTGTTTTACGCCCCTGTCTCAAGGCAGCCCTCTATTAACAGTAGCCTTCATTTCAAATGTTTCTCAGTGATATTAGAAAATGTACTTTTTTTTTAAGTTTCAGAGTGCTGATTTCAAAAATGATCGTAAATGAATGTAGCGCATAATGTTCGTTTGTTGTGAACATCATCTGCTTCACATGCATTACAAAACTCAGCGTTCAAATTTGTCTTATTGCAGGATAAGTTCACAAATCTTAAACAGTAACAGAAGTCTCCATTCCGGGATTCAGACAATTAAACCTTTGAATAAAAAACATAGGTCTTGTGTCTATTATACGGTAGGCTTATCTTATTCCTAGAGAAACTTTTAAAATTTGTTTCACACGCTCTAGACCTAAAATGTTTCATAATAACTTCTTAACTAATTGATGCTATTTGGTAATATCTGACATGGACGTAACCTAGCATATGACAAACCTGTTAATCTCACTCCAGTGTTGGTACTAGATCAAGTCATACTTGCACACCCTGCTCCATTTTACGGGGGTTATTCAGCAACACATCGCGAGTCACAGCCTCAACTTCCCACCAAATATTTCTTAGCAGTTTCAGACAGTTTATAATTGTTACAATACCCTTACGTTTCTTCATGTCCCATAATATGAAAAAGTGTATGGTAACGTCAGGCAACCTTGGAGGCCAATGTCCCTTGGAAATGACACAATTTCAATTTCACCACCGAATTATACCGTATGTTGACCGACTGAAAATTGTAAATTGATAGTAAAGTGAGTTTTATGATCCAAAGGACGTACGCAGTCAAATACCTGCCCGATACATTACAAAGCGCGGCCGTCTGTTTCGCAGTTTGAAAGGACTGTACGTCATATGAGAACGGGAAGACATGGAAATGAATAGAGCAGAAAATATAGGATGTATGATATTGAAACCAGTCACAATGGCTTAATTGCAATGTTAACTTAACCCCAGTGATCAGGATCTGGTAAATAAATAAATAAATAAATATTATTCGGTGTGTGCAACTACGATGCGCGACGATATTTCAGCGTGACAACTTATTCTCGGACTGATTTTTTAAAACTGTCGCTCTTGCGAAATTTCTGCTTCGTATATATTTTAATTAAGTATTTTGTGGAACGGAAAGTTCACAGATGAAATGAAGAAAAGCCGAGTTGCAATTCCAGGCAAACTCCAAACACAACCACTCTTCTCTGAAGTTTAAACTCAACACGACTCGACAGTTTGCTGCTGGCTTTTTCGGGGGGTAATATGTTCGCCCGCTAGCTAGGCTGTAACTGGGGTGATAGCCAGCTCGTAAACTGTCGCCTCAGTATTTGAATGGAGATTGTTGGAAGAAATGAAAACGTAAAAACACTTACAGTGGGCGATGTATTTAAGATAAGAGATATGCTCTCGCGGACTTTTTTGTAGAACTTTTCATGCTGAACACTTCTTACACTCATAGAATATAGATAATTTTAACAGTTTGCCCAGCGTAAGCTTAAAAATTGCACGGACGCCATGTGTTTCTTTCGACTTTTGATCATATATAAATTGTTTTCTACAAAAATATTCCTCGAGATATCCTTTACAGAATGGTGAAAACCGCATCAAAATCCATCCAGAGGACCCGAGACATCCAAAACCGACAGTAGCGACACTCGAGCGCAGCAACAGAAGAGAGAGAGAGAGAGCGTTGCAGCAGAAGAGAGATAAAACGATAGCATCACCTTTCACTGTTACACATATTCAAGAACGTCACAACAATTTATTTGATGGTGTCACGTCAATAAATAAATAAACAAACAAACAAACAAACAAACAAAGAAAGAAATAATCGGGAAGAATGGTAAACATTTCTAAGAGCACAAGGTTAGGAAATGCAATCCAGTACATTGACATGGGATTATCAGGTAGACGGATGAAGTATTCGAAGTAAAGATGGGGAACAGCACACATCCTTGTGAAATGACACAGTCAATGCAACGTGTAAGTGTAAACATCTAGGTACTAAGCTGAAATTATGTTTCTAATTACCAGTAATGTGCAGACATAACAGCGTGTGTACTTCTGATTGGAAGCAGAATTGGGAAGGAGGTGGCATTGGCCTTATCTAAGACAAAATCCCTCAATTTACCTGTACTAATCATGTAAAACCTTGGAAAATAATTTCTAGGAATGTTGTGGGATTCGAAAGTCCACGGCCACCAACTTCCAATTCTTAGCTCTTATTATAAGTACACACACACCCGTATAGACGTTACAAAAACATACGTTAAAAGACAGATTCCACACAAACAGACCCAAGTTCATGGGACTCATGGCCACAGAATTGCAAGCCCCACATTAGCATCACATCATATGTAATAATCTCCATGGCCGATCCGCTAAACTGTTGGGTCACTTCCATCTTCACAATAACACTTGACAGAGTCAGCACCAGTGACAAGCCTCACGAATTCAGCCCCACACCACAAGTACGGATATGACGTCACGACGGAAGAACATATCCTGACCGCTATTTATCACCCTCCAAGTTGCCAAATAGACCACGTACACAAGTCATACCGTACGACAGCGCGCTACGCTATCATGGGCAGGGCACTAGCACACGGCAGGTACACACGCACCATGCAACATTCATTATCCACATCTTCCTATTGCACTAGACTGGAGCGACTAGCGTTCTTGGCTGTCGCCCCGGAGATTCGACTTTCATTCCTGGCTCTGCCAAGAAATTTAATTCTGGTCTGAAGGCTGGAACGGGGTACACTCAGCCTCGTGAAGCAAAACTGAGAAGAGGTGGGTTCAATTCCCATCTCAGGCATTCTGGAAGTGGTTTTCCGTGATTTCCAACTTATATTCCACGCGAAAGCCGGGATGGCTCCTAATCTAAGGCCACGGTCCCAATCCTCACCTGAATTAAGAATACACCCACTAGCACAGCCATCACAATAACACAGGCTATCAAGACACATTTCCACACTCACCCCAGTATTACCCATTCAACATTTGATTGCCAATGAGCGTGGCTACACCAGAGTTTGTTGTTTATTGTAGTATGAAGCCCACGGGGCGAAGCGGAGGACACAGCGATGACAGAGTGCAGTCTGCACATAAGTCAAGCAGCATTGCGTCAGATAATCGTCACAGGAGCTCATGTTACCACGGACAGTTAAACGATGACTGAGGCTACTGGAGCTGAGTCATAACCTACTCGCTCAACTGTACCTGTCAACCAAGCAGACTGACGTGTGACACAAGTAAACAAAGAATAATTCCCATCTCGACCACCGGCAATCAATTCGTGAAAGAGTAATACATGCGAATTACTAGGGGTGATCAGAAACTAAGGTTACAAGGCCGATATTCCTGGAGTTTCGTCTGTTGTAGAGAAATAAGTAGTGTAGGCTAATTCGAATACATAAGGTTGGTAACTATGCAGAGTTTCATCCACCCGCCACCTACAGCGCTAGTTATAGGTAATCAACTAATGGCGACTCGTTTGGAAAACTGGTCTCGCGAAGAGATCCACTCAGTTATTCGATTTCTGTGGGTGAAACACGTAACCGCGACCACGACTTCTCACCGAGGGCGTCATCTTCCTTCATGATAACGCGCGACCTCATACAGCCAATAGATTACCACGCTGTTGAAGCGGTTTCACTGGGACATCATTGACCACCCACCCTACAGTCCGGACCACGCTCCAAACGATTTTCACTTATTTCCTCACTTGAAGGAGCTCCCAGGAGGTCAACAATTCTCTTCAGACGAGGAGGTGAAACACTTGGCAACAACGTGGCTGAACACGCAAGGATATGATTTTCACCAGGAGGGAATATTCAAACTCAACCGATAAAGAGACTATGTCAAAAAATAACCTAATGTATGTAGGCTACTATCAGTTGCCTGTATTGGTTGTTTGAAATAAAATGTACACGTTTCACTGCAGGCTTTGTAACCTTAGTTTCTGATCACCCCTCGTAGCAACTTCATAATTACTCCTATGGATAGCTCTGAACCATATTTGAGTTTTAGTGGGATCTTTAGGGAACGAAAATATAGAGACAGTATGTTTTGGATCATAGTTACTTTTACAACCAGGAATACGAGACGGCATATTGCTTTTATTTTATTACAGCTATGCGAGCCCTTCACGCTTGTACGGGGTGATTCTTTTGCTGGCGCGGGGCCAGCGGCCAGCTATCAGGCGCGCGCACGCCTTTCGCCAGTCAACCGAACTTGGGCGGCAGATTGCGCGCAGGTAGAAACCGTATCAGAGTACATTAATTAATGGTAAATTCACCAGTAAATCGTGCTTAAATAACTTTCCTTTTCACAGAAGAGGTTGAAAATGTTCTCTTTCAGCTGACAGACAGACGTTGTATCGTGTAAATAAATTAGCGTTTACACGTTGTAACTCCCTTCTGTTGTGCCGTATATTGTTCTCCAGTTCCACTAGAGTACGGGTAATTGATCTGTACACTTTGTATTTTAAATTACTCCACAATTAATCATCAAACGGGCTTAGGTCCGTGCTTCGATTAAACACAGTAAACATGAAGGGTGGTACAGGAGTAGCTACATAATGTAACGATGTTTTGTCTGTCAGCTAAAGGAGAACATTTTCAGCATCTTCTTACCTTTAACTTGTGACGTGAGGTCATCCAGACTCCCAAGAAATAAAAGCATATGTGCTTCTTTAATTACATCTTGCAGGAAGCTGTTGTTTATGTTACCTTCTTATCTGTGTGCTGACACTTCACACCCTCGTTGATGAAAGTTCAGTGAACCTGATTAGCTCGCCTCGTTAGGTTGAAGTGAATGTTTCTACCTGCACGTAATCTGCGGACCGAGTTTGGTTGGCTGGCGGAAGGCGTGCGTGCGCCTGGTAGCAGGCCGCTGGCCTCGCTCCAGCAAAAGAATCTCACTGTGCAAATAACAACCAAATAACAAAAGTAAAATATAAAATAAAATTTAACAAATCTCCAAACAAAACAAGTCCAGATGAAGAGCCGGTAGAATGTCCTTGTTCGTAGCCGTGTCGTAAATGGTCATGATGACGGTTCTACATACAGTCATTGTCGTGCAATTCATACCCGGATTTAACAATACATCACAACGTTAGATCTAGAAATCATTAAACAAGGCAAGAACAAGTATGAAGTGATCGAATGAACAACACGTGAACAGCCTAGGTCGCTAACAGGAAATGACAAAGCGCTCACTTGCAAGCATCTTCAGCTGTGACGTAGCATCTGAGGTGGTGGGCGGACAGCACGGCCTGTTTATCTAGTGTGACCTTGCCTCTGACCTACTGCATGGCTAGAGGAATGCCTCTACAGTAGATGCTATTCAAAGTTCCTTCTGATAGTAGGCCTAGTTAACAGTGAATAAGTTGAGTAATGAAAGGGTTGGAATTAAATATTCGTATGTTTGTTAATATTTATGGCCTAAGAGCAACATAGCCCCGTGGTGTTGGGGTAGCGCGGCTGCCTCTCACCCGAAGACCCTGGGTTCGATTCCCGACTCTGTCGGGGATTTTAGAAAACTACGTAAGGGCTGGAACGGGGTGCTCAGCCTCGTGAGGACAATTATTGAGTAGTTGTCTGACAGTGTGGCGCGAAAACCAAGATTAAAGGCCGAGGGGACCCGATGCGCTGATCACGCATCACCCCAATATCTCCAGGCCAAATGGCTGGGCAGCGGTCGCTTGGTAGGCCTAGGCGCTTCATGGGCTGAAGTGCCAGGGGTTATGTTATGTTATTAAGAGCAACATAGTATTCCGACCCGTGCAGACCAGACTTGGCGAAATTTTCGCAAGCTTTAACTCCCTGAAACTCGTTTTCTTAATCATCCACAAACGTAGCATTACATGCGTGTAAAATGCGTGTTCACTTTTACATAAGCTGTAACAGTTTTCATGGAATCCCCCTTGTATGTGCATGGATCCGTTGCTCTTAGGCCATAAAATGTAACAAACATATCAAAATTTCCTTGCAACTCATTCGTTACTCAACTTATTTACTGTTTGCTTTATTATCGTGTTGAAAGCCATTTTTCAGTGTTGCCTTAATAATCGAAATTTCATGTTTTCAGTCGGTCAACACGATTGTATCCAATTGTACTGGTTGTCTCCCTAATTCTTAAAAAAATATATGAGATTAATAAGTTTATTAATTTATTAATCTCATATAGGGTTTTTTCAGGATTAGAAACACAGATATCAATCGGCTGCAATCGTGTTGACCGACAGAAAACACATTACATTTCGTTTATTTCCTTCAGCAGAAAACTTTCAAATAGGATATTAATAATTTACCGAGCAAAAATAACGGATACCATTACATTCAAAAGAGTATGTATGAATGTATTATTCCCTTTTTCAACGGGGTCGGGGATGAGATGCGATGAAAGTCTTCGTGGCACATGGCTTTTACGGCCGGATACCCTTCCTGACGCCAACCTCATGAGAGGAGTTAATGAGAGATGAAATGAATGATGGTGAATGAAACTGGGCAAGGATGTGGGAGGAAGCGGCCGTGGCCTGTCAGAAGGTAACCGTCCCAGCATTTTCCTGGAGTTGAAAATGGGAAACCATGGAAAACCATTTCAAGGACGGCCGACAGTGGGGCTCAAACCCACGCGTCTACCGAGTCAGCAGAGAGCTTGGCTCCATGACCAAACGCTGCGCTTTATCGAGCGTAGCCACCACTGTCGGTATTAAATTCAAAAGTGTGCCATAACTAAATCTGAAATTACATTTTCTCTCCTGAATATCAGGTATTATCTTATACTGCGGCATTTTTGACCTGACGTAGCGCAGTACTGTACAAAGAAACCATGGCATCGATGTGGCAAGATTTCGTCCAACAATAAAGTGCTTAAAAGGAAACAATGGAGGGACCACTACTGGTCACAAAACAATGTTTATTAACGGCAAGTTGATGTTATACTGAAACAGAGACTGTTTGTATTGCATTGTATTGTATTGTATTGACAGCGTACAATATAACATAACAAGGATGGTAATTCGAGAAAGGCACCTGGCCCAACACTGAATGAGTTTATATATCTTCCACAATGGAGGAGGCATGAACCAGTCTTCAACAGCATTACGAACCGCTTGCCCTTCAGAGCCTTCTACAACAGACAACTACGTGATAGTCGTACGGGGAGAGTTCGGGGTCGTAAGGTGGAGGATCCATATGACCCCATTGTCCATTGTCCGGACCTTCGTGGTGACAGTCAAGAATGATAGTCACATTGCTGCGAGGTGGACACAAATGACTTTTGCAAGCATATATACTATATAAGGCAAGTGTATAAATTAGGTAGACATTATCGTCCTTACCACATCAAAAATTGTTAAGTGCAGATGGCAGATTTTGTTACTTGACTGACACCGGAGATTGTATTTCATTTCCTTATTTTGAAATCCTATGATTATTTTATGACTGTAATGCTTATAGGTTTGGGATAAATAATAATAATAATAATAATAATAATAATAATAATAATAATAATAATGTATAACTATCCCTTATTATTCCCATTCTTTCAACGGGGTCGAGGATGAGATGAAATAAAGTTTATGTGGAGGGTGGTTTCAACGGCCGGATGCCCTTCCTGACACCAACCTCATGAGAGGAGTTAATGAGAGATGAATGAAACTGGGCAAGTATATGGAAGGAAGTGGCCGTGGCCTGTCAGAAAGATTCCAGCATTTGCCTGGAGTTGAAAATGGGAAACCACGGAAAACCATTTCAATGACGGCCGACGGTGGGGTTACCGCTGTCGGTAATAATACTAATAACAAAAATAATAACGTGTTGGAAGGCATTTTTCAGTGTTGCCTTAGTGAACGAAATCTAGCCTTTTATACGATTGTACCCAATTATATTAGATGTTATGCCCTACCTCTGAAAATAATTACAGTACATGCCATTAGTAAATACACTAATTCACTATTCATCTCATGTAATTTTTTTCAGGGTTATAGCATAACACCCAATACAATTGGGCACAATCGTGTTGACCGACTGAAAAGCATTAATTTCGTTCGATGATAATAATAATATGGTTCAACTGCTGTGGCCTCAGGGATGCTGGAGTGTTTTAACTTCTCGATAAATTTGTATCTGAACACCCTTAACCCTAGAACCACACTATGGGGTCGCCTGCGACTCGGGTATCTTATTATCTCTTCTGCGCATGCGCCAAATGCTGTTAGGTTGCTGTTATTTCGTCTAACTTCAATGTTGGAACAATATTGTTGATGTAACAAATCGTTTAAGCGTTTGGAATATTTTGTTGCTGAGTATGATGATGTTAGCGTCACTACGACCCCACGGTGTGGTTTGTGTAACAAAACTCTCTACAACAGGGCCATCCAGTCATTGCGCTCCGGGAGCGCGGCCGCGCTCGGGGAGCACTGGGCAGTCAGACTAGCGCTCCTTCCCCTACCACCACTATACTGTGGCAGCGAGGAGACGGACTATGTTCGGACCACGCTCACTAGAAACGTACGTACAGTTGTGCGGCCGACGGATCTTGTGGGATTGTTGACATATTAATAGGGCTGTTTTTTCGTAACAAATATGCCGCACATACAAATCGAATGGTACTCCGATGTATGGAATGTGCAGGAAACGAACACAAGTGTTAAGTAAAGAATATTGTGATTTATTCCAAACTGTAATGTGAACATATTAGAGAGGAAAATTCAACAACAAATTGTGTTTTTTGTTTGTTTTGTTTACACATTACATCTCTGTTGCACACTAAAACATTTGGCATGCCCTTTATAAGCTGTGCAGAAAAATGAAATTTCCTATTCTGATTTAAAGACTGCTGCTTCACCACTCTTTTTTTTTTGTATGCTGTTCAGTCATGAGCACTGCGAAACTGATTTACTTACACGCTGTCAACAAAGCGCATTGGACTAGACTAGCGACTGATGGATCGGCTGCACACTTCAGCGCGCTCAGCCAGCCAATCTCCCCCCACCACTTCTGAAACAACCTTCCAATAAAGCGCTCGGAGCACTGGCTTAGAGCGCGGCCGCCGCTGTCTGGATAGCCCTGCTCTACAAGGTTCCTTGCTTTATCCTACAATTTAATCATGTCTAGTTGTGAAAACACTGTAAACCCTCGTAACCTAAATAGCAACATGTATTATTGTCCACTTTAACCCATTTTCAGACATCAAAGTGCGTGATTTGTTCATGCAGTCTGTGTGCAGAACACCGACAAGGAATCTGCACCGAGTGCAAAGATGACGGGGTCAACGTTTTCGCAGAATGGCTGAAATGAACAACTGTGTGCTAATTTTTGTTAATTCATATATCGACGTTTTAAAGTACCGTATGTTACTGTATAGGCCTACATTAGAATAGAGATAATTTATTTATTAAATTATGACAGTTAAAAGTTTGTGTTCAATAAATTGTTATTTCTAACAAGGCAACTTTATTAATCAAAGTGTGAATGCAAAGAAGCAGGTAAGTACATCAATGCGACTCTCTAGATGCCTGAGAAGAGAAACAACATGAAAATTAAAATATTAAATTTCAAATGAATTCCTATAGCCTATCACTTTTTAGAATTGGGTCACCAGTGACCCCACACTGTGGTTTATGTCCTGAAAGTATCACAGTATGGTTAAATGGACATGCAATCTTGGGTTTTGAAGACCAAAGTTGACCCAACTGTGCCACTCTGAGCGACGGGACGGGATTAACTAAGTGTGGTCTGTGTGTGAGAGCAATCGATATTACCAGGGGGCGGACCTGTCCCGGGTAGCACGTTCCCGATCCAAGATTCGTGGGTCCCCAGTAAAATACAGTACTGCTGTCCCAACATGACCGGGTAGCAGATAGGCTACTATCCTTGATACGATAACAATCAAACACAGAAACAGATTCCTAAAGTACAGGCCTCGTAATTATTGTTCTGGTTGATTCATTTAGGGGCTTTGTGATATCGTAGTCATTTAGACCCGTGTACATGGGTGTGAGTAGATTTTGTCTGATTACCTGTGTCGTCGTGATTGCTGAATTAGTGTTTATTTGGAATTGGGGCTAGGATTTGGGTAGCAAGCGGCTAAGACCCTAAGTCAGGTACCATCCCGGCATTCGCCTGGAGTTTGGGTTGCCATACGTTCCGGAAAACCGGGAGATTCCCGATTTTTGTATCAAAATATTTGTTCCAGCAGGAAGACCAAACATTTGCGTAAATTCTGAGTATTCGTAGATATCCTAGATATTTTCTTTAAATTGGTACACTCAACCAGAAAATTCGTTAATGATTTACGAAGTTACTATCTTTAATTTGCTTGAATTTTCTAATCTAATTAAAGTTTTGAAATTACTTTGACAATTGATGTGTTCCAAAATCTAAGTGGAAATGCATGAATGAATGAATGAATGAGTAAATGAATAAATAAACAACTAAATAAACAGCTACGCCACTGGATACTCCGCAGCAGGGGCCATGCGTCATTAAGGGCTGAATGGGCCCTGCCCACCCAGCATTGCAAAGAATTTGTTTAATTAATGTCTTTTAAAATTACTTTAAATTGCAGATACTCAACTTAAAATAAGTGTTTTACCCTTCGAGAATCTCTAAAATGAATTCATTATACATAACTCATCCCTAGCTTAAGATCCTGACAGTCTCGTACGGTGTATCGTCATAGCAAGGGCCGCTTGACAGAAAGTCCTATGTAAAGTATATGGCTTGATGGGCCAGGTGAGGAAACAGTGGACATAGCACTGTCTTGCACGCGAATTCCTCAGTGCTATGAAGCGTATTTTCTCCCTCTTCAAGGACCAGCAGATTGGGCCCATAGCGTTGCTTTGAAGCGAAATAGAAGATCTCTCCATTTCACTTCCTGCTTCGGTCTCTGTTGAACCAGACTACCGGAGAAGGGTCCACCCCACCCCACCCAGCTATTCCGTTATTGTTCGCAATTTGCCGACATTAGCCAAATATATATTTATACATTTGCAGTTGTCGGATGTTCCAAGTACAGTACAGGTGTGTTAGCGAGTTCTATGGATGAAGTTAATTTCTACTGTATAAATGTTTTTTTTTTTTACATTTTGTTGCACGGTACGTAGTTATTTAATATGTCGATTGTATGCGACATAGGAAAATGAAAGTGGAATTTTTATTAATAAATCTATTTTCTGCTATAGCTCTGAACACAAATTTAGAAATTAAAAAATTAGGACCTCATCAACCAAGCTGATAGATAAATTTGCTTCATCCAAGCACAGGAGATAATATATTTACAAATAATGTTATTGGTTTTACGTCCCTTTTAACTATTTACAAATAAGGAACCATGCGAGTACAGTTTTAAAACTTGTTTGAAATGTTGTGTTGTGTGGAATTATGATAATGGCAATATTGGCAACAATAAATGCAAAATATAAAACAATATTTAACAAGAAACAACAATAGTATCATCTGGCCCACCCTAAGATTTTAATCAGAAGCCGCCCCTGCTCCGCAGGTAAGTATAGCTCTACGAAACTTCAGTCAATGCACTTCGCTTCCACGTTACTCGTAATGTACAGCCGTAGAACCCCCCAGCTGCAATTAGACACATAACTGCTACCTATTAGTGCATTGTTAACGCAGCACCGTCGTAGATCAGGGGTGATTAAATCAGGTCCATAGCCAGACGGCCTGAGTTCAATTTCCGACTCTGCTCATTTAGATCCTGGCTTGGGGATTGGAAAGGGATACAATCAGCTCGGTGAAGCCAATCGAGGAGACACATACGTTTAGCCCCACTCTCAGGTATTTCAGGCTATTTCCCGCTACATCCTCATGCGAATAACGAACGTGACGGTGCCTAAAATCGAGGCCACGACCACCTACACCCCACTGCTGGACGCAACTAAAAGTACACACACTAGTACGGATACCATAATAACACAGCTTTTGACACAGCTTTCACAATCTGAAGAGTGTGGAACTGGAAGTCATGACACAAGTAAATTTCACCGGCCACAGAAAAAAATTTGAATTCACTCAATTTTCCAATTATTGTATTGTTTTATACCTACAAAAGTTCCACATGTTTAGCAAAGAAGCCTTCTTATAATTGAAAGGTCCACGGGAAGAAGGGGGAATGTCACTCAAAATGTAAAATACGCTAAGGTGTATGTTTCATAAAACTCAAGCTCCTCCTAAATCAGAGGGAGTTAGAAGGTGTGGTTTGTACTAAAATCTTCCAAATCGTCTCAATAGTACAGGGAAAATCTTGCATTTCTTGAAAAGTCAACAGAAATATATTTATTTGTTTATAAAGTGCTTTTAAACAAATAAACAAGATGATAGCCCCTAGCAGAACTGTGTCGCGTAAAGCCGCATAGCACTAGAGCCAAGCGGGTAGTCTGTAAACATGGGGTGCACACAACCCATTGTGCAACCAGCAGCAGTGATGAATTTTCATAAATATCGATACTTTGTTTAAAAAGTGCGTTTAAACAAATAAACATATTTATAGAAGCCCCATAACAGTAAAGCCAGGCGGGTGGTTTATTCACAAAGCCCGCATAACAGTTAAGCTTTTAAACAAATAAACAAGACGATAGCCTCCGGCAAAACTCTGTCGCGTCCAGCCTGCATAGCACTAGAGCCAGGTGGGTAGTCTGTACACATGGGGCGCACACAACCCATTATGCGAGAGTTCTCGCACGGGTCTGCTAGTTGTATATATTTTAAAATGTGTGTTATCTGTTTGATAATAATTCTTTGCCGCTATGTATCCTCATTTTTTCATACGAAATATATAAAAATCATCCTGATTTTCCAATCGATCTCCTCCCCCTCCCCTGTCACTCCAGAGTCCTGGATATTAGTGATCCTACTGCATTTAAAACACAGTCATCATTCTCAAGTGCTTAGTCAACTTGTTTTCCACCCTGTAATTGACAAACGTCCAACAGTGTCGTTCTTAGAAATCCTTTGATTTCCATACGATGTGTTTATTTTGCAATGCTCGTGAAACTCTACAATTACGCGAGTAATGGTGTTTGATTATCGGGAAGTCTATTATGTCACGCAACGAGCCTTCTCAGTCTTAACGGCGCACAGTATGTCGAATCCCAATTCTTGGTGGAAGAAATTAATAACTTCGTTAATAGTGATGGGATTCTATTAAAAGTTGGCAATATACCGTTTTCGAGGTCGCTAAATTCATTTCTGGCATCGTCTAAAGTGTACGATCATCGGGGGGTAAATATATAGAAGTAAGGGGTAAGGTGAGGTGTAAAAAATGACCGAAAGCAACACAAGAATCATCCTTTTTTGGTAGTAAAAATCACGATTTGTATGTGTATATGACAGTTTATGACAGTGGTAAACATACTATTTAAAACTGGATAAAATATGGATAACAATGAGACTTTCAGTCAAGTATGCTTGTTACACCTTATTTGAGGGAATAGACGAAGTCACTGTATGTATAATCATCCAGATTAAAAACGTATATTAAATTGTTATTAAACATAGAACAACGAAATATGCACAAAAAATAACATTTATTTTCTAAAAATAAAAAAATATTCGTCAAAATCATACAAACAATATTTCTTTATAATAAAATGTCATTTTACAGTCCTGTTAATGACGTAGTTTTAGTAAACACACTTCACACACGAAAACAATATTTTTTCTCTAGGAAAGCATGGGAATAAAGTCAACATATATTGAATATTAGGCCTATTTCTCCTATTGCAAATAAAAAGAAAACGTCCATTCGTCAAGTAATGTTCTCATTAATCTCACTCCCCTTAATATAATAATAACAAACTGTCTAATGTTCATCCGTCACCTGATTCTTCTGAAGAGTCCAGAGCATCGCAGTCATTGCTATACTGGTCATCATCATTTGATGTCAAAGTTCCTTGGGGGTCATTAAGCAGGCCTAACTCAATAGCTTCCATAGGTAAATTACCTATGTACGTGGCATTGTTATTCCTGCACTCCCGCATTTTTGTTAATACTATCGGATATCAACTTAATTTTGTTTCTGTGTGTCAGTAAGAGTTGTAGGATCAAATTTATTCATAACATATTGAAGTATGGCGTCTGTACGCCCCTATTTACGAAACGGCCACCACGCGTTGAAAAATTCTTCTCGCGGTAAAGCCCACATAGTCACTCAAAATAAGAAAATAAGCCATCATGCACATTCGTGCGCAACCAAACCACTACAGATCCTGAATCTACATTAAATTTCCTATCGAATGACGTTTAAAGTAAAGTGGCACTATGAGGTACTCATAAAGTAAATAATTTATTTAGTGCAGAAAGCTTGTATTACGCATAAAAGTGCGAACACATACCTCTTTTCACTATTCTATGAGCCGCAGAAGACAACACCTCGTTGAATTCACTAAAATCACAACGTTCGGTTCACTCCGACACCTCCTATCAAACGACCTGATAACTGCCAGGAAGACGTTTCAGCACCTATAACCTCCCTCCTACGCACCAGAGAGCGGAAAGGAAGACTGAAAGGTCACCATCCGGTTTGTTCACTATCGGATGAGCCAGTTTCCGCTTTCATTTGCGACAGTGAATTTATTTTTTTCCACCTAGATATGGGATTCGACACACTGTGCGGCGCGGGGATAGTCAATTGTGTACATGCTTAATCAATATAGCTCAGTACAGCGTAAGGGTGCCCTACAGGCGAGCATTGTATTGTATTCTTCACTCTTATATTGGCGTTGCCATGAGGGACTGCATTGCTACCAGTGGCTTCAATACAACACGAAGAATAGGTTCTGGTTCTGGCTAGGCTTTTCCGATATTCCTCGCTTCTGTTTTTGAGCCTCCGTGGCTTAGGCGGCAGCACGCCGGCCTCTCACCGCTGGGTCCGTGGTTCAAATTCCGGTCACTCCATGTGAGATCTGTGCTGGACAAAACGGAGGCAGACAGGTTTTTCTCCGGGTACTCCGGCTTTCCCTGTCAAAATGTCATTCCAGCAACACTCTCCACTATCATTTCATTTCATCTGTCATTCATTTAATCATTGCCCCTGAGGAGTGCGTCAGGCCTCGGCAGCCGGCACAGTTCATATCCTAGCCGCTAGATGGGGGCTTCATTCATTCCATTCCTGACCCGGTCGGAGACTGGAAGCAGGCTGTGGATTTTCCTCGCTTCTGTTTACTTTTAAATGATGGCTGGGTGAGGGGTGACATGAACAGGCTATTCTCAGAACATAACAATCAGGGCCGCCAAGCTAAAAGATCCCCTACTTACAAGGCACCATTATAAATTCATTTGAGTCTATTCCCAGCGGAGTACAAGATGTTTCTTATAGCAACTAAGGAACATTATAGGCGCCGGCCCCGTGGTGTTGGGGTAGCGCACATGCCTCTCGCCCGAAGGCCCCGGGTTCGATTTCCGGCTCCGTCAGGGATTTTAGAAACTGACGTGAGGGCTAGAACGGGGTGCACCCAGCCTCGTGAGGATAATTGAGTAGCTGTCTGACAGTGAGGCAGCGCCCTGGTCACGAAAACAAAGAATAACAGCCGAGGGGACCCGATGCGCTGACCACGCGTCACCCCAATATCTGCAGGCCATATGGATGGGCAGCGGTCGTTTGGTAGCCCTAAGCCCTTCAAGGGCTGTAGTGTCAGGGGTTATTTATTATTTTATTAAGGAACGTTATAACAACTATTGAGAACCTTTGGACCCTACTCATAACTACGAAATAGTAATAATTGGTTTTCTTTTAGTTCCATAGAACAAATCCATCCTTCGATGTTGAAAAGTTCAAATCTCGGCGCTGGCAGGGTCTAAACTGGATGTGTTTTCCCCCCGTTTTTTTCCACACTCCCTCCACGAAAATTACGTAATAGTAGCCTACTTTACTTCAAGTCCCGGGGTGCTTACACCATCCCTATCTCTAATAGTTACACATACGACTAGTCACGATAGGAATACAGGTTATCAGACAAGTTCATCACACACCCAACTACACGGGACTGATGACCAAGATATCCCAAGCCCCTCGAATTAACAACAAAATATAACAGAGCACTGTGTTTTATAAAGCTTGCATGGTATTCAGTGGCAGGGCGCACAGCTATAAAAGAAAAGGAAGGAAGCTTGTAGTTTTACGTGACGGTTAATCTCGCGATCGTATTTACGTGGAATCCAAACCACAGGTCATGGCATTTCACTTCGAAAATCTCACATATAATGACCAGGAATCGAACCCAGTCTACCTTGGTGAGAGGTAAACAGTTTGACCGCTGCACTACCATGCCCCCTGCGTATAGCTCTGTATGCAGTGTTGCCCAGCCCTACGAAATTTGCAGCTACCCATGTCCATTTCCCCTACCCTCAAGGTCAAGCTAAGCAGGTCGATGCGCTCCGAAGCTCCCCCTACTTCTCCTGGAGCACTCAGCTGGGCATCACTGGTCTAAACTCAATTAGTAACAAACTGAATACACACTGTGTAATAATTAAGACCCGGAAGTTCATGCAAAATCACATTTTTGCATATTTATGTTCTTAAAGTCGTATATTTCGTAAATTATTTTAATACCTAGTACGTTTCAGTCCTCTCTGCAAGTTAATATCAATTATTTTTACTCAGCATTCACTATGTAGCCTAAATATTGTAAAATTATTTTCAGTTTTAAAAATTCAATGGGTATTCAAATTGTATATCAGTTATACTTAAAAATTAACATAATCAAGTAATTATTGATGGTCAACACCACTTGAAGTTCCATAAAATAACATTTCCTACTCTTTAGAACTGTTTCTCAGTTGAGATATTAAAAAAAGAAAGAAGGTGTTGTTATTTTATGTCCACCTGTTCTTTACATTTAGAATAGAAACGCTAAAGAATACGGAGTGATCGCAATTGTCGCAGTTATTTCATATTGCATATTTTTAGCCTACTTCTCTCATTTTGCAAAAATGAGGAAAAAGTAGTCTTATGAGATCGATCCGGGAAAATGTGTGTCTGTCTGTCTGTCTGTCTGTCTGGCTGTGTGTGTCCCCCCCCCCCCCCCTATCAACTCCTAAACGGCTGCAGCTATCGAAACCAAATTTGGTAAAAATAAAGATCTATACCTGAATATCTCACGGCCATATTTGAAATTGACGTCAGTGCTACCAACTGCTGAAAAATCGCAATTGTAATTTGAGCTCTATGTTGGATATCTCAGAAGTTATGCATGCGAACTATTCCAAAATTGGCACACATATATGCAATAGCATTTCAGATAAATTTTCAGAAGACCATACATGCCAGTATTGCCAACTTGATTCTATGCCTGCCGATAGGTCCAATTTCTAAATGCTTGTAACTTCTATACTATCGATTGGATTTCAACCAGATTTCGTATGTACTATGTGTACTACAGCAGATATGACTGTGCGTATTCAATTAAGCCACCAGGGCTGCCAACTGTCAATAAATGCTCTCTCTATATTTTAACCCTAAAATCAATATATCAAAAAGTATACAAGCCAACAGCTCTAAAATTTGCACACATATAGTACCTGACATTCCACCTTATTTTGGTGTAACTTATATAGATCAGTGCTGCCAACACGATTCTAAGCCTGCCGATAAGTCCAGTTTTCAAATGCATATAACTTCTATACAAACAAATGGATTTCAACCAAATTTCGTATGTGCTTTGTGTACCATAACAGTTATGACTATGCGTATTCGTAAGAACAAGCAGGGCTGCCAACTGTTAATAAATGCTCTCTATATTTGTTTAATCCTAATATCAATATATCAGAAAGTATGCAAGTCATCATCTCTAAATGTTTCACACGTATAGTAGCCTACCTGACATTCTAGATTATTTTGGGTTAGCTAATATACCTCAGTGCTGCCAACATGATTCTAAGCTTCTGATAGTTTCCATTTTTAATTTCATGTAACTTCTATACTAAAAAATGAATTTTATCAAAAATTGGCACTTTAATAGATCGTAATATTTCAGATTAATTCTGAGCATCACATACATGACATTGTTCCCAAAATGATTTTATGCGCACTGATAAATCCAATATCAAACTGCATGTAACGTCTATACTATCCATTTGACTTCAGCCAAATTTTGTATGTGCATTCTATACCTTAAGATATGGAACTAAGTATATATTCAGAGTCCCCAGGGCTGCCTACTGTAGTAAGTTACTCTATTACTCTCTTACTTGATTTCGTCATTATTCTAGATAGGTCTATGTAGATTGGCATCAATCTGAAATTTTAAGAAAAGTAGGCTCCTTAGTTCGTCACGGAACTACTTGTTTGAATTGTGATGCATATTAAACCAATATTTAGCGCATTTTTGCATGCATATTTGGTTGGTTCTTAAGTTTAGGGGCTGCGACAACGCGGTCATGTAGCCCCGTGTACTTTGGGTGTGTGTAGAATCTGTCTGATAACCGGTGTTAATTGTGATGACTGTATTAGTGTGTGTATCTGTTTTAATTCAAGTAAGGACTGCATACGATCAATTTTCATGTAGTTCCTACTTTTGCCGCCAAACGCCACCGTCAACGACTACTAGTTCAGAACTTAGCTACCAGACGTCACCGCAGTCGGCTCTTGGCAACGAACGTAGGAACCTAAGAGCGTTGTTTACATTCTTAACCTATACAATTTAGCTTCACACAGGTGTAATTAGTGGAAGGTTCTTTAACATGCCATAAATCTATGACATGGGACCGCCGGCTTTACTTTCCCTCCGAAGGAAGGCATACTGAGGGATTTTTAACGCTCTTAAAAATCCGACGACTTCGGCCGGATTTGAACCCGCGATCGTGGGCATAGAAGCTCAGCATGCTACCAACTACGCCACCGAAGCCCCTGCATGCATATTTATTCATTTATTAGTGCATGAACTTCCGGGCCTTAGTAATAATACAGTACTTGATACGTCTCTTTCTAATAACGTAAGACGCCATCCAGGTGACGTAGGGTACAAATGCTTAAACAAACAAACAAACAACATAACTTATATAAATCTCTACATAGTATAAAACAAAGTAAGGAAGGAAGCTTTTAGTTTTACGTGAGCGTTAATCATGAGATCATGAGCCACGGGACCTCCTTTTTAGGTGGAATCCGAACCACAGGACATGGCATTTCACATCGAAAATCTCACATGCATTGACCAGGAATCGAACCCGGTCCACCTTGGTGAGAGGCCAACAGCTCGACCGCTGCGCCACCACGCCTCCAAATAAAACCAAGTCCCCGATTCTTGGATGTATCGGGTAATCTCGAGAACCACTGGATGGATTTTGATGCGGTTTTCACCATTCTGTAAAGGATTTCTCGAGGAAGGTTTCTGTAGAAAAACAATCATTTATGATCAAAGGAAGCCGAACAGAAACGATTTCAGTGATTCGAGTCGAAGAAAAACCTGTATGTAGTCCGTGCGCCTTTATAGCTTGCGCTGGGTAAACCGTTAAAAATATCTATATACTATGAGTGTAAGAATTGTTCAGCATGAAAAGTTCGACAAAAATGTCCGCGACAGCATATCTTTATCTTTAATACATCGCCCACCATAAGTGTTTTTACGTTTTCATTTCTTTCAACAATCTCCATTCAGTGAAAATTTAAAATACTAGCTTCGGAGAGAGTTTACGAGCTAGCGAGTGAATTTATTTATTAATCTCATGCAAATATTTTTCAGCTTTAGGGAAACACTCATTGCAATTGGGTACAATCGTGTTGACCGACTGAAAAGCATTACTTTCGATTACTAAGAGAACACTGAAAAATGGCTTTCAACACGATACTGTTATAGAAATAATTTTAACTAGCAGACCCAGGCGAGAACTCTCGCATAATGGGTTGTGTGCACCCCATGTGTACAGACTACCCACCCGGCTCTAGGTGATATGCAGGCTGTACGCGACACATTTGTGCCAGGGGCTACAGTCTTGTTTATTTGTTTAAAATCACTTTATAAACAAATAAATATATTTCCGTTGACTTATCAAGAAATGCAAGATTTTTCCTGTACTATTGAGATGATTTGGAAGATTTTGGTACGAACCACACCTCTTCTAACTCCCTCTGATTTAGGAGCTCGAGTTTTGTGAAACATACACCTTAGCGTATTATACAGGGTGAACAAAAAATGCCGCACTTGGAGGTCAGCATGCGGTTCCTCGTCGAAATTAATGACAAAAGTTAATGTTGCAAAACCTAGTCTCGCCAATAGGTTTAACAGAAATGCATATTAAGAAACGAGGCACTGGCAACGCTGTAACTGCATGCAGCGTGGCCAAAAGCAAGTCGCAGGAACTCGGCGCAATGCCGGAGCTTTCTCTGTACATTCTGATGCACTGCAGGATATGACAGTGTTGCCAGCTTCTCGTATTCATACTTGTGTTTTCAAACAGCACCGGATCCGATTTTGCTATTGAAACTTTTGTCTTGCAATTGGATGAGGAATCGCATGCCGACCTCCCAAGTGCGGCATTTTTTGTTCACCCTGTATATTAAGATAAGATAAGACTTCTCACATCAGGAATAGGACACAGGATATTTTTGACCCATTAAAAATTCAGCAATGTATTGTACACATAACACAAGATTTGTAAGAAAACCATAGGCCTATGCGATGGAATGTTTTAGTGTTCTTCCCGTATTCAGTGTGCAAATATCTTTCAGAAATACATAAGCAGTTGCAGACCTGTGTAATTATAGTCAAACTAGCGAAGCTCGAGTTATGTGACAACTCCTGCAGTGGTCGAATTGCAGTCTCGCATTACAACTTATCACAGATAAGCATGGAGAACTGTATTGTGCCCACTACAGAGTGGATACAATGCTACATGCAACCCAACACCTGTCCTCAGACATTCCTGAAGCAATGACATGACACAACAGGTTATTTCACAATAACAAAGACAAGAACATTCTTCGAATGCTCTTCACATATGCTCAGACCATGTTGTACACGTTGTACCCGTACATGACCTTGCAAACATAAAGCCGATGTTTCTGGCTTCTGGTTCAAGGCAGCGCGGCGCAGCGAACTGTGCTTCAAAAGACGTGTTCTACTGTTTTTTCATTCAGAGTATGGGGACATATTTGCTGTGTGTGCGTTCACATGCCGACCAACCTGTGTTATTGCTGTAATCAGCGTAACTATGAATGTCTTCATGTGTAAAAAGAAGGGCCACGATGTCGAGTAATGATTGAACACCATTTCTAGAATGTATAAACCTGCATCTAACCTCGTGAACGTCTATTCGTCGAGTCGAGACAGTGCCCCTGGCTACCCAGACAGGGAAACACGCCCAGTTCACGCCATCGGCTCTGCCGGACAGGGGTAGCCAAGGAGCACCGAGATCATTAGGCATGCCGTAGCCCTAGAAAAGACAAGACTTGCTGCACTGTAACTTATACTGTTGCCTGTCATAGCAGTTAAGAACTTATTAATTAATTAATTAATTAATTAAATACATAAACGAACAATAAATAAACCTCGGTGTAGCATGTAACCGATAAGTCAGCCCGCTTCACATGTAGGCTATAACTTACACAGCACTGAAGTTGGCGTACGTTACAACTTATCACAGATAAGCATGGAGAACTGTAATGTGCCCACTACAGAGTGGAATCACGTGCAATCACGCCTACAGCTGTATTTACTTCCACTATCTCGACTCGGCGAACAGACATGATCTCAGTGAAACTTTGCATACATGAGGGCACTTCATCCTCAGTTTTCTCAACAACGTCGTAGTGTTTGTTGTTGTTGTTTCATCTGAGGGGCTTTGACATCGTAGTCTTTTAACACCGTGTACTTAGATGGGTGTATAGGTAATTTTGTCTGATAACCTGTGTTATTGTGATGGCTATATACGTGTTTGTAATTCATGTGAGGATTAAGAAGGAGGCGGCCGTGTCCTCAATATAGGAACCATCCTGGCATTTGCCTGGACGTAAAGTGGAGAAAACCACTTCCAGAATGGCTGAGGTGGTAACCGACCGCACCTCTTCACAGTTTTGCTTCACGAGGCTGAGCATACCCTGCTCCAGCCCTCAGATCAGGTTTTTTTGTGGGGGGGGGGGGCGGAGTTGGGAATCGAACCCGGACTACCGAGGGTGTCAGCCAAGAATGCTAGCCGCAACACCAAAAGGTGGTCTTCCCAACAAAGTACTGTACTTACGATGTCGTCACCTAAATATATTGCAGTAATGTTTACTAGACTTTCGTCGCTAAACAGGTAACTTAGCTTAAATACACGACCGCTGAATAGTTCGACTCCTATACCATTGCCCGCCACAAAACCACTAGATACTCAAACTCCTTTACCATTAATGCTACTCCAGGATAGTTGAAGATAAAGTGTAATAAAGTTTAGAGAGAAGCCCATAGCCACAAGCAGGCCTAGTGTCTCTCAGAGTGTAGCAGTTCATCGTCTTCTCTCTTTCTCCTTCTCCACCATCATCCATATCCCTTCTTCCTCTTCCTATCATTAGCTTACTATCATCTTGAGATAATTCTGAAGAACTTTTAACATACGGTACTGAATTTGAAATTGTTCTCGTTCCGTATTTTAGCAACTACAACAATTAGATTTTACTCTCAGTATTATAATTCAGTTTTAGCCTATCTTCATTTTTTGAAAAAAAAAATAGGCTTATGAAATCACCCTTTCTCCACGTGTGTGTATGTGTGTGCATCCGGCTGTGTATAAACCCCCCTAATAACTTCTAAACGGCTAGAGCGATTTCAATGAAACTCGGTAAGTACATAGTACTATTTTGGCCGACCCCGACCGTGCCCTTCAAATTGTATTACGTCTCACCAATCCAACATGGCGGCTGTGCGAAATATACACCGGCATTCTATATCTACGAAACTATTAGTCATATCACCCTGAAATTGTGTACGGTGATAAAGGGCACTTCTAGACGTTCAGGTATGTGCGTTTCAAAAACCTGTTAACTACAAAACGAACATGGAGGCCAAGCGAAGTTGAAACATTTGAATAGACTTTTCTCGCGATTTAAACATCCGAACGCAGTGAAACTTGGTACAGCAAATAACTATACAAATTACAATGAAATGACATCTAATTAACTTCAATTGTTTACATAACCTCAAGGTGGTGGCTGGCCAAAATTTTAAAATTAAGTTTATATTTCCTGTGTTCTAATCATGCGATCGAAATCAACGTTTGAATAATGAACGTAAACAATAATCCTCATCTAATAGTACATAACTCTATGACCTACATACATTGAAATCCAACATGGCGACCATCGGAAATGTTAAGACGATTCTCAATATCTATTAATCTATGACAGCAATAAAACTGAAATGTTGTATGTGTATAGAGGCTATAAACACAAATTCACCTATGGGACGTTCAATAACCTGGTAAGCACAAATACAACATGGCGGCGACGCGAAATTTAAATATTCAAATGGACGTTTCTCGCGATTTAACAATCCGAGCGCAGTGAAACTTGGTACGATATATGCTTATAAAAATGTTAATCCGCTGGCATCAAATTCATTTAAATTATTTTCATAATCACTAGATAGCGGGCAAGCGAAATTGTAAAATCTCGTTTTCATTTCTCGTGTCCTAATCATGCGATTGAAATTTGAATAAAACACCGACACAATAATCTTCATGTAATAATACAAAAGTCTAAGGCCTATATATATATATATATATATAAATCCAATATGGTCACCATCCAAAATATTTCGACTGTTCTCAATATCTACGAATCTATTACAGCAATCAAACTGAAATTTGTACGTTGATAGAGGCAATGAATATAAGTAGGATATATGAAAATATGCTGTATAGTGCTTCATGGAACTACTTGTTATTTATAGCATTAATAATAGTTCTGATTTTATCATGATAAATTGTGGCCTTGACCTATGGCTTCTACCAACTTACTATTACCAAATTCTGGAGTTAGGTGTACTGCCGTATTTAACTTTTTTAAACGTATTCTGGACATATGGGTTCTTTGTAAGAGAAGGCCATGTAGCCTTAACAGCGCCAAGAAAGAAAGAAAGAAAGAAAATAAACAAATGAATAATAAAATAATAAATAAATAAATACTGGGAGGTGGAATAATAATAACCATAATAATTTATAGCTAGGCTGGCTGCGTGGCTCAGCAGCAACGTTCTCACTTGCTGTACCCAAGGTTGCAGGATCGAATACTGGCGCAGCCAGTTGGCATTTGAAGGTGCGCAAATGCGAGGGAGCCGTGTCGGAATATTTACTGGCACGTTAAAGATCCCCTTCGGGCAATATTCTGGCACCTCGGCGTCTCTAAAAGCCGCCGTTGTTAGAAGGGACGTAAAACCAAAAATATTATTATCATTATTATTAATTCATAGCTAAGTACCTGACCGTACGTAAGTACTAAGTACCTTCAGAAAAGCCTTCAAACCACAATACTGCGCTTCCTTGACTCCAACTAGTTTACTGACCTTTAAATGCTGAAATGTGAATAGTTAAACATTCTTTGTTTCAAATCCTAAGCGCTTTAAAATACACAAATGAACAATTAAACAGCAGTCAGGAGATTAATAATAATGTGTTTGAGACTTACGTGTCTTGAAATAGAAACACAAAAGATACGGCATACTAACAACATTATTATAGACACCATCATTATCTCCCAAAACCTAGGTCACCGAATTTTAAAAAACAATAAAACACAAGGAAAGTCACAGCCATAATTGATCAGTAGGGTGGTGGTAATCGTCGTGCAACTCCACGTACATCCTAGCAATTGAGACTCACTTTTGAGTATTTGTTAAACGGTTAATTAGACTAAAATTTGGATATTCACGATGGCGTTGATTGCCAGAATTGTCATCCTGATTTTTCCATTAGCTGTTGGTCAGCAGCGAACAATGCTTATTGACGGCGCGTGCTACTGCCTAACATTTGAGTCGTCACTCGTTAATGAAGAAGGTGAGAGAATTACAGAGTAACTTGCTCAATGTGAACATGACGTCCGCTGAGACGTAAGAGTCTGCGTCTAAAGGAAGAAAAGAACCGAGAAGTATTTCAGGCTTATACAGTGGGAGCCTTCTCTATAGAATGGAACCTTGCCGGGGCCGTGTGACGGGCGTAGAGCGTTGAGTTAGCGCCAGTTGACTAGCATCTACCGTTCCACAAACGCGGGTCGAGAAACCCCGGATGCGGTCATAGCTTGTTTACATTCCCAGCTGGCAAGATACCATAGTTGAGAGAGTTAAGACTTGTGGTGAAGTACTGTAGCCTATCTCGTATCCCGTGAGCAAAACACCTAATTGAATCAGTCATTTGAGAAATCCCACATCTGCAATTTGCAATTTGAAATTGCCTGTACCACCCGAGGAAGGGAATTCACTGAATATGTCATTATCAAGTATCAGTAGGTACAGATAAGGCATCTTCTACCTACTGGAAATACCGACAGCAGTGGCTACGCTCACTAAAGCGCAGCGTTAGGTCATGAGACCAAGCTCCTTGCCGACTCGGTAGACGCGTGGGTTGGAGCCCCAACGTCGGCCGTCCTTGAAATGGTTTTCCGTGGTTTCCCATTTTCAACATCAGGCAAATCCAAGGACGGTACCTTCTGACAGCCCACGGCGGCTTCCTTCCACATCCTTGCCCAGTTTCATTCATCTTCATCCATTCCATCTCTCATCCCGACACGCAGGTCGCCCACGGACGTCGACTAGAAAGACCTGCACTCGGCCTCTCAGGTGTCCCCACGACAAAAGAATACTATTGGAAATGCATTTCAAGCAACTACTCTGAAATTCATGTAGCCTAAGTAATGCTGATTATTAATTACGTTAAAAATATGTTAACCGAGGATGAGGAAATGTGTGCGTTTCATCAAAACAAAGAAGAAAACATTTTCATAAATTGATGTTCCTCAGTGTAGCGGAGAATCTTTTTTCTTTCTTTCTTTCTTTCTTTCTTTCTTTCTTTCTTTCTATCATTTCACATGAACTGGGCACAAAATGCGCATGGTTTCCTATGAGACCCTGGGCCCAGAGCGGGACAGGTGCAAGGTGAACGCGATGAAAATGAGCCATACGGTCCCGTCTCATGTTACATTGTATCGTGTCGTGTTTGTTTTGTAACGATTACACTCCAGCGTTTCTTGCGTCATACCATTCATGTTGTATTTGCACTGTGCCTGCGGAGCTGATTGTGCAAGTAGAGCGACTCTTGTCTCGTCTGCAACAGAGGATATCCCAAGATTCGGCTTTCTACTTCATATGAGAAATGAACAGTCAGTTGCTAGGCAACGTCATTCAATCAACCCGACAATTATGTAATTAAAGCTTCCAGGTTCCTGCGGCAGGGCGGTTAATATAGAATATTCCAAGTCGAATTCGTGGTGTAGTGGGCATCAAATTCGCGTCCCACCAGAGACCAGAACATACAAATGGCATCTCCGCTGCAGTTCCACAACCTCACTTAGGTAGAGAGAAAACGGAAGGAACCCCGTAGTTTAACGTGACCGTTAATCTCGCAACACGTGGAATCCGAACCACAGGACA
Source organism: Meconema thalassinum (assembly GCA_946902985.2). Taxonomy (NCBI): domain Eukaryota; kingdom Metazoa; phylum Arthropoda; class Insecta; order Orthoptera; family Tettigoniidae; genus Meconema; species Meconema thalassinum. The sequence continues at coordinate 939,594,379 of OX336389.2, read as the reverse complement.
TGACATTTCACTTCGAAAATCTCACATGCATTGACTGGGAATCGAATCCGGTCCGCCTTGGTGAGATGCAATCAGTTTCACCGCTGCGCCACCACGACCCCGAGAGTAGGGAGAGAGAGATATTATATAAGTCGGCCAAATGCAGTGCGAAACGAAACAGTGATATTTCCCGTTTGCCACATGACAGTCATCCCGAGTGTAACGGTACACTCGTCTAATTTATTGTGTGACATGAGATTATGAACTGAATAAATAATGTATGCATCTATACAAGCAGCTAAAAAATATTACAATTATTATTAGACTACATTATTATTATTATTATTATTATTGAAGTAACTTTACACATTAGCTTCCTTTGGAGCGGTCGTAACTGTTGAGTAAGACTCGAAAATCAGACCACATTTGGGATTCGAACTCAAATATCTAACATTCCGGGGTTCTGCAATAGATGGAGTCGCCTCCATGAGCCAACACTGCGGCCTCTTCTGCCTCTACACCTCTCACTTTGAAATCGTTGAACAATGAATCAAAACGTTCGCCTCCTAGGTCTATCTCTGCTTCTCTTACGCTTTATACCTCCTAGGTAATCTCCTCTACACCATTCTCAACATATGGCCCCACCATCTGAGTCAGCTCTTACGAAAAGCGTCATCTAATATATTCATGTCTAACATATCATTTTATCTCTTCGTTACGACCAACCCCTGCCATTGCTTACATCTATTTGTCCCAATAATCATTCGTGCTACCCTCATATCAGTTACTGCACCTCCAGCTTATGTATCAGATATCCTGTGTCTACCAGCTCTCACTGCCAAACAGCAAGGTCGGTATAAATACTGAGTGATGCAGAGAGGGTTTTGTCGCTACTCTAACTTCTTTCTTGGGATTGAAAAACACAAAATGATGTTTACTGGACGGGTTGTTCCCGGAGTACACTGCTCAGAACTTTACCTAACGATTGAAAAAAAGGGACATAAACTCTCATATAATATAACTACGGGAGAATAAGGCATAGAGTTAAAACGACGAAGATAAATTTTATATATGAATAGTAAGTAATTGGTACCGACCGCTCTAACTCGTGCCTCACTGGTATCGTGAGAGCATGAGTTCGAACCCCACCTCGGCCGACCAGAAAATGGATTTCCGTGGTTTCTCCATTTTCACCCCCAAGCAAATGCTGGGACTGTTCCTTTCAACAGGTCCACAATCGAATTCCTTCCCCCTCCCTACCCTAACATTTCCTTCATTAGGCCCATGTTAGCAGTCGCCTGGGCGATCGGCCTGTCACCATCCTCAGTTGTATCTGCTAACAAAGTGTGTTCAGCTCCAAGACACTGTTCTTGTGGCGGTAGAGGAATAATCCCTCGCAGAGTCCACGGGCGAAGCCAAGCAATAACAAAAAGTAATTGGTTAATGCATTAACAAAGGGTTCAATTTTAAAAAATGTTCTAGGAAGAGTACGGTTAGCTTGTGGTTTAACGTGGCATTAATAAGTCAAAGAACCTGCTTTCATTTGTGTGGAATCCAAACCTTTCGATGTGATTGTCATTCAGTAAGTCTCAAGTGGATTCAAAAGTTCAAGATATAATTTTAAATACATATAAATGTTACAAATATTTAGTCCTTATTTTTAGGCAATTTCGAAGATGTGCTCTTTATTCTTCCCGCATAATACTAAGGGTCGCCTTATGCTTTGAATATACAGTTTTGGTGTAATGGTGTTGCATACGTGCCGAATTCACGCGCTAAACAAATATAATTCTCACCACCCTATAATATTCCCACGTCGGTGCTTCTGCTCACTAAAGCACATAATCGATCAGCAATAACAGAGATGTATGGTAAAATGTGCCTCTGTACAATCATAACAATTGAGTTATACGACAAATTACGAATATAATGCGTTGTTGTTGTTGATTCTTTAGGGGCTTTGCGACATCGAGGTCATGTAGCACTGAGTACTTGGGTGTGTGTGTCGTATTTGCCTGATAGCCTGTGTTATTGAGATGGCTGTATTAGTGCGTGTATTTGTAATTCAGTTTACGATTGGGAAGGAGGCGGCCGTGGTCATAAGTTAGGAACCATCTCGGCATTTGCCTGGAGTAGAAGTGGGAAACCACGGAGAACCACTTCCAGGATGACTGAGGTAGTAATCGAACCCGACTCTTTTCGGTTTTGCCGCACGAGGCTGAGTGTACCCCGTTCCAGCCCACACACCAGAAGTAATTTTTTTGTCAGTGCCGGGAATCGAACCCGGGCCTCCGCGGTGACAGCCAAGGATGCTAGCCAATACGCAACGAGGCAGACGAGTATAATGCATATAGTTTATATGCTTAGAGTAAATATACGACTTTTCTAGCGCATACATCGCGTAATTTGTCAGATTGTAGTGCATTTACTTCCAAATTCTACTTATAATAGGTTTCCATGTCTGCAGAAGTGCGTGCAACTGTAGAGAACAGGAGCCCCAGAACCTACAACACGCTACAATCCCAGCATTTCTCCTGTAAATGTGTGGAAAAAAACCATGTAAAATCTCGGGTTTTCCTCCGAAAGCCACTATAGCTCGGGATATAAACACAGGGTTTCCAGACTTCTAGTGAATAATGCGAGATATTCCTCAGGAAGATGCAACAAGAGACGACAAAACGACCTGACACGTACGCACAATGCAACAACGGAAAACAAGCATGCAGCTCATTAGTATGCTGAAACTTTAGTTGTAGACGCGTCCAACAAAGGAAATACACGCAGCAAGTTTGAGAAGACCCAAAACAACTGGTTTAACGTCACGCAAGGAGGGAACTGGCAGAATACTAGCAGAGAATGAAGGGGCGCTCAACGTGAAGGAATGATGAGGGGTGTAAATAATCACCTCCATTTATAGCCTTGAATTCTTCCCGTTTTCAGCACCACACTGTCAGGAAATACAGAATTGTGTGTTCAGATAGTAGGCTTACTGTAGCCTATACAGTATAGGCTACAAGTAAGACAACGTAGCCCCATGATTGGATTTTACAGGGCCGCAACTCATAGCCTAGGAATAATGCGGTAAGAAGGTCTAGCGCGACCTCACTCAAAGTACGGTGGCTCGACTTGAAACCATGGGGTGCTACTAGTCATATCAAGCAGCTACTCAATTTCCCGCAAGAAGCTGTGTGGGCCCCGTTCTTAAATCTTATGGAGTAGGGAATCGAACACAGGGCCAACTAGGTTAAAGGCAAGCATTCTCCTCGCATATTAAATTTTAAATACCATAAGCCTTGCTAGAGAGATATGAATCAGAGAGTGCTACTTAATAATATCAGCCCTAGAGGTATAAAGGGGATTAAAACCCAAACAAATCAAAGGTAAGGGTGCAATATCTGTAATTCTAAAAATAACACATCAATGATAACATGAAGCATGGGAGATTAGATAATTTTTATGCATTGTAAAATGACTAAACAGAGCTCAGGACACAGCTAATAAAGACAAGTAAACAATTAAATCACGCTCAAATAATGTGATATATTTTTGTCAACCACCAAAGATTTTTGAATGGTGTCTGAGGATATAAACGCTTCTCTGTAGAGATGTACAGCATTCAATCTCCCCTTAATATCCGAGGCGGTTCCCTGGTCTCCTGTCGGTCTTTCTTTCACAACGTCGCGTCGCGCCGCGCCGCCGGATCCCTATTGGGTCGGACTACCCGCGGTGCAACAGAGAGCGACATTTCCTTAGCTGTCTCCATCACTTGACGAGACGAAACTAAATACACGCGAGTGGGAAACATTTTACTGACCAGAGATTTACTAACGCAAGCAACATCAAAACATCTTAACACATTAATGAGGAATGTGCTGTATTGAAGGAAGAGTGATGCATGAGCTGTATTGAAGGGATAGTGAGGAATGGGCTGTATTGAAGGAAGAGTGAGGAACGGGCTGTATTGAAGGAAGAGTGAGGAATGGGCTGTATTGAAGGGAAGAGTGAGGAATGAGCTGTATTGAAGGAAGAGTGAGGAATGAGCTGTATTGAAGGAATAGTGAGGAATGGGCTGCATTGAAGGGAAGGGTGAGGAATGAGCTGTATTGAAGGATGAGTGAGGAATGGGCTGTATTGAAGGGATAGTGAGGAATGAGCTGTACTGAAGGGAGTTGTTCTTGTTTCATTTGAGGGGCCTTGGCCATCGTGGTCATTTAGCCCCGTGTGTGTGTATAATTTTATCTGATTACCTGTGTTAATGTGATCGATGTATTAGTGTGTCCTTAAGTTAGGGAACATCCCGGCATTTGCCTGGAGTAGAAAACCACTTCTAGGTTGGCTGAGGCGAGAATCGAACCCACCTCTTCTCAGTTTTGCCTCACGACGCTAATTGTTCACTGTTCCAATCCCCAGGGCCGTTTCCACCAACGTCAATTATCTCGTAATTCATCTTTAAAGGTTATTTATTTAACGTTGCACGAGCATTTCATCAAACACAAACGCTCGTTAACTTACTACTAACAAGGAATTTCGTTCAATGGCCAAATCTGACCACTAAAGCATCGTTAAAGTGGAGGGAAACAGCTGAACTCTACCTCGCGTATCCCTCAATGGCAGTTTGTTTCATAGTTTCACACGAACTTTCATCCATATGAATATAAAATTTGTTTAAAACAAATTATAAAATATCATCAAGAAGAATACGGATATTAAAAATAAAAAATCATGCCCGAAGTGGGATTCGAACTCCTTCCAGCTCTGCATAATAAATTAAAAGCTACAACGCACTCGCGTGCGCTACGAAGACAACGTGGAAAGCGTGTCCTATTGAGCTAATTAAACAATGTAGGCCTATACACACAACTGTCAGTTCTCCTAAATACTTTGTTCATATTATTTTAAGCTTTTGCCACGAATAAGGTCTTCTGTATTTCCCTTCCTTTATAACTATGTTCCAAAATAACTCAAGGCAGCATCGCAAACAGCGATGACTGCTACACGCTTCTTAATCTGTCCGCCATGTTTCTCCAGGAAGAACCCAAGTCTACGCATGCGCGAGAGCCGTACAGCATATTTAAGTAATTAAGAACCCGAGTGGCCTCGTGAAATGCATTAACGATAATCACTAATTAACCCTCGTGAAAATGAAAATCCACAGCCTGCTTCCAGTCTCCGACCGGGTCAGGAATGGAATGAATGAAGCCCCCATCTAGTGGCGAGGATATAATTAACCCTCGTATTTAAGTAAAATAGGAATTAACTAACTAATCATTAGTATAGAGTTGGTGAAAGCAACCCTCAGACCAGAATTAAATTTGCAGGCAAAGACGATAACCAGACCTGGACCTCCGGGGCGGCAACCCAGAATGCTAGCCGCTACACTAAGAGGTGGTCGCATATTTTAAGGGATATCACTTGAAGTGAAACAGTGAGACTGAATCGACTCAGCCATTGACTTAAAAGAAAAAGATAGCCCACGAAATAACTTGCAAAGGCTTGCAATTCCTCAATGCCGGGAAAGTACCTTATTTCAAGTACCAGGCACCTACCATATTCCCGATCCTAATAAATACAGTCATCACAGAAACACACAGGTTATCAGACTAATTGATCACCGACCCAAGCACAAGGGGCTGATGACCAACGAATAAACACAAACTATGAATACTCTGATCACAAAGATTTCCATCTCCTCGGCCTCACCCTTCACTGAATTGTTTGTTTAAGAGATAATGAGCACTCCGATGAAAATGGCCACCCAGATAGAATAGTATTGCCAAACTCGGGCTTCGAACCATGGAACAATCAGCTACGTACAGTGGGTAAAAATGAATTCATACACTACATTTTACCCTGATGGTGTCTATAATTTGTCTTGCAGCATTATGGTATTCCATAGGTTTGTATAAGGACCTTTTGGCAGTAAATTACACACAAACATATTCTAGTAACACGAACACAATAGTTAATAACGGAACAAAAGGCATATTCGTAGGCAAAGAAAGTATTCATACGCGACCAATGTTTGTAACCATTGGACTGTTAGACGCCCTTCCCCCGTCTTAAGGCGTGACGACAAGCGAAAGTCTACTCATCGTAGTGTTCTTAGATGAGACTGCTTACTTTACGTCTGACAGTGGTACAAAATGGATCGGAAATCACAAGAGTTGAGTGCCGGCTGCAAAGTCCACACAGTTTCATTTTTTAAACAAGGATTCAGCTATCGGAAGATTGGGAAGCTGGTGAAACGATCTCGTGCGACTGCCCAGTATATTATTAACAAGTTCAAGACGGGATCGACCGCTAATGCAAAGCGACAGGGACGACCAATGGTCTTTCGCAACGTGAATCTCGCCAATTGGTTCGTGAAGCCTCGAATTAGTGCAGCTGAACTAGGGAAAACGCTTGCTTCACGTTCCGGGAAGATTCTTACACCTCAAACTATCCGGAATCGGCTCCATGAAGCAGGCATTAACGGCAGAGCAGCGCGAAAGAAACCTGTTATAAGTGAGATAAACCGAGGGAAGAGGTTGGCATTCGCTAAGGAATATATAATCATGAGACAAGACTTCTGGAAGACTATTTTATTTTCGGACGATAGTAAATGTTTGGATCTGATGGTCGATAGTTCGTTTGGAAAAGACCAAATACAGAACTGGAAAGCAACAATGTACTACCAACAGTGAAGCATGGAGGAGGCCACGTCATAGTATAGGGCTGCAGGAGTTGGTGAACTGGACGTAATTGAAGGTAACATGAATGCTCAGGGCTACATCAAAGTGCTCCGGGGTAATTTGTCTAGGAGTGTTGTGACATTAGGCATACAAGATACCTATTTATTTCAACATGACAACGACCCCAAGCATACAGCCAGAATTACGCGAGAGTGGCTGTTGTACAATGCTCTAAAAGTATTTCCCACGCCACCGCTATCTCCTGACGTTAACACCATTGAAAATTTATGGGTCGATTTCGAAAACAAAATCCGAAAATTAAGTGTTCATCCAAAACGCAACTAGTAGACAATTTGCGAAATTGTTGGTCTGATATTACACCAGACTTCACGAACAAGCTTGTTAAATCCATTCAAAGGAGGCCCCAGGCCATTATAAATGCAAAAGGTTGGCATACCAAATATTAATTGCGTTTGTATACTATATAAAGTCTCATTTGTGGTGTGTATGAATACATTTTGGGTACTCCAAGAATGGTTTTTGTTTCATATTGTAATATGTATTGTGTTTGAAAGGTTTTCATTTTTAGGTATTGAATAAGTGGTACTTCTCGTTCTACATAATGCAAACACGACGTTCTCTGGCCATATATTAAACCAACATTCAAAAATAATATGGTGTATGAATACTTTTTTTTTACCAACTGTACTCGGCCACCTTTGCTTTTGGGGCTCCTTGTCAGTGATACAGTTATACAGTATTCTAGAAGCTGTTCGGATTTTTGTATGGTAAGCTTATACACAATCAAATAATACGCACGTTTCCAATGAACTAATTAAAAAGAGAGACTGGTTTGGCAGCTCAAAGGCGTCTATTTTTCCGCAATGCATATCAGCTATAGACGGATTAATAAAGTCAATATATACGTGGGTAAATACGATGAAACCCTGCTAAAAGTGACAAAACATCAAAGGACATAAATAAATTCCCAACGTCCCATTGATAATAGCTAAATGATCAACGTAACATCTCTATCACGAATCGTGATTGATGTAATTGGCGAGAATTGGAAATCAATTAGTCTCCAATATTACTCAGCGACTCTTGTGACATAAGTAGATAGTAATGTATGGAACGTGGTAGCAAGGTCCAACCACTGTAAGGCAGCTACCTACTACACACCAATGAATGAAATATATCTCTACTTAGTATAAAACAAAGTCCCCGATTCTTGGATGTCACGGGTAATCTCAAGAACCACTGGATGGATTTTGATGAGGTTTTCACCATTCTGTAAAGAATATCTGTAGAAAATAATTAATTTATGTTCAAAGGAAGTCAGGCAGTAACGATTTCAGTGAAAAAGTCTGAAAATAACTGACGTTCGTGTGCTTTTTAAGCTTACGCTGGGAAAACCGTCAAAAATATCAATATACTATGAGTGTAAGAATTGTTCAGCATGAAAAGTTCTACAAAAATGTCCCCGAGAGCATATCTCTATCTTCAATACATCACCCACTATAAGTGATTTTACGTTTTCATTTCTTCCAACAATCTCCATTCAATTACTGAGGCGACAGTTTATGAGCTAGCTAGGGGTGAGCCTATGACCCCAGTTACAGCCAGCAGCAAACTGTCGAGTCGTGTTGAGTGAAGACTTCAGAGAAGAGTGGTTGTGTTCAGAGTTTCCCTGGAAGTGCAACTCGGCTTTTCTTTATTTCGCCTGTGAACTTTTCGTTCCGCAAAATACACAGTCAAGTTACGAATGAACGGAAGGGGAATTTGTGTTTCATGCACCTCGCCATTCTTAAATTACGTCTGACAAGAATTCGTTGCACATACATCTCCATGATAATATAATAAATAGTCCAGTCAGTGATTTTAACCCATCATGCCGAGACGTAAAACGGATATAGATCGAAGTTCATTGACATCGAAAATAACGCGCTTATCACGTAATACATTCATAACTGCTCCCGGGCGAAGCCGGGAAGGGGTTGCTAGTAATTCTATAAAATATGTTCTATTTTACATGAAGAATCGAAATATTGAGGAAGTATTTGATTCCTGACATTTACTGAGATGTACAGATTATAGTTAAATAATAACTCAGTTATAATAATATTATTATCAACAACCGTGGAAGTCAATCCATGGTCCAGTTTGCAATGCGCAGATCGGACTGGGTCGGACATACTTTTACATCAAATGTAAATACTGTTTGAAATTCGATGTCATTGTTGTGCCTGTAATATAGGAGTGGTTATATTATTTGTGGAGGGGGGGGGGGGGGGGTGGAAATTTGGAAGGTTGCCTCGGGATTTTGAATCACGTACCCTCCCAACGTTTTCCCAGACTCTGTCTGGAGTCAAACCTCGAACCACCTCCATGCTCAGAATATGGGCTATTTAATAGGTGACTGTCCTAGTCCCAACATGCCTGAGAAAGGGATGACCCCTTGCGTGGTTCATCGTGATTTCAGTTTACAGGTTTATTGCACTGCGCAAAATAAATAGGGGAGCAAGATTTATTATATCATCTAGGCACGAACTATTTCTCATCCGGTTGACAAATGTTTCTCTTGCGCACACCATCTACGACCGAAACCTTGTGTGGCTTGACTTCTTAGGAGGACTGAAACTACGAAGGGATTGGCATAGCCATTTCACATACGTAGGTTGGTTGAAAACATTCGAGATGGATTTTTGTTGTTGTAGGGTCAAGCTAGCGACTTCGTTGTGGCGTCAGAAACGCTTGATCGTGTTGTTTCTCAGAGGCGACAAACCACACTGACCAAGCTAGAGAGACTCTCGGTGACGTCCATGACCAAAACAAGAATGATTCTTTTAATTTTATTGAGCGATATCATGAGATTTTTAAATACTGGTACACCGTGATTAAAAATGACAAATAAAATGTTTTGTACAATACTTTGTTTAGAATAAACTTTGCTACATATTTATGATGTCGATAAAGTAGACGATGGAACTTGGGCTATAACTGGGAGTTGTTACCTTCTAGCCATTAAACTAAAACAACACCTACATATTGATGTTAAGCCCCAAACTATTCATCAATCAATCAATCATGCTAAACAAGGAGTTGTAGCCGAATTTTAATAGGCTGGTATACAGATTGTGGGCTTGTTAATTATTACGGTGTTTATGGTTCAAAATTGTAGTTCAATCATGAACAATGAGCAAATACCTTTTAGAGAGCAGTTCGTTCGCTACCTATAACATACGCAAACTATATCTAAGAATAACGCAACAAGAACATTTAACATGTAGAACCGGTTTATAAAAGCAGCTATTGTAGAGGTTGATTCATTATACAGAATGCACTGTATACGTGATGGTGCTACCGTTTATACTGTAGTAGGAAGAACTGTGTAAGTGTACACAAGGAGTAGCCTGTTAATTTTCTATCAATCAAATATTTTTTAAATTAACATCCCCAATATTTAAAGAAAAAGTTATCTTATCGTGTTGGAAGCCATTTTTCAGTGTTGCCTTAGAAAACCAAATTCATGCCTATCAGTCGGTCAACACGATTGTACCCTATTGTATTGGGTGTTATGCCCTAGCCCTGAAAAAATCACGCGAGATTAATAAATGCACGTGGATGAATAGTTTCGATCGTTAAGCGATCATCATCAAAACCCTTATACTCAGGCTATTAAATCTCAGTTTCTATTTGAGACTGCTTTGCCTTTCAGCGTCCAGTCAAGTCTAAAAGCCTCTGTTTGCGAACAAGTCCACTCCAAGATCCCCTATTAGCAGTTAGCTCTGCGGCCTCCTCTGCTGCTATACCTCTCACTTTGAAATCGTTCAACACTGAATCTAATCATCGCCTTCTAGATCTACCTCTGCATCTCTTACCCTCTACAGCCAAACTCATTGAACTCTTAGATAATCTCTCCTCCAGCATTCTATTTACATGGCCCCACCATCTGAGTCGGTGAGTTAGCCGTGGTCGGTACGGCATGGCTGCTGGCAGTCGCTCACATCCAGGAGGCGAGGAGGTTCGAATCTCCCCGCCGGCAACCTTGAAGATGGTCTTCTGTGGTTTCCCATCTTCCTTCCAGGCAAATGCCGGGGTTGGTCCCTAACTATAGGCCACAGCCGCTACCTTCCTCGTCCTTACATTCAAGCTTTCCCCAGACAACACTCCACACGCGACGGTACTTGTAGCTCACCCAAAGGGTGTCCGCTTAGAAACAGCTACAAATTGGCGAGCCGAACATGTCCTCGGACACACCCGGCACTAAAAGCCATACGCTAAAAAAAACACGTCTGAGTCGGCTCATACCAACAGCTTCATCTAGTGTGTTCATTTCTAACTTAGCCTTTATCTCTTCACTATGAGTACCTTCCTGCCATCACTCCCATCTATTTGTCCGAGAAATCATTCGTGCCACACTCATATCAGTTACCTCTAGCTTATGTATCAGATACCCTGAATCTACCCAGCTCTCGCTTCCATACAGCAAGGTCGGTCTAAATATTGAGCGATGTATGGAGAGTTTCGTCGCTACACTAACTTCTTTCTTACAGAATACTGTCAATTGCATCTGAGAATTCACTGCATTGGCTTTTCAACATCCATTTCAACTTATACAGTCTGTGGGTTAAGGTATTTACAATATGAACACTTAGGCCTATTTAGTTACAGAAGTTTATGGTAAACCTGCACAAGATTCTTAGTTTGGTGTGATTCTTGTTATCATGATGCAGATTTGCTTGTTTAGTGTTTTATAATGTCCATATAGGGTCCATCCAGGCCAAGTGGTCCAGCACTAGTTGCTTGACCATCTCAGAAAAAATTGATACTTGCTGGGTTTGTTCCTATCATGTAGTGAGCTTAAAAATATTTTTTGAACTTTTTTTGAATTACCGTTTTTAAATGGCGGCCATTTTGTTATAGGCCGATCGTGTTTTTTTTTGTGTTTGTAAGCATCTGCGGTTTTTTAAATATCTCAGCAATGGGTTGCTCTAGGCCTATCAAATAAAAAGCATTGAATTCAGTACACTTTGGCCTACACATTGAACCCATTATCACTAGGGTCCATGTGTACTTTTACAGATTTTTAATTACTCAAAATTTTTGTTTTAAAATTCAAAAATCTGAATTTTCAATCAATAATTTTTCTAAGAAAGGACAGTTTCTCATCCCTAACATTTTTTGTGCTTCTACACTTCATAGTAGTGTAATTGTTTATAAAGTTTCAGTGGTGAGAAGTTACCCCTTAAAAAGTTACAGGCTTTTAAAAAACTGATTTTTGAAAAATAATCAATTTTTGACCTGCAATATTATGGTTGGGGGACCAGATAAAAATCTGAAAATTTCACATTTTAAAGATCTTGATAGTAGTAAACTTCAGTATAAATTTCAAGTTTGAGATTTAATTGGAAGTCAGTTTTAAAAAAATATATTAGTAAAATTATGTTCGCAATTACTCTACTTTTGAGGCACAAAATGTAGGGTGAATAAAATACACGATTTGCGTAGTAATTAATTTGTATTTAATTGTTAGAACTAATTAAATAAAGAATTTTAAGTAAAAAATTGGCTAGACCATTCTTATTTACAGTTGTGCAATGATGTGTGTCGTTTAAACGAAATAATAAAGTATACAAATTGTAAAATAAAAACAATCAAGACTTTGAATATCAATTCTTAAGCTTAAACCTTTTTCACACACTTAGGGAGTTAAGTTAAATGTTCGCCATGTCACAGTAGTAAACTCCAGAGGAGACAGCTTCCTTAGTACTTTTTTAACTGGCATCCAAACTTGATCTTTTTCATTTTTTTTTTTTTTTGAACGAAGTTCTTGGTCCTGGAGGGTGATAAAATATGACGTGCAAATCTTGGTTTTGGTTATCAAGATTGTCGACTTCTGCAATCCACCACTGTTGATGTTAACTGACACTTCAGCAGGTTGTCTGACTGTGGTATAAAACAATGAAAAGATCGAGTACCTTTTATCCTTTTGCAGGTGTTGAACCTTTCCTCCAAGACGTTGACATACATTTCTTGGACTTCCTCTCACCTAACAAACACGTAAGTAACACCTTTGATCTTTTCTTTACAGAATTCAAACATTTGTTGAGGAGTCAGAATCTGGTTTTCATATGCTCGCTGAAGACTTGCTTTTGTGACAGCTCGCTTTGTTGTACCACCGACACCGTCACACGCATTCTTTCCATGGCATGATGAAAAAAAATGCCACTCTACATTCATACCAAAGTCTTCTTGGTGGTAGCATATGTTAACAAAGTTTTTTTTTGTTTTTATACTGACATGAAGCCCCGTTAGAAAAATAAATCATTTTTTTTAGTGGACGGGTGTTGTTCTTTAATTTATTTAACTAACTGAACTTGGAAGGCATGTACTGCTGAAGTGTTGTGCTCAAGGTGGTCACTTATGACACAGAAACTGTGACTTTTAAGGCAGTCTAGTTCATCTTTGTAATAAAACACAAAGGGATGAACTGTGGCTTGTTTGTTTACCAAGTGGTGTCCTTGCACTTCATCTTGCACAACAAACGAGAAGTTTTCTGAAAAGTCTACAAGAACTAAGCATTCATGAATTGTCAAAGACTGCTTTTTATCTTTCATATATTTATACTTCAAAAAATTCTTCTCGTGGTTTTATGATTGTTACCATTTCTGTTGTCTTGAGTTACCCATTGTTTATATTCAATATCGTCTGGCATCAAATCTTCCTCCTCTGATTCTTCAAACATGTCAAATAACGCTTGTTTGCCAGGACACTCATGACATTTTCCCATCATACTGTTATAGCTGTCAATACTACAAACTAGAATTTCTAAGAGGTCTTTGTAGTCTACTTTAAGGTTAGCTCCACTAATCATCAATTTTACGTTTTGGTGGTACAAACAAACACAAACATTATGTGTGCCAGATCCTCCAGCGATAATACACCATTTTGGTCTCAACTCACAAAACTTTGATCTTCCAATTTTAATTTCAGGATTTTCTTTTTTAAACTCACTGAAAAGCTCATTTAAATTACACAAAAGTAACCTCTTCTGTCTATAAATCTTAGTACCTTTGTCTGGCTGCGTGGCTCAGGGGTAACGTTCTCGCTTGCTGAGCCCAAGGTTGCAGGTTCGAAACCTGGCGCAGTCAGCTGGCATTTGAGGGTGCGCAAATGCGAGGGAGCCGTGTCAGTAGATTTACTGGCACGTTAAAGATCCCCTTCGGGGCAAAATTCCGGCACCCCGGCGTCTCTAAAAGCCAGAGTTGTTAAAAGGGACGTAAAACCAATAACATTATTATTAATCTTAGTACCATTTTCTTTCACAGGAACACAATCTTTTTTTCCAGGCATCAAACGGCTATTGTTGTCATCTTCGTAAAACATGATGACCTTTTTGATTATGCTATCATCTATCAAATTATTTGCATTTTTCTTTTGCAAAACAGGTAAGATTCCCTGTTCTTGTACTAATTGCCTTGTTATTTTAACTAAGCGTTCTGACACTTTGAATTCATCACTTAATTTTGCCCTACTCCAAGAATTTGGCAGTAAACTGATAATCTTCATCTTTTCTTCTGTATTTGAAATCTCACATTTATTTTTTAGGTTTTCAATCAAATCTTCATATTCTGCTGGCAAATTTTGTGAACTAGTTCCTGGGTTTAAACTAATTTCCTTTAGAAAGGAGATTTCTAAATTTCTTTTAATTGAAGTTGAAACTTTCTCAATTTTGGCTTTCAAAGCAGACGGCCTCTGCACTTCATTTAATTTCCTAATTTTACTTGCAGGAGATACACCAAGGATTTTACAAGCTGAGTCTACTTTTGTTATTGTTTCTTCTAAATTACAAAATTCTTCATCAGAACTATCACTAGCCCTATCTTTGTTAGCCACAAATACATTTGTATAACAGGTTGGACGTAATGATTTCCCTGGTATTAGGTTAATGACAGGATTTTCATTTTTATAGTATTGATCTAAAGTTATTTCTCTCAGTCCTTTAGTTATAGGCTTCTTGTGTTTCTTCAATGGGTCCAAACAAGATTGTCCATAGAGGTGATGAAATTTGTTGAAGTATTTTACTTCATGGTACTTACAGCTTGATTTGACATCTAGGTGAACTCTTAAACGAAACAACACTTTTTCTTCTTCATTGTAATTTTCAATCACTGTAATTTCTTTAGAAAACACTCCATAAACACTTTTGTGACATACTTCATTAGTAAAAATGCCAATTGAACACTGAGGCTCCATTTAACTACAATAATACAACTGCTCACTGTAAAAGCTCATGGACAACTAAGTGGGAGAGAACAGATTGAGTGGAAGGGGAAACAAGATAGATAGCTAGCTCACAGACTTGTACAGACTTGCAGTGTTTGACTAGGTAACTCACAGACATGTTGAGACTCGTGGTGTATTGTCTGTCAGTGAGCCTGTACAGACTTGCACATGCTGCCAAACAGCCTCTTTCAGTTTTCTATTTAGAAATGTTCAGCAACAAATAAGGCCTAAATATTGTTTACATAAATGGAATGTATTTAGATCTTAAGTTGAAAATACTAACCCACATTAGACTAGATGTATTGCGAATGATAAAAACCTTCTTTTTATCGTATTTGTGATTTTTTAAAACTAACTTCCAATTAAATCTCAAACTTGAAATTTATACTGAAGTTTACTACTGTAAAGATCTTTAAAATGTGAAATTTTCAGATTTTTATCTGGTCCCCCAACCAAAATATTGCAGGTCAAAAATTGAAATATTTTTAAAAGCTTGTAACTTTTTAAGGGGTAACTTCTCACCACTGAAACTTTGTAAACAATTACACTACTATGAAGTGTAGAAACACAAAAAATATTAGGGATGAGAAACTGTCCTTTCTTAGAAAAATTATTGATTGAAAATTCAGATTTTTGAATTTCAAAACAAAAACTTTGAGTGATTAAAAATCTGTAAAAAGACACATGAACCCTAGTGATAATGGGTTCAATGTGTAGGCCAAAGTGTACTGAATTCAATGCTTTTTATTTGATAGGCCTAGAGCAACCCATTGCTGAGATATTTAAAAAAACCGCAGATGCTAACAAACACGAAAAAAACACGATCGGCCTATAACAAAATGGCCGCCATTTAAAAACGGTAATTCAAAAAAGTTCAAAAAATATTTTAAGCTCACTTCATGATAAGGAACAAACCCAGCAAGTATCAAATTTTTCTGAGATGGTCAAGCAACCATTTATTTTTATATTGGACCACTTGGCCTGGATTGACCCTATATTTATTTCCTTCTTTAATCTTTTTTTCAATGTTTTCGGAACTTCTCTGAGTATCAGATTAGGTAACTATTTATAATGGCCCTGTAAATGAAACATATTAATATTAGACTCATTCCTTGTACTACAAAAATTTAGTTTCCCATTCACTTTTAAATGTGACGTCCTTGCTTTTATTTTTGAAGTTGAATAATCAATTCCCCACCTATCAAATTAACAGCCCTGCCGAGTCGAGCTGACAGCGCCAAGCGTGGAGTCCTGGTTACACCGCTCCGCAGGGCTTTTCACACATGTAATTTCGAGCATTTGTGAAGCTGTGTGTTAAATCAACATCTAAAGCTATAGTGTTTCGTTATTGAGAAATTCACTCAACCGTCAGGCATATAATTTATGATAACTACTGTACACCGAAGAATGGTGCACCAGAATATTTGGTCAATCGTACTCATTCATTTCACTAATTTTCGCAGTGATTGGCTTCACAGATCATACTAACACGCATTTCCTCTATTATTAACGGGAGGTATGACTGATGTTTTCGGATTTTGATTCAAAAACTCGTTTTTTTTGTTTCATTCACACAAAAATAGCCCAATTTTTCCGCTTTCAGAAAATAATTTTATTTTATTCATTCCTGCTAAACAATTGTTAAGCTTGTAGAGGCCATTTAATATGAGCCCGCATGGTATTTAAACATTTCAGATGTTTTCATAATAATATACTAATAATAGAGAAGAGGGACCGTGATCTGGAGTAAATGACTTGTAAATATGTCAAGTGGCAGAAAATATCTAAGGAAGAAAAAGTGAGTACATGTGAAGGGGAAACATATGGAGGAGGGCAGTTCTGAGTGAGTGAATATTAACCTGCCTCATTCTCGCATTGCTCCTTTTCAATGTTTTGCTGTGTACAAAACGCTCCTTGTGGCACAATTCTTATCAGATATTGTTTTAACTTGGTAAGCACATCAATGTAAATTTGCTCTGGGCTTTGAAATGCTTTGAATTTTAATGTTCTTTTTGATAGGTAGATTTAAATTATGTTGAATTTTCAAAAATATTTAAAATGGGAGTTTAAACAAATTTGGAAAGAACATTATCCATCTAACATCCAACCCTGTATATTTCTATACATCTTAACTACATATAGAAAAAGCATATCAGCTTGGTCAAACAAAAACATTGAAGCAAGATAATTTTTTATGGGACCACTTTTTTAGTACAGAAATGTTCAATAACTCAAAAAGTAATGAAGCTACGTAATTATAAATTAAAACAATAGATGCCAGAAACTCTCTACGCAAGTGGACATTTGGTAATGTTATGATGAAAATTGTGAAAGTTAAAAATTCAGTCATACCTCCCCATAATATGAGTGGTATCTATAGTTTATGGGAAGTGCCTGTTAAAATGGTTATTATAAGACAGAAGATTAAAATAATTGAATCGGGCGGAGCTGAAAAGCATTCAGTCAACAATGGCCTCTTTTTGGACAATTAGTATCTTGGGCCAAGGGCCTTGGAACGGTATAGGACAGATTTAAGTCAGCCTTCTATTTAAGCCATAAACCACTGCTACATGTAGTGCGATTGGAGGAGAAAAGTCAATGACTTGCTGCCTTTCAGCGCCGTATTCTATACTTAATGTTGGCCGCACCGCAGGATTCCCGCGTGTTACAGTGCTATTGCAAATTACATTTTTACAGGATTTTGGTGGCTTTTATGTTACAAATCCATTTTAAAATAAAATATCATGTTAAATATTCATGCTGGATGGCTTTATGCCGCATTAAACTGACCACAGAGCTGAAAGGAATTAAGTCACCTTTCCAAAATTGATTTGAAAAATATATTTATTAAATTAAAATTGATATTCCGCTAACACGAGTATAACCTGCGTAGTTGCTTCACAACATAGATGACTAATATAGTGTGTTTGTTAAGTTCTGTTCTGTCAATGACGTTTTATCTGTCTCCTGAAAAGTAGTGAAACATAACTTAATGCTTTTCAGCTCCGGCCGATTCAATTAGTTTGACATTTTCCTTCATCGTTGCCTTAGGGAGCTAGATTTTCATTATTTTCATCGACGTGTTAAATACCTCTTCATAGTTATCGACCCCCATCCCCCCTAGGGGCTCACATCTAGTGGGACGTGGGTTGGCGACCATGGGGCCCTAGCTGAGTCCGGCATTGCTTCCACTTACTTGTGCCGGGCTCCTCTCCGTCTTCTTTCCTGTCGACCTCACTTGGCCAACTCTTGTTCACTTCTGACCCCAACGGTATTAGGGTATCTGAGGCCTATGGAGTCTCTTCATTTCCCGCCTCAATAGGCCCTTGTCTCATCTTTTCTGATACCCTCATTCTGCGAGGGGTCAGCCTTCTTTCTCATTTCATGATATCTCCTGCCTTCTGCTCAAGGCCCTCAAGGAGACAAGGTGTGTGCAGCCCCACCACTTCTGGTGCACCCTGAATAGTGCTACACCCTCAAGGGCGCACGGCTGGTGATTTCGGGAGTTGGCGACCCTGAGGGATTCCTGAGCTGGGTCCGGTTTTCCCCTTTTCCATTGCCTTTGGGGCGGACCCTCTCCTCTTTCACTTTCCTATCTGCCTTTCATGGCTCTCCTTCCTTCCAAGTCCCTCAATCCGTATTCTTCGAGGGTTGCGGGCATTTCTTTTCCTCCTGTCCTTTGTTTGCCTTATTCACCTTTTGTTTTCCATTTCTTCTTCTAGTATATAAGTTAGTAGTTAGTTTTAGTTATATTTTACATTTCATTATCATCTTTACGATCACCCTCACCATTAGCGGCTGATAACCTAGATGTTAGGCTCCTTAAAACAACAATTATCATCATCATCATCAGTTATCGATCAGCGTGCTCGGTAATTAGATTATTAAAGTCAACACAATATGGGGTAATTTAAGCAATAGCAAGACCGTGGTGCTCTCAGTGCCAATACCTCAACTCTGGATCACACCACAAAATAGAAGCTTAAAAGTTGAAAGCAAAAACAAAGCATCTTGATTACTCAAACTAAGGAATGTGTTATTGTTGTTATTAATATTTTTTTTAGGGCTTGGGACATCTTGGTCATCACCCCCGTGCACTTGTCTGATAGCGTGTTTAGTTGTGGTGAGTTGTAACTTGAAACAAGGTATCACACTGCCATTTGCCTAGCCCAAGAGGGAGTTTGGAAGAACCTCATCCAGGATGGTGACTGTCAGAGCCAGGATTCCAATCTTCGATGTCCCGACTTCAGCTCCCCCGAGCAGCCATGGTGCGCGACTTATATGTTGCAGAGTATACTGAGAAAGAACCTGCCTCTGTAATTTAAAGCCTTACGATTTAGGATCAAATCTTTTTTTTTCCCCGCGAACAGATCAGAAAATGATTTTGTCGATACACGCTTCAGAGAAGAAAGCAATGACAAACTACCTCACTCCTCACCTTGCCTAGTATGCCGCGTTATGGTTTGCTTTGGGTTTTCCGGGTTTCGAGTCACATATTCTACGGCTGCGGCCTTTGAGGATCCAACCAACCTCCGAGCTGATGTCTTGACAGACAGACCCTCTTTATATGAGTTTCCGCTCAAATGAATGAATTTTGCAGGATCTAAAAAAATCTACTTATGGCCATTTTGGGTTTTTATCTTATCAAGAACTGAAAACTGGCAAGTAATTTAGCATAATCTTAGATTTATATGTAGCGTCTACCCCTTTATAAGCGTGAACATTTGTCCTACTAACATATCTCCTCATGGTGTTGTGGTAAGCGTTATTAGCTGCCATCCCTCAGGTCCCGGCTCTACTCGGAAATTAACCTCTGGTCAGAGGGTTTAGCTTTCCATTTCTACTCTAGGCAAAGGTCCAGATGACACCTAACTTAAGGCCACGGCCTTCCTCCAATTACAAATGCACACGAATACACGCCACAATAACACAGATTCTGTACTCACTCAAGTAGGCTACACAGGGTCAATTACCACTATTTCGCAAGCCCCTCAAGGGAACAACAAACACAACAAATCTCCTACCGGTATTTATTTATCGTATGGAATATACCCAGGTACACATCAGTAAAATATAAACAGAGTGAAGATCTTTGCTTTTAATAGGTCAGTTGCTCACACTATTAAGTAAATTGAACCCACACTACTTAATACAAGGTCATAAATATTTTTAGTACACGGCTGCCAGTGCTGCCACCAATGTAAATTTCAAATCCTGGTCTAGTACCTAAAACAGCTGCAAAAGTCCACAAAAATGACAGTTATGAAGGAAGATAGAAAGAAAGATAGAAAGAAAGAAAGAAAGAAAGAAAGAAAGAAAGAAAAACACCCATTTTACATTTGTAACATTTGTGTGTGTGTGTGCTTCCTAACTAGGAAAGGTCATACATCACAATTTTACAAGGGTTATTTGCGTTATTTACATTTTTTTAGCCTATTTTCATTTATGAAATAATAGGCGTATGAGATCACTTTTTGACCGTGTATATATATATGTGTGTGTGTGTGTGTGTGTGTGCGCGTCCGTGTGTGTGTGTGTGTGTGTGTGTGTCCCCTAATAACTTTTAAACGGCTAGAGCGATTTCAATGAAAATCTGTAAGGTCATAGTACTAGATCGGCCGATCCCGACCGTTTCCTTCAGATTTTATAACGTCTCACCAATCCAGTATGGCGGCTGTGCAAAATATATCACCGACATCCCATATCTCCGAAACTATTACTGATAGCACCCTGAATTTTTTTACGGTGATAAAGGGCACTACTAGAAATTCACCTATGAGACTTTCAAAACCCTGTTAACTACAAAACTACAAAACAAAGCTAATTTGAAACTTTTAAATAGACTTTTCTCGCGATTTAATCCAAACGCAATGAAACTTGGAACAGCATATAATACACATTGTAATGCACTGGCACCTAACTTAGTTCAATTGTTTACATAACCTCAAGATGGCGGCTGTGCGAAATATTTCACCGGAATTCTATATCTCCGAAACTATTACTGATATCACCTTGCAATTTTGTACGGTGATAAAGGGTATTACTAGAAGTTCACCTATTAGACTTTCAAAAGCCTGTTAACTACAAAGCGAACATGGCGGTGAAGCGAATTTGAAACATTTAAATAGACTTTTCTGACGATTTAACCATCCAAACGCAGTGAAAGATGGTACAGTAAATTTGTATGCACATGGTAATGCACTGGAATCAAATTTACTTCAATTGTTTGCATAACCTCAACATGGCGGCTGTGCGAAATTTTAAAATTAAGTTCTTATTTCCTGTGTATTAATCATTCGATCGAAATGAACGTTTGAATAATGAACCTACGCAATAATCGTCATCTAATAGTACATAACTCTATGGCCTATATATATAAAAATCCCAACATGGCGATCATCCGAAATATTTAGACGGTTCTCAATATCTATCAATCTATGACAGCAATCAAACTGAAATTTTGTACGTTGATAAGAAGCTATAAACATAAGTTCACCTATGGGACTTTCAATAACCTGGTGAGCACAAATCCAACATGGGGGCGACGCGAAATATAAATATTTAAATGGACGTTTCTCGCGATTTAACCATCTTAGCGCAGTGAAACTTGGTACAGTACATGCTTACACAAATTTTAATCCACTGGCATCCAATTTATTTCAATTGTTTTCATAACCACATGATGGCAGCTGTGCGAAATTTTAAAATCTCGATTTTATTTCTTGTGTCCTAATCATGCGATTGAAGTATGAATAGGCTACTACACCTACACAATAATCTTCACGTAATAGTACATAACTCTAAGACCTATATATATATATAAATATCCAACATGGCAACCATCCGAAATATTTAGACGGTTCTCAATATCTACGAATCTATTATAGCAATCAAACTGAAATTTTGTATGTTGATAGAGGCAATCAACATTAGTGGGATATATGAAAATAGGCGGTGTAGTTCTTCACGGAACTACTTGTTACAATATTCAATTCTGTCAATATGCTTCGTCTGAAGAATGGTTCTGTTCCGGTTCCTATAAAAGACGCCAAAATCCCGGACAATTTTTCATACAACTACAAATAAATAAATAAAAAATGAACTTGAGAATAATTGGTTTACATTGCCTAGCGCAGAATTAAACAAGTAAAATATTGGTATAACTCATTCTTGAATTGATGATGATGATGATAATTGTTGTTTTAAGGGGCCTAACATCTAGGTTATCGGCCCCTATTCTTGAATTGGTCTATTGGTTTGTTTGTAATTTAAGCCTAAACTCGGGTATCCATAATTTTTAAAATCTGACAGTATTCTGCCAGCCTCTGCGTTCGAACGAGTCGTCTCCTTGATCCCCTATTAGCAGTTACCACTGCAGCTTCCTCTGCTTCTATGCAGCTCACCTAACCATCGCCTTCTAGGTCTACCTCTGCTTCTCTTATCCTCTATAGAAGAATTCATTAACCTCCTAGGTAATCTCTACTCTCCCATTCCCATCAGTTGATCGCACCAACTGAGTTGGCTCATACGAACAGCCTCATCTAGCCTGTTCATTTCTAATTTGCTCTTTATGTCTTCATTACACGTACCCTCCTGCCATCTAGCTCCAGCAATCATATCAGTTACCTCATAATTGAGATATAGCATATATCATGAATACCTAACCCAGAGCGTTCCAAACCTTTTCTCATGGCCACACCCTATTAGCACACATAATTCTGCATGGCACCCATTTAATTATTTTAATTACATATAAATAAGACTATTTTAACAAAGGAGGTTCATTCGAAAGAAATTTAAATTTTTCAAAGTAAGTTATATAATACATATGATTTTTCAAATATAATACACTATATTAAACACCTTTCTCATAGATACAAAACTTCCACATTGATGTTCAAATTCAATGACTGCTATGGGCTTGGCGATCATTACAAATCTATTTGCTCCATATCGGGTCGGATGCAGGACAATTTCACACGTATTTCCTCATCTAAAATTCTCAAACTTCTACGTTTATCTGTTTTTGTATTAGCCATAACAGAAAACGCACTTTCACACGAATATGTCGTAGAAAACTGCAACAAAACGATGAGGGCTCTTTTACTCAGGTGAGGAAAATCTTGTTGAATAGAAACCCAGAAGCTGTCTAATTCTGACTCTTGGTAGCCTACTTAAGTTTTAAAGTCTGGTTGTTTTTATGTACGGCTAGTTCCTCCTCTTTGATAAGTTGAAGTTCACAAGAGCTGGAGGGTGCAAAAGGATTTCTTATCCTGTCATATTGGTTTACATTTAGTGTTGGAAAATATCCATCCAGGCTAATACGCCAAACGAGGGGAAGCAAGTATACTACCTTCTCAAAGGTTCTTTATTCGTTTTCAATCCTGAATTTATGAGTAGGACGAATCTCACGACACCCTTGATGGTAGAACGCGACAACCGGGGGTGTCGCGATACCCTGTTTGGAAAGCACTGTATAATATACTGTATACTAGGCGTATCAGCTTCCCCAACCAATATTGTTTTCGGCGCCCCAACAAACGTACGATCGTCGTGTAGTCGGCATTTCTCATTATGGTGTTTGAAGCACTTTTCATTGTCGCCTTAGTAAACGAAAGTTTGATGCTTTTCAGTCGGTCAACACGCTTGTATCCGAATGAGAGTTATCCCCTAATCCTGAAAAAAAAATTACATGAGATGATGTATTTATTAATCTCATGTAATTTTTTTCAGGATTAGGGAATAACCCATCTTATTCGGGTACAATCGTCTTAACCGACTGTAAAGCATCAAACTTTCGTTTTCGGTATTTCTCACGCACGGTACCAATGCTCTGTAAACACATCCTGCAAACGATTCTGAACTCTATTATCTTTCCCACTGTGGCGCAGCTGTCAAGCTCTTTCGATTCTTTCGGGTTCGATTTCCGGTCAATACATGTGAGATTTTCAAAGTGAAATGCCATGTCCGGTGGTTCAGATTCCACGTGAAATGGAGGTCTCATGGCTCATGATCGCGTAATTAACGGCCACGTTAAACAAAAAGCTTCTTTGTTATTTTCGGCGAGTGCTACGGCCTAACGTTTGAGTCGCTGCTCGTTAACGAGGAAAGTGAGAGAACTATACGAAACAGCGAACTGGAAGACTAACGTACTCTAAGCCAGAGGTCGTCAAAGTGGGGGGGAGTCGCCCCGTCAGGGGGGCGCCGTCTCTGATTGAAATATTTATATTTCATATCCTGTAACAAATAATGCTAGCCTCATATCCATGAACCTATCATAGGCAGGAAGCTCCTACGAGCATTTAAAACTACTTTTGCTGTCTTCTCACAAGATCTGACCAGTAGACCCTGCCAGTAGGAATTCTGAGAAAAGGTCTAGAGTAACATTTCCCACACAGCACTCTTTCTCCCTTTCACCCGCCATCCCCAGCGATATCTCCTAGCCTAACACTTAACAACCATTAATGATAATAAGCCTCCTAACAATGTGACCACCACTTCCTTACAAGAATAGATTCTTCTATTTATGCCATTATCGACTCGAATTCAGCCAGGCCTTTGCAGTCAGTTCAAAGACAGTGAGTGAACAGGTGAATTCTAGTGCGTGTTCAGTGGAAAAAGTTGGCCGGATTTACAATAAACTGATACAAGTAACACCATTACCAATCGATAGATGACTTATTAACAGTGGTAAAAAGGGACCCCATGAAAGTGATAGTGCTTGCCCTCCTTCGGAGAGAAGAATAAGGGGGGGGGCTAGATATTTCATGTTTCAGAATGGTGGGGGACGACAGAAATATTTTGAGAACCCCTGCGTCTAAGCTATTCTTAATACAAGTCTCATTCACAGCTGTGGCCGATGCACATGTGGCTAAACGCTACCGTACCAATTAACGTAACGTGCAGAAGTTTTGATTTATTCAAATCCTACATAATATTAAAAAATAAATATCACGTTTCATTGCTTAAAGAAAGGCCAAAGCACAACACAGGCAAACCGTAAAACGTCGCTATTAGTGATTTATTGCAGTGCGCACACGACAGTACTCAACGGACGAATACGTTGATACGCTTCTCATTTAGGCCAGGCTCCACTGGCAGTTATTGCTGCTTTTACGAGCAGTATTGTGCTGCACATTTCCTGCAGTAAAACCGAGTGGCTACATTTACTGCGTGTTTAAAGAACTGCCAAGATACAATGTTTCGGTTACATTGCAGTAAGAGGCAGTGTGCAGTGAGTGACGTGGAAGCGAGATAAAATTAATATTTTATTCACGGTATATGGCATATCATGAAAATGACAAGATTATCCTATTTTGTAGACCAACTGTTATTTTGTGTGTATTGTTGCTCATTCGACATAGAAGGTTCCGTGAGAGAAAATGGTTTTTGCAAAAAAGAGTGGATATGTCGTAGTCAGATAGTGAAATCCGTCATTTCATGAAAATCCTAGGCACTTCATGAAAATCAGGCATATGGTGTAAAAAGGGATAGCTGCACTATCTGATGCGTTTCTTCGTGAAATACGGACCAATTTAGGCAGATGTATGAAATGCTTTTACATTATCAGCCGAGGCACTTCGTGAAGATGCGTTGTTTGTTGATTCGACTCTTCATGAAATGACTGACGCAATGGAGTCGTAGTCTACATTAACCTTTCGGCGTCATACACGAACTATTGCAAGAAATAAATTAATGTTATATATTATGGTTAAAAATGAATTTACAACAATAAAACAACAACTTCCATTCACTGAAATGTGCATATTTCTTACTGCCACATACAGCCTACTTTCATTCATTGAAAATGTGCATATTTTACAAACATTACGAGACCTTAAATCGAAATAAATAAAAAATGTACCTCTGCCCCGAACCTGAACCAATGGCATCTAATACTGGCCCATCGTAGTCTTCGGCTTGCTTGTATCCTCTACGTTATACTGCACTACGGCACATTGTGTAGATTGTAGCTCATGTGATAGGTTTTATCACAGTCGTGTTTCACGGGTTCATTTCCATGTCAGGTCATTTAGAGGGGCACACTCATAATTATGGCGCAATAGCTTCCTATTTTGTGACTTTTGTGTAGGCTGTAAATACTGTGTGTACTGAGCGTACCGGAAAGCAGATGTTATCACGAAATAGCTTATACAAAACTGCGCTTTTGTAAAGTAATATTTGGTAGGGCAGCTGATTCACTAGCCAGATAGCTTTTATACCTACCAGGTAAGCAACAAGCATTGAAGTGCCAGGCTATTCCCGGACTCGGAAGACCAGTGGGTTAAGACCCCACCGACGTCGGGCCCCCTTCAAATGGGTCTCTGTAGTTTCCCATTTTCATATCTTGGCAAATACCGGGACGGTTGGCCTACCTTCCAATTCCTTGTCCTATTTCATCTTCATGTGCTTAATTCCTCATTAATTCCTTGTCCTATTTCATCTTCATGTGCTTAATTCCTCATTAATTCTTTTGGAGTTAGAAAAGGCATCCGGACGTAAAAACCACTACCACTTGAAACTCATCTCACGATATCCTCGACACACAAACTTGGAAATAACAAGGAGCAAAAATGCAACGTACTAAGATATCCGTTCTACAGTAATACGAGCATTCACTTTTCATCTGCCAGCAATCCGTGTACATTTACGATTGTGCAAGCAAATGCCGACAAGCGAATATTTTCTCCGTAGTTCCCGTTTCTAAACTTTTCTATTCCTTCGTCGACTCAAGCATGGTAGCTGTACCAAGCACAGGTTGCCACTACGAACGTTATTTCAGCGCGGCAGGGTTGCTCAACGTAACTTATGTGCTATATATGACTATCAAATTGTGTTATCCAATGTTCGTCGTGTATAAATAGGATGAACTACCAAGTATAATGTAATTTCAAATTCATTTTAAATTACAGTACTTGGTCTATCGCTTTAGACACCAATAATAACCACATTCATGTTCACCCGTAGCCTATAATAGAAAGCCGACCTGGCGGTCATTGATCGTTATTATGAACGTTCCACCATCGTAACAATGTTGTCATTGTATGTCTATAAGATCGTGTTGCCAAACTGATTTGTACAACCGGGATGTATAGGATCCCAACAACGCTGATACAGAATCAAATGCAA
Organism: Meconema thalassinum; assembly: GCA_946902985.2. NCBI lineage: Eukaryota > Metazoa > Arthropoda > Insecta > Orthoptera > Tettigoniidae > Meconema > Meconema thalassinum. The sequence goes on along the minus strand of OX336389.2, from coordinate 939,567,311 downwards.
TGCAGTGTCAATTGCACATTAAACGAATCTATCACTTCCGACAATAGAAACTCGATCCATGCATATACTCGAATACAATGGAAAGCAGAGTTTTGGAAGTTTTCAATAAAATACAAATATATGTTCATAGCTCAATACGAAGTAAATTCGAAAATTCCATAAAGTTACCTCTTCGGAACATGGCACTGAGAAATCCTATACTCCAATAACAAGCAGTGACGCATTGGTCTCTTCGCAGACCAGAACATGAAAGGAGCCGCTTAGCCTTGAGAGAGAGGACTAATGAAACCTGGTCTCACCACAGGCCGCTTAAGCCCTCTGTGTGCAAAGTGTGGCTTACGATTAAGCGATGCTCAAATTCAGCCGCTTTACCTAGGCAGGGCGTTGTAAGCAAAGTTCACGGCAAGAGTCGGAGATCATCGATGGTTAAGTAATGTTTCCTGTAGCATAGAATGCCGTAGTCTTCCCCGTCAGCATACCACTTCATTTTTTTTTTGCCAACATGATAATACAGAATGACTTTCATATCGACGAGGTGCAACATAAGGCAAAAATGAAAACTTCAGTATTCAGAGCGCTATTTAAATGCATTTATTGTATTCTTATTATATGTATGAATAATCTCCGCAGCGTTAAACTCCCAAGATTGAATTTGTTTGCCATGTTGGTCATGTTTATCATAGATTTCCATGACTTTTCAGTTGTTCTATTTTGGGGTTGGCAACCATAAAACGCATTGCTAATAATAAGTAAACTCGTGTAGCCCACTGGCCTGGTGCTAGTCTTCGAAACTAACACCACTTGAGTGACTTGCATGTCAACGATACCGTTCCAGTACCTCAAACCAGAATTAAATTTCTTGGCATCAAACCCGAGCCTATGAATGGTTGTCAAGAAAGCTACTCACTGCACCACGAGGCGTAAATTGCTAATAGCATAAAGAATACTTGTATACGAATAGTAGTAGCTGTACTAGACGCTAAGAAAATCGTTGCAACAGCTTGTTGAAATAAAACATACTGTGTTACACGTTATACTACGCTGAAGAGATTCTTTATTCCTAATCATGGCCGTACTTGCAGAACAGTTGTGCCTAAATCTGACTGCAAAGCATAGTAAGATACTTTGGTCCAGATGTCAGATTCTCACCCACGCCGTAGGCTAATACTTGACTTGGTTTTTATTATATTTATTGTTTTATAATTACCCAGACGTTATAATATTAAGCATATACAGTACAGTGCACATTTTGTAGTGGAAAATAAATATGTATGTATAACATTGCATGTATTATTGCAACAAGTTACCGGTAGTCTACCACTATAAAGAGGCTAGTTCGTCACTGGCTAAAGATTCATCCCCGTCTCTGGTCCGGCTTGGTGACCATAAAATGCGAATTAGTAATATATAGAACAGTATTTTGTTTACGTATCAGTAGCTATGATGGCTATAGGCTACAGAAGCAGACGCTATAGTGGTTCACTCACCGGGCGAAGAAAATCGTTGGAATAATACTGTATGTGGTGTGTTATGTGTTGACTATATATTTATTTCCCAGTGCAAAATGCGCATTATATATGTGCAATGTTATAACGTCTGGGTAATTATAAAATAATAAATGTAATAAAATCCTAGTTTAAAAGAACACAGCTTTCCCAAGTATCGAACCTCAGCCGGAGGGGTGAAAGTCAGGCACCTTAACCACTTAACCAAAATGATTCATTCTATTGAAATACGGCCAACGGCCTAGCCGTGTTGAAACACCGGATCCCATGAGAACTCCGAAGTTAAGCAACATTGGGCGCAGTCAAAACTTGGATGGTATGCCGGTTCTAGGTACTGCGCGCTGTTGGCCAACATAAGGAGGAGCGGAAAGGCCCTGGCCACCCTACCGCACGTAAACTCCGGCTGGGGGAAGCCTCTTCGGAGGCTCGGACCTGCCTTCGGGCAGAATACCGATTACATTTTTTTTTTTTTACATTGAAATACTTTAAACAGCATCACGTACTACTGATTGGAAACAAATGATCTCTTCAGCGTATTACCTTTTCATTATAAACCATTTGATACTGAATTTGTGTTATTTCTTTCACTACATTATAATTATAGGCTACACCATCCTAAAACAACTGAAATAATGAACAAGCACCATGCACCATTATGACATATGAAAATACTGTTTAAGCCATGTTCTTGGCTTAAGCCACCGAACATGACCGCTCAGTTAAAGCACTCATTAAGCCAAGCTTATGAACTGGTGCAACGGCCCACGTTCTTGAGCACAATTTAAACCACGCTCAGTTCATTAAGCGGAGCTCGTGAAACCGGGCCTGAAACTTCGTTGTAGTTGCTTGGCTCGCCGCAAAGATGTCACTGGGCGCTGTATAACGATTCTGTAGAGAGCGACTCTACCACTTCAAGATGGACTGCACGGTATACAGCACAGGTGAACAAGGCAATCCAAACCCTAGTACCATCTTTTATGAAAAGAGGTCCAGCCAAATCGACTCCGCATACTTGGAACACCTTTCCAAGATTAACACGGTTATTAGGTAACCGACAGGTGGTGTTCTCACTGGTTGGGCTTTGTGCCTAAGACAACGAACACATTTACTAACAACACGTCGGGCTAATCGTCTACCTCTGACTATCCAGTATTCTTCTCTCAGGGCTCCTAACACAGTACTTGCTCCAGCATGGTGCATTTTCTCGTGACATTCAACACTTGATATCTGGCAATCAAGATGTAATTAATATCACACATTAGATAAACATCTTAGAGTTAAGTAATCTTTTATTTGTTCTACTAATAACTTGGAATAGGCCTATGTAATACCGTCTATGTGCAATAGCTCGTCAGAATTAGAGTTGAGTCTTATGGACGGTTACGTCTCAAAGAATGCAAGAGATGAAAGGGGGAAAGTAGAATGCAGACGTCTGAGAAATGAAAAAGGAAGGAAAAAAGGAAGCGACAGAAGAATTGTTGAAAGAGAAATGTGCAGGTATAGAAATTGCCTGAAAGTAGGAAAAGTAGATACAGCTTATCGAAGGATTAAGAGTACTTTTGGGGAAAGGAAGACTAAATGCTGTAATATTAAGGACTCGGATGGAAAACCTCTAACAGATAGGGAAGAAAAGGTTGAGAGATGGAAAGCTTACATAGTGTTCGAATAAAGGTAAGGAGAGCCGCGCGTCGACATAACACACTATCAGCAGCTGAAAAGCGGTAGTTTGTGTGCTTTCAGCAGAGTATTCAGTTACTACATGGACAATGTTTTCGTATAACCTGCAACATAGAAATTTATAGGGAGGTTATGGCTGCTTGAGCTTTTGATTCTCGCAATCAAGAGGCGCAGGTGCGCTTCATAACAAGGGAGGCAGCTCGCAGTTCACTACTCCTGTGGGGGTCCGGGCGGGGACACCAAGAGCCCGCTGATGTGTCCTAGGCGAAACCCCCACACAAGACACGGCACAAACCTTGAAAATTTGCTGAGTTTTAATTCACTGGTCCTGAAAGCCAATATACAATCTTTTTAGAAGAAAATAGTGTTTTCAAAATGCAACTTAACATTCAATTTTTCTTTCGGTATAAAAGGGAAGAGGATCTTATTTAAAAATTGAGTGGCAATCTTTTTAAAAACGCATTAAATCAAAGTCCAGCTAACTAGTTAGCACTCTAGGTTTTGAAACAAGGAGCCTCCTCGGGTTCATTACCTGGCCGGGTCGTGTGGTTGATTCCCTTGATAAGAGTGTTTGTGTCGCCTTGATCATTTACGTCATCCTCATCCCTGCGGGGGTCGTCATGCCTCTCCGGTAGTCCGGCCTAGGGGAGAGCCACTTAAATGATGTTTGTCTCACAAATGGAGAAGTTCCACGGTTCAACCATGCTCGGATCGCCTGCGAATTGAATACGAAAGTTCTTTCTATCTTAATACACAGAATGTATTTATCTGTGTGCCTTATTAGTGGCCGCTGAGCACCTGGACCTCTCCAATGCCGGAAGTTAACGGCAGCATTTCCTCCTCATGCCCAGCGTGTGTGTGTGTGTGGGCGTGCGTGTTGATGACTCCGATGTGTAAGTGGGCAGTATAATGATCATAATGCTGAGGGGACAAGGTGGCACGTAGCAACTCGTGTCAATGTCTGAAGACGCCAAAGAGCCCGCCAGGGTCCAGTAGTTAAATGGCCACCTATAGTTAGAGCCCTGCGCGGATAAACAAAACGTTATCCGCCCCGCATCCGCATGGCTGTTATCCGCATCCGCACGACTGTTATCCGCATCGCTGTTATCCACATCCGCACGACTGTTATACGCATCCGTACCGCAACCGCCGGGCTGTTATCCGCATCCGTAGGGCTCTTATCCGCATCCGCACGACTTATCAGCATCCGCACGTTTGTTATCCGAAACTACTGGCATTAGAATAATATTTTAATTACATAAAATATTAAAGCAACTCATTTAAACATTTGAGGAGAAAGTCGTTCCCCTAAGCTTTGTATGTCATGTGCTATGTTTAAAATGAATGTTATACAACCAGAATTGCAACCCTCTTCAGTTCGGAGCGTTAATTTTGCTTAATGACATTATTTGAATGAGATTAGCGTAATTCATCATCATTTGTCATGAAAGAAACATAACGGAAAAATATATTATGTCATAAACATCCAGGTCGTAGTAATGATATTCAACAAGTTCGGACTGTATTCTAAGAACTATCCGCAAATTTACTCCAAACATTATCCGCTACCTACAAAGCTATGCAAACTATACCCGCATGGCGAAAAATGATGCGGATATCCGCGAGTATCCGCATCCGCGCAGGGCTCTACCTATAGTGTGATGTGGCCTTATTGAACATGCGCTCCAGACAGATACGGTAAGGTTGTTGTTGTTGTTTGATTTAGGGGATTTGCGACATCGTGGTCATGTAGCCCCGTGTACTTGGGTGTGTGTGGAATTTGTATGTTATTGTGATGGCTGTATTAGTGTATGTATTTGTAATTCAGGATTGGGAACGAGGCGGCCCTGTCCTTACGTTAGAACCATCCCAGGATTTGCCTGGAGTAGAAGTGGGAAACTACGGAAAACCACTTCCAAAATGGCTGAGATGGGAATCGAACCCTCCTCTTCTCAGTTTTGCCACACGAGGCTGAGTGTAGTCTATCCCTTTCCAGGCCTCAGGCCAGAATTAAATTTCTTGTCAGAGCCGGAATCGAACCCGGACCTCTGCGGTGACAGCCAAGAATGCAAGCCACTACGCAACGAGGCGGAGATATAAGGAACCGAGGTTCTTACAGGCACCTCCAAACTTGTCACTGAAAAATATTTGAGGATTCCTCGTCATCGGAAATGAAATGGCATTTGCTTGGGGGAAGTCCAGGGGTAAGCCACAATCAAGATGGCTTCTGTCAACCTGGGTTTCGAACCTTCGATCTCCAGGCTTATTTGCCATACCGTTAGGCCATTACAGCCGTCTGAAAGTTTGGGATGGACATTTTCAGCACACCCTGTATATTAATACGGAGTAGCATTTTCTAACAATTCGTCTGAAAAAAAAAAAAAAAGCTAAACCTATTGGTATGTAAATGTGCTTCTTTTAATTTAATTGGAGAGTTATATAAACAAGGGACGTACATGGCCCGATCAGAGTCTTTGACTATGACACGCAATCGCTGACTAGGCATCCAGAGCGCGAGTTTACGTGCGGTAGGGTGTGCAGTTCCTTTACGCTCTATCTCTTGCCACAGGATCCGGCAGGTTCCCATTTGGCATCATGAGGCTGGGAGACCAAGTAGGCTACCTGCCCATATCAGGATGGCTTATGTCAACCTGGCTTTCGAAGCTTCGATCTTCAGGCTTATTTTCCATTCCTTTAGGCCATTACAGCCGTCCGAATGTTTGGGACGGAATCAGGACTCGAACCTGGAACTTCAGGGGTGGGGTGGCCAATAATTATATCCACTACACCACGAGGTGGTCAGAATTTCTTTAAAAGAAAACATGCATGATCACATATACACACATCAAAAAAAGTTTTGCATCACCTCGGTTCCCAGATCTCCGGCATATAGACGTTGACTGTGTATATTGTATCCAAGATACAGTCCCTTTGACTGTTCATAGATGTCACTAAAACTGCTCAAAGATGTAAACAACCATGCATGAGCAGGGCCTATTAGACGGAGGGGGGTACGACAGCCGATCAGTTCCAGTCATTCCACCAGGACGAAGGTACGCTGCTCATGTTGTCTGTAGTTCTACCATGCCTAGAAGGTCAATACCGCAGTTCGATCGCGTCCGCATTGTTACTTTGTGTCAAGAAGGGCTCTCAACAAGGGAAGTTTCCAGGCGTCTCAGAGTGAACCAAAGCGATGTTGTTCGGACATGGAGGAGGTACAGAGATACAGGAACTGTCGATGACAGGCCTCGCTCAGGCCGCCCAAGGGCTACTACTGTAGTGGATGACCGCTACTTACGGATTGCCGCTCGGAGGAACCCTGACAGCAATGCCACCATGTTGAATAATGCGTTTCGTTCAGCCACAGGACGTCGTGTTTCAACTCAAACTGTGCGCAATAGGCTGCATGATGCGCAACTTCACTCCCGACGTCCATGGCGAGGTCCAGCTTTGCAACTCCGACACCATGCAGCGCGGTACAGATGGGCCCAACAACATGCTGAATGGACCCCACGGAATTGGCATCACGTTCTCTTCACCGATGAGTGTCGCATATGCCTTCAACCAGACAATCGTCGGAGACGTGTTTGGAGGCACCCTGGTCAGGCTGAACGTCTTAGACACACTGTCCAGCGAGTGCAGCAAGGTGGTGGTTCCCTGATGTTTTGGGGTGGCATTATGTGGGGCCGACGTACGCCACTGGTGGTCATGGAAGGCTCCGAAACGGCTTTACGATACCTGAATGACATCCTCCGACCCATAGTGCAACCATATCGGCAGAATATTGGAGAGGCATTTGTCTTCATGGACGACAATTCTCGACCTCATCGTGCACATCTTGTGAATGCGTTCCTTCAAGATAACGACATCGCTCGACTACAGTGGCCAGCATGTTCGCCAGACATGAACCCTATCGAACATGCCTGGGATATGTTGAAAAGGGCTGTTTATGGACGTCTTGACCCACCAACCACTCTGAGAGATTTACGCCGAATTGTCGTTGAGGAGTGGGACAATTTGGACCAACAGTGTCTTGATGAACTTGTGGATAGTATGCCACGGCGAATACAGGCATGCATCAATGCAAGAGGACGTGCTACTGGGTATTAGAGGTAGTGGTGTGTACTGCAATCTGGACCACAAATGCTGAAAGTCTAGCTGTATGATGGTACAACATGCAATGTGCGGGTCTCATGAGCAATAAAACGAGCTGAAATGTTGTTTGTGTTGATCTCTATTCCCTTTGTATTTAACGGTTCCGGAACTCTTGGAACCGAGGTGATGCAAAACTTTTTTTGATGTGTGTATTTTAAATTGTATTAAGAAATGTAGTATCTTCATAGGTAATGTCGGGCGAACATCATGGCAACAGCAACAGGTAATTTCCTGATCAGCGGCGTAGTCCTGCGCGTTAAATCACTCGCCACGACAACGATGGGGAGTTGCAATAAGTCCGGATATCGGAGGCTCAAATCACGGCGCTTACAGCGGCTATCCTGAGTGTCGGTTTTCTTCGGGTTTTTCCACACTCTCTCCAGGAAAATTCCCAGGTAGAGAAATGAAAATCCACAGCCTGCTTCCAGTCTTCGACTGGGTCAGGAATGGAATGAATGAAGCCCCCATCCAGCGGCGAGGATATGAACTGTGCCGGCTGCCGAGGCCTGACGCACTCCTCTGGGGCAATGATTAAATGAATGACAGATGAAATGAAATGATAGTGGAAAGTGTTGCTGGAATGAAATTTTGACAGGGAAAACCGGAGTACCCGGAGAAAAACCTATCTGCCTCCGTTTTGTCCAGCACAGATCTCACATGGAGTGACCGGCCCAGATAGAGCTTTATTTCAAATCCCGGGGCAACTTACCCCCATTCTCGACACTAACAATTAATTACACACCCTTCTACAGTCACCACAGACACATAGGTTATCAGACAAGTTGAACACACACCCACGTAAACGGGCTGATGACCAAGGTGTCCCAAGCCCCTAAAACAAATTAATAACTCGTCATTTCCCGAACTAGAAATTTCTCCACTGGCCATGTGCTGCACTATCATCGGCCAAGCGGCGAAAGGCGCTGATGAGTCTAAACAAGTGCTACATACAAGGCTGTTTTGGAGGAGTGGTTAGCCTCACTAGTTTTAAACGGTTCATGACTCAAGTTGGAGTTCCGGTGTCGTCCACCTTTTCAGCTCCTCAGATTAGTCTATCCTGATTGCTTGGAAATGTTTCTCATAGTTATAGCCACTTCAAATTCACATTCAAACATACGAAATGGCAATTTAATAACTCAACTGACTGCGTGTTTCGATTTTAAAACACGTCTGGCTTAGCTTTAAGAATATAAATAGCTCGTTCAGCGCTACACAAGAGTCATTACTCGGCACTGATTAGAGTTACAATAGCATTGCATGTAATTAAGGGGAACCAGTTTTATGACACGTTAATGTGGATATCGTCAAGTGTCTCCACCGTAATGTCTTATGAAAGAATAATTGACTAGGGCAATGTTATGTAACATTCCATAGCAAAGCAAACACTAAAAGTCATACAGCTATCACTTATCACTAGAGCTGGGATTTCTATGTAATTACATAGTTTACATATGTTTTCATATTTGTGGGTATTCTACATATTCTTCGTGATATTACATAAAATTACATATTTCAGAGTTTTCCTGTTTTTATATAAAATAAATTGCTGAATTGAAGTTTCACACAAAATGTGGGGCTGTTGTCTGTCCTCTCAACAGGGGGGATTACGGTAATTATGAGTGACAGGTAATAGAGAGGATGATAGGATGATAAGTGCTGTGCATGGGGAAACTGGTGCAAGTGCACTGAGTAAATTGCAAAAAGTGTTGAAGAGAAATCCTGATTATTCAACATTTCTCAGTGTGTGCCGAATTCTAAATGGAGATGACGTTGATCCTCCCGAGGACATTTCTCCAGAGAAAATTCCTCTCCTAAAATTTGCCCCAGTTACATCATGTGATGTTGAAAGATCTTTCTCTGCATATAGGAACACCCTAAGTGACAAACGCCTTTCTATGACCCCAGAGAACATCGAAAAATACTTAATTGTTCACTGTACTACAAAATGTAATATAAAGCGTGTTTAGTGTGTTGTAACTGACAAAATGGTAAGTTTATATTAATTATATGATATTACATATTTTGCCCAATCTACATATTTTGCTACATATTTTGGTGCTTTTTGTTACATATTTATGTACATATTATGCCACTTGATATTACATAAAAATCCCAGCTCTACTTATCACACATAGCGCCCTCATAAGAACTCGCGTGTGGGTGATACCGAGCTGCGCTAGTAGATTCTCTCCACGGGGGAAATCCTAACAGGGGAAGTTGCCTGACGCGTGAATCACTGCCCCCTACTGCAAACTGGACATAGAGGTAAATATTGTCCAAATGTGTCAACCTGCGCTGACCTTCACGGTGTTCTTCACTATCTACTCTTGTAATCTCAAAGACGTTAGCTAGTTTTAGCATATTCCAGATGCTGGATTTCTTTAGCCTTGCCCTTACAGCTCGACAATTTTCTTTGTGTTTCACAGTTACTATTCAGATCTGCAAATTTTAATTTTTATGTTGTAGCTTCGTAAAAATGTCGTCGTATGCAAGTTATAGCCTGCACTATGAGCTTTAAAACGATATAGTGGGAACCAAAATGCTTAAGCTTATGTGTATTCTGCTACAAAACAAGGTCCATTCGTAAATAAATGGGCAGAACATTCCTTGTTCGAACACCTCCACTTTTGGCCCCGTTGTGACAACTCAAACTTACAAAATTTATAGTTTCCTATAACTCGCAATTCTCCACCTCTTTGACTGTACTGCTCCAATCCAAGCTCTGCGAACTTGAGGCGTGAGGTGACGCAGGAGGCGGGAAAATAAGGGCCAGTCAACAGCCCGCTGTGTTTTCTGGAATTCCTATCTATTCCAATACTGGCAACATAGGGCCGTTGCATAAATCACCGTGGTGTTGCGAATGAGTGAATGAGTCAGCGACCAATGTATTTGGTTCTGATACTACGCACGGACCGGGAACCCCACACATCCATCGTCCACGATCCACATTCCTCTCAGGTTCACGCAGCTTGGACTCGAGCAGTACATGGATAGGCTAGCATGTTAGCTGCCATGATTTTGTCTATGGAAACTCTAGGGGGTCTAGGTGTACTTAGCTGTTAGTCAACTCATGACTTAACCAACATCTCAGGAGAGGTTGCTTACCTCCACTCTCTTCCCAAACCCATTAGCGTAAGCTGACTGGTTTAATCCAATTAGCGCAGTTCGACCATCCCGTCGAGTGTTTAAGGACGTTATTTCTGGTGCATGTCTTAGGCAGTATGAACCAAGAGCTTATCAACCCCGTGTTATTTTGGTGCCTGTGTAGTTGTCATTATTAACTCTGGGACAGAGAGAAGGCCGGTATAACATTTCCTGGGGCGAGTTTAGAAGTAGCCCACGGAGTGGCCTCGCGGCGCAGTGGCTAGTATTCTTAGCTGACACCCCTGAAGTCTGGGTTCAATTTCCGGCTCTGCCAAGAGATTTAATTCTGGTCTGAAGGCTGGTACGGGGCACACTCAACCATGTGAGAAAAAACTGAGAAGAGGTGGAAGTGGATGGTACCTACATTAAGGCCACACCCACCTCGTTCGCCAACCCAAGTCAACATTATATAACTTATACCACACAAGTACTGCTACGACAATAACACAGGTTGTCAGACAAATTAGACACACACAGCCAAGTACATGGGGCTACATGACCACTATGGCATAAAACCCCAAATGAAACATATCAACAACTAAATCCTACCGAGTGGAGAATATCAATCCCTGGTCAGCATTTTGATTCCAACCAGCTCACCAGTGTCTGAAGTTAGGCAATGGGTCCATTGAAACAGGAAAGTTTGCTCTTCAAACATATAAAGGGGATGAAGATAGCCTTGCTGTTCTGCCCCTCAGCCTCATCACTTAGATGAATGTGGAATTTGTAGGATAGCCTGTGGTTTCATTGAGAGGCACTCGCCTACTGCGCCCGGAGTGGTGGGTTGGATACAGTTGGCTGGCATTTTGCTCATCATCTTCATCATCACCAAAAAACTTAGCTCCCTTTAGCTCCTGACATCGGGACGCCGGGATACTGAATGTGTCAACGTTAGTGACGTAGTTCTATCACACTTTGAACATCCCTAATTTTTCAGTGAAGTGAATAATTTGTAAGTGTATTGTTTATGTATTTATTTATATATTTATTTATTTAAATATGTACCAGCTGAAGTACCCGTGCTTCGCTATGGGTCATAAATAAATTAAAATGTGAAGGTGACAGTTAAAACAGGGGATAGGCGAGGTGCTGCGCGAAGGGAGAGTAAGGATGGAACATTTTGTCCAACTATACCGCTCGGCGTTGACCGTGTTTTATAGCACAAATTTAGGGTTTACTCGCTAACCGTTGGAGATACACGAAAAGTGATACGGACATTTCGGATAGAAAATTAAATTTTAAGCCTACTAAGTTATATGCCATCAAAAGTTTGCTATTTCTCAGCGTTCTCTTTTTATTTGAAATGGAAATATGAAAGTTTGAAACCAAAGGGTGTAGTGACGTCACTAAAATGGTCGCCATCTTTAAATAGAGCAAATTATCGAAATCAAAAGTAGCCTATATGTTAACCAGGTAAAGCAGCTACTTCCATGTAAAATTTCATGTAAATCGAACCAGTGGTTCTTGCGTGATTGAGTAATACACAGACACACACCATCTCACTTTTATATACTGTATTAGTATAGATTATGGTGTTTGGAGCCATTTTTCAGTGTTGTTTTAGTCTGATATAATTATTTTTTTCAGGATTAGGGAATAACCCACAATCGGGTACAACCATATTGATCGACTGAAAAACGTCAGACTACGTTTAAATATGTTAATTAAGATTAACCACCAAAGATAAATTTACCCTCATCGAAGTGTTGACTGACTAAAAAAGCAAAATTCCAGCCAATAGTATCATACCTACCCACCAGTGGCGTAACTAGAGTTTGCTTCTGGAGGGAGATGAGCTGAGTCAAAATTACATGGGGTCCCGAAGTTTGAAAACCTCCCTTCTACATTTTTCGTGTCTGTTTTCGTTAGCATTTTATACGCTGTATTTGTACTTATCAGTGTGCAAATGCTCGAAAATTAACCATTTTGTTGATATTACATTCCATTCTGTTCCCCGATATTATATATAAGGTGCGTTCAAAAAGTAACGAGGCGGAGGCTGTAATGCGCAAACCGGTGACGACATCGGCTAATCGTGGCGTATGTAACGAGGTGTGGTTCCGACCAGAGCGTGGAAGGTCACAGCCCGTCGCTAGAGGGCACGCGTGCACGTCACGTGACGATACAAAGCGAGCAATAGCATATAAGTTATAAAATCACGAGGGAACTTCAAAACAATAACAGTTCCTTACAAACCATGTGCTTCCTTTACCCCGTAATCACATCATCACTTAATTTAAACTCAATTCAATGAAAGCAATCTTTTCCAGTTACTATAGGCTTTTAAATAATAAATATGAATTTACATAACATCTCAAATCAATCAAGTTTCCAACAGTAAAGAAAAACTAAATACAATATTTTCTAATAGTTTCTAATATGAAATTGCGTCTGGTTACCGAATACACCCAGAGATGGCAGCACTTATGTATTCTGTACATTATCTGAACTTATGCCAGATATTTAAAACATAGATATACGAGAAAAAAACCAGGGTATGTCTAACATGAGAACAGGAAATGTGGGTGTGACCTAATAAAGTGCCATGCATGCACAATTTAAATGGCTCCGCAAGACATTTAAAAATGTCCGCATATAAAAAATTAGTATCCACATGTGCTCTGATGGCTGGGCTACAACTTCAGACAAAAACTCATTTTCGTTTTTTGGCCGTTTTTGGGCTAAAAACTCAGCAGGGCTTAAAAACATAACACAGACTATCATACCAAATTCCACAATCATCCATGAGGCAGATGACCAAGGATATCCCTAAAGTAGTATGTTTGCCGAGTCGAGATAGTGGAAGTAAACACAGTTGTACACTTCATTGCAGGGCTGCCTGCAAGGGGTGCATAGAGCTGTGCCTGTTGAACGTACGCCAACCTGAGTGCTGTGTATAGCCTACATGTGAAGTGGGCTGACTTATCGGTTACATGCTACAGCGCGGTTTATTTATTGTTCGTTTATGTATTTAATTAATTAATTAGTTCTTAACTGGTTATGACAGGCAACAGTATACAGTGCAGCACAGCACTAAGTGCAGCGAGTCATGTCTTTTCTAGGGCTACGGCATGACTAATGATCTCGGAGCTTCTTGGCTACCCCTGTCCGGCAGAGCCGATGAAGTGACCTGGGCGTGTTTCCCTGTCCAGGCAGTCAAGTGACCACGTGCAAGTATTTACGCGCGCTATCTCGACTCCGCGAACAGACTTTAGTACCGGAATCAAAACTATGGATACTTGATATTGAACCTCGATAAGAAACAAACGAGTTGCCCGCTTTCAAGATTTACATCAGTGTGTACCATGTTAATTCTGCGTTTAGGAGTTGTATACAGGTCTTTTTTCAAGTGTCCCATATTCCTTCAGGGGGTAGAATTGGCCGAAACTAAAGTAAACGTTCTGATCATTATATTACCGGTTGAAATATGGTCCATTTTACTTGCGTCGGTGCGGGAGTGTGGTGGTGCAGCGGTAAAGCTGTCTGCCTCTCACCAAGATAGACCATATTCGATTCCCGGTCAACACATGTCAGATTTTCGAAGTGATATGCCATGTCCTGTGGTTCGGATTCGACGTAAAAAGGAGGTCCCAAGGCTCACGATCACGAGATTGACGGACTCGTAAAACTACAAGCTTCCTTCCTTTTATTATGGTGTTTGAAGCCATTTTTCAGTGTTGCCTTAGTAAACAAAAGTTTAATGCTTTTCAGTCGGTCAACCAGATTGTACCCAAATGAGATAGGTTATTCCCTAATCCTGAAAATAATTACATGTACAGGGTGATTCTTTTGCTGGAGCGGGGCCGGCGGCCTGCTGCCGGGCGCGCGCGCCTTCCGCCACCCAACCGAGCTCGGGGCGCGGATAGCGCGCAGGTGGTAACCGTAACAAAGTACATTAATTAATGGTAAATTCACCAGCAAATTATGATTAAAGAACTTAGGCCTACCTATCCACAGGAGATGCCGCGAGTGTTCTCCTTCAGCTGTCAGACAGGCGTTGTACCATGTAAATAAATTTGCGTTTACACATTGCGATTCCCTTCTGTTGTGAGGTATATTTGCTGCCGTATATTGTTCTCCAGCTCCACTAGGGTACGGGTAATTGAACTGTACACTATGTATTTTAAATTACCCCACAATTAAACATCAAACGGGCTTAGGTCCATGCTTCGATTAATTACAGTAAACACGCAGGGCGATACAGGAGTAGGTACATAATGTAACGATGTAACTTCTAAAGTTACTGTCTGTCAGCTGAAGGAGAACATTTATAGTATCTTCTGTGAAAAGATAAGTTCTAACCTTTAACTGGTGACGAGAGGTCATCCAGATTCCCAAGAAATAAAAAAAGAACATCTGTGCTTCTTTAATTAAATCTTGCAGCTGTTGTTTACGTTACCTTCTTATATGTGCGCTGACACTACACACCCTCGTTGATGAAAGTTTAGTGACTTAATGACTTTCATGACCCTGGTTAGCTCGCCTCCGACTCGTGCAACCTTGCGGCCCGATCTCGGTTGGCTGGCGGAAGGCGCGCGCACCCGGCAGTCGGCCGCCGGTTTTGCTCCAGCAAAATAATTTCACTGTATTTATTAATCTCATATAATTTCTTTCAGGATTAGGGAATAACCCATCTCATTTGGGTACAATCGTGTTAACCGACTGAAAAGCATCAAACTTTTGTTTTCCTTTCTTTTATTTGTATCGGTTTACGTATTGAAACTTTGGATCGATAGTGAGATATTTTCACACACACTTGGAAAAAAGAAAAACATATTTAATTCCTTCAAAGTTGGTAAAATGTTCGGTAGAAGAAAGTTCTCTCACGGTTCTAGCAACTTAATTTACTCTTTAACCAATTAAATATTGATCTATTACTTCGAACAAAGGCTGCGAGTTCATAAAACATCACAAAAAATGCACACTGCTTTCATTACGAGACCTCCATAACCTCACGTACAGTATTATCATGCCTCCTCGCTTCTCCCTTCTTGCTCGACCACAAGTCTAGTTTCATTGAAATGGAATCAAATGGACAAAGGGAAACTAGGGAATGAAACGCAAACTTCATATTTATTCAAACATGAAAGAGGTAGAACGCATCAACTACGGAGTCGGTGATGATCCTGAATCATCACATCCCACTAACAGTTCTAAATGTATTATTCGCATTACAAATAGGTACTATATCAATAACGGGTAACGTAATGCAGAAAGTTCTTGCAACAAATTAAACGTGGTTCAACTGAAAGAAAATCAGAAAAGGACGAAGGCGTCGACACCACTTTGAAGCAAAATACGATGCTGCAAAACAGACAATTTCTCACCAATCGGTTAGGAGCGAACGTTGCTTAGTGCCAACAACGAAAATTAATTGCTAAGATTAATTCTTCACTCGTTGGCAGTACTGCTGGAACGCAGCTTTACAGCACTCTCCACGCTCCCTATTAATCGTTCAAACGTTTTCTTACTAACCGCGTATCGTAAAACGTTTAATTAAATAAAAGTTTTCTTGAGAAACGTTTAAACGATTTTAAGAAATCGTTACCTAATTAAACATTTTCTGAAAACACTTTTATGATTTTAAAGATAAATCTATTTTTATACCAGTTTTCGCTTGAGTTTGTTTCTTTAGCCTTTAATGTGCTCCAGTTTTGCTTCGTTAATTTAATAAACTGACCGTAATATTATTTCGTGTTTGACGGGTGTTATTGTCGGATAAAGAAACAACTTTCCTCTCATCAGCTTCCAAACCTGAGTGGTATTTCTCACACCGAATGGCGGTATTATGTACTCCATAATACCGTTCCACTGTGCATTTATTCCTCGCACCGGACTTGTGAACTGAAAAAAAACCTTCGTAACACTTCCCTCAGAATCAGACAAAATGTCAGTCGTAAGAAACATTTATTAAATCTAAATACAAAATCGTTAAGGAGGGTTAAGATTTTTTAAAACTCTAAAACGTTTAAGAAAACATTTCTTTACAAAACGTTTAAACGAAATTTAATGTTTTTAAGTCGTTCAACACGATTATACCCAATTGTATTGGGTGGTTCCCTAATCCTGAAAAAAAATGTACATGAGATTAATAAATACACTTGGACACACAGGCAGGCAGCGGAGGAGACAGCTACGCGGAAACGGACCACACATCGCTGAAACAGCTAAGTGCGCAATCCGCAATAACCTGACCATTTAATAACAATCACATAATTACACTAAGGGTCGTTTTCACCAACTCTTTACTAACGATTCGTTAGTTAATTCCTATTTAACTTAAATCCGAGAGTTAATGCGTGATTATCGTTGATGCATCTTACGAGGCCACTCGGGTTCCTAATTACTTAAATGCGCTTTATGGCTCTCGCGCATGCGTAGACTAGGTTTCATCCTGGAGAAACATGACGGACAGGTCAAGAAGCATTTTGTTTGCGATGCTTCCTTGAGATTTTCTGTAACATAATTATGAGGAAAGGGAAATACAGAAGACCTTATTCGTGGCAAAAGCTTCAAATACAATATGAACAAAGTATTTAGGAGAACTGGCAGTTGTGTTAAAACACACCTTAAAACACACTGTCCCCGTTGTATTCGTAGCGTAAGTGGTTGCGTTGCAGCCTCTGAGTTAATTATGCAGAGCTGGAAGGAGATCGAATCCCTCTTCGGATATGCTTTTTTTTTTTAATTTCCGTATTCTTCTTTCTTGGTAATAAACATGTATGATCTTTTATAATTTCATTGTCATAAACATATTTTATATCCATATGGATGAAGGTTCGTGTGAAACTCGGAAACAAACTGCCATTGAGGGATGGTGAGGTAGAGTTCGGCTGTTCCCCTCAACTTTAGTGATGCTTTAGAGAGTTGAGTGGGCCGATTTGGTGATTTAACGTAATTTCTTGTTAGTGGTAAGTTAACGAGAGTTTCTGTTTGATGAAATGCTCGTGCAAAGTTAAATAATCCTTAATGAAGAATTAATAGATAATTGACGTTGGTGAAATCGGCCCTAAGCAAGCAAACCTGAAGATCAATCACCACTATCAGTATCTCAACAAACAATGACATATCTTGACTAGTTGTGCTAGTTATTTTCTTTCTTCTTTCTTTCTTAGTCGTTTACCCTCCAGGTTGGTGGAACCCACGGACTCAGCGAGGGAACTCACCACTACCGCCTCTACGGGCAGTGTCCTAGAGCTGGGAACAGCTAATCGGAGTGGATACAACTGGTGAGGTGGGATTGGCACCTCGCCCAGGCGGCCTCACCTGCAAAGCGAACAGGTGCCTCATGAGGGAAGGTAATGGATGGTCAGGATGGATAGGCAAGGAAGAGGGAAGGAAGCGGCCGTGGCCTTGAAGAAGGTACCATCCCGGCATTTTCCCGAAGACGAAGTGGGAAACCACGGAAAACCACTTCGAGGATGGCTGAGGTGGGAATCGAACCCCCTCTACTCATTTGGAACACCCGAGGCTGAGTAGACCCCGTTCCAGTCCTCATACCACTTTTCAAATTTCGTGGCAGAGCCGGGAATCGAACCCAGGACCTCCGGGGCGGCAGTTAACCATGCTGACCGCTACGCTACGCAGGCGACGCTAGTTATTACTGCAACTAAATAAGTGTATATTGTAAATATCATAACCCATACTTGTAGACATAGATTTAATAGCCTAAGTGTACAGGATCTGATGATGATCACTTGACGATCGAAACTGATCATCCAAGTGTATTTATTAATCTCATGTAACGTTTTTCATGATTAGGGAACCACTCATTACGATTTGGTACAATTGTGTTGACCGACTGAAAAACATTAACTTTCGATTACTAAGGCAACACTGAAAAATGGCTTCCAATATGATAATAAAAACATTTAAATGTTTATTTTTAGAAAACCTTTAATTTAAAAAAGCGTTCTTTATGAAACTGTTTTAAGCGTTTAATTAGGACAACGCAAAAAACGTTTCTGATCGTGATCCCTACTATAAACGTCGTCCGCTTAAGTAGGCTGGTGAGGTTTGCCTCGATGAATATTGTTTGGATATTGTGAGCCTTTTCGTTAATAAAATACTACTAGCGGACCCGTGCGAGAACTCTCGCATGATTGGTTGTGTGCGCCCCATGTGAACAGACTACCCGCCCGGTTGTAATGCTATGCGGGCTGTACGTGATGGCAGGGTCTATCATCTTGTTTGTTTGTTTGTTTGTTCGTTCAAAAGCAGTTTAAAAACAAATAAATATATTTCCGTTGACTTTACAAGAAATGCAAGATTTTTCCTGTACTATTGAGACGATTTGTAAGATTTTGGTACAAACCACACCTTCTAACTCCTCTGGTTTAGGAGCTTGCGTTTTGTGAAACATATCCTTAGCGTATATGATAGTTCTTTTATATGGGGCATATTGTCCTATAAATACTGCTGGTTGTTTCTTATAGGGGATTGGGCATCGTGGTGGTGATAACCTTTAGATGGTGCCTGTAGAAATGTATGTAGAGGTGATTGAGGCGGCTATGGCCTTATGGTAGGAACCATCTCAAGATTACCTGGGAGCAGGAGGAAACTATGGTAAACCACTTCTAGGATGGAGAGGTCAGCGTCAGTAGATTTTACACCCCATCGTCTCAAAAGCCACAACAACTAAACTGAATTTTACTATTATTATTATTATTATTGGAATTTTACTACTATTATTATATTTATTATTATTATTAATCATAATATTATTATACTGACAGCGGTAGCTACGCTCGCTAACGCGCAGCGCTAGGCCATGCTATCTGCGGACTCGGAAGACGTTGGTTCGAGCCCCACCGTCGGCCGTCCTTGACATGGTATTTCGTGGTTTTCCCCATTTTCAACTCCAGGCAAATGCTGGGACGGTACCTTCTGACAGGCCACGGCCACTTCCTTCCGCATCCTTGCCCAGTTTCATTCATCTTCGTTCATTTCATCTCTCATGATTAACTCCTCTCAGAAAGGACATCCGGCCATAAAAACCACCGGATGCCTTTCATTGCATTTCATCCCGGACGGGAATAATAAGGGGTAGATATAACATTATTATAATTCTCTCAATTTCATACCATACCATATGCACTGTAAAAGCAGGTGCACAGAAGTTAATACGCCTTTTCCCTACGGCATTACTATGCTGGTGGGCTTGTTGGCGCAGCAGTAAGCAGTACACGTGTCGACGCCATGTTTAGCCGATTTCTTAATCATTTGCCGACTCGAGAGTACATTTCATTCTTCTCTCGTCATCGTTCTTGACCAGTATCGTGCCCTGGCTGTTCTCTTCTTGTTCTGTTTCTCAAGTCTACTTCCTTTGGATGGCAAAACAGTGAGGTCATCTGTCCCTCCAATCATTACAATATATGTTGTTGTTGATTCTTTTAGGGGCTTTGCGACATCGTTGTCATGTAGCGCCATGTACTCGGATGTGTGTAGAATTTGTCTGATAACCTGTGCCACTGTGATGTCTGTAGGCTTACTAGTTTGTGTATTTGCAATCGAGAAAGGATTTGGGTAGGAAGAAGCCGTGACCTTAAGTTAGGAACCATCCCAACATTTGCCTGGAGTAGAAGTGGGGAAACAACGGAAAACCACTTCCAGGATAGCTGAAGTAGAAATTGAACCCGCATCTTCTCAGTTTTGCCCCACAAGGCTTAGTGTACCCCGTTCCAGCCCCCAGACCAGAATTGAATATCTTGGCAAGCTGGGAATGGAACCTGGGCATCCGCGGTGACAACCAGGAATGCTAGCCACCATGCAACGAGGCGGGCACAATAAATATATACAGTATAAATGTACATTAGAAGTAGACTGGTTTAGCGTTTTAAAAGCAGAGGATAGATAGGCTAATAGCATTATGAGCCATGTAGATCCGCAGTCTAGACAGAAAAAAAACAGAGAGAGAAAAATGGATCATGCAGAATCACACTTACAGTACGTGATCATTCAAGAACAATATGGCACGTTTCCCTCATATATAGGCAAATCCCACTCCTCCACCTGAAGCCGTGGTAATCCCACCGCTCCGAGTTTTGTACCGTTCGTCCTACATTGTGCAGTAAAAACTAAACCTGATCAAAACCATATTCACGTACTGGATATTTATCCCGTTTCATTCGAAGATTGGGCTTTTCCTGAGAAGAAAAAAAAACTTCTCATTGCATA
Source organism: Meconema thalassinum (assembly GCA_946902985.2). Classification (NCBI taxonomy): domain Eukaryota; kingdom Metazoa; phylum Arthropoda; class Insecta; order Orthoptera; family Tettigoniidae; genus Meconema; species Meconema thalassinum. Next base: position 939,546,654 of record OX336389.2, on the reverse strand, counting down.
CCAATGTATACGGAATATAATAATAATAATAATAATAATAATAATAATAATAATAATATCCGCCTCGAGGAGGACGTAGAGCTGACTACGGCCGGACGGGTCCACAGGTGGCGGATAGTGGATCGCCCTCTAGATATGGAGGGTAGCTGCGACATAAGCAGGGCAACCTGACGAATAAGCAGTCCCGGACCAACAGCGGCATTGCTAACAGGATGTGGTGGGTCTGTGGATGGCACCACAGTCTCTATAAAATGCCACATATATCCAAAGACAGCAATGTGACAAGGCGAGTCAGTGCCGCCATAAGCACTAGCCAACAGCGTCTGTACTCCATGTTAGGGGCGGCTGTGAAAGGCGTCTGTACCCCATGTTAGGGGCGGCCTAAATGAAATCCTGGCAGTAGGTATAAAACGCAACCCATTGATAATGGAGAAAATGTCAAAGAATAATGAGCCTCGGAAAAGGACGCTACCCGAGGTGCGTCGGGGCACGTTTGGAGCTGGTGCTGAACGTGACAGCAGGCGAACCACCAGTGACATGATGCTGAACAGGCGGGCACATGTCGGCTCACCCGAAAATTCTACAGCCGACAACGCAGATAGGAGAACCCAACAGCCGTCATCTCCCCCTGTCGAAAGTGTTTCAAACATTCAATTGACCACTAAGGCAGGCAAACTGAGGCAGCGCTTAAAATGGACTGATGAGATGAACAAATTCATAATGCGCTCCTACTTTATTGTTACAAACTTAGAGAGAGACCTCACAACATATAGGAAAGATTTGCACAAGTTGTTTGTGGAGACTTTTCCTGACTACTCTTTCGTTACAGAACAAAGAATTGCAGACCAAAGACGTGTAATAGTGAGGAACAATAGACTTCCTGCAATAATGATTCAAAGTCTTAAAGAGGAAGCAGCAAGAATTCTAGCTTCAGAATCCAACAATGAAAGCAGATCCACATTATTGATTCAAGCTGTTCAGGAAGTAACCTGCAGAAATGACACAGGGGAAGAGGGAATTATTGAACCAACTATCCCTACTAATATCTCGAGTTCTGATGAAACAAGTTCTATTGAACATGTGTTTAAAGAGGCAGTGACAGAATTTATGGGCCTTAAAGTAGACTATCGACCAAAGCTGCCCAAACTCCTAGAAACAGCAAAGAGTAAATCTCTTGTCAGTATGACAAATAACATCCTGAAACAGTATGTGGAAACATCCGATAATCTAGAAGAAACAAACTCTCTTGTATATTGCGCAGCAGTAACTGTGATAAGGCTGAACAACCAGAAACTAATACCTTTGTCTGGAAGCCTCGTGGAAAAGGTGCAAATGCAGAATACATTCCACCCTGGCAGCGTCGATTAGAAAATGACATCAAGGAACTGAGGAAAACCATAGGCCAACTAACAGCATATTTAAACAATAAAACTAAACCCAAAACCAATGGAAAGCTGAGAAATATATTCAGAAAAATCAACAGCCATATAAAGGAATATGATCACACAGAAAAAATCAAGGAATACATTGACAACCAAAAGCTAAAATTATGCGCAAAAGCAGCGAGACTCAGGAGGTACAAGGAATCACGAGCGAGGAAAACACAAAACAAACTTTTCTCCAACAATGAAGGTCAGTTCTACAGAATGATCAAACGAAACAAACAATCCATGACAAAAGCAGAACCTCCTAGCACGCAAAAACGGAAGATTTTTGGAGAAGTGTATGGGCTGCAAAGTCACCGCACAATGAAAATGCAAATTGGATCAACGAAGAACGAAATAGCAATAATGTATATGAAGAAATGGATTTTGATACCATTGAAGAACGGCATGTATATGATGCTACTGTATAAGGAGAACTCAGAATTGGAAAGCGCCGGGCACAGATAAAATTCACAATTATTGGTACAAACATTTCACGTGCGTGCACCAGAAGATAGCCCAGCAATTTACTTACCTCATCCATCATCCTGAGGAATGTCCTGATTTCCTTACTGCTGGAATTACATATCTAATCTCAAAAGAAAGTGGAAATACTAAAGACCCATCAAACTACAGACCTATCACCTGTCTCCAAACACTTTACAAACTATTTACGTCCATAATTGCGGACGAAATATACAAGTTTCTCGACAAACATAACATTTTGGCTGAGGAACAGAAAGGATGCAAGAAGCATCGCAAGGATGCAAAGAACAGATAGTTATTGATTCTGTGATAACACAACAGGCGATACATAATCAAAGGAATCTATATACGGCATACATAGATTACCAGAAAGCATTTGATTCAGTCCCGCATTCATGGCTGAAAGAAATCCTCCATATGTATAAGATTAACCCTGCTGTAATTCACTTCCTGGAGGTCACGATGGATAATTGGAAAACAGTACTGTATACTAAGACAGACAATGAATGTGTCACATCTGACACAATAAAAATTGAGCGTGGTATCTATCAAGGAGACTCGCTAAGTCCATTATGGTTTTGCTTAGCCATCAATCCTCTCTCTAAAATTCTAAAATCCACCGGTTTCAGATTTGACATCAAATACTACAATAGGAAATACAGAATATCCCATCTCCTTTATATGGATGACCTCAAAGTATATGCACACAGTGAGACTCAAATGAATGCCATGCTAAATATAATAGATTCATATTCATCCGATGTCCGAATGACGCTGGGAGTGAAGAAATGCAAGCGTCTGACAATTGAAAGAGGTAAATATGCAACTTCTGAACCACATGAGCTACGCAAAGGATCTCTAATTGAAGGAATGACTGAAATAGAAACCTACAAATATCTGGGATTTGCTCAAAACACAACTTTGGATCATAAAAGTATCAAAGATGAACTCATTGGAAAATATACCACAAGACTACATCAAGTGCTGCGAACCAGTCTATGTGCAAAGAACAAAATTAAAGCTATCAACACATGCGCTATACCAACCCTAGTATATTCATTTGGTATTCTGAAATGGTCAGCAACAGAAATGGAAAGCCTGCAGAGAAAAACAAGGACCCTTCTCACTACTTACCGTTTACACCATCCAAACGCCTGTAAAGAAAGGGTCACTCTTCCACGAAAGATGGGAGGTCGAGGAGTACTGGATTTACAAATTTTGCTCCAGAACCAAATTAAAACCCTTAGAAGATATTTCTATCAAAGAAAGGAAAACAGCATTCTCCATAAAGCCATTGTACTTGCTGATAAACACACAGTATTGAACCTTCGTACATCCTCTGATGATCATATCAGCCAGCCACCACACTTACATGAAAAAGAAAAGGCATGGGGAGAAAAGACCCTCCATGGAAAATACTACAGCAACCTATCCCAACAGAGTATTGATAAAAACGCATCGTGTATGTGGTTACAAAGTGGTCGACTGTTTGGAGAAACAGAGGGATTTGCAATTGCCATCCAAGATCAAGTCATTGCTACAAAAAATTACAAGAAGTACATCATCAAAGATACCAGTGTAATTTCAGACAAATGCAGGCGATGCACCATTCATCTCGAGACCATTGACCATGTCACTGCAGGTTGCCCAATACTAGCATCAGTTGAATATACAAAGCGGCACAATCAGGTTGCAGGCATCATTCATCAAGCACTCGCACAGAAATATAAATTAACTGAGGAGTATATCCCTTACTACAAGTATCATCCACCATCCCTCCTAGAAAATGAACTGTGTAAAATATACTGGGACACTGGTATTGTGACAGATAAAACAATAGATCACAATCGACCAGACATCATAGTAGTAAATAAGGCTGATGGCACAACATTTATAATAGACATAGCAGTCCCCAACGACACCAACATCGAACGTAAACACAATGAAAAAATCTCCAAGTATAGACAGCTTGCAGAGGAAATCAAGAGGATATGGAAGATGAACTGCGTCCGGATAGTGCCTGTAATCTTGTCAGTCAACGGCCTCATACCTCACACACTCCACAAGAGTCTGAAAGAATTGGATCTTCCGCCGACCATCTACAAGAGTATGCAGCATTCGGTCCTATTGTCCACATGCAATATTGTGCGATCCTTCCTTGCTAATGACTGAGTGATTATGAACTCATATATTTTGTATATACATGATATGTATCATAGTTTGTATTATAGTTTTTATGTATTGTTGTAAAGCACTTGGTTTAACCCGTGCTTTAGAGCAACCCATGTTTGTAATGGTGAATTGAATAAATAATAATAATAATCATCATATGGTAATAATTATGTTTTAGGTTTACATGCCGTCGTTAACAGATGCCGGTGTACAAAAATACTTCCTGCAAGAAATTTACAATATCGTACTAAATTTACTGGCACAGGTCTTTCACATTTAGCACTCTTAAAAGGTCAACCGCCCCACAAGCTGCCACAGTGAGCAAGCACCTTACCAGAGATACTTATAGACAAGAAAGGATTTCTATGTAAATACATATCTATTTTGGAAGCAAAACGTACTTTCATTTTGTATTATTATTATTATTATTATTAGTCTATTATTAGCCATTGGTAAATCCCATAAAGGGCAAAGGCCTCCTGCTAGCAGGGCAGCTCTGAGATATTTCATCAGATGAGCTAGGCTGATGGACATTTGCCTTAATAGTAACTTAAAACTAATTGTCCTGACTATTTACACTCTTATTCATCTTCCTCACAAATGATCGTATTACATTTTCACTCGTAAAACTTGGACCTAGTTCATATTATCCAGAAGATTTTTCTAGGCTGACGATGAGTCTAGGGATGTTTCAAACGAACTGTTTCGACGATAGTCGTTCACGAATTCCGTGGACCTGCCGCTCTCATCCACTGCTTCCCGATCGTCGACTGGAACTCGTCTGACCATCTGATCTTCGGACGGCCGGGGTTTCTTCTTCCATCTCTGGGCTCCCACACTGTAGTTGAGTAGGCCCACCTCGCTTGATCCATTCTCATCACATGGCTTGCCCATGTCCATTTCAGTTTCTTGGCCCTCGTGATGACATCCTCTAGTCCTGTCCTCTTCCTGATTTTCTCGTTTCTAATTCTGTTCCTTAATGTAATGTTTAGAAGTTTTCTCTTCATTTTGTATTATCTTTACGAATCATGGCACGTGGTGGAGTTTTCCATATTTTGGAATTTAGCACATTTGTTCTATATTCTTAGTCATTAAAATCAATATAGTCCATATTTCGGGTAAAATGTATTACTGTAAATTCCATTAAATTGGCAGTCCTGTCAATGGTGGAGGAACAAATTATAAATATATAATTAAAAGCGTAATAATCTAGCTGGCGTGCAACTCATCATCACGCCTGTCTACGCCTGAGTTGATAAGATAAGGTGGGAGAAAGAGAGAGGACTGAGCACGGAATAGGTGAGATCACAAAAACACTCAAAAGGCTTCAAAACTCGTATCTCTCACTTTCTGAAAGTTTCGAGATTGTGAACAAAACTGTGGAGCAACTAAATCGTGGTCCAGGTAAAGTTGGAGATGTAGCAAAAATGAAGCTGGACACCGTACTTTCAAAGAACCCTGGATATGAAAGAATGATAAAGATTGCTGCAATTTTGTGTGGACATTTAAGTGTAAAGTTAACGTTGCATTTAACCCCAGCAAACATTGTGAAATCCAAATATGCCCCCATTACCTCTTCTGATGTTGATGTCAATATAAATCTATCCTTTGTAATTTGAAGTCCATATATAATTCCACAGTTCAATAAAATAAATAAATAAATAACGTAAGTTATATATGTACATATTTCATTGGTTTTTATTAGTACATATAAATCCGTTCTCTGCGTATAAGCTAAGGCCTTACGCATTACGCTATACGACCAGCCACCCCTCGAATGTACTCTATATGAAAGGATGTCATTCGACGTTCCTTTGCCAAGAAATTTAATTCTGGTCTGAGGGCTGGAACGGGGTACACTCAGCCTCGTGAGGCAAAACTGAGAAGAGGCGGGTTTGATTCCTATCTCAGTCATCCTGGAGGTAGTATTCCGTGGTTTCATACTTCTACTCCAGGCAAATGCCGGGATGGTACCTAACTTAAGGCCACGGCTGCTTCCTACCCAAATCTTACCTAGATTACAAATACACACACACTAGTAAAGACATCACAATGACACAAGTTATCAAGCAAATTCTACACATATAGGCCTACCCATGTCACAGGGTTAAATGACCACGATGTCACAAAGCCCCTCAAGACTCGACAATAACAACGACATCCCTCGCATAATAATCCCACCAGCTGCAGAACGTTCCGTAATCCTTGATTGAGCTTGTATTAAAATAAATTCAAATGTCGAAAACAAAAATGGACCATATCATCTTCACTAAGTTATGTAGCAGTCTTGAAATGTGCATACATGTTAGTCTACAACTACGGGTCTCGCTGGCCGTCGCTTACGGAGCGATCCTCGAAACGAGAACTAGCCTATATCTGCCTCCTGTCAACATGTTCCCTTAACGACTGGCATAACTGGTATTCATTGCGATCATAGGGAGCTACGACCGCTAAGGCGAAGGGCCATGGGTCCAGGCTGTCCGGACTCTGAAGACGTATGGATTTGTATCTCACTGTTGGCCAAGAAAATCTCCAGGAAAATACTGAGACCATGCCTTATAATAGACCACTACTGCTTCCTTCCGCATCCTTTTTCTGTTTCATTCATCTCATCTCTCATGAGATTAGAGTCACGAAGGGCATCCGACCGCAAAACCATTCCCACATCGAAACTCATTTCAACTCATACCTGACCCGATAGAAACGGGAAAACTAAGACGTAAAAATACACTCAATAATATTAATAAACCCCATGATTAGGCCCCAGAGGGACATGTGTATGCAATGGGGGTACGTGGACAGCGCGATGACACTCTCAGTCGCAATACCTTGGTTATAGACCAAGGGCCGCTACTGCTCACATTAAGGAGCTACTCAATTGATTCTCGAGACTGGGTGCACCCCGTGCGAACCCTCACGTCAAATCTCTACTTAGTATAAAACAAAGTCTCCGATTCTTGGATGTCTCGGGTAATCTCAAGAACCACTGGATGGATTTTGATGTGCGCTTTTTAAGCTTACGCTTGGCAAACCGTTAAAAATATCAATATACTATGAGTGTAAGAATTGTTCAGCATGAAAAGTTCTACAAAAACGTCCGCGAGAGCATACATCGATACATCGCCCACTATAAGTGTCTTTACGTTTTCATTTCTTCCAACAATTTACATTCAATTACTGAGGCGACAGTTTACGAGCTAGCTAGGGGCGAGCCTATCACCCCAGTTACAGCCTAGCTGATGGACGAGCCTATTACCCCAGATACAGCCAGCAGCAAACTGTCGAGCCGTGTTGAGTTAAGACTTCAGAGAAGAGTGGTTGTGTTTGGAGTTTCCCTGGAAGTGCAACTCGGCTTTTCTTCACTTCGCCTGTGAACTTTTCGTTCCGCAAAATACACAGTCAAGTTAAGATTGGACGGAAGGGGGATTTGTGTTTCAAGAACCTCGCCATTCTTAAATTACGTTTGACAAGATTTCATTGCACATGCATCTCCATGATAATATAATTAATAGTCCAGTCAGTGAGTTTAACCCATCATGCCAAGAAGTAAAACGGATATAGGTCGTAGTACATTGACTTCGAAAAAGAAAAGCGCTTATCACGCAATGCATTCATAACTGTTGCCGGGCGAAGCCGGAGCAGGTTGCTAGTCTTAAATATAACAATTATAATACTATTATTGGTTTTACATCCCCTTTAACTACTGCGGTTTTACAGACGCCGAGGTGCGAGAATTTTGCCCCGAAGGGTATCTTTAACGTGCCAGTAAAATAGCTGACACGGCTCCCTCGCATTTGAGCACCCTCAAATGCCAACTGACATCGCCAGGATTCGATCTTGCAACCTTAGGAACAGCAGGCGGGAACGTTACCACTGAGTCACGCTGCCAGACACATCTTAAATATCTGGCGGAGTCGAGAATCGAACCCGAGGCCTTATGAGTAAGAGACAAGAGTTCTACCCGAACATCTCGTGACCGGCCAGAAAAGGACTGACGAGCCCATTAATGGACTGTACTTGCCAACGCCATCAACTTGACAATCTTGTGTTTAATCGAACAAAGTAGTGTTTTCTGCAAACAATTAAATGCGCGCTGTTCTCTCTGGTTTAAACTCAGAGTCATTAGTCTGCAAACTCCACACGTTTCGCTGAGCCACTTGAAAGACATGTTGTAAACTAGGTGCAATGGAAGAGACGTACAGTATTTTTTTGCACGGGAAATGTTTTAAGTCCCGTGTCAGGTATCCTCGGTTCGTAGTGTGCAGGTCGTGGGAATACATTGACCCTGACAGTACGCACGTAGCGCCGTATATCACAGAAACGCACCATGCACTACAATGTGAATCAATATCAATACAGTGCAAGGAGGAATAAGGAGACGCTCTAACAGCCAGAGAGTGAAGCCAGCGCAGCGCGCACGTCCATTGAGATGTTCAAAACATTACTGGCAAGTGATGGGAACAAGACTGTTATCCAACCAAAACATGCCTACTTTTGACGCACAAAATATTGGAAACTCTTAATTCATAATGGGTTTCTTTTTCTTTTTTTATCCTTCCAGTTCGGCTTTACCCACGGTTTCTACGAGGGATCATTCCTCTACCGTCGTAAGGACGGTGTCTGGGAGTTGAACACACTTTGTTAGCAGATACAACTGGGGATGAGGACAGGCCGATCAACCAAGCGACCGCTAACTGGGGTCTAATTAAGGAAGGGTCAAGAAAGGGATTTTGGTAGGAATTCATCAATGGACTTGCTGAAAGGAACCATCCCGGCATTGTCCTGGTGGTGAAAATCGGAAACCACGAAAACAATTTTCAGGATGGCCGAGGTGGGATTCGAACTCACACTCTCCCGATGCCAGCGAGGCACGAGTTAGCGCTTTCGTCCACCGTGACTGGTTAATTCATATTGTACTGCTTATATTTAATGTTGAAGTCATTTTAGCCTAATCAAGCTGAAGCTGATGGAAATGCATCTACATTGTGAACCCACTATGGGTATTCCACGCGGTTCACTGATTAGTGACTGATCTTAATTTCTCAGTAGGTTACTGAAATATAAAATATATCCCTCCCGGCACGCCGGAAGGTGGAGGTAGATTTCACCGGGCAAAGAAAAGTATTTCAAATTCACTAAATATTCCAATTGTTGTATACCTACAAACGATCCCAGGTCCTGGCAGGACAGCGATTCACGTGCAGCGATCACGCCAAGGCAGCAGTCCGACGATGGTTTCACGGTCAGCCGGCTGAATTCTATCACAGGAGCATCTCAAATTTAGCGCTGCGATGGGACAAATGCCTGAACATGTGTGGAGACTGTGTGGAAAAATAGTGTAAGGTACCGGTACGTAGAACAGTACGTATATTTTCAATTACCTGTATGGTTTTTTTTTTACAAAAAATATTAGGGGCAAAGACGTTCCGATCCGCCCTCGTATTCATAATAATGTCAAAAGGCTGAATGTGGCTTTAGACCGAAACAAGGATTTCAAGATCAAAATTTTATTATGCGTCAAGTTATTGAGAAATGCTACGAGTGGAATAGACAGTTGTGTTTGTGGTTTGTAGATCTAGAGAATGCATACGATAGGGTACCCAGGGAGAAGATGCCGAGCATCCTGGAGGATTATGGTATTGAGGGATGGCTGCTACAGGCAATCTAAAGTATTTATGTTGATAATCAAGCTGCAGTGAGAGTTGATGATAAGAAAAGTTCTTGGTTGAAGGATGTTACAGGAGTGAGGCAGGGCTGGAATGTCTCACCAATACTGTATATTTTATAAATGGACCATTTGCCGAAGGACATAAACTGACTGGGATTCAATTAGGTGGAAACCAGGTAAGTAGTCTGGCCTCTGCTGATGACCTGGTTGTAATGGCAGACTCTGTCGAAAGCTTAGAAGCCAACATGTTCCAACTTGTTCCAACTTGAACAGAAATGTAGGGAATATGTTATGAAGATCAGCATTTCAAAGACGTAGGTTATGTTGATAGGGAAGAAACGCAAGCAAGTAGAATGCCAGCTAGAAGGAACTAAATTGGAGCAGGTGGAACATTTTAAATACTTAGGCTGTACATTCTCTCAGGATGGTAGTGTGGGGGAAAGAAATAGAGTCGAGGTGTATAAAAGCCAATGCAATGAGTTCTCAGTTGCGATCTACTGTACTCTGCAAGAAAGAGCTACGAAACTCTCCCTACATCGCTCAGTATTTAGACCGACCTTGCTTTATGGAAGTTAGTGCTGGGTAGATTCAGAGTATCTGGTACATAAACTAGAGGTAACTGACATAAGGGTAGCACGAATGGTTGCTGGGACAAATGGATGGGGGCAATGGCAGGAGGCTACTCGTAATGAAGAGATAAAGGCTAAGTTAGAAATTAACACGCTAGATGAAGCTGTTGGTATGAGCCGACTTAGATGGCGGGGTCATGTGATGAGAATGGGGGACGAGAAATTACCTAAGAGGTTAATGAGTTCGGATGTAGAGTGTAAGAGAAGCAGAGGTAGACCTAGGAGGCGATAGTCATATTCAGTGATGAACGATCTCAAAGTAAGAGGTGTAGAAACAGAGGAGGTCGCAGTGCTAACTGCTAATAGGGCATCATGGAGGGGACTTGTTTGCCGACTACACTGGACGCTGAAAAGCAAATCAGTCTCAAATGAAAATGTATGTCTTTGAATTGTCTCTTCCTGATTCCCAGTTTTGTTTTGACAGTTCAGGATAACATTGAAACAAACTGGCCTGGAAAACAACTCTATCTCATGTAGGTTGCTCCCTTGCTCGAGATGGACACGCACCGGAGATACACCGCAGGTGGACACTCTGTGGTGTTTCCGTAGATTTTTACCTTGCACTGGGCATGGAATCTTTGAACTATAGCAGGGGAGGACAGGCGATGCTGGTGTGACGTCAGCTCACACCGCTGTACAATACATACTCGCAGCGAGAAAGAGAGTAGCGTGTGATGTCAGAGCGCTTTGTAAGGCCGGTATTACACTATCAAAGAAGTTTGTCACATAAATTTTATACAATATTTTATAAAACTGAACTTTTATAAAAGTTATACAAAGCACTCATTACACCATTACACTACATCTAATATTTTATCATAGTTCAGCAAAATGAATGAAGGACAGTTCCTTGTTCACTTTACAGTATTACGGTAGTTGAAATTCTGTAGTGGCAATGTACCGGTATATAAAAGAAATGGAAAGATGAACTAAACGTCTATGGGTTAAACCATGGGTCGCCATGTGACAGGAAAGATACGAGTAAAATCTTGGTGAACGAGCTGCAGTACGAAGACTTGAAAAATTACAGTATTATTTAATTTTTAATAATTATTTTCTTCTACTTCTTCTTCTCTTGGTCGTTTACCCTCCAGGTTGGTGGAACCCACGGACACAGCGAGGGAACTCACCACTACCGCCTCTACGGGCAGTGTCCTAGAGCTGGGAACATCTAATCGGAGTGGATACATCTGGTGAGGTCTGATTGGCACCTCGCCCAGGCGGCCTCACCTGCAAAGCGAACAGGGGCCTCATGAGGGAAGGTAATGGATGGTCAGGATGGATAGGCAAGGAAGAGGGAAGGAGGCGGCCGTGGCCTTGAAGAAGGTACCATCCCGGCATTTGCCCGAAGACGAAGTGGGAAACCACGGAAAACCACTTCGAGGATGGCTGAGTTGGGAATCGAACCCCCTCTACTCATTTGGAACACCCGAGGCTGAGTAGACCCCGTTCCAGTCCTCATACCACTTTTCAAATTTCGTGGCAGAGCCGGGAATCGAACCCAGGACCTCTGGGGCGGCAGCTAACCATGCTGACCGCTACGCTACGGAGGCGACTTTTTAATAATTATGATGAAATTAATGATGGTGACGTTCGAAACAACCACTGCCCAAGCAAATAAAATTGAAACATACGAAGTAAAAAACTATGCATTAGGTGAGAAACGATCCCAGGTCCTCACGGTCCGGAGTCGAACGATCTACTCGTTCGGCCAACGAGGCACGTGCTCACGAAGGTTGGTTACATGTATTACGTACTGGTAAAGATAAAGTGCTTATTTACATTCGCTTGTAATACCATAAGTGAAATTAATTAATTATATTATAACATAAAACACACTACTATTCACAGTTTATTTCAGCCTATTTAACTATTTAATTCCTCTTTATGTCCTGAAATGTGCGCCCTTTTATGTACGGCCCTTATAGTCTCGGCTATTTTTATTACATACACTTTCTATCTGTTATTTATGTTTTACATTGTATACCATTCATTATGTAACATATTATGTAACATTTAATGCATTTCACACTCTGATATGAGCATCTTTGTTGTGGTAATATTCCAGCTGATATAATCCGCCATTTTGGTTTGAATCTTTTATCAAAGATAGCATGATGCTCATACATTTTATAAAAGAAATTTTATAAAACCACCTTTTATAAAAGACTTCCTCATTACACTGTCATATCTTTTATAAAAGATCTTTTATCAAAGATCTTTGACAAATTTCTTTGATAGTGTAATACCGGCCTAAGGCTGTCGCAGAGGACGAGGATTTAGTTTGAGGCATGTGGGATGCAGCACTGGAGGAAAGACAGGAAACATAGGCTATTTGGTGTTGATAACACAACGAACTGAACGCCTTGGATGTCGTAATGTTAATGCTCCTTGTTGCAATTACACAATTGATCACAGATTATAACCAATGACATTTCGGCTCTCTCCTATCAAAAAATATGTAACAAAAGTACCATAGTTAATGTGAAGGAAAGTCATGCAGCAACGTAAATAGAACTGAACAAAGTGCCATTTTCCTGCACATTAGAAAAGAGCCATACAGAACAATACAATCACGGGGACATTTTCCGGCACTTTGTTTCGTTTTTCTCGAACTAATGCATCAAAGTTAGGACGTAGTGTCTGGGAAAGTATTAATCGAAGGCCGCGTGTTAGGTTGTGACCTGACAAGGTATTTCGAGATTTGAACTTATGTTAGCCAATTTCATAATAGAAAAGAATTGTTCGCACGCATACAGGGTATGTCGAACCGAACATACATAATATCCGTGCAGCAAGTGCATACAACCTGTTCGCATCAAGAGCTCGACAGCGGACTGACCATACCAGGTCCGTACGCACAGCACCGTTGATCTAGGCAACATGGTATTACACGGCTCTCGCCTGACGTCACGCGAATTGATATGCTTGCCCTTCGTTTCGACACGTCACACCGCTTGAACTAAAATGACCCGACTTGTAGCACGTGGAAGAGGAAGGAGTTCTTATTTTTATATTTTTAAATGATCTTGTCGACTTCGTCATTACGCTGGGGTCTGGCGTTACGTTACGGTGACGGGACGAAATGTACCTAGATGCTCTGAGGTGTGTGACGTCATAGTACCGCTTGGTGCATGTGTTCCCCAACAATCTCTACTTCGTTAGTATAAGACAAAAATCCCCGATTCTTGGATGTCACGGGTAATCTCGAGAACCACTGGATGGATTTTGATGCGGTTTTCACCATTCTGTAAAGGATATCCCGAGGAAAGATTCTGTAGAAAATAATTTATGTATGATCAAAGGAAGCCAAGCAGTAACAATTTTAGTGAAAAAGTCGAAAACAAACTTGGCGTCCGTGCGCTTCTTAAGCTTACGCTGGGCAAACCGTTAAAAATATCAATATAGGCTACTATGAGCGTAAGAATTGGTCAGCATGAAAAGTTCTACAAAACAGTCCGCGAGAGCATATCTCTATCTTCAATCTCCCTCCACGCGCTTGACCTTGCTTTGCCCTTGGTTTGCACTTGCCGTTCGCGAGTAATTTGAAACAAGGTAAGTATTATAAAGCAAGATAAGTATTATGCAGATACTTTTCTAACATGTCCAGAGTCTTTGGCTTCGAGCGAAGCGAGAAGCCTCCAGCCTTTCTAGCACTTTTCAGCATTTGTAGCATTTAAAATGATACAAAGTCTAGTCTTTCAGACTGTCACTTTTTTACAAATTAAATGGAAATGGAAACAATGCGAAGGTAGAAGAAGTGATGAAGATGGGAATCTGATGTTTTCCAATCTACTCACTTCTTGAAAATAATATGGAGCCTTGGAGGGATAAATAATATCGCGGCAGATGAGCTGTGCGCTCGGTGTTTGGTAACATCAGGCGAGGAGAGATATCAGCTCCTCTGTACATGTTAAGTTTTGAAGCCATTTTCAGTGTTGCCTATACAAACTGTCAGTTGTAACTCTTCAGTCGGTCAACAAGAATTTGCCCAATGACGGGGCTGGGTACAATGTATATAGGTCTAATATAAAATAATAAGTAAATAAACACCACTGAAAAAACAATTACATGTATTAGTTATCACTATTAATAATAGGCAATTTAGGATTGCGCGTAATCCAGGTGTCCCGGCGTTACGTAATATGCGTAATCCTAAATTGCCCATCATAAAAGTGATCATAATTAACACATGTAATTTTTTCAGGAGGTTTTTATTTACTTATTTTAAATCATATACATTGTATCCCCGCCCAGTCATTGGGAAAATTCGTGTTGACCGACTGAAGAGTTACAACTAACATTCAAGAGTAATACAGTAATTAGAACTACATTAGAAAACAAAATACGTACACATTAACATAATTTTGTTTGTAGGCCAGGAACTTGGAGATTAGTCTCCTGCTTCTTCAAGTACCACACCGTAATTATCACTGACCGATGCTTGACAATGTGAGATTTGGATTGGCGTTTTATTAAAATTATTTAAGGCGAGGGATCTCACGGTCAGTGTCTCATGCATCCAAGCCATGCAAGTTAAACCAGGTTTACTCTCAGTGCTTAGCGCTTGGCTTTACTCGAAAGAGTACTGGGCAACTCCTCTCGTTCCTATCTCCATGATGGAGTGCAGGCCCCGCATCGATTGACAAGATGAACGCTTCTATCAAGTAATTTATTTCTTTCCCCACCAAGTTACTCTTGAGATTCGCGAGAGGGTGGTGGTGGTGGTGATTGCGGTTTTAAGGGGAAGAACATCGAGGTCATCTGCCCCTAAGGTTTGAGAGATACAAAAACCATTGAGATTTGTAAAATATTTGATTATTTCATACAAAGGCTTTGACTGGATTGGTTGGAATGAAATAACTAGGTAGATTTTCTAATCATGGCCAGCAAGTAACGCATGAACGTATTTATTCAACAGAGAGCTCTTAATTCATTGCTGAACCATAATGTAAAGTCTGTCGGTAAGTGAGTAGGTCAGACTATGTCTGTCTTATCAAGTCACCTATGACTAAAGCCCTGACAGAATGCGGATATCCACGGAAAAACCCGCGGGTATACGCAAAATATTTCGCCATGTGGATATCATTTGCATGGCTGTGCGGATAGGGGATAAGCTGCGGATAATGTTTTGAGTAAATATTCGGATGGTTTTTAGTATACAAACGGAGCTTGTTAAATAACATTTCTAGGACCCGGTTGTTTATGACATATCACATTTTTCTGGTATGTTTTTGCATGACAAATGTAAGATGATGATTTACGTTAATCTCATTCAAATCATGTCATGGTAAAGATACGATAAGATAGCATTTTGAAATTGATTTTGTAGTAGTTTCATTTTGAAAAACAGCATTTTGTAGCATTTGAAAGTTTGTCACCAGGTTCGATAACAATTTAACAGGTTCAAAATTAATATGTACGGAAACTTATTCAAACATGCACGGGATTGGATATATGGCTGTTTCTGATAAACGGCATAAGCATTTAATATAATTGGCTAATGTGAATCGTACATTTACGGTACTTAACTTCAGGTAAATACCATCCAATGGATAATTAACTAAAAAATGGAATGTACGTTTACTCCCTCATTATTCCCTTTTCAATGAGCACCAGGGATGATGTGCATTGCATTTCTATTTGCCGGGTGGTTTAATGGTCAAATGGCACTTCTTGAATCCAACCTTATAAGACAAGTTATTAAAAGAAATGAATGGAACTTGGCAAGGAGTTAGGAGGGAAACAACACAAAAGGATTTCAGAGATATCTCACAGAATTTGAACCAATTCATCCACAGAGTCCAGAACAGCCCGGAATTGTTGAGATTCCACCTGCCACACGGTAAACTTCATAAGGCAAGCATTGGCACCTGACCACAGCTCGCTTTATCCTAACAATCGGCACCTTGGTATCAGTGAATCTCCACCAGCCTTCAACATTCTGTCCATCGCGCTTGTGGAGTTAGCACCGTACTGATAACACGGTTAAGTGCCGAGTGCGACCGTGCCGGATGCGACCCAGTAAAAATCGTGGCTGTAGCGACCCTGCTACTAGCTTACAGTGCCCGATACGACCCATTGTTCGAGAGAAGAATTGAAGATCTTATTTCCAAAGTTACGTAAATCCAAGAAATGCAAAACTTCAGAAATCGCGTTTTTGTTTCTTCGTACTGTATAATTCAATTTAGATATGATTATGAATATAATGTAATTTCATTCATTACTTTTATGCACATCCTGACACTGTGTTTTAAAAATCTCCTATCCATGGAAATTGTGGTAGTCGTCTCCTGTAAGTTGGAGTTAGGACGTTATGGAAATAAATCATATATTGGCATACGCTTTGAGTGGCATTTATGAACATTTAAGTGGTTTAAACACAACAAACACAAACTGACGTTCTACATATTCTTCAAAGTTAGCCATGGCCTTGATTTAACACGTGATGTCCAGAGAGCCATCGGATTGGTCAACATGGATATAAGACACATTGGAAATAAATACACGTTGGAGTTACAACATTTGCGAATAAACTTAGTTCTTAGATCTCTGTTAATAGGGATATACGACGTATTGCGACATAAAACCTTTGTTATACATTGAGAGAATCTAAAAACTTGCTTATGAAAGAAAAAAATGAAAATTTCGGATTTTGGATTTACGTCACTTTGGAAATAAGCTCTTCAATTTTTACGGCGCCTAAACTAACCTAACCTAAGCGGAATAGAAATTTCCAGATTCCACCGATACATCAGTGCTTGGGTCGCTAGTGTCTCGATGGCAAATTGGTGGGTCGCTAGCGGCACGGGTCGCATCTGGCACGGTCGCAACCGGCACAACACCGATAACACCAGCAGCTCAGGGTAATTTGGGTTGCTGCACAACACCTGATATTGTTGATTGCATGATGAGAACATGATCTTTGGATCTCTTCAGCATAGCCCAGGTGCCCTCGTCTCATGTCATACAACCAACCGACAGCATTTGAACTCAATCTTGCCAAGTGGCCAGGCTGATGCCTTTATTTTCAGAGATCTCACATTTATGAAAAATGTTTGGTGTCAAGTTTCTACATTTCTTTAATACTGATATTGGGATTTTAGTACTTATAACACTCCCTTAGTAAAAAAAAAAACCAAAAAAAAACAGACTTAACATTGCTGCCATTGCAACTTTCACAGACGAATGTTGACAATCCTGTGAACTTTGTTGTACAACTTTCATGTTTGTGCATCTTTCATGTCTACTCCAAAGATTTAAATGATCACATTTTATCAGTCTCAAGTTAAGTTAAACAGAATATGCAAACATGCAATTACTGATATACCTTTTTGCGACTCCTGACTGACAATCTGTAAAATAGTAACCGAATTTAAGGAGAAATCGCCGGACGACATATAACATAACCTATAACTCACACATTGTAGAGAATACTTTCATCATATTACACAAGATTTCCCAAAGCGAGGAGAATGCCAACAAACATTGTCTATTCATATCACCATACGTACTTTCGAGTTTTATTTATAATGGTCAAATACTCGAAATGAGAGCCGGCGCAATATAAACCAACATAAGCATAACCTTATAACTCTAATTTTAAAAAAAGAATCAATACAAACGATTGGAATATTCCTTTCATTAGTCCAACCAAATGAAACTACGAAATAATTTCTCCAAAAAACACCGTTTTATTGGTTATAAACAGTGGTCATGCGACAATAACAGCAGCCAGTTTCAAATTTATTTCTACCGTAATCGATTGTTTTCACGACAATAATCGATGTTAGTACGTATCGATTATTACTCGTAAATATAGATTATTTAGCCGATATTTCCATTGCAGGGCAATCGCAAATTTCAAAATACGGCGCGAAAATGTAATAAAACATATTCAATATTTTTCGGTAACTTGAGAATTTTTCGCATTTATCGCATTTATGGGAATAATTCACAAGAACCCCTAGTTATCGCACTTTGTCGCACATTCAGTTTCGCAAATTCTGGGTATGCATAGTCATAATAGTTACCAAATAGTTGAGAAAACGAGAAAAAATGTAAAATTCGCATTTATCGCAATTGCGATTTCTCCGTATCTCTAGTCATTAGGCATAATTAACACTCCGAACTGAACAGGGATGCAATTCTGGCTGTTTAACATTCATTTTAAACATAACACATAACATACATAGCCTAAGGGAACGACTTTCTCCTCAAATATCTGAAAGTGTTGCTTTAATGTATGTATGTCTACCCCTTATTATTCCCGTTTTCCAACGGGGTCGGGGATGATATGCGTTGGAAGACTTTGTGGCGATGGTTTTTACAGCCGGATGCCCTTCCTGACGCCAACCTAATGAGAGGAGTTAATGAGAGATGAAATGAATGATGGTGAATGAAACTGGGCAAGGATGTGGAAGGAAGCGGCCGTGGCCTGTCAGAAGGTACCGTCCCAGCATTTGCCTGGTGTTGAAAATGGGGAAACCACGGAAAACCATTTCAAGGACGGCCGACGGTGGGGCTCGAACCCACGCGTCTACCGAGTCAG
Source organism: Meconema thalassinum (assembly GCA_946902985.2). NCBI lineage: Eukaryota > Metazoa > Arthropoda > Insecta > Orthoptera > Tettigoniidae > Meconema > Meconema thalassinum. Next base: position 939,527,724 of record OX336389.2, on the reverse strand, counting down.
CAGAGAGCTTGGTCCCATGACCTAATGCTGCGCTTTAGCCAGCGTAGCCACTACTGTCGGTGAATGTGTTGCTTTAATAATTTATCTAATTAAAAATATTATTGTAATGCCATTAGATTCGGATAACAAACTTGCAGATGCAGATAAATGTCGTGCAGATGCGGGGCGGATGAGGATAGAGTTTTGTATATCCGCGTAGGGCTCTACCTATGAATGACTAATTCACTCAGAGCAAGTCAGCCCGAGGACAGAGGATAGCAGCAGCGTGGGACACTTGCTTATCGTGACTCTCAGCATCAATGCTGTGTAAACAAGACAGTACATCTGGGCTGAACATTTCGGTGGGTCGTTCTCTGTTACAAATCTTGTTTATGATTCATCAGCATTCATTACGCATCGTTAACGTCCGCACTACGTTGCATAGTGGCTAGCATTCTTGGCTGTCACTATAGAGGCCCGGGTTCGATTCCCGGCTCTGCCAAAAAATTTAATTCTGGTCTGAGAGCTGGAACGGGTTCTCTTCAGCCCCGTAAGTCAAAACTGAGAAGAGATGGGTTCGATTTCAATCTCAGAGATCCTGGATGTGGTTTTCTGTGGTTTCCCACTTCTACTCCAGGCAAATGCCGAGATGTTTCCCAACTTAAGGCCACGCCTCCTTCCCAATCCTCACCTGCAATAAAAATACACACGCTACTCCAGACACCACAATAACACAGGTCTTCAAACAAATGAATTAACAACAATCATTGCTGACGAGCTCAGAGTACAAGGAGGCAGTTTATGACACCTTCTAGGTCATATCCTCGTCACCACAGAAAAATCGCTAACAGCGGAGGGAATTAAACTAACACGATGTTCCTTAAAGAGTTAAGTACTTACAATCATCGGAATCTGTAGCAAGAAGTAAATGTTAACTCATCTTTTGTCGAGAAGAAAACCAGTGGAGTGTAGGAGTAACAACAATAAACATAAAATAGCCATGAGGAGAATAAATGATCTCTACTGCTGGCGGAAGACAAGAATTTGGGGAGCGTGCGCATGGATATACCCCACGGTCCGTGCTGCTTGATTGTGACACATGCATGTCATGTCAGAAGGCTGCACTTCTCTCCTTGTGTCGAGAGTGCTTAGTGATTTGCAACCGTCTCCATGCGCTTTCCACAAATTCGTGCCTGAGCCTATGGCTTCACGACGTGTGATGTAATGATAACTTGTTATTGGTCTTACGTCCCTTGTAACTCCTGTGGCTTTTACAGACGCCGGGTAGCCGGGATGTTACCCCGAACGGAATATTTAACGTGCCAGTAAATTTACTGACACGGCTTCCTCACATTTGCGCACCCTCAAATGCCAACTGACTCGATCCTGCAACCTTGGGACAGCAGGCAGGAACGTTACCGCTTCGCCACGCAGCCAGTCTGTCGAAAGATGGATATGAATCGCGGAATTACTTTACTGGCTTCCTGATAATCCCCTCACCCTTTTGTATTGCATAATTTGTGACCTAGTTTTATTTTAGGGGTGTTTTCTACGGAAATACGAATCTTCATGCCATTCACGCCAGTATACTTGACGCATACCCACAACAAACAGACATTAAACTGAAGGTCATTGTACAGCTCATTCGGTATGAATACAAAGTTTCAACGAGAATTCAACATGTTCAGCTTCCTTTATTATAGAGGAGGGCGTGGTGGCTCAGCGGTCTAGCTGTATGCCTCTCACCAAGGCGGTCCGGGTTCGATTCCCGGTCAATGCATGTGAGATTTTCGAAGTGAAATGCCATGTCCTGTGGTTCGGATTCTACGTTAAAAGGAGGTCCCGTGGCTCATGATCTCAAGATTAACGGTCACGTTAAACTACAAGCTTCCTTTTTCCTTTAAGTCATTATAGATAACTTACACTGAGTGGCCAAAAGTCATGGGAAGGATAGTCCCGTGAGAAAATGTGCCGTCAATGACTCCTGAGCGTTGCGGCTAGTTGCGGCGGAGCAGAGCAGTCTGTCACATGCACGAGTGTAGTGATAATGGCAACACGTCGCGAGTCAACCGACTTTGAACGTGGAATGATGATCGGCGCACGGCACATGGGTCACAGCATTTTCAGAGATTAAACGCGAATTCGGGTTCCTGAGGTCAACAGACTCGAGAGTGAAACTTCAATATCCCAGAGATAATGTTACCATCCACGTAAACCACCGCACGGGACGACCACAGGTGTTTAACGAACGGACATCACGTCGCCTCAGGAGAACCATACGGGGCGATCGAAGGTCTATAGTACAGCCGTCATTACTTCCGACTTGACGTTTCAGTGCTAGGCTACAGATTCGTTCGCTAAATCATGACATCGCGAAACTCAATTTGTTGTGATTCTGACTACTAGATAACTTTAGGGTAACACTCAAACGTCAAGTCGGAAGTAATAATTTTTTTTTTTTTTTTTTTTTTTGCGTATGGCTTTTAGTGCCGGGAGTGTCCGAGGACATGTTCGGCTCGCCAGTTTTGTAGCTGCTTCGAGACGGACACCCAATGGGTGAGCTACAAGTACCGTTGGGGAGGGAAGGAGGGAAGTTGGAATGTAAGGACAAGGAGTTGGAAGGTAGCGGCTGTGGCCTATAGTTAGGGACCAACCCCGGCATTTGCCTGGAAGGAAGATGGGAAACCACAGAAGACCATCTTCACGGTTGCCGGCGGGGGGACTCGAACCTCCTCGCCTCCCGGATGTGAGCGACTGCCATCAGTCATGCCGTAACCACCACGGCTAACTCACCCGGAAGTAATAATGGCTTTACTATAGTGTGAGTCAGGAACCCATTTCTTGTCGAGTCGATGCCTCGCCGTATTGCTGCCGTTTTGAGGGCTCGCGGAGGAGCAACTCGTTATTAACTTCATAGTCCGTGCCTTCGCATGACTTTTCGCCACTGAGTGTATTTGTGCTAGTAGGCCTGTGTACCTAGGTAGAGACAAAGCACGACGTTCAATTGTACTTGACTGTACAATGAAATGGCCCTTATTGCACAAAGCAAAGTACAGTATGTTAGCGAGTACTTAACGCATTAATAAATTGCACTTACAAAACAATCTACAAAATTAAGATCTGTGTTACACAGTATGTCTTAGAAATACTAATCACATACCGAAATCTTTCTTTTTTCCTTCTGAAAATGGAATTCTTATTTTACACCATTAATTTAGCCACAGTATAATTTTACCCCACTACTTTGTCGAGAATTTTAAAATAATTTTGACCAATAGTATATTAATATTGACTCACACACAAACGGAGGCCTGATTACAACTGCTATTGTATCCCCGCAGTCACAGAGCTTCTACAGCCTCCTACCCGCACAGTCACTGATTGCCCTTACGTCATTCCGTTGTCTAATTAAGGACGCTGGTCTTGGTATTGCTTCATACATCAGAATCGATTAGTGGTCGTATTTGAGTGACATCATGGCGTTAAGGTGATTTTATAGAATCAACAATCTCTCTGCATTTGAATTCTTTTATTAAAAAAAGGCTGCTAGGGGAGAATCAACTACCGTCAGAAACTTAAACCAACCACCAGCGTGCATCACCAGCCTGTGTGAAAACTGGTGGCAGAGCCATTCCTTGTGAGAGACTATGAATGAAAATCCACAGCCTGCTTCCAGTCGACCGACCGGGTCAGGGAATGGAATGAATGAAGCCCCCGTCTAGCGGCGAGGACATGAACTGTGCCGGCTGCCGAAGCCTGTCGCACTCCCTGGGGCAATGACTAAATGAATGACTGATGAAATGAAATGATACTGGAGAGTGTTGCGGGAAAACCGGAGTACCCGGAGAAAAACCTGTCTGCCTCCACTTTGAACCACGGACCCAGCGGTTAGAGGCCGGCGTGGTGCCGCTAAGGCACGGAGGCTATATTTTGATTAATTCTCAAAATATAGTTATCATGTATTATCAACTGTTTTACTCAATATAAGGGATGATAACAGTGTCTAAATAATAATAATAATAATAATAATAATAATAGTGAGATACATTAGGGGTAACATTATCGTGTTGGAAGCCATTCGTCAGTGTTGCCTTATTAATCAAAATATAATGTTTTTCAGTCGGTCAACACGATTATACCAAATTGTAATGGGTGTTTCCCTAATCCTGAAGAAAAAAAATACATGAGATTAATAAATACATTTAAATGACTGGTTTTGATCGTCAAGTGATCATCGTCAGATCCCTTAAACTGAGGCTATTTAATCAATGCCTACAAGTATGGTTGATGGTATTTACAATATATACACATATTTAGTTGCAGTACAGTAGTTATTAAACTAGCACAAATAATCAAGAATTGTTAGTTTGAGTTTTTATGTTAAGATCACCACTATCAAAGGGGAAAGGAGACGAAGGAAGGTAGTGGAGGGGGTCACTGCTGCTGTACTCGTGTGAGACACTTTACGTGCAATACTGCTACAGTTACAGTAGGAGCCGATGTGAACATTTTCGTAGCAACGAGAGAAGTGAACATCCCCCCCTTCCCCTCTTAACCATGCTGCACCTCTTGGACTCGCCCGCATACGGAACTCGTTGCTTACGCATGTGCCATTAGGTAATAATTGCGGTATGCTGCCCACGCACGAGGTAGAGAGTGACTTGTCCGATGAACTCGGCACGACCCGGCCATGCGGTCTCGTTCGTGACAGCTTGCTAACATACCAAGCGAAGTACGATTAACCACAGCGACTGTTCGTAGGCTCGTCCACAGACTACTGTACTCATGTCTGACACATCTAATTATATTTTCAAACAAGCGAAAATAACTACGTCACGAGCAGTGACTACAAGGCAAGGGAATGCCTTCCACTCCCATACGCTGTCTGGTAGATCGTGTGCGAACTACCACAGCGCTCGAGAGAAATCTTCAGAACAAGGCCACTACTGCACATCTTGAGCGCCCGCATTCTGCCTGTTCTACAACTGGCTTAGAGTGGGAATAGCCTCGCTTGCAATGTGTACGACCGTTTGGAGGACTTTTGCTCGTGAGCAAATTTCTAGGCCATCTCTACTTTACGCAGATTTTTATTTTGAATAGTTTCCTCAGAGAAGTTCAAGTCACTTTACTGACGTTATAACTGAGGCTGACTATTTCAACATTTGAATAACAGATTTAATGAGTTAAATTAGTTTAAATGAATAAAATTAATCACTCACTTTGTTTAATTACGGTACCCCATATTAATGGCAGCTATAGTTATAGCTACGCACCAATTTGAAGTCACATTTGCACAGTCATCTACTGTAGACAGTCATACTTATATACATGGGGCATCATAGGGATTTCAGGTTGTAGTCTGTTAATTTCCCTCGAGATAAGTTGAAATGTCCCTTTTGTGAGCAGAATTTCTCTCTTTTTATATATATTTCTAAATTTTAGGGTAAATAAAAATAACGAAAGTTATTTGAAATGATTAACACGAATTACGATGCAGATAAATCCAAATTTACTCACTCCCTGCGCGAAAAGAAAATGAATGTGATATAGAAGGGACCATGATATGTTCTGCTCTATCAGAATTGTGTAATGATAGCTTTAAATTCACGACAATCAATGTTTTTTGCTTGGAAACTTGAACGTGGTGACTGACTCACTGCTCTTCCTTCGCTCCTCTGACGAAATCCCCAAAATAGTATTCAATAAATCGTACAATATTAACTTATTCTAGTTTAAATAGAGTCGGTAAAGAGAAAATGAAATAAATTATGCTAAATAAACCTTCACGGTAAAAGGAAATCCAGAATTTCCATTTTTAACATAGCTTTCTTCGTTCTCACTACAGACATTTGTTGACGCCGTACGCCTCGAAGTTTTGTGGAATTTTACCACCTACAAACATTCCATTCCATTCCATTCTGTGCCGAGAATGAAACCCACAACCTTGAAAGAGTATCCCCATGTCAGGTGAAGAGGCGTTGATACGCAACTCGCAAATTAGTCCTCCTCTGCCGAGAATGGAACTCACAGTATGCCAATGTCACATCAAGAGACGATGATACGCAACTGGCAAGTTAGTGTTCCTCGGCCGAGAACGAGACCACAATCTTGAAAGAGCATCCCCATGTCACGTGAAGAGACGGTGACACGCAACTCCCAGGACCACGCCCTGCTCGGGCATACATTGAGCTAGTGGAGAAACCACTTTCCTCATTGGTTTTCGTAATTCATCCCCACTGAGTGTCACTGGACGATAGAAACAAGTAGGCTACTTTCTTTAGAAACAGAACGCTTTGAAGCTAATCACTACCGTGTCACACAAATTTTGGCTCAGGAGAGAAAGATCGCAACTCTTGCACTCTAAAGTTATGGAGAAAAGTATCTTAAAATTACCTAATCAAACTAACACCTTGAGATAACTCCTCAAGTAAGAACTAACACGAATACAACATCGCATTCCGGCTTGTATTCTTGGCTGTCTCCCCTGAGGTCCGAGTTTGATTCCCAGTCTGCCAAGAAATGATAACTCTATTAGCTCACATCGAAACATCATCGTTTATTTTTTCAGTAGAGTACAGGAGTAACTTTTCAGTCGGTCAACACAATACTAGAAGATATTTGTTGCAAAAACAATAAAACATCAATTATTTCTATTACGTATACACAATCACGTTAAAACTGGCTTTAGAGGGTTCTGTCAGACTATCGATATACAGTGTGTCCGCAAAATCTCTCCGCAGCTCGTATCACGCCTTGCGGAACGTGTTGGGTTGGCAGTACATTCATGTGATGTTGTTACAAGAAAAACAATTACATTAAAACAAGTAATGCAATTATATATATACGGTACTCACCACTATCACACTGTGCTCTGTCAAGTTTCCACCAGCACGGAAAACTTCTTCCACCAAAGACACACGCTCAAGCATTCCCACTAGACTGAGCTTACCCAAGAACTTGACAAGAACACAACTTACAGCGTCAATACTGACATGCACAGGTACTCACTGTCGGCAATAATGAACCGGTATTCCCCAACCTATCACTCCAGTTGAAGGTCAACACAAAACAAGTGCATGCTTATGCCATCGCTGCGGTGAGACTTTGCGTATACAACGATATGAATATGCTGCCAACCTAACACGTCCCGCAAGGTGAGACACGAGCTGCGGTTGAGACTTTGCGTATACAGCGATATAAATGTGCTGCCAACCTAACATGTCCCGCAAGGCGTAGCTACGGAGAGACTTTGCGGATGCTCTGTACCATATCCTACATACTTAACTGACATAAATTTGTTTTGACCGACTGAAAGGTTTTCTATAATAAAACAGTAAACGAAAGTTTGATGCTTTTCAGTCGATCAACTCGATTATACCAAAATGAGATGGGTTATTCCAATCCTGAAAAATATTACATGAGGTTTTTTTCTTTCAGGATTAGGGAATAACCCATCTCATTTGGGTACAATCGTGTTGACCGACTGAAAAGCATCAAACTTTCGTTTACTAAGTCAACACTGAAAATGGCTTCAAACACCAGAATAGTATTTGTCAATTGAAACCTACATACGCATTTTAGCTGCGACTTACCGCGAGAAGTAGCTTTTAATAGTACATTATGCAACGAGCCTATAATGGCTATAATTAAGACACGAGTATTTTTTATAAAACGAGCGTATGCGAGTTTTATAATTTCCATACGAGTGTCTTAATTACCATTATAGGCGAGTTGCATACGACTGTTTATGTTCGACGATAATTATAACTTTATTATATGTTTTAACATAAATATTCATAAATATCTGTTGAGAGTCAGCTACTGGAATTTTGTGATCGCAGAGCGAGCGTTGGGTGTTATATCTTTGTCTTTCAAGAGCTTTGAACGACCGACGCATGCGCTCTGTGGGCTTGCAATGCCATATGCAGCCATATGTTTACATCAGCCGTCCCTCAGTAATATTGTCACCGCAGTCATTTGAAGACAATGCGCTGTGTAGAAATTAGTGTTGGTGATTTTAAGGTACAGTGCTATTTCTTGTCTCATATTCGCCAGTTTATTTACGCGAACATATGGACGGTGGGTATTCCATGTCGGTAATTTATTATAGTTCGATGTTGTGTTTATGTCCGACATGTTGGATTTTGAGCGCATGCGCGAAGTTATCGTTACCTAATTGGTCAATGAACGAGCTCTGATTGGCTGGAGAAACTGTATCATAATGGAAAACAGTGTTATAATGACCATCATTATGATACAGTTATCTGACACATAATAGTGAGGGTCAAACATAAAATAATTATAAAGATTGTCGTCGTTATACTGTGCTTGTGGCATGGACACCAGTTTGGCTTACGCTAGCCGTGATAGTCTGTTCACACAGCATCGCCTGACGCGTCGAGCCCAGTACATCGCAGTATTCATAGACGTCTATGGTTATAAATACCATTATTTTTTCAGTCATGCCGATAGAACAACATAAATAGGGCTCGATATAAAACTATTTGGGGAAAAGAGGAATCTGACGATGTTGGTGTAGCATATACGCGGTTGAATGATGCCAGGATTAGTTTACTATCAGCCCCTGAATCTGTATGGATAGAGGGTTAACTTCATTATTAGACAAAGTCCTAAAAGTGAAACAAAATTTCATCAAGCGAAAATAACCCGTGCACGTAGTGATGTGTTGAAATCTCCACAAAAAGCTTGTTGTTTTCAAGAATAGAATTGAGGTAACGAAATCCTTTGTGCGCATATTCTCCTTATCGTCACTGTTATTCATTTTGCGTAAAAAGTGTAAGCCATTGTTCACGATGACAATTGTTGTAGTTGTAGTTTTTTAAATACATTGTTCAAGGGAAGAAGTTATGCATAATACTATGAGACATTTGCCGCAAAAACAATACAAGCATCAGTTATTCCTATTTCTTATATACCGCGTTAAAACTGGTTTTAGAGGCTTCTGTCAGACTATCGATACACCATAGCCTACATTACTAATCTGACATGCTTCTCAAGTGAATGTGAATAACAACAAGCATTTCACTGCAGTCTTCTCTCGAGGAGAAAATACTCAATTTTGCCTTTTAAATAATAAGAGCTGAAAATAGCAGTTAAATAGTACGAAACAAAAGGTATCGAATACACTACCCCTTAAAATTGTGTTCAATTTCGTCGCGCTGCGCACTATCACAAATTTCTTCTAAAAAAAAATATTGTTACTTTTGTAAACAGTTTGCATCACTTTGCAATTTTTTATTTCATAAAATAATATGCAGTGTTGTGTTCTAATTATAGATGCTAACACGAAGATAACTGACAAGTACTTTCGTTAAATACAGAACGCTCCAAGGCTAATTACTGCGGTGCTAGACAAATCTTGGGTCAGGAGATTGCAAAAAGAAGAGTTTGATCATTAACCGAGAGTAAGATAGAAGTGTGGTTTCAGACGACAACGAGGATGTCAGGATCAAGTTTTCAGTATCAACTGAAAATGAATGACTGAATGACTAAAGATAACTCCATTTTACAAAAAATACACAAAGTGAACAAAGAGAAGGAAGGGGATATAAATGGAACTATTACCTCCATAGTCTTTTTGGAAAAGAAAAGCAATCTCTTGTGGATTTTAATTTGTTATTACGTGAACGGAAATCTGGCGTTCTACCCATGTAGCCATATGGGCTAAATCATGTTATTGTATCGCTTAACTGCTTATATACAGCACTAACATCTCCGATTCTATTTTCCCGTAAATAATTTCATATTTGGGCTCTAAATTGTCCTTATCGGTACGACTGATAAAATAATTTACGATCTAACCACACATTTCTATAAGCACTCAAATATACGGGCTTTATGCTTCAGGCGTTGTGATCGGCCTGTCATGTGACCCGGCAACCTTCAGGCTTTTCACGCCACAACCACAGTATAAAGACAGCATTTTTTTTCTTTTTGCAAGTTACATCCCAAGGAAAATCTCAGCTAAAATACGCAGGCTTCAATTGTGCGTGGGAAATGCTGGGATGGCGTTTCGACATGAGGTTACTGACAATTGGACCGGAGTGCACTCAGCCTCATGAGGCAAATGCAAAAAGTTGTGTTTAATTCATATTGGGAGCTTGGGACAACTTGGTCATCAGCCCCGTGTACTTGCGTGTGTATTCAATTTTCCTGATAACCTGTGTCTCTGGGGTGACTGTAGTAGGGTGTGTTATTTTCCTGAAAGGATGGGGTAGGTACCCCGGGAGTGGAAGGAAGGTACTATCCCAGCATTTTCCTGAAAGGATGGGGTATGTGTCCCGGGACTTGAAATAATGAACCATCCCGGCATTTTCCTGAAAGGATGGGGTAGGTGTCTCGGGACTTGAAGTAAGGTACTATCCCGGCATTTTCCTGAAAGGAAGGGGTAGGTGCCCCGGGACTTGAAGTAAGGTACAATCCCGACATTTTCCTGGAGGTAATGTGGGAAAGGGAACGCGGAAAACCGCACTGAGGGTAGCCACTCTCAGCGCGGGGGTTCAAGCCCCCGATCTCCGGACTAGATGCTACTCCCCATCTAGGCCTATATGCAAGCAACGTACACAGGTCTGATGTCCACGGTGCCCAAGCCCCTAAATGAAGCAATAACGACGATCTACCCTGAACTCTCCGTAACGAGTCACGCAAGTTCAATGTTAGTACGGAATACTTGAGTTCTGTAGAACTTACTGGACCCTCTCCCCCTCACACCCTGTTGATAGTACTGCATATGGACATAAAAAAAAATCATTTTCGACATGATGAATACCAAAGTATTATAAAGACATATTTAGACTAATTTATAGGAATATACAATAACAACTATTTATACATAGGCAACGTCATTTTAGCGAAATGATTCTTATTAATATCAAATTAAAGCCAACATATGTTACAGATTTTTTAATGCTATTGTTATAAGATATTTCATATATTAATATTAGAGCCCCAATATATCTCTACATAGTATAAAACTAAGTCCCCGATTCTTGGATGCAACGGGTAATCTCGAGCACCACTGGATAGATTTTGATGTGGTTTTCACCATTAGGCCTATGTAAACGTTTTCTCGAGGAAGGGTTCTGAAGAAAAAACATTCATTTATGACCAAAGGAAGCCAGCAGTAACGATTTCAGTGAATCGAGTTGAAGAAAAACTTGCCGTCCGCGCGCCTTTTAAGCTTAGGCTGGGTAAACCGTTAAACATATCTATATAATATGAGTGTAAGAATTGTTTAGCATAAAAAGATCTACAAAAAAGTCCGGAACAGCATATCTCTATCTTTAATACATCGCCCACAATAGGCCTAAGTGCATTTACGTTTTCATTTCTTACAACAATCTCCATTCAGTGGAAATTTAAATGACTAGCTTCGGAGCGAGTTTGCGAGCTAATGAGCGAGCCTATCACCCCAGCTTCGGCCAGCATCAAACAGTCGAGTCGTGTCGAGTTAAGACTTTACAGAGAAGAGTATATGTGTTTGGAGTTCACCTCGGCTGTTCTGAATTGCGTATGGGACCTGCCGCCCGTACGCCTTTTAAGCTTACGCTGGGTAAACAGTTAAAGATACCGGGCGAAGCCGGGGCGGATTGCTAGTTTAGTATATGGGTAGGTCAATTTTAAGATAAATAATTTCTTTAGGTTTGAACTCTTTTCATTGTAAATTCTATGCCTCCTCAGTGACAATGATTAAATGAATGACGGAAGAAATTAAATGATAGTGGGGAGTGTTGCTGGAATGAAAGTTTTGACAGGGAAAACCGAAGTACCCGGAGAAGAACCTGTCTGCCCCCGCTTTGTCCAGCACAAATCTCCCATGGAGTGACCGGGATTTGAACCACGGACCCAGCAGTGAGAGGCGGGCGTGCTGCCGCCTAAGCCACGGAGGCTCAATGCCATTAATTAATTTGTATTAATTTAATTAATATTTATTAAGGTGTAATAAATTTATTAAATACCGGTTGGTAGTCATTTACATTAAATCGTCAATAAGGAAAGCTATTGGATATAATTAACCCTAGAATGGTAGCGTTCGTCTCCGCGAGGAATACGGGATACACTTCTTCTTCCCCCACTACTCCCTTTGGTCCAAACCAGTGTTTGGCAGTCCTAAAATTCAAAGCAAATTAGTCGAAATAAAAAATAGTCATAATCCATACCCCCCCCCCACACACACACACACACAAACAATCAAAATTCTTTAAAAAAGCTCAAAAGGTCACATAAATTTTGTCAAAATCGAAAAAGAAAACAATCACAATTAGTCAAAGTTAGTGAAAAACCAGCTCAAATTTTCAAAATAAATAAATAAATAAATAAATAAATAAATAAATAAAAAACAAAAAAGAGACAGGCAGTCTGAGAGTCCGGACTTTATATCATTTTAAATGCTACAAATGCTGAAAAATGCTAGAAAGGCCGGAGGCTTCTAGCTTCGCTCGAAGCCAAAGACTCTTGACATGTTAGATGATCAAGAAACAATCAGAACGCTAGAAAGTTACAAGTCATGAGGGAGCTGAAGCGCACGGTGAAAGGAGGGAGCTGGCTGGATGAGGTCACGCTCGCCGTGTCGTTGCCGTCTCGTAACGCCAGAGCTCACCAGTGAACTCCGTACACATGCACCAGCCAGACTATGACGTCACACACCTCAGTGCATTCTCGGTACATTTCATGACGTCGACGTGACGTAACGTAACGACGAAGTCACCGGGTGAGTTAGCCGTGGTCGTTACGGCATGACTGCTGGCAGTCGTTCACATCCGGGAGGCGAGGAGGTTCGAATCCCCCCGCCGGCAACCTTGAAGATGGTCTTCTGTGGTTCCCATCTTCCTTCCAGGCAAATGCCGGGGTTGGTCCCTAACTATAGGCCACAGCCGCTACCTTCCAACTCCTTGTCCTCACATTCAAACTTTCCTCCCCAGACAACACTCCACACGCGACGGTACTTTTAGCTCACCCATTGGGTGTCCGCCTCGAAGCAGCAACAAAACTGGCGAGCCGAACATGTCCTCAGACACTCCCAGCACTAAGAGCCATACGCAAAAAAAAAAAAAAAAAAAAAAAGGATACGAGCCTTACAGTAGTCGCATATGATGTGCAACATCTGACATGTTATCCTACACGTATACTACACAGCTTGGACATTCTTAAGATGTTAATTTATGCTCCGTTTTCATACTGGTACTATGATGAATGTAAAGATATAATTGGAGATATGCTACTGTCACACTTGTGGCGCAGCGGTCAAGCTGTTAGTCTCTCACCAAGGTAGACCGCGTTCGATTCCCGGTCAATACATGTGAGATTTTCGAATTGAAATGCCATGTCCTGTGGTTCGCATTCCACATAAAAGGGAGGTACCGTGGATCATGATCGTGAGATTAACGGTCACACACAACCACAAGCTTCCTTCCTTCCTTTTACATGAATAATTCATAATAACAAAGTGACACACAACGTCGACTGTACTCTGAAATACTGTGTGCACACTCCTCAGTAACTATAACATTCATTTTTCTCAAGGCTCCTTCAACGTGAAGCTTCATAAACTGCTCAATGACCAATGAAAGTCGGTGAAACATTTGCCACTGTGCTCGTCCAACCAGTGCCTGCTAAATGCACTGCCTACTTTATTACCTACCATAACATTCTCGCGCTACAGAGCACACACTGCCTTGTTTCCAATACACACATTTTCAATTGTACAAAAATCACGCTGCCTTTGCATGGTACCACTGCCAGCTAGTACACTTCCGTTTGATCGATCGAGCGGGCAGTGCATACTTCCGTTATCCACCACTGCCAGCTAGTACACTTTCGTTTGATCGATCGAGCGGGCAGTGCATACTTCCGTTTGATCCACCACTGCCAGCTCGATCGTTCCGATCCACTTCAGTCCCCAATTTTCAAAATCACTCCCACAAAACTATCCAGTAACCGAGCGGAAAGATGTTACACATCAAAAAAGATACGAGCCTTACAGTAGTCGCATATGATGTGCAACATCTGACTTATTATCCTACACGTATACTACACAGCTTGGACATTCTTAAGATGTTAATTTATGCTCCGTTTTCATACTGGTACTATAATGAATGTAAAGATATAATTGGAGATATGCTACTGTCACACTTGTGGCGCAGCGGTCAAGCTGTTAGTCTCTCACCAAGGTAGACCGCGTTCGATTCCCGGTCAATACATGTGAGATTTTCGAATTGAAATGCCATGTCCTGTGGTTCGCATTCCACGTAAAAGGGAGGTACCGTGGATCATGATCGTGAGATTAACGGTCACACAAAACCACAAGCTTCCTTCCTTCCTTTTACATGAATAATTCATAATAACAAAGTGACACACAACGTCGACTGTACTCTGAAATACTGTGTGCACACTCCTCAGTAACTATAACATTCATTATTCTCAAGGCTCTCATACAAATCGTCGTAAACAATCAAAACATGGCTTCCTACAATCATGAAATGACCTAGTCTCACAAATAATGAAAATACAGCTTTTATTCCACTCGTATAACAACATTCTGTTATGCAATTAATATTTGATTACTCACCCACAGTTTGACAATAATGCCGCTTACTTAAATGTCATTTGTCGTCTGTATTTTATCATACACTCAACAACATTAGTCTCATGTTTTCACTTCCTACCCCATGTGATATTCAACCTTGAACGTGAAGCTTCATAAACTGCTCAATGACAAATGAAAGTCGGTGAAACATTTGCCACTGTGCTCGTCAAACCAGTGCCTGCTAAATGCACTGCCTACTTTATTACCTACCATAACATTCTCGCGCTACAGAGCACACACTGCCTTGTTTCCAATACACACATTTTCAATTGTACAAAAATCACGCTGCCTTTGCATGGTACCACTGCCAGCTAGTACACTTCCGTTTGATCGATCGAGCGGGCAGTGCATACTTCCGTTGTCCACCACTGCCAGCTAGTACACTTCCGTTTGATCGATCGAGCGGGCAGTGCAAACTTCCGTTTGATCCACCACTGCCAGCTCGATCGTTCCGATCCACTTCCATACCCAATTTTCAAAATCACTCCCACGAAACTATCCAGTAACCGAGCGGAAAGATGTTACACATCAAAAACGACGAAGTCGACTAGGTCATTTAAAATGATTAAAAAATTATTCAAAAACAGTCTCAATTCCTTTAGCCTAGAGAGTGAAATAAAAGTTGACGTAAGTGTTATTTATCACCAGTTTGAACCGAAGAATCGTAGTTGCAATTAGAGCTACCGTTCTAGGGTTAAGTTCTTATCACAACGTACAAAAAATGCTTGTTGTCTTAATGGAGCACTGGTGTTTCTTTATGTGAATCATGCTGCAGGCTTCATTTAATAACCTAATATAACATATCGTGAGAAAGTGAACTGTTATGCAAAAACCAATACCATTTTCAGAATCTACAACCCAAGAATACCCCATAAGGGTGTAACATCTGAAGACACCAACAATTATGCTCGCCAGTGGGTACGGTATATATCTAAGGATTATCCATTGCCCACCTCGTGGTGTAGCAGCTAGCGTTCTTGGCTGTCGCCACGGAGGTCCGGGTTCAATTCCTGGCTCTGCCAAGACATTTTAAGTTTGGTGTGAGGACTGGAACGGGGTAGACTCAGCCTCGTGAGGCAAAACTGACAAGAGGAGGGTTCGATTTTCACCTAGGCCATCCTGGAAGTGGTTTTCCGTAGTTTTCCCACTTCTACTCCTGGCAAATGCTGTGATGGTTCATAACTTAAGGCCATGGCCACCACCTTCCCAATCATATCCCCAATTTACAAATACACACACAATTACAGCCATCACAATAACACAGGTTATCACACAAATTCCACACACACCCAAATACACGGGGCTATATGACCACGATGCCGTAGCCCCTAAACAAGCAACAACAACAGAACATCAATTAATGATTGCCAAAACTTGAAAACTCAATCTCTTTGACAATTCCGTTGCATTGCCTTGGGAGTTTGATCGTATTTTCAATATTCATGACGGATACTGGAAAGGCAGTCCTCCACATACATAAACAAATGCATTACTATGTTGAGTGTAATACGTCACAGGCATCTGGAGCAATGCATGTTTGAACTTGGGAATGCCACAAGAACTTCAGTGACGTGCCAGATGTGTTTTGTTTTTCTGGACTCGCGCCACATTTGTTATGTCGCTACGTCAGTTCTTCTCTCAACATGCGAGTCACCTACGATCACCAGATTACCAGGGACTTGGACATCGTGGTCATCAGCCCCATGTACTGAGGTCTGGATAGAATTTGTTTGATAACTTATGTTATTGTGATGGCTGTATTTGTGACTGAGGGTAGGATTAGGAAGTAGGCAGCCGTGGCCTTAAATTGGCCACAATGGCGACATTTGCCGGGAGCAAAAGTGAAAATTGAACGCAGACCTCGGGGGTGACAGCCAAGAATGCTAGCCACAGTGCCACAGCGTATTTGCCTGGAGCCACGTACGAAACCACGGAAATCCGCCTCTAGGGTGGCTAAGATGGGAATCAAACCCACCGCTTCTCAGTTTTTACTGACAGTGTTGACTGTACCCCACTCCAACTCTCCGATGCCTGAGATTGGAATCGAACCCATCTCTTCTCAGTTTTTACTGACAGTGTAAATATTTTCACCCATACAGTACTTTCAGGCATAGATTTTAAAGCCTAAGTGTAATGGATCTGATGATGATCGCTTGGCGATCGAAACTCCTCATCCAAGTGTATTTATTAATCTCATGTTATTTATTTCAGGATTAGAGAATAAACCATCTCATTTGGGTACAATCGTACTGACCGACCTAAAAGTATCAAACTTTTGTTTTTAAATACTGGTTATCAGAAAAGTTCAACACACACCCAATTTCACATGGGGCCGATGACCAACATGCCCAATGTTACCAACAACAACGGATTAACACATGGGCCTATTGGTAATTTAACAAACACATAAGCAAAATTATATTTAGCGTCCTAAAGACTATCATTAAGCGAAATCCTCAATTCGACATCTCAAACCATAGATGGCCAGGCTGTGTAAACGTTCACGTGGACGAAGTATATTGTTCGCGTGCGAGGTTCACACATTTTGTTAGGCGTATCCAATCCTGGTCTCCACCTTTGCACGCCAGCCAAGTTTTTGGTCGAAACTGTTAAAATCGTTCAGGAAATACTGGGGGTGTCTACGTAAGCTGGATCACCCTCTATAATATATCTGCACACCCGAGTAACCAACTACCGTATTATAAAGGTAGCAGTAGATTACATTACCTTCCTTCCAGACAAAAACGTAAACTCGAGTGCGAGCAGTTACTTATTTTTATCCTAGTGTTCACAGTTTTAATCCATTCGAACATGATGACCTAAATGTGTCCATCCCTATTTACTTCTCCTCTTAAACGATCCAATTCACAGCAAAGCTCTGTTCGACCTCATCTCCAGAACTCAGATGCGTTCAATTAAAGCGTGTTCCCATGACAACCATCAGCCACCTCCATTATTTACTGACAGAGGCTGCAGTACCGTTCGATTTGAAATCAAGGGCGTTAATTTAAAGAGATAATCTAAATGTCATATATACACCAATGATTACTTTTCTATTTACCTTGCACCAATGTCTGTTTGACCAAACATCATCCGCCTTTCTCACTCACACAGTTCTGTATTGTAATCCGTGGAAAACAAAAGCAAGAGGGAATTCTAGCTGCTGACGATAAGTTTCCCACCGGCTAATAGCACCAAATTAACGCTAAATGTAATGATAATAATAATAATAATAATAATAATAATAATAATGAAATGAAATGAAAATCCACAGCCTGCTTCCAGTCTCCGACCGGGTCAGGAATGGAATAAATGAAGCCCCCACCTAGCGGCGAGGATATGAAGTGTGCCGGCTGCCGAAGCCTGTCGCACTCCTCTGGGGCAATGATTAAATGAATGACAGATGAAATGAAATGATAGTGGAGAGTGTTTCTGGAATGAAATTGTGACAGGGAAAACCGGAGTACCCGGAGAAAAACCTGTCTGCCTCCGTTTTGTCCAGCACAGACCTCACATGGAGTTCCCGGGATTTGAACCACGGATCCAGCGGTGAGAGGCCGGCGTGCTGCCGCCTAAGCCACGGAGGCTCTCAATAATAATAATAATAATAATGTTACTAATAATAATAATAATAAAATAATAAAACTAGTTGACGCATGTGTATAAACCACCCACCTGGCTTTAACGGTATGCGGGTTCGACGCGACACAATTCTTGCTTAGGCTATTTGTTTAAACACGCTTTTTAAACAAATTGTCGATATTTATGAAATCAGAGTTCAGTTCGTCACTGCTGAGGGTAATTGAATGCTCATTTGTTACGATCAGTTACTTGTGAGCGCTCCCATGTGTAGGCCTATATACAGTACTGTACCACCCGCCTGGCATTACAGTTATGCGGGCTCGACGCAACACAGTTCTGGTAGGAGCCATCGTCTTGTTTATTTGTTTAAACGCACTTTATAAACAAATAAACATATTTCCTTTGAATTTTCAAGATTTTCCTGTACTATTGAGACAATTTGGAAGATTTTGGCACAAACCGAACTTTCTAACTCCCTCTGGTTTTAGAGCTTGAGTTTTGTGAAACATACACCGTAGCGTTTTATATATGATAATAATATAATAATAATAATAATAATAATAATAATGACAATAATAACGACAGCAGTGGCTACGGTGGCTAAAGAGCAGCGTTAGGTCGTGGGGCCAAGCTCTCTGCTGACTCGGTAGACGCGTGGGTTCGAGCCCCACCGTCGCGTTGGCCGACCTTGAAATCGTTTTCCGTGGTTTCCCCATTTTCAACACCAGGCAAATGCTGGGACGGTACCTTCTGACAGGCCACGGCCGCTTCCTTCCAAATCCTTGCCTAGTTTCATTCATCTTCACCCATTCCATCTCTCATCTCGACGCGCAGGTCGCCCACGGGCGTCGACTAGAAAGACCTGCACTCGGCCTCTCAGGAGGCCACACGACAAAAAAATGATAATAACAATAAAGCTATGGGTTTAATCTCAATTCTTACTGCTGATGCTGAAGAGACGTTGGGTCCAGAATTTTTCAGAGAATGGGAACACAAACTTACCATTAAAGACATATAGCACAAGGTTGTCTCATTTATGCACCCATAAATGTCATCGCACTAAGCCAGAATCGAACTTGTAATCTTGTGTTTTGAGGCCAACGCTAATCCAACTGTGCCACACAGCCCGACTGCACGTTCTCCATTCCAAGAAGCTATTTACTGAGATCATAGTTCTTGAAATATTCATACTTCTTTAGGCCTATAACTAAAGCCCTGCGCGGACGCGGATATCCGCAATTTTTTTGCCATGCAGATATAATTTGCATGGCTGTGCGGATAGCGGATAAGCTTCGGATGATGTTTGCAGAAAATTTGCGGATAGTTTTTAGAATACAATCCGAACTTCTTGAATATCATTACTAAGTCCCAGATGTTTATGGCATAGCCTATCATATTTTTCCGTTATGTTTCCTTTTTTTTTTTCATGACAAATGTAAGATGATAATTTACGCAAATCTCATTCAAATTATGTCATTAAGCACAATTAACACTCCGAACTGAAAAGGGTTGCAATTCTGGCTGCATAAAATTCATTTTAAACCTAGAACTTGACATAGGCTACATAGCCTAAGGAAACGACGTTCTCCTCAAAACTAAAATATTATTGTAATGCCAAGTAGATTCGGATAACAGCCGTGCGGATGCGGATAACAGTCGTGCGGATGCGGATAACAGCCGTCGGGGCGGATGCGGATTACAGTCTTGCGGATGCGGATAACGTTTTGTTCATCCGCGAAGGGCTACAACAAAAAACGTTTTGTGTGTGTTCGAAATACAGCAGCATCGTGCTTGAACGCCTGACCTTTCATCAACCAAATGTACAATAAATCTTTCACAGCGATTTGTTTTAGTTGATTCACTGAGGGGCTATGCGAAATTGTGGTCATGTTGCCCAGTTCACTTAGAATGTGTGTAATGTATCTGATAACCTGTGTTATTGTGATGGCTATATTAGTGTGTATAGTTGTAATTCAGGTGAGGATTGAGAAGGAGGCAGTCGTGGCCTTAATTAATTTTCCCGGCATTCACCTGGAGTAGAAGTGAAAAACCACGGAAAACCACTTCAAGGATGGTTGAGGTGGGAATCGAACCTGCCACTTCTAATTTTTGCATCACGAGGCTGATTGTATCCGGTTCCAGCCCTCAGACCAGAATTAAATTCCCTGGTAGAGCTGGGAATCGAACCCGCGTCTCTGCGGTTACAGTCACAGCGACTAATGTTGGCTTTATGTTAATTAGTCAATATCTTTTGTTCATTTCGGCTATTTTCCATAACTTTAAGGACATTATATTGATCATTATAAACATTATGGTGTTTGAAGCCATTTTTCAGTGTTGCCTTAGTAAACAAAAGTTTGATGCTTTTCAGTCGGTCAACATGATTGTACCCAAATGAGATGGGTTTTTCCCTAATCCAGAAAAAAACATGAGATTAATAAATATACTTTCATCCAAGTGTATTTATTATTCTCATGTAATATATTTCAGGATTATGGAATAACCCATCTCATTTGGGTACAATCATGTTGACCGACTGAAAAGCATCAAACTTTTGTTTTATGATCATTATAAATCTACATCTTCTGATATCAAATAGACTACTATTAATAAAAAGATACATATCATGACACAATGTGACATGGCAGATGTTTGACGCACACATCATCTACTAATAGCTGTTTTGACACCAAACATTCCCGTCAGTTTCCGTCAGTCACTTTCACTATCTCGAACCTAATCTGTGAAGGTCACATACCGCCTTACAATGGTTTCTTCCTGCAATCTGCCTTTCTAAGGGCCGGAGCCGTGTACACTCAAACTCGTGAGAAGAGGCAGGTTCGATTCCTACTTCAGCCATCCTGGAAGTGGATGCCATCCCAGACGTTGAAACTTTCCATTTTGTTAGAAAGATTAAAAAAATATCCTAAAGCAATTGTACCGAAAATGTCATACATCTTCTAGAAGAACTGCCCTCGTCTTTGTAGCTGCTGCTGCTGTTGTTGTTGTTGTTGTTGTTGTTGTTGTTGTTGTTGTTGATGATGATGATGATTCTTTAGGGGCTTTTCGACATCGTGGCCATGTAGTCCCGTGTACTTGGTTGTGTGTACAATTTTTCTGATAAATGTGTAACTGTGATGTCTGTACTAGTGTGTGTAATTGAGGTAAGATTTTGGTAGGAAGCGGTCGTGGCCTTACGTTATGTACCATCCCGGAATTTGCCTGGAGTAGAAGTGGGAAACCATGGAAATCCACTTCCAGGATGGCTGAGGTAGGAATCGAACCTGCCTCTTCTCAGCCTTGCCTCACGAGGCTGAGTGTACCCCGTTCAAGCCCTTAGACCAGAATTAAATTTCTTAGCAGAGCCGGAAATCGAGCCCGGGCCTCCGCGGTGACAGCCAAGTATGCTAGCCACTACGCAACGAAGCGGACGGAAGCAATTACACCTGAGTGTGTAAAACCAATTATCTTCACCCAGAAGAATCGAATGAGTGGTGTTCTGATGCACAATGTATTAGGCTACTGTGATGTCATCAGGTCACTTTATGTAGAACTAGCTATATGAAAGTACATGTCCACAATATTCGATGTAAGCACTCACTATGTAGCCTATTTGACGTATAATTCTCCAGATAACAAATAAACTCTGGTTCAGGATCTCTTGACTGAAACTGCAGGCCAGCAATCAGGTTACCAATATCCAGTGATTGAATATGGCTTTTACAGTAGAATAAGAAAAATGAAGTTTTGTAAATAACTACACCACCCTCTGTCCGAAAAGTTCGGTGAATGGGTCTATATTACGAACGGATTGTTGGCTTACCTGAAACAGCCGTTAATATCCTTTGAAGTAATCCCCGTGGATGGTTATGCACTTCTTCGAGCGGCTGTACAAGTCCCGGCATAGTCTTCCTGAGGGATAGCCTTCAGTTGGGTCGTAACATTACGTTGGATGTCCGAAATGTCCGAAAACCTCTGGCCCTTCAGGGCTTTTCGGCGACACTGGACCCCGATACTGACTCTTGCCTTCGAGGTCGTAGCTCAGGCACCAGGTCTCGTCACCCGTGACGATGGTTTTTAGGACTATTCCATTCCACGGAACATTCACCCTTCTCACTGCCACCCGTCGAACAGGTGTGCACGTTAGTTTGCATAAATTCACCCTTCTCACTGCCGCCCGTCTCTCAGTTGTGCAAGGCACGTTGCATAAATTCACGCTTCTCTCTTGCTTTCAATTTAGAGTTTTGAGGACCCAAACTGAGGGCTATTCCTAAAGAAGACTATGCCAGGAGTTTCAAGGACTTGTTCAGTCGTTCTCAGAAGTGCATAACCATCCACGGGGATTACTTCGAAGGACAGTAACGGCTGTTGCAGGTAAGCGAACAATCCGTTCGTAATATAGCCCATTCACCGAACTTTTCAGACAGAGGGTGTATAACAGTGCTATCGCTAGTTTTATCACTGGTTTTATCAATTCATTAAATATCCTGTAATGTTTGTTGTTTCATTTGCCATCGTAATCATGAGCCCAGTGAACTTGAATGTGTGTAAATTTTGTCTGATAACCTGTATTTGTGTAGTCAGTGGCGTAGCCAGAAGGGCGTTACTGGAGGGGTAGAAACCTACCGGAGAGAAACCACAAGTGAGACTCAGCTCAATGGGTTAGCTCTTTTGAACGTTCACAGAGATAGTTGTAAAACCAACAGATCTGTTGGATCTATTTTCTAAGAAGTCTCGTAACTTGGATTTTAGATTGTAATCGCAACATACCATTCACTGTAAACTTATTAATATAGTTCATATTGTTTTTCTTCTGTATTGGACTGCCTCACTGCGTAGTGGCTAGCATTCTTGGCTGTCACCGCAGAGACCTGGGTTCGATTCCCAGTTCTGCCAATAAATTTATTTCTGGTCTGAGGGCTAGAACGGGGTACACTCAGCCTCATGAGGCTAATCTGAGAAGATGCGGGTTCAATTCCTACCTCAGCCATCCTGAAAGTGGTTTTCCGTGGTTTCCCCACTTCTACTCCAGGCAAATGGTACCTAACGTAAGGCCACGGTCGCTTCCTACCGAAATCATACCTCTATTACAAATATACACACTAGTGCACACATCACAGTGACACAGGTTATCACAAAAATTCTACACACACCCAAGTACACGAGCTACATGACCAAGATGTCGCTAAGCCCCTAACGAATCAACAACATCTTGTGTAATCCATTTTTTTTCTTTTAGTTCACAGCAATTTGTACATTACATGAACATCAACATTATTCGCGTGAGTTAGTGTCGTTATAATGATACTCATGCATGCGCGCATCACGCATTAATTTGTAACCATTACCCCCTCCATTGGTCGATCTTGGCTACGCTACTGATTGTAGTGTATTTATGACCAAGGTTAGGATTGTGAAGGAGGCAGACATAACCTTAAGTTAGGAACCAGCCTGCCATATGCTTGGAGCAGACGTGGGAAACCACATGACATCATTTCTAAGTTGGCTGAGCCGGGATGGTCGAACTGCGCTAATTAGGTTAAACACAGAGAGTTCAGTCAGCTTACGCTAATGGGTTTGGGAAGAGAGTGGGCGTAGGGAACCTCTCTTGAGATGTTTGTTAAGCCATGAGTTGATTGACAGCTACGTACACCTGTACCTACTGGAGTTTCCGTAGATATAATCAGTGCAGCTAACATGTTATCCATGTACAGTCAAAGAGATGCAGAATTGCGAGTTATAGGAAACTATAAATTTTGTAATTATGCGTTGTCACAACGGGGCCAAAAGTGGAGGTGTTCGAACTAGGAATGTTCTGCCCATTTATTTACGAATGCACCTTGTTTTGTAGCAGACTACACATAAACTTAAGCATTTTGGTTCCCACGATATAGTTTTAAATCTCATAATGCAGGCTACAACTTGCATACGAAGACATTTTTACGAAGCTACAACATGAAAATTAAAATGTGCAGATCTGAATAGTAACTGTGAAACACAAAGAAATTGACCGAACCTGAGATTTAAATGCAAGGCTAAATAAATCTAGGGTCGTGGTGGCACAGCCGTCAAGCTGTTGACCTCTCACCACTGCGGACCGTGTTCAGTTCCCGATCAACGCATGTGAGACTTTCAAAGTGAAATGTCATGTCCAGTGGTTCGTATTCCACGTAAATAAGATCTCTTGGCTCATGATCGCGAGATTAACGGACACGTAAAACTACAAACTTCCTTTACTTACATAAGAAAGCCAGGAATCTTGAAAAATGCCAAAACATGCTAATGAATAGTATCGAATACATCTTTGAGATAACAAGATCACCTAGATAGTGAAGAACACCGTGGAGAACAGCACAGGTTGACACATTCCGACAATATTTACCTTCACGTCCAGTTTGGAGTGGGAGTTAGTGAAACACGCCTCAGGCAACTTCCCCTGTTAGGATTTTCCCAATTGATTCCCGTGGAGAGAAACCATTAGCGCAGCTCGGTATCACCCAGCTGAGCTGGGAATCAAGCTCACCTCTCCTCAGTTCTGCCCCAAGAGGTTGAGTGTACCTCATTCCAACTCTTAGAAAAAAAAAAAAAACATTATTTGGCAGAGCCAGGAAACAAACCTGGATCTAGCCCCTACACCACGAGGTAGGTTTCGCTGTCTTGAAACAAGCTACAGACAATGTATTCTTATGACGGGTTAAAAACGACATCTTCACGAGAGCAAATTCTAGAGGATTTACGAACATGAAACAGATGAGACCAAACATTGAGGAGCACTAAAGGAGAAATCTAAAATAACCAAACGTGCCCTACTAAGGAATCTTTCAATACATTTCACTTCCACTGCACGCTGTTATGACTACACTCCACATGTTTGGCAGAGTGCCTGTACGAATCGACTTATGTTATATTGAACACTAGCTATGCCCGGCATGCGTTGCAATGCCAATCAAAGACAGATAGAAAGAAATGAAGAAAGGAGGATAATAATAATGTTATTGGTTTTCCAAGCTTGAGTTCAGTTTTAAGACCCCCCATCCCAAAACCGTGGCGTGAACTGTATTGGTATATAGGCCTACAGCAATACCAGATAACTCGGCGGGCTCCTCATGCCACCTCGCAATGAATCAGCAAGCCATTCTCACACCTAGCGTTGCTGTGTGATAAGTTTACAGATTGTGCAATTGGGTTACGGTGGGATTTAAGGGTTCCTGTTAAGTCCCTCACCCTTTTGTGTTACCGTACATAAATAATTTGTAGCTAGAAACCTTCCCTGGAGTGCACACAGCAACTCACCCAAGTTTCATCGCAATCGGATGAATGGTATATGAACGCATAGGGGCCATACAGGGTCTTTCCTATAAAGTAAGAACGGTGAGCGGCGGCTTTGTTATCCGCTGCTGTAGTGGCCTTGGCCGAGCATGTGGCGTGCCATGGCCCCCTGCTGTAGTATTGAAAGCGCATAGTATATACTGTATTCGACCTTGTAATAAAAGTGCAGGTGTTCAGTCGTCAGTCTGAACCTCAGATGTTAACATGAATCATTACAACATCGTATTTTTGTATGTAAAACTTATTTTAAGTACGAGTGGGCTCGGCGGGTACGTGATGCATTTGTTCAGCAATTTCTGATGTAGTGCCACCTTCACTAGCACAGATTCACGTAATTGTAAATAAATTTGACACTACTGACTCAGTGCTCAATAAAAGAGCATAGAAATAAAAATAAAAAACATTACAATGGCAGAACTCACTCGCGTCAGCCAGAATGTGGTTTATCAGATACAATGCCTGTATAACCCAGGAAGGACGACACTTCCAACATCTTTTATAAGGTAATATTTCATACAGGATTGTACACACGCTTAAAGCAGGGGGCCGTGGCGCACCACAAGCTCAGTCAAGGCACCAGCAGCAGCAGCAGCAGCGAATAACAAAACTGCCGCTTGCCGTTCTTACTTTATATGAAAGACCCTGTACATACAGACAGACTACCGACAGTAGTGGCTACGCTGGCTAAAGCGCAGTGTTAGGTCATGGGGCCAAGCTCTCTGCTGACTCGGTAGACGCGTGGGTTCGAGCCCCACCGTCGGCCACCCTTGAAATGGTTTTCCGTGGTTTCCCCATTTTCTACACCAGGCAAATGCTGGGACGGTACCTTCTGACAGACCACGACCGCTTCCTTCCAAATCCTTGCCCATTCGCCTTCATCCATTCCATCTCTCATCCCGACGCGCAGGTCGCCCACGGGCGTCGACTAGAAAGACCTGCACTCGGCCTCTCAGGAGGTCACACGACAACAAAAAAAACAGACAGACTATCACGTAACATTGATTTTTATATACTGTATATAGATAGATAGATAGGATAGAAGACAAGTGATATTATAACGTTCATTCGGTCAACACAAATTACTAGGACATTGGATATGTAATGGCAACACTGTTATAACATCACAAAGAATATTATCATTTGGTTAATGTTGACATTACGAACTTCATTTATAGTCTCCTGCCATGCCAACAATACGTTGTCAAATCCTTGGAAGACGACGCAATCCATCTGCACAACCATTCTGGATATCTCTCTCACTGATCGATCTAGAGCATTCTGTAAGTCAACACTTGATTGAAATTGAACGGCTCGTAGAGGTTCTTTGATGTGTGAGAATAAGTCGTAACCACAAGGGCCCATGCCAGGTGAATTTGGTGGTTGTTCGAGTAGGCCTACTTCCCAGTTCTATCTTGTAAACAAATTTCTCACTGTTGCGGCTACATGGCAATGAGCATTGTAATGTAACACAATAGGACTTCCAATGGCCCGAGGTCGTTAACGACGCCATGCTGGGCGCAAACGATGTTCCAACTCTTATACCATGAGGTACAGCATGCACCAAGATTATGCCTTCATAATCAAAACACACCAGTTTCAAAGCATCCTGCAATGCACGACATCTTTTTAGAGCGGTATTACTTACTGAATGTGAGAAACAGTTAATGTATTCACAAATATTAGCTATTTTAGAGACTTTCAATATTACAGATTTATACAACAAAGACTGCTTAACAATATACTACCAGATTACAACGGAACGCTGATTGACAAGTGTTGCCATTACTTATTGAATGTCCTAGTGATTCCAATTACTGGAAATGGGGAAAAATAACCTGAAAAAATCCATGTTGTTTTTTTCTCGCATATTCCACTAATCGGAATTATTTTGTGTTGACCGACTGAAAGTCATACGGTTATATCAATTGTTATAAGGCAACACTGAAAAATGGCTTCAAAGTTGTTTACTTTAAATACAAGTAGCCTATGCTGTCCTTTCCGTCCTTTCAATTTAAGGATCAGTTCATTAAATAAGACCTATGAACTGATCCTTACGTGTTTTTGAACCTTAGAAACTTCAAGAGAAAATGTTGTTTTTATGTTTTTTAAATGTTTTAAACTATATATTTTAAGTTTAAAAAAGGACCTTGTAACTGTAAAGAAAGTTTTTTTGAATCTTTATATTTAATTGATGACAATGGGCTGAAGATGGGCTACGAACTATTGCCCGAAACATGTCCAAGTAATTAAAATGAATAATTCAAATTGTATTGGGGGCGTGGTGGCGTAGCGGTCAAGCTCTTGGCCTCTCACCAAGGCGGACCGGGTTCGATTCCCGTTCAATGCACGTGAGATTTTCGAAGTGAAATGCCATGTCCTGTGGTTCGGATTCCACGTAAAACGGAGGTCCCGTGGCTGATGATCGCGAGATTAACGGTCACGTTAAACTACAAGCTTCCTTCCTTCCTTCCTTCAAATTGTATTGACTAGCCGGACAGACTTACAAATTGTTTTAATGGAATTACATGTGCCGATGACTTCGTTATCTAAGCCGATTCATCAGAGGATTTGAATGAGTTTTGAAATAGTATTGACTCCGTCTTGAGGAAAGAATTCATGATGAAAATCAGTAAATGTAAAAGAAAAATCATGAAATGCAGTCGATAGCAAACATAAACCCCTATTGACGTCAATTTGCCAGGTGAAAAGGTAAAGAAGAAGGAGGTTTCTGCAACTTAGGAAGCAAAATAACCAGTGGTGGACGAAGCAAACAGGATATAAAAAGTAGATTCGCTCAGGCAAGGAAAGATTTTCTACAGAAGAGAAATCTGTTGACATCAAATATCGATTTAGGTATTAGAAAGTCATTTTGAAATATTTTGTCGGGAGCGTGGCGCTCTATGGAAGTGAAACTTGGACTGTTGGCGCAGCAGAAAAGAGGAGAATAAAAGCATTTGAAATGTGGTGTTACAGGAGAATGATGAATATCCGATGGGTAAATGGAGTAACAAATGAAGTATTGAGACGAGAGGGTGAGGAGAGATGTTTCTGGCGACTGCTAATGAAGAGAAGAGATGGGTTGGTAGGACACTCACTAAGGCACCAGGAATAGCAAACGTAGTTATGGAAGGAAGGGTCGAGTACAAGAACTGTAGGGGTAGACCAAGGTTAGAATATGTTAAACAGATTCCCTCACATGTAAGGTGTAGTACCTATGTAGAGATGAACCGATTAGCTGAGGACAGGGAGCCCTGGAGGACTGCATCAAACCAGTCAAAAGAATGAAAACAATAATTCCACGCGGTTTTATATTTTTAAACATTGCGACGTGTACACGCAAATAACATGTCTATATGAAGGGTTCATGTAAGGTACTTAACAGGGTGCAAGGTTTCTCCCCTTATGTTATTCTCCCACGCTTGAGTAAATCCCAAAATCACCGCTTGTGCTCCCCTACTATAATGCAGTCTGATGCATTCTGGCAAAAAATATGTAATGGGTCAATAATATCCACGCATTTATACACAGGACCTGTTCTATTCTCTCCAGGCATGTTATTTGCGTATTTGATTATGGAAGCATCCATTCATACTGCACAGCAGAATATCCATTGCCACTTTACATTCATTTATGTGAAACTAATTTCAGCCGCTTCAATGCACCAAAATTGTTTGATACAGTATGCACGTTACTGATCAGATAACATCACTGATCATTCTCACTGGAATGTTTGATCTGTGCGTTTAGGGCAACCAATCAGAATAGTTTAAAAAATCGATCTTTAGAGAAACTCGAGCGCGTCAGATTAAGGCAAAGTGAGTTAATTACATGCAGAAACGTGTGCATTTCAATAATCTGACGATTTGTGCGTGACAAGGAAATAGGAGAATCACAAAGTTGTAAAAAACAAAGTCACTTGGACATTCTTGAGCGTGGTTAATTTCGTTTTTATTTTGAAGGAAATAATTCAAGGATCATGGGAATAATATAACCTGCCGATTTCCACAAGCCGAAGTAGATAAACACCATCAATAAAGTGTGGTGCGTGCAGCTGCTGAGAACTATGTATTTCCCACTCCGCGCCTCTCGTCCCTTCTCTCTTTCTCTCTTTTTTTTATTACAAAATTTTCTTCTAAATATATATGTATTGATTACATTCAGTAATTAAAGAATTTTTTTTTAAACCTTCAGATTAAGGAAATTTCTCCACATAACTGTCAGATTATGGGTCAGCACGACATGGACATAAGCCGAACCGTCTGTATATTAATCTGACGTGCTCGAGTATTTCAATGTCACGATTTTGTTTTTGCATTTTCAAAAATCGGCCATGAGTTTTGGTCGCGTCCAAATCGTCAGTCTTTTGAATAGGAGATCCTTTAGGGTTTACTTAACATCCCTTCTGAATATCTGACGCACTCGAATATATCTTTCTTTTCCCATTTTCAACCCCTTCGTATGGCCACCACCACCACCATGCAAACCGGTAGATTAATATCCCTTCGCTATCAGAAACACGTGGGGCGCATACACTATTAATATCTGAAGCGCCCAAGTATTTCTTTGTGATGTTTATTTTGTTTTACATTTTTGAAAATCTGTACACGCCCCCCCCCCCCCCCACCAGTGAAAGGGCATACATCATATAACCTTCTTTTTTTTCTTTTCAGCAATTAATCTTCACAATCCAAAGAGTCCCCACGACGCTCGAGTAAAGCCTCTTGGGCTCCCCTACTATTCCTGCCGCGTCTGTGTGCGTCGGCATCGGTATGATACACAAATCCTACTGATCGAGACCCTACAGAGAGCCTCATCATTTATAACATTGCAAGAGGTCACACATTATACCATGTATCGGTTCAAGTATATACCGCGATACGTACGTGTCTAGGGATTTTTTTTTTAGTGTAGTTAATGACATCACGGATAACTTGTGGACATATTCGTTTGTTTGATGTTTTGGCTTGAATTGCCGCCATATTGGTCAGCCATATGGGATTTCAAACAGCGCGTCGTTACCTGCCAATGTAGTGACTTAGAGCCGGGTAAAATGCTCCTCAGTTCTGATCGGTCTCGCAGAGCGAGAATGAACAACGGAAATGTCGGTTCCGGAACTGATATTACCGGTAACGTGGGATCAGTACCGATAATTTTAGACATTCTCGCTTGGGCAGTATGACGCTGCCAGAAGGCACTGAGGCTTTTTGTGTAAGGATTCAAAGGAAATTGTTCATTCCGTTCGCTGGAGTCTGCGAATTGAAAGAATCCACCCAACTTCAACGGTATCGTATTAACAGACGATATTGATCATATCATCTTTTATCGAAGGAGATTTCGATGGTCAGTGCTCGCATCGCTTCTTATAAAAGTCCTCGGTATTTAATTACAAAATATGAAATTTTAACAAAAGAAAACTCTAATTGACGTGTACATATTACTATTGTTTTGTTTAATACCACATTCAAACACTATGCAACGTTCACGGAATTCAATCTCAAAATTCATGCACTCGATATATCACTAGTGCTCATGTGATGTAACTGTGTTTTGTCGTATCATTTGTGTAGTAAGATATTGGTAAAGTGGTCGACATAAACTATAAAACATAACAGATTCTAAAATACTTCCCCTACGAAGCATCGAACCTCATACCTTACTTTCACGAGTCCAACCCCGGTCCAACACGTAATCAACTCAGTCACGGACACTCATGTAGGCCTACTAAGTTAGAAAGTGTCACAAAGATAGAGAGTAAGAACTTTTTCGTAGGACACTTTACTCTTGTTATCAAAAATACCGATTCGAATACTACTATCTATTCGTCGGACATAAGAAATAATAATGTTCACGTTCAAGAATAAGATGGATTTTTTCTTTTCTTGTTATGGCTTTAACATATGCAGCCGTTCGTTTGATTCACAGTCAGCTCAATCGCATACCCTAACCACATGTTCATACATTGCATCAAGGGTAGCGATAGCAACATTACCTTGTGAACCTAAGAGAATGGGGAGTATCGAATGAAACGGGATGGTCAAACTCCACTAATTAGGTTAAACCCAAACAGTCCTGTCAGCTCACGCTAATGTATTTGGAAAGAGAGTGGGGGTAGGCAACTTCCCCTGAAATGTTGGTTAAGCCATGAGTTGACTGACAGCTACGTACACCTGGACCCCCCTGGAGTTTCCGTTGATATAATCAGTGCAGCTAACATGTTATCCATGTACAATCAAAGAGGTGGAGAATTGAGAATTATAGGAAACTATAAATTTCATAAGTGTGAGTTGTCAAAATGGGGCCAAAAGTGGAGGCGTTCAAACAAGGAATGTTCTGCCCATTTATTTACAAAAGGTGGTAACTTTGTTATGTGGGTCTCACAATCACGAACCATGTATCACGATTAATGTGCATATTGATCTGTAGAGTAACTCTGAAACACAATGAAAATTATTGCACTTGAGCTTTACAGGCAAATATATATGGAATAACGCTTAAACTTTCTAATGAGTGGTATGAAATAAGTGTTTGACGTAACAAGAGTAGATAGTGAAGATCTGCTCAGGTTGACACATTCCGACAATATTTACCACCACGTCCACTTTGGAGTGGGGGGTCAGTGAAACACGCCTCAGGCAACTTCCCCTGTTAGGACTTTCCTAATTGACCCCCGTGGGGAGAACTCATTAGCGGAGCTCGGTATCACCCGAACGAGACTGATAAGTACCGGGCACTGATATTCTTGCGGTAATAACCTGTTCTTAGTGCAACTACCACCGCATATCTTTGGCATTTATAGACGAATCATTGAGGTGTTTGCACTGGTATGATTAATATACCCTTATCCACAAATTGGTGTACATTTCAAGCAAAAAATCAGAGATTTTAGTAGCTAAAATTGCCTGGAAATTATCTACTGAAATTTTTCGCAAGTGTATATTATTTTCATCATCGTCGCCAATTTTCGGAATATAGTTGCCTCAAAGAACAACCAGTTACAAGGTGGAGATGAAGGTTCAACGTTTTATTTAAATCGAATCCCGAGTCAGTAGAACTAATAGTTCATGAGCCATGGGCCAATGCACTTGAGACTTTCATTTGGTAGTTCTCCATGACATAAATATTAGTGTTTTTAACTGTAGGGGCTTTGACATCGTGATAATCACATTCCTTTGTTCTTGAGGATGTGTAAATTTTGTTTAGTAACCTATGTTATAATGTGTCAGTAGTAGTTTGTGTATTTGTAACTGAAGGTAGGAGTGTTAAGGAGGTGGCAATGGTCTTAAATTACGAACTATCCAGGCATTTACCTGGAGCACAAGTGGGAAACCACAGAAAACCACTTCCAGGAATACTTAGATGGGAATCGAACCCTCTCTTCTCAGCTTTTGCGTCACGAGGCATAATGTACCCCGTTCAAACCCTCAGGTAAAAATTAATATTTTCCGCAATTTCAATGCGCACCACCGAGACCACAGAAGGTGGCCCGATATTTGATGTTAAATACATGAATATCCCGTAAAGGAGGTAATTTTAATTTTAAATTAACGCATAACGCATTTGATGAATAACGCCGTTATATTGAACATTTGAATAAGATGCAGTAGCGTGAACAACTACCAACATTCATTTATTTGTCAAACAAATAATGGAAAGCAGTTCAAGACAGAGGCTACATTACTCTAAATGAGAGATGACATACTGCGTGAACATGATCACTTCCAATATGCATTGGAATTTGCAGGATAATACTGAACTTGACGCAATCAGATGACATTTAGTCACCATTAATAACAATAATAATAATATTGGTTTTACATCCATTTTAACTACTGTGGCTTTTAGAGATGTCAGGGTGCCAGAATGTTTCCCTGAAGGGGATCTTTAACGTAACAATAAATATATTGACACGGCTCCCTCGCATTTTCGCACCCTCAAGTGGGATTTGATCCTGCAACCTAAGGACCAGCAGACGAGAACGTTACCATTAATAACATACACGGTAGCGTTCAGAATTGATATACCTTCGTAGATACAGTATTTACCTGAAATATTCTCTAATTGTGTATATTAAATTAAATCCAGTTCTATGGGTAGAAATATGATGCGATAACGGACCCAGCAGGCGAGAACGTTACCATTGAGCGTTCAGAATTGCTAGATACAGTATTTACCTGAAATATTTTCTAATTGTGTATATTAAATTACATCCAGATCTATGGGTAGGAATATGATGCGATAATGGACCCAGCAGACGAGAACGTTACCATTAATAACATATAGCCTAGCGATCAGAATTGATATAAATATATTTACCTGAAATATTCTCTAATTGTGTATAGTCTATTAAATCACATCCAGTTCTATGGGTAGAAATATGATGCGATAATGAGAAAACGAACTCTTGTGAATCCAACGAATTTACGAGCCAGTTTATTTGCGAGTGAGAGGAGTCTGTGCGATAACCTCTTTTATTGTGGTGTGCATACTTTATTGGGTCAAGGAGGCGGTCATGGCTACGTTTCACCAACCCAACATTTGCCATGAATAGAAGTAGGAAAAGACACAAAAAAAAAACACTTCTTGGATGACTGAGGTTAGAATTGAATACAGCTCTCTTCAGCTGTCCTCTCAGGGTTGGGCTGACTGACCAGATTAGATTTCTTGACAGAGCTGGCAATTGAACCCAGATTCTTGGGAACAGGAGTCTCAAGACGTGCTCCTAGACCAGAGAAAGCGGCAGAACGCAAGTATAAACCAGTCGGAAATGCTCGCAATGTTCCGGACAATCCATCATCCTTCACATGTAGGTTGTTTATTCAAGAATGCGGGCATTCGCTCTCCGATCTAAAATAACCTAAATCTGCTGAATAACTGCGACATATTCAACGTGAACTATGCTTGTAGATGTGAATCGGTACATAGTCAATTTATTCTCAACATACGCGTTTTGTCAAGGAAGCAGACATTTGAGTCGGTCTCAGAAAATAAATTCTCTCCGCTGGAATCTTTTGTATGTTTGTTTGATTCGCTTCGAGGCGCAAGGTCCGTGTTGTAATTCGTCTGTTTTGCTTTCACGTAGTCATGGCCTGAAGTCATCCACAATGACTTTATTTTGGTAACACATTAAGTGAAGATGAAAAAAAGAATCCTCCTAGGGACCCACAACTTGCAGGAAGTAAAGTGACGACCGCAGGGTGTCTCTTTCAATCCCACCTCTTACACTTTTATTCTCTTCAGAACCCCGAGGTATTAAGAGGATCGGAGGCGTAGACCTTTTAGCCTACTTGAAACTAAATAAAAAAGTAGGATTATGAGATCAATCAAGAGAAATATTTCCACCTGTCTGTCCACCAGTCCTGTCTGTCATCCACCCATAACGTTTGAACGGCTGCACCGAAATCCATAAAAAATGGTATATCCGTCTCGTTCTCTAGTGGCTACCATTCTTGGCTGTCACCGTGGAGGCCCTGGTCCGATTCCCGACTCAGATAACAAATTCAATTCTGGTCTGAGGGCTGGAACGGGGTACACTCAGCCTCATGAGGCATAACTAAGAAGAGGCTGGTTTGATTCCTACTTCAGCCATCCAGAAAGTGGATTTCCGTGGTCTCCCACGTCTACTCCAGGGGAATGCCGGGATGGTTCCCAACTTTAGGCCCCAGCCGCCTCCTCTCAATAATCACCTGTATTACAAATACACACACTAATACAGCCACCACACTAACACAGGTTATAATACAAAAATTCCCGACTGACTCAATTACACGAGACTAAATGACCATGATGCCCAAGCCCCTCAAATGAAACAACAACAGGCGTCTCTAAAAGCCACAGTAGTTAAAATGGACGTAAAATCAATAACATTATTATTATTGAAACAACAACAAATAGTGGTACACTGGAAGGAAATGACAGGTAATATTGCTTCACAATAGTTATCGCTACGAAAATATACGTTCAAGGACATTCATAATGAACAGAATAGACTGGACTTGTATGCGTGAGTAACAGAAAATTGCTCTTTTTAACGTGGGACATAAACACTGCAAGAATTCATGTCAACGAACATTTCCTAAATTAAACCAAACTAGCGGACCAGTGCGAGAAATCTCGCATGTTCATAAACCACACTTTCCCCAATAGGTTTATAATGAGAGAGTTAAGGAGAAAGGTTGTTATGTTTTTATTTCAACCAAATGATTATACAACACTATTTACATTTCAGTTAGAATTCCAAGTTCTTCGTTCCCTAACTTAAGAAGGCAATCACTGAAAATTGGATCAACATAACACTCACCGGTTATTCGATATTTATGAAATCATACGATTTGAGTACTCATTCCTTTGATTTACTGTTTCTGAAATCCATGCAAAATGCTAAAGGAAATACCTCAGAATGTTAAAATGACATGAAACAGGCGTCACAGCGGCCAAAATGTGAAGTGGACAGCAATTATGGAGCGTATTTTCCTACAGCAACAGTATCTGCAAATCGCACATTTCGTACATATTTTTAAAAGTCATCTTTTAAAGAAATTGTAGATATATATGACATTAGAGTGCAATTCTTCACTGCTAATGTCTATTCTCTTTCATTTGAATGCTCATTTGTCACGATCGGTTGTTAGCGCCGCAGGAGGGATCTATACTACTGAAATAATATATATATATATATATATATATATATATATATATATATATGATGATAAGACGCATATGCCCAACCTCCAGCAACAGAACGACAACAAGCAACATTCCAGGACAGGGCCTAATAACAGCCTTTCCTATAACGTTACTTTCAGCCTTCAGGCTAAGGAACTGACTGGCATTTTCACTCATGTGTGAAGTCTGAAGACATCGAACAGCTCAATGCTAACGGTTGATCCGTATTGAGAACTCCAAAGATATTCAATTCACCCTCACGAGTTGCTTGAACATTGAAGCTGTGTACTGTTGTCTCGGCGAAGAGTTACAGTTCAAATCAAAGAGCAAGCCGATTTCAGAGTTTAGTGAAGTGGAAACCAGTACAGGAACAGCCACAAATCAGCTAAATCCACAAAACCATAGTGTCAACTGTTAATTGATCAACCTAAATAACCAGTTACAAAAGTTCAAGTAAATGAGGAATTTGAAAAATAACGGTTAATAACAAAATATTTTAGAACGCAATCACTTCAAAAGCTCGCTACGGTAGAAGTTAACAATTCAAAAATATTTCACACATATAGCCTACATATAAAAAGTACTAACAAAAACAACGCAACACTTTAGAAGTGTAATAGACTAACGGAATAAAAAATATATAATAGGTTAAAAATCCAATTCGTGACAAAGTTTAATTAAAAACTTTTGTAGCATAATAATTGCACGTACTGTAAGTGTTATATACGAGGACTGGTTTTTCCCTCATGTTCCGATGGACTGTATAAAAATAACAGATTGACATACCAAACTGATTTTAATACTAAATGTTTGCTTGTTTTATTCTTATGTCTCAACATAATCACCAAAACGATTGAAACATTTGTCGTATCGTTACACCAGCTTTCCAATGCCCTCGGCAAAACATTCTGCCGCCACTGAAGTGGGTTGGTCTGAAGAGTCTTCTGAAGTGTTTCCTTTTTGGCGAGGCGTTGCCGCCCAACCATGCCTTCAATTCTCGAAAAAGGTGATAATCATTCAGTGCTGGTTTGGACTAAACGGCAGATGATCCAAAACTTCACACTTGAATTCTTTGAAAAAGTCTATCGTAACGGTGGCACTGTGCGGTCGTGAATGATTTTCACCTTTTCTGAGAATTGAAGGTATGGTTGGGCGGCAACGCCTCGCCAAAAAGAAAAAAAATTCAGGAGACTCTCTAGACGTACCCACCTCTCAGTGGCGGCAGAATTTTTTGCTGAGGGAATTGGAAAGCTGGTGTAACGATACGACACATGTTTCAATCGTTTGGCAATTATGTTGAGACATAAAAATAAAACAAGCAAACATTTAGTAGTAAAATCAGTTTGGTATGTCAATCTGTTATTTTCATACAGTCTATCGGATCTCGAAAACAAAACAGCCCTCGTACATATCTACTGAACCTAAATTAAGCCTAAGTGAGCAGAATATGATGATGTTCGATTGACGAGCGAAACTTATCATATAATTTAGGCCCCCATTCATGTGAGAAGAGCTTTATTAAGTGTATACATTCATGTAATTTATTTCAGGCACAAGGCAACTAATTATGACTCCCCGCTCAATCTAATAGGGTACACTCATGTTGACCAACTGAAAAGCATCTAATAATTCATTTCTATGCAGTTTAATATAGGATAAATAGTTACATGATCGACTTTTAAAATTGTAGACGGAAATTAATTTTGAAAATAATAAACAACCATTAAGTTACGGTATATTATTTCTTGTAAAACTTTGTGAATAACTGTGATGAAAAATTAATTACTATCTATAACTCCATTAAGTCAATCATTTCACAAAGTGTCGCAACATTAATCACCGGAGCTTCATAATGTGACCACGCTGATAATTTAAAATAAGTTCTTACATCATCTGACTAAATGGGCTAGTCACTTCATGAAAAACCGCGTCAGATGACGATCCTTTCTACATTAAATACAGACTTTTCATGAAATAACAGATTCCATTATCAATCAACCTTCGACATATAATAGCAACCATGTAACCACTAACCGGTGTCAGATAGACTCGTATACATAGGTCTAACAGAAGAATACGGAAGTAAAATTTTCTTGAATAAATAATCCATTCGTGACATTTGTTTGTAACTGTGCAGCTCAAGAAATAAAGACGAGATTGCTAATATAAATAATGGTATTGTTACAAGAATTTACTTTTCTGGGCCCAGAAATAGTTCTCGGTATATTTCAAGAGGTCAACTGTGGATCTGACAAGTAGGCCCTGCTGTAATTTTGTCGGAATGGAGAAATTTACAGTATCATATAAAATAAGAAAAGAAAACACTATGGAACAACATTTCTAGAAATAAACAATTCTGAAGTCAACTTTCAGTTTAGCAATATTTTTGAAACTCAGATAAATTGCTCTTTGTATCCAAGATAAGTTACTAAAGTGCGATAGGTGAGCTGACTGTCCATTGCAAACCTCATAGGCCTACTATACAAATACCAAGCCAGCTCACGACTAGTAACGTACTTACAACATATAGGTCAGTGGCGTGCATACATAAAAAGGGGCGTGCGGAGAGTTTCAAGATCTGAGGGATATTTAAACACTCCAGGAATCAGATTATCAGACGCCAAGTCTCACTCATTTTGTACCGTACGAGAAAGAAAAAGATTATCATCGGGGTGTCCATACAGCACGCCGATGGTGAGGTAAAACTGCATGTTTGTCCCTCTCGCTCGCTTTCCCGTCTCACTCCCTCTCGTACTGCCTTCGCTGTGTTATGGTTGATCGATCGAACGTCAAACAGTATTCAGTATATTGCAAATATGGAAAAAAGGAAACAAAACGAAAAAAAGGGGAAATAACATAATCGAAACTGCAATGCCTTAAATGAGTTACATGATACCTTATCAGAATTTATGACCTTTAACGCTAAGCACGTAATCTTCAAGTAGCCTACCTGTACGCGCAGAAACGCACGAAACACAATGTAGGTGTGTCGGACGAACAGTTTGTTTACATTACGTCCAGTGCGCTAGCAATCCCAACTTGACTCGGTCAGGGCAGGCAGCCCAGCCCAGCTAAGAAAGAAAGGAGCCAGCCTGCCGGCGAGCAGCGCAGCATAGCTAGCACGCCGAGCGTGCACGTACTGGGTGCCGCTGATACATTTTGCTTCATTTGAGGGGCTTCAACATAATGGTCATTCAGCCCCATGAACTTGTGTGTGTGTGTGTGTGTGTGTGAGAGAGAGAGAGCAATTTTGTCTGATAACCTGTGTTATTGTGATGGCTGTATTAGTGCGTGTATTTGTAATTCAGGTGAGGATTGGGAAGGCGGCGGCCGTGGCCTTAAGTAAGGACCCATCCCTGCATTTGCCTGGAGTAGAAGTAGGAAAGCACGGAAAACCATTTTCTGTGTGGCTGAGGTTGAATCGATGTCACTTTCTCTCAGTTTTTGATCACGTCTTATACCTGGATGCCTTGGAGTGGGATGATTCGAACCCAGTTCTCTTCTCAGTTGTTCTCGGAGATTGAGTGCATCCTCCTCCAACACTCATAGCAGGATTCAAATCATCCACGGTAGAGCCTATTTGCATTTGTCTATTGGCACAGGCTAGAGTAAAATGAGGCTTTCCACTGATATCTAAGTCTCATTCATGGCTGTGATTATAATGGAAGCTACTGAGGTATGAGTAGTGCTGAGAAATGGCCTCCGGGGCACAACTAGTGCCTGTGTGTACTGGAAGTTCTACTCATTTGGTCAGTGCTATTGTTCTGAATCAGTGAGGAAAGCAATTGCAAACTACCTCACTCCTCATCTTGCCTATTACGCCTCATTATAGTGCAGCTTTGAGTTTTTGTGGGTATCTACCTACCTAACTTATGGCAGTACTTTTTTTAGGATCCAACCAGCCTCTGGGCTGACTACCGAACAGACAGACGGTAGAGCAGGGAATCGAGTACGGGCTACCTAGTAGCTACCAACATAATATGTCAAGAGAAAACAGATGCAGTAAATCCTGCCTAAAGCGGACCGCAATCGTTCCGGATTTATTTTTCCGTTTTACAAAGGGTTGAGTTTTAATAAGACAAAATACACTATAAATAATTACTGTATTATCACATAGGATTACTATGAAATAATTTGAGTATTTCCCACTTCAAACGACACAATGTTTTAGCCGAACGTCTGTTTTTCTCGTGTTCTTCAATAACTATAATTTTCTCCTCCAGTGTAAGTGTCATATGTTTAGAAGTCATTGTCACTGAATTACAGTGCGTAAATAAATGCAGTGCACAGTCAAAAGAACACCTTTAAAGATCACTTTAGTTCACTGTTTTCTTTCACTCGTACTTCTACTCTCATTTGTCAGAAGGAAACGGTGTGTATTACAAGAGGGTTGGAGGAAGTAATGGTACAGATGTTGTGAAATGTAGCATACCTGCTGCGTCCTTGAGGAAAAATTAGGACTTTGGACCAAGTACATTCGCGCTCAAAATTTAGTACATAGCTTTGTATTATGGATAAGATAATCCGTCTTAGTCAGGTTATTTACGCCCACAGTTCCGGAATTTCTTTCCGTTTCCGCGTTAGGCAGTTTTCCGGTTTACAGTGTCATTTTAAATAGGAAATACCTCTGTTCCGAATTTTGTTTTCCATTTGTCCAGGTTTCCGGTATATAAAGGGTCCGATTTAGGCAGGTTTTACTGTATAAGTTTATACAGTATTTTATTTCTCCTCTCAGATGCTAGCAGTTGGCAAGGCATTAGTCTGTCTGCGCACCCGCTGTGTTGATAATGTCACAGCGGGAGACTGTCATTCAGTCCCTTAGGCCTATTACAATGTGGGTTTAGTAAATGAACCACAGTACAGGTGTCGTATGAGTGCTGGCTCGTTGCCCATCACATCACTACATCATAGGCTAGAACCCACTTTTCTACAGAGTCTGGAGACTAGCGATGGTTCTATGACCTAGCGTGGCAGCGAGCGTAGCTGCCCCAGTCGTCAAGTATTTATAACTATCATACCCGTCGCTGACGGGATCATAGAGTAAAGCAAGGTAGTCCACGACCTCTAGTAGGTCATCTCCCCGTTACCGAAGTAAACAAAAGTACTATGCCAGAAAATGGAGGACAGCCTAGCCTCCTAAAACGCTAATAGTGGAGTAAATTACACTAGCTTTGTATTCTGTGAAGAATAAAGTACTTACTAATTTTGGAATCTAGAGTAAGAAATCAAAGTCGAAGAGGAGGGGAAATGGTGTTTGGGTTGTTGTTGTTTGAGTCTTCAGTCCTTTGACTGGTTTGATACAGCTCTCAAGGTCTCCCTGTCCTGGGCTAATCGTTTCATCTCTACATTGCTACCACACCTTACATCCGAGGCAATCTGTTAAACATTTAATCATCTAGGCTTACAGGATGGAACCGCGTCGTGTATCGATGATTGTTTCCCGATGTTTTGGCTGTCATTGCAGCAGCCTTAATCATGGGTAGGTACGAGTTGGTGCCCGTACTCAAACTGATGCTTATTGCCAGCCAGAGTTGCCTGCTTGCACTGCATTGACGTAACGCTGCTCCCTGACTGATCCGCGCCCCTGCCAGTCACGAGCTAGGAGAACTTTCCAAGTGTTGCTAAGTCTGAAACCATTTTCGCGATTGAAATTATTGGGATGCTTCACGACCTCTATTGCCTCTCTAATTAACCTGTTTTGATATCCAGCAATTTTAGCAACAGTTTCGACCTTATCAAATTCGATGGTGTGTCTCGTGACGTCAGCCTGTTCAGCTATTGCAGATCTGTAGTTTATCTGTTTTGAGTCTCGAATGTGTTCTGAAATCCTAATTGAAACACGTCTTTCTGTTTGCCCTATGTAAACCTGTCCACAGAAGTAAGGCACTTTGTAAACTCCTGCGTCCTGGTTTGGCTGCTTTATCTCGGTTGATTTACGCACCATTTGCGTCAGCTTGTTTATTGTATGCATCACCGTTGTCACATTGTGTATCCTTAGCCACCTGACGATTCGTTCTGTCAACCCCTGTACATACGGCAGAAAGGCTTAATGGTAGGGCCTATCTTCGTTCTTCGGCTTTGTTCTACATTGTTCCATATGCGGGCGAGCCCATGTGCTGCAGAGTGATTAAGAGGAACGTTCACTTTGCTCGTTGCTACGGAATGTTCACATAGGCTCCAACTGTAACTGTATTGCACGTTAGTGTGTCTCCCAAGAGCACAGCACAAGTAACCCCTTCCACCAACTTCCTTCTCCTCCTCCCCCATCTTCGCTCAATGGATCGCGCAGATTTGCGCCATCAGGTATTAATTGGAGTATAACTGGAGGCCGCCAGCCCCTGATGTTGGGGTAGTGCACCTGCCTCGCACCCGGAGGCCCCTTGCCGGCTCCGTCAGGGATTTTAGAAACTGACGTGAGAGCTGGAACGGGGTGCACTCAGCCTCGCGAAGACAATTGAGTATCTGTGTGACAATAAGGCACGGAAACTAAGTTTAACGGTCGAGGGAACCCAAAGCATTGACCACGCATCACCCCATAATCTGCAGGCCAATTGGCTGGGCAGCGGTCACTTGGTAGGCCTAGGCCCTTCTTGGACTGTTGTGTCACGGGTTTCGGTTTTTTAACTGGAAGCCAGCATCGCTACTTTA
Organism: Meconema thalassinum; assembly: GCA_946902985.2. Lineage (NCBI taxonomy): Eukaryota > Metazoa > Arthropoda > Insecta > Orthoptera > Tettigoniidae > Meconema > Meconema thalassinum. Next base: position 939,484,919 of record OX336389.2, on the reverse strand, counting down.
CTAACAGGAGATAGACTCTGTAGAATGAGTAAACTAGTGTACCTTGGTTTATTCATTTTAATATTTTGACGACCAACAGGCACAGCTAGTTATCGAGCGGATGTTGATAAACTGTCATACTATATTTCGTTCTCACATTGAAATGCAAGATAGAGGGTTGCTTCCATTTATCATGCCCTGTGATTATTGGACCTCGTTTTACACACTCAGTATACTCAGGGTTCGTCACCTTAATTGCCTTTAACCCTCTCAGTGCCACGCGCTGATCAGATCGGCTCTCGTTGCTCGCTCCAAAAGTGCCAAAGCCGATTCAATCGGCGCGCTGTTTATCTTATATTTGTAGATTTCTGTAGGCATATATCCGTGATTATTTCATACTGTTTGAAAGGTGAGGTTTCAAGCTTCCCTGTGCGGTGTTTACTTTTTTCCTTCGATTTCCGTTACGCGATAGGTTTGAGTTTGTATTCACGCCCTCCCGCAATCACGCACATTCCCGCCAAAATTGCGGTGCAGTTGTTTCCTTCTTGTTGGAGTTTTCTGCCTACAGAGGTATCTAAGAACTTTATACAGCTGGAAACGTAATGTTTCTTCGAATATGACTCTTAGGTGTCCTTAAATTAGGCTCAAAAGTGATTTTTTACAAAAAAAAAATATGAAAAATTGAAAAATTATCAGAATTACCTCAATTAAAAAGGTTTAGATGCCGTATTTACTTTTATGAACATAATGTATGAAAGAGGGAGGTATTGGTTATATAACAAAGCAAAAATAATGATTCTATCGTTGAAAACGTGATATTTATGATTTATTTTAGAATAGTCTGCGTGACCATTGAAAATGGCTTGGCATTCTTGGTAAGTATTTCAGGAAATGGCTTGGCACTAAGAGGGTTAAATATACCCTGATCCTTTAAAGATATCTACTGTATATTTTGTTTTCACCTTGATGAATGACAATAAGGAACTCATGAAACAATGTGCAACGGGTCTTGATTTATTCATTTTGACATTTTACGACCATTTCAACTAGCTCAAGTTTGTTAATTAACGATGAAATCAAACATTTTTCAAAAATATAACCCCATTTACAGTGAGAACCTTGATTTGTCAGAGCAAGCATGGCTCAGTTCTATAACCTCGTATTCTCACCCTGAGTTACAACTGACGGCATGTGGAACGTTTTCCCATGACGTTAGTGATAAAAAGTTTGAATAGACCAAAACTAATTTAACTATAGAACACGTCTCGCCAATTTTGTGGCATGTTCTGACGACCTTTGCCCTTATTTTCTCGGCAACGAACATCTCTTTATACTGGTCCATTGGTATTCCGAGTGTATGACCATCAGGGGTAGCCTACCCATTCTGCTACTCGGTAAAAGTATTTTAGATACACCCATTATAGCTGTAAGTACGTACTGTATTTATCATTGTAGAAAGAAAAAGAAACTTACTGTGGGTATATTTGACTTCTACATCGCAGAAATTAAGTAACACATGCAATTTTCAAATACATAAACAACAAGCAGATTTCATGCTGGTGAGATTGTTCACAATGCCTGCATGGATTATAAATACACTGATGAGAACTAAGAGATACCTTCTAGTAGCTGGTCTGATGACGGCAGCAATGTAGCGTGGCATAGACTCATAAGACACACCGCAAGTGTTGGGGAGCCCTACCGATTCATGACCGCTGCATAGCTTCCATGTACAGAGACCAGTCGAAGCAGGGTCCATGGCGCGCACATCTCTCTCGACAGTTTCTCAGATGCATTCAACAGGATTGAGATCCGGTGATCTCGAAGGCCAGGGAAGCATCCTCATGTTCTGGAATTCTCACTGACCTACTGTCAAAATTCGGAAATCATGAAATCATGGTCATGTGTATTGTTCTCCTGTATTTACGGGTTTCGGGCAGGTTGCTGTAGTCGCTAAAATAGGCACACATGATTTGCAAGCACATCCCTGTATTGGAGTGACAGGGGTCAGGTGTATTGTTCTCCTGTATTTACGGATTTCGGGCAGGTTTCTGCAGTCGCTAAAATGGGTACACATGATTTGCAAGCACATCCCTGTATCGGAGTGACAGTCTTTTGTAGACATACCACGTGTTCCCCATTTCTCTCCTCGTAAACAGTCGGTAGAAGAATATAACACCATCACGAGCCTGAACTGCACCCTGTTGCAAGAGGGATCCATCGTTTTATGTGCTTTGCGACGCACTCGTATTCTGCCATCGCCCTGTACCAATCTGTAGCTCAGCTCATTGGTCAAGCCGACCTTTTCACCAGTCTTGTCAATGTTAACCGTTGTGCCTTGTAATGTATGGTGAGCAGAAGTAACCTTCTATAGTAGGATAGCATCTTCTGTATCCCTTACTGAGAAGATGGCGCTCTAACTTAAAAGACAGTACGCTTAAATGGAGCGCGCTGATGCCAAATCTACTGCACAAACAAAGTTGTGCACGGCCAGACGCACAATGTGACAAAACGTATACAGGCGTGTTATTATTGAAAAACCTCGAAATTTCTGACATATTTGTTTATTGTATGTAGCCTAATTGATCGATCAACAGCACAATATTTTTAGGTACGATACGCCAAAGCTCAATGCGCGATTTAAATGACACATTATAATAAATTATATTTTTTCCCACAAATATAGACTACTGTTATATTATGAATGTAAAAGGGGAGCGTGATGGCGCAGTGGCTTAGCTGCTCGTCTTTCACCCAGACGGCCGGGGTTCGAATCCCGATGACAGCAGGTTGGAATTTTCACCTGAAAAATCACGTGGCGTCAGGAAGGGTATCCGGCCTTTAATCCCCGGCCAAAACCAAAATGAGCCTGGTTGGCTCCGGCGACTCCAATTAATTGGGAAAAGCCGAAGAAAGTTTTTAGTTATTATGAAAGTAATAGTTAGGCCTATAATAAAATACATCACAGCCTTTTGGAGGAAGCAATGCGCGAAGTGCAGTAACTTATGAATGCTGATGCCGAGCTGTGGTTTGTTTTAAAAAACAATTTGAGATATCCGAAATGTAATGTTTTTCAGTCGGTCAACACGATTGTACCCAATTGTTATTTATTGTCTTGACCGACTGGAAATCATTACATTACTAAGGCAACACTAAAAATGGCTTCCAACAAGATCATTTCAGATATTCATAAACATTACTTCTCGCTTTGTCACGAACGTAGACTATAGTCAATAACAATAAAGATTGTCACTATCTAACTTTTCTGTGTTATCATCCGAGAATTTTCAAATAGTATTTAATTTTAAAATATAGCTTTCTTCTTATGAAAAATGTAACTTATTGCCCAGGAAAAAATAATTTCATCAACATCAGGCAATCCTAAAATAATTTCTTAATTTGTTTTCATCATTGGTTTCTTATCCGTTGCGAGAGAAATTATTTTCTGTAAAAAAATCAAATTCGCGTCAAAGTAATGTAACTGTGAAAATTAGCCCTCGCATTAATTAGTTAGGCCTATGACTTTTAATTTAACATCAGAAAGAGCGAGAAATCATTATCATATAGACTATATAAAATGCTAAGGTGTATGTTTCACAATACTCTAGCTCAACCAGAGGGAGCTAGAAGGTGCGGTTAGTACCAAAGTCTTCCAAATCGTCTCAATTCTACAGAAAAAAATTTGCATTTCTTGAAAAGTCAACGGAAATATATTTATTTGTTTACGGAAAGCCTTTAAAAAAATAAACAAGACGATAGCCCCTGCCAGAACTGTATCGCGCCGAGCCCGTATAACAGTAAAGCCGGGCGAGATTTCTCGTACAGGCCGTCTAGAACTCTATAAAACCATTATTAGATTTATCATTTATTGTGAAATGGCAACATGGTGAAAGTAACAAAGGACGAAGGGCAAACGAGTGCGATGGACAGAGGCAAATACTACATCTAATTGCATACTGCCTTTTAAGATAAAGACGCTCCATTGCTGATATACACGCCGTAGTTGCCCAGTATTGAACTGACAAGCGATCTCGATCCGATGTTACTATTCAAGCTAGCCGACTGTGACAAATGTAAGCATGACGGTTGACCTAGCGGTGGCGGTTAATCCAAGCTTCACATGCTCCCGGTACATCCTTGACATGTTGGTGAATGGAAAGCCCAATGCCAGCTAAACGTCCAAAACAAGCTCCGTATGTCTGTTGCCGTGTGTTGCCCATCCTTTGTCAGTGGTCATCGAAGACACATTTCCTGCCATACTAAGTCCATCGCCGGGTATTCCCAATTCAATCAGTAAGGTTCGGATTTAAGGGGAAGTCATGTTTTCTTTCTGACCTTATATTTCCCGAAATTTGAAAAATAATTACGATGGAGATTCACTGGCTCCGTTTAAATGCAAGAGAAAATAAAAGAAAATAAAACGAAATTTACTTTTGGAGAAGTCTGTAGATCATTGGATTTTTATGATTGTACATTCACAATAAAACATTGAAGGGGGGGGGGGCGTGGTTGCACAGCGGCAAAGCTGCTTGTCTCTCACCAAGGTGAACTGGGTTCGATTTCCGGTTAATGCATGTAGGAATTTTTAAGGTGAAATATCACGTCCGGTGGTTCGGATTCCACGTAAGAATTTCTCGTGGCTTATGATCACGAGATTAACGATCACGTAAAACAACAAGATTCGTTTAGACATTGAATGCTGGGACTGAAACCACTCGATTTAGGTCTGGGATGGATGAGCTGTGGCTTGGAGCAGCGTTAAGCGTTCTGAAAACGTGGTATTTGTCTTCAAGGGCCTTTCAGATATTTTCAAAGTAATTTGTTCCTACATTAATCAGTATACAATGGAGTTTAAAATAATAATAATAATAATAATAATAATAATGTAACAAGTTATATCCTGGGCGACAAGTTCCTCCTCGTGATCGAATATTCCGCCAGGGCCAAAGCAGGGGATGAAACTTGTGAAAATCCACAGCCTGCTTCCAGTCTCCGACCGGGTCAGGAATGGAATGAATGAAGCCCCCCATCTAGCGGCGAGGATATGAACTGTGCCGGCTGCCGAGGCCTGTCGCACTCCCCTGGGGCAATGATTAAATGAATGACAGATGAAATGAAATGATAGTGGAGAGTGTTGCTGGAATGAAATTTTGACAGGGAAAACCGGAGTACCCGGAGAAAAACCTGTCTGCCTCCGCTTTGGCCAGCACAGATCTCACATGGAGTGACCGGGATTTGAACCACGGACCCAGCGGTGAGAGGCCGGCGTGCTGCCGCCTAAGCCACGGAGGCTCATGGATGAAACTTGTACAAGGTGCATTTGTTGCGACAGAGCCTCACAGTGTGCTCACGGAAACATTGCCAAAGGTGGATTTGTGATCCAGGTTTTGCGTATGAAGGGCTCCTCATTTGTGTTGTTGTTTCATTTGAGGGGCTTGGACATCGTGCTCATTTAGTCCCGTGTACTTGGGTGTGTGTGGATTTTTAGTCTGATAATGTGTGTCATTGTGATGGTTGTATTTTATTGTGTGTGTTTGTAATTCAGGTAAGGGTTGGGAAGGAGGAGGTCGTGGCTTTTAAGCTAGGAACCATCCCGGCATTTACCTGGAATAGAAGTGGGAAATTACGGTAAACCACTCCTACGATGGCTGAGGAGGAGATCTAACCCGTCTTCTGCATCACGAGGCTGAGTGAACCCTATTCCAGCCTTCAGACAAAAATTTAATTTCTTGGCAGAGCTGGGAAACAAAAGCGGACCTCCGCTGTGACAGCCAAGAATGCTAGTCAATACGCCATGACGTGGACTGGAATATGACACCGTTAGAGCTCTTGTTAACCCATTTTGAAGTGACTTATTCTTGCATCCTACTCCTATAATACAAGTCCTCCTCGTTGCGTAGTGACTAGCAATCTTGGCTGTAACCGCGGAGGCCCAGATTCGATTCCCGGCTCTGAAAATAAATGTAATTCTGGTCTGGGGGCTGGAACGGGGTACACTCAGCCTCGTGAGGCAAAACTCAGAAGATACGTATAATAATAATGTTATTGGTTTTACGTCCCTTTTAACTACACTGGCTTTTAGAGACGCCGGGGTGCCGGAATTTTGCCCCGAAGGGGATCTTTAACGTGCCAGTAAATGTACTGACACGGCTCCCTCGCATTTGCGCACCCTCAAATGCCAGCTGACTGCGCCAGGTTTCGAACCTGCAACCTTGGGCTCAGTAAGCGAGAACGTTTCCCCTGAGCCACGCAGCCAGACCAGAAGATACGGGTTCGATTCCTACCTCAGCCTTCCTGTAAGTGGTTTCCGTGATTCCCCACTTCTACTCCAGGCAAATGCCGCGATGGTACTTAACTTAAGGCCACGGCTGCTTCCTACACAAAATCCTACCTAAATTACAAATACACACACTAGCACAGGCTATCAGACCTATTCTGCACAAACCCAGGTAAACGGGGCTACACGACCACGATGTCTCAAAGCCCCCAAATTATCAATAATACCAACAACCTGTTAATACAAGTATTTTTTTTCAACCTGTGCTCCAAAATAACAAAATCAATATATCGTTAACGCCTTAAAATATAATACATGTACGTTTTTGCTGATGACATCGTCATCTTAGCCGATTCGCCCGAGGATTTGAATAAGATTTTAAATGTTATGGACTCCGTCTTGAGGAAAGAATTCATGATGAAAATCAATAAATGTAAAACAAAAATAATGGAATGTAGCCGAAAGAAATCAGGAACCCTATTAACGTTAAATTAGCAGGTGAACAACTAAATGAAGTAGGAGACTTCTGCAACTTAGGAAGCAAAATCACTAGAGATGGACGAAGCAAATACGATATAAGAAGTAGGTTGGCAAGGAAAGCATTTCTGCAGAAAAGAAATCTGTTGACATCAAATATAGATTTAGGTAATAGAAAGTCATTTTTGAAAGCCTTTGTCTGGGGCGTGGCGCTCTATGGAAGTGAAACATCCACTGTTGGCGCAGAAGAAAAAAGGAGAATAGAAGCGTATGTAGACCTATGTGGTGTTACAGGAGAATTATGAGATTATTATTATTATATCAGATAGGTAGATAGAGTAACAAATGAAGAGGTATTAAGACGAGTAGGAGAGGAGAGATGTTTCTGCCGACTGCTAATGAAGAGATGAGATAGGTTGTTAGGACACATATTAAGACATCCGAAAATAGCAAACTTAGTTAAGGAAGGAAGGAAGGATTGAAGACAAGAACTGTAGGGGTAGACCAAGGTTAGATTATGTTAAACAGGTTGCCGCGGATGTAAGGTGTGGTATCTAAGTAGAGATGAAATGATTCGCTCAGGACAGGGAGGCATGGACAGCTGCATCAAACCAGTCAAAAGGAAGACTCAAACAACAACAACATCAACAACGTTTTATTAGCATCAAAAACGCAACAAACTGAAAAATTTACAAAACAATCAAAACAAACCCCCATTAAAATTTAATTCATCTGAAAAACTATTTTATAATATAACTGGCTTTGCTTTACCGGTACTTGTTCAACAGTGAAAATGTAAATTGAACAAAGCTAGCCAATTCTGATACGGAATGAGACAGGCAGTGGCGTACAGACAGGGAGGGGGGTTTAACCCCCCCCCCCGGCAGAGGTATTTCTTTACTTGAATCTCTTTATATTGTCCCATCTATCACCTGTTTTACGCTACAGCCAGTAGTGATCACGTTCGTCACTTGGTAAATGTCCTGCACTCTACTGGCAGCTAAACTCCTCCTTCAGCGTTGGAGCTAGCCACGGATCAGTTTTGCCGTTGAATTATGCGCTCGGTAACCCTTTTCACGTCGCTTCGGGTTGCTTTAATTGTGTGTCCGTTTCGTTAAAGATAATTCAGTAGGCCTACATGAGGAGTTTCTGCAGTTTATTCCAATTAATCATACAGATAAAGTCATCAAGATAGGCAGATTTTGAGAGTCAATAGTAATGGCAGTAGGAACACGGAGAGCAAAACATTATTTTTCTCTCACATAAGTTAGTAGGTCTATCAATATTATAAGCAACCACGTAACTATGGTCTTGATGCTACCACTGCATCATTTCAGTTTTAATATTTAGTTACTGTTTTCCATATATTTAAGATTTTTTTCCATTTTTTATTGTGTCGAAAAAATGAGGCCTAAAATAGTTTCCATGTAAAGAGAACAGTTATTTAATTATTGTTTTTATGAATATTAATCGAAATATTATTTTAATTATGAAGATGACTGCAGTTTAAAGGGGCGGAACAGTAAGGTCATCTGTCCCTTTAATAATGTACATAATTACCCTATTATATTAATGAACCCCCCTCCCAGAAGGAAATCCTGCGTACGCCACTGGAGATAGGCCTATAGCTCACATCGTGTTTGTGATCAAGTATCGTTCAGCCCGTTTAGTATTGTATGACACCTTTATTTGTTATTTTACGTTCCTTTGTCACAATCTATAATGAATGTACATTGGGGCGGAGGGGGAAGGAATCTCACCCCGGGCACTACCGCCTGCGCAGCGACCCTGCCTCCAGCTCAACTTGTGATACACGACTTTAGCAGTTCGTAGTGATGATGCATTCCTATCTCCCACATGTCCGGCATTGGTATACTGAAAACACCTAAACAACTAAATATAAATCAGGTATAACTCTACTGCCAATGTTTTAGACACACCCCTATACGGGGGTGGAGCCCTAAACACCAGCCAATCCCGTTATCGATTGCACATACGGAAACGACCCCTGGCCAATCGGCCGCTGTAAACGCAAATTATTTGCTTAAGCCCTGGTATATCCTGTGTTGGAGCAATGCTCAGTAGTTAGGAATGATATTTCAGAAACACTTAACATCAAAATTCAACGAACACAGATTGCCTGTGTTAGATTCACCAGCGCACGCTAGTACTAAGTTAAAGCAAGCATTTTCAAACTGTCCTAGAACCTTACATTGCTGCCACCTGAATAGCCAAAGCTTACCAGCACACATAGATGAGATTACAGCAATATTCTGTGAAAACAATGTTCATGTAATAGGAATATCTGAGAGTTGGTTGTCTGAATCACTTCCGAATTGTGTGGTTCAGCTTGAAGGATATAATCTCCTTCGCCATGATCGAGCCGATAGGATGGGAGGCGGTGTTGCCCTTTATTGCAGAGATGATCTGAAAAGCAGGGTTATTTGTTCATCATCGTCCGTTGAGATACTGAGGACGGAGTTCATGTTTGTTGAGGTAACACTGAGTGAGCTGAAAGTATTGATAGGTATTGTCTATCGCCCACCTACTGTATCATACATTTCCGAGTTTGAAACTAGTCTGCTTAATTTGCTGCCATCTTACGAACATGTCATTATTTTAGGAGATTTTAACACTAACTTACTAACCAAAACATACAAAGCAAAGAAACTTGAAGATCTATTTTCCTCCTGTGACATGACGATACTTCCTCTCGAGCCAACTAACTTCGTAAGCACAGTAAGCTACACTTCACATACACTAATTGATCTCATCATAACAAATAACCCACAGAAAGTAGTGACTCATGGTCAAATACCAGTGCCGGCTATATCCACCCATGACTTAATATACTTAGCGTATTCGCTCCGCGTTCCAAAGTACAGGACTAAATATGTTACATGCAGAAATATAAAGGACATAGACCCGGTACAACTGAAATATGATGCCTACAGTCTTCCATGGAACGACATATTGAGACTGGACAACATTGACGAAAAAGTAAACAAGTTTAATCTATTAATACATGCACTATACAACAAACATGCGCCCAGGAGAAAGATAAGGATTTCTCGTAAACCTAAGCCGTGGTTAACTCCGGAAGTCAAAAAAATGATGTCCTGTAGAGATAATCTTTTCAGACAATACAAACGTTCTGGTCTACCAAATGATTTTGAAAAGTACCGAGTACTTCGAAACCAAATTAAGCAAATTTTACGTAATCTTAAATTTAAGTATGTTCGTGATGCAACCTGCCGACTAAACACGGCTAGAGCGTGGAAACAACTCGGTGCTTTGGGCATAGGAAAAAACCAGGAGCAACTTCCTATACCTGACATTCCACTAGACGAGCTAAATGCATATTTCACGGACGCAGATACTCAATCCAGCCCAAATAACGCTGCCAGTCACGGCCCATCATTTCCACCACCAGATCGACCCAGCTTTGCATTTCGTAACGTAAGCACTAATGAAGTTAAGAGAGTGTTGTATTCCATTAGATCCCAGGCGAGCGGGATTGATGATATACCTATAAAATTTATACATTACATTATTGGTGCTGTTCTCCCCATTCTCACACACATTTTTAATTACTGTTTAAACAATGGCACACTGCCTTCTATCTGGAAATACGCCAACGTGATCCCTCTTCCTAAGATACCTTGCCCACTGTTACCGTCCGACTACCGCCCTGTATCTATTCTCCCTGCTCTCTCCAAAGTACTGGAACGGTTAGTACAAACTCAAATACTGGAATATTTGAACACTCACTCTCTACTTGATCCACTCCAGTCTGGTTTCAAGAAGGGCCACAGCACAGCTACTGCCTTACTTAAGGTGACTGATGACATCAGACAAGCAATGGACCAAAGACAAGTAACAATACTCACACTCCTCGATTTCAGCAGAGCATTTGACACCATAGATATACCGACCCTATTGAAGAAGCTAAAATCCCTTCTTGGCTCCGAAGCCATAAATTTTTTCTCTGCTTACCTAACGGGTCGAAATCAGCGTGTGATTGTACAGGACACCACCTCACAGTGGCGTCAGAAAAAGGCAGGAACCCCCCAAGGTTCGGTCCTTGGGCCCCTACTTTTCGTGCTCTATATCAACGATATCTCCTCCACAATTAACTATAATAAATATCATCTTTATGCAGATGATCTCCAAATATATTGCCACACTAGTATCAACAATATATCAAATGCAATAAGGGATATAAACACTGATATCCATCAACTTAGTGTATACGCCGATGACAACTCTCTCCTGCTCAATCCTAAGAAAACCCAAACTATCATCATCGGCTCTCGTAAATTACTAAACTCATTAAAAAACAACTACGTTGTGCCTCCAGTAACACTGAATTCAATCACCATCCCCTTTAGTAAAGAAGTAAGGAACCTTGGGTTAACCTTAACTGAAACTCTTGACTGGTCACCACATATAAGAAATACACGTAAAAAGATATACGCATCCCTTCACCCACTCGTGCGCCATAAGAATATTTTACCACTAGACATTAAGATTAAACTCATCCAGACACTAATACTACCAATTCTAGACTACTGTGACATCGTTCTCGTTGACGCGACTCATGGACAAACAATGAAACTCCAACAAGCATTGAACTCTTGTCTTCGGTTCGCTTTCAATCTAAGATACGATGCCCACATAACCCCAAGCTACCGTGCTCTTTCATGGCTTAAACCTGATGAACGCCGTAAATTTCACTTGTTGACATCCATCTATCGATTTCTGCATGAAAACACCCCCACGTACATGTCATCAAAATTTAGTTACTTGTCCTCATATCATAATCGAAGCACTCGATCTGGCTCTTCCCTCGCCATCCCCATCAACCACTCATCCATGTTTAACCGCTCTTTTGTTGTAGCTGGGTCTCGACTATGGAATTCAACTCCTCCCGATATCAGAAATTCCACAACAATAAATAAATTTAAGACCGCATGCCGAGATTACCTGTTGAATACTGCTGATTGCCCCGTGTGAATGGTGATGGATGATAGGACGTATGACTGAGCTAGGATTATATCTAGGATATTATAGTAAGTCTGTGACATTGTGATTATTATTATTACTATTATTATTTGTATTGTTATAATTATTACTATCATTAGTCATGTGCCTTTTTTACTAATATTAGTAATGGCATAATTAATTTATTATCATCATAATGTTTTTTGTATTTTCGAAATTGTCATAAGCTATGTACTGGTACCATATTTCGTGGTTAAGTGTAAGAGAGGGCCATGAGCCCTAACTTCGCCACTACTGAAGACATAAAATAAATAAATAAATAAATTCATCAATGATACACACAGAGATGAGCATATCGCACCATACTTCATCCAGCTTCAGTGGTTTAAATTGAAATAAGCGACAACTGGCTATAGCAATATTAACTATCAATATAGCCTACTTAATGACAAGTCCCCTCCTTATCTCTATCATCATTATTCCAGTATGGAGGACGTTCATAGATTCACTCAAGTCACAATGCAGATACCTCACCATCGCATGACGACATTCAATAATAAATCATTCATTTGTACCGCATCTCGCATTTATAATCGGTACAAGCTGTATACAGCAGTAGCTACGCTCGCTAACGCGCCATGGGGCCAAGCTCTCAGCGGACTCTGTAGACGTGGGTTCGAGCCTCACTGTCGACCGTTCTTGAAATAGTTTTACGTGGTTTCCTCGTTTTCAACTCCAGGCAAATGTTGGGATGGTACATTCTGATTGGCCACGACCGCTTCCTTCCACATCCTTGCCCAGTTTAATTCATCTTTATTCATTTCATCTCTCACTAACTCCTCTCGTGAGGTTGACGTCAGGAAGGGCATCCGCCCGTCCGTAAAATCCATCCGCCATATAGACTTATTCCCGACCCCGTTCAAAACGAGAATAATAAGGGGTGGACATACATACAAGTAGTCTAGTAGGCTATATCTATGAGAATTCTCATCGTTCAGTACTCGAGAGACACTTAACCAGTGCATTAATGGCGGGCTGTAAGTGACAATTAAAGAGGATCACGAGATCGTGGCAAGTGCACCATGGATTTACATAGATAATGTTAGTGCACTTTTAATGTAGATTATAGTTTGTTAAATGTATTGATTGTTGATCATGCTGTAACTAATATAGGCCTACGCCAGTCCTGCCAACATGATTCTAAGCCAGCTGATAGGTCCAGTTTTAAAATGCATGTAACTTCTATACTAACTAATGGATTTTATTCAAAATTAACACAACAAGAGATCATATTATTTCAGATTATTTCTGACCAATACATGTATGTCATTGTTGCCAACATGATTTTACTCGCGCTGTTAGATCCAATGTTTAACTGCATGTAACGTCCACGCTATCCATTGGACTTCAACCAAATTTTGTATTCTGTATCTTAAGAGATGGAACTAAGAATATATTCAGTCACCAGGGCTGCCAACTGTAGTTCTCTATTATGCTACATTAAGCCAGGTAAACAGTATTTCGAACTAATTAGAAATTTCGATATTACCAACTTAATTTCGTCATTATTCTAGATAGATCCATGTAGATTAATCATTGGCATGAATTTTAAATTTTAAGAAAAGTAAGCTCTTTAGTTCGTCACGGAACTTCTTGTTATGTATGAGAGCGGATTAAATACATCCAATGGGACTTTTCAAACAATCGTTCAATTAATCAATGTCCTTTTCAGAATTTTTACGGCATTGTTCGTTATTTACGCGTTTCAGATCGTTTTATGACGAATGCGCGCAAAAATAAAAAAGTTTGTATGTCGGTTAGCACGTTATAACTCGAGAACGGTTGGGTGAAACAACGTAAATTTTTATGTGGGTATCAATCAAAGGCCAGGCAACCATCATTTACATAACTCTTCACCATATCTCTCATAAGGGGTGGGAGAAGTAGCTATGGGGGGAAACTCTCTCAAAATACATGCTAAAATAGAAAGACGAGACAAAGCTCACTTAGAGCCTCATAATGTGAGAAGCAAAACTCGGATAAGTGACCCGAAAACCATGATTTAAGACCCTAGAATCAACCGTTTACGAGATACTTGTAGCGTATCATAGAGAATGAGAAATTTCTAAATGAATTAATAAACAGGTATAATTAAGAATGCACAATTATGTGAGAGACTTTTTCGCCGATAAGTAGGTCTACAAAAAATAATTCGAAGAACGGGTACTCTTGCTAGTGTATAACTTATAAACGAAGAATCCAAACTCGTACTCTCCCACCAATAAGCAAACTGCGCAGACATCCCCAGTTAGGAGATTTCTTGTTGCAATAAATCATTTAAAGGCCACTCCATGGAATTTATACTTTTATGAGCCTAAATTTTATGTCATTTTCGTTGTATCTGACCGGAAAGTAGTCTATCACAACCCTATCAAGCAAAAACCGGATTTTGCAAACTTTATCTAGTAATCTTGCGCCCTATGAGGTCCCGACAACTTTCGAAACTTTGCTTTTTCTCTATTTATGTTATGTTCTCTTGATATTGTTTCGTAGACTATTTATTGGACACAGTTACATTGAATATTAGCCAAACAGAAAATTTTAAATTTGATGAAAACTAAAATGAGTGAATTGTCTACTCCAGGCCTCAGCCCCGCTGTACATCGTGCATCGCACCAGTACAGCACATGCTAACAGAGCGGTGCTTGCGCTTCTGTGAGCCAACTTCTGAAGATTCTCTCCCAAAGCATTCCCCTCCACTCTCTCTCTTTTTTTTTTTTTTTTGCTTGTTTCTGTTTATTTGTTTCCAGTGTTTGGTTTTTTTTTGTACATGAAGAAATCACAAACACCCAGTCTCCGAGCCAGATAAATTACATTACAGGAGATTAAATTCCCCATGGCCCGGCCGGGAATCGAACCCGGCACCTTTCGGGTCAAAGCCTAGCACGCTAACCATTTAGCCATGGAGCCGGACTCTTCGCTCTGAAAGCTACAGTAATAGAAGTTATAGATTACGTCATCATTAGGGCGCGGATTTTTAGATCCTGTTAGCCTCCGTTTCAGGCTTTCTTAGGTTTTCATTGTGGATCATTATTACTAACACAAATAAGATTATGTTTTTCTTAATTTAGGCCTCACGCCTTTCATTATGTTTTATACGCTGAAAATTGGTTTTTATGAATAAATGCTATCACCAAATTTTGTTTCTGTTCATTTTAGTAACATTATTATTTTATAGAGAGCCTCCGTGGCTTAGGTGGCAGCACGCCGGCCTCTCACCGCTGGGTCCGTGGTTCAAATCCCGGTCACTCCATGTGAGATTTGTGCTGGACAAAACGGAGGCAGACAGGTTTTCCTCCGGGTACTCCGGTTTTCCCTGTCAAAATTTCATTCCAGCAACACTCTCCACTAACATTTCATTTCATCTGTCATTCATATAATCATTGCCCCAGGGGAGTGCGTCAGGCCTCGGCAGCCGGCACAGTCCATATCCTCGCCGCTAGATGGGGGCTTCATTCATTCCATTCCTGACCCAGTCTGAGACTGGAAGCAGGCTGTGGATTTTCATTTTCATTATTTTATAGCTTAATTTTACAAGAGTAGGCTACACCACATCAACAAGCGTCAGAAAACACACAATATATTTTACTATTTAAGTTTTGTTGTATTTGTTAACAACGCATTAGATAACTTGTTGTTGTTCCTGCTTCTTTAGGGGCTTTGTGACATCGTGGTCATGTAGCTCCGTGTACTTGAGTGTGTGTAGAATTTGTCTTATAATCTATGCCACTGTGATGTCTGTACTAGTGTGTGTATTATTTTGTAACTGAGGTAGAATTTGGGCAGGAAGAGGCCGTGGCCGTAAGTGAGGAACCATCCCAGCTTTTCCTGGAGTAAAAAAAGGGAAACCATGGAAAACCACTTCCAGGATGGCTGAGGTAGAAATCGAACTGGCCTCTTCTCCATTTTGCCTCACTTGGCTGAGTGAACCCCGTTCCAGCCCTCAGACCAGAATTACATTTCTTGGCAGAGCCGAGAATTGAACCCGGGCCTCCGCGGTGACAGCCAAGAATGCTAGCCACTGCGCAACGAGGCGGACTAGTAGATAACTAAAAGCTTGTCCAAATAATTGCCTGGTGTGAACGATTCCCTATTTTTTCTTCTTCTTTTAGTAAGATTTATTTAAATGTAGCCTACATATTTCACAGGAGGTTGCTCCATCAAAAACTACTCACACGTAAACGCACATACAATAGATTTCACCGTTTCATTTATTATTTAAGGGGACATGTACACGAATATTTTCAAAAAATTCAAAAATTTGCTTTTGCTCCTATAACATTCCCCAGTCTTCTCTGAATCCATCCGTAAATGTAAAGTAAATATTATTAAGCTTTTTCGACCCTTTACAGTCCTTTTCCTAAATGCCTGCAGAACTCTGCCACGCCCCATTACTTGTCAGATGTATCCAACCTTCATAATATTTCCTGAACAAAATACTGTATTTTGGAGGAGTAAATGTAATTTTCTGTGCAAAAATGGTATATTTCACATTTTGAAGTTGGCTAACCTGCATGATGTTTATATGTCTCCATGTTGCTAATAAATAAACAATAGCATTCGTTACTATGGTTTTCAAAATCTTAAAATCAGTGACAGTGTTTCCATAGATTGCCCAGGATTAGGAAATTTAGTACTGGTAGGCACAAATTCATTAGAAATAAATCGATACCAAGAAAGGGAAAGACACCAATCAATATCAGTACTGCTCCTAGTGAGATTGAATTTAAAGTGCAATCAAGTCTACCACGAAAAGGAAATGAAAATATTTGGGGGATTTAAAAAGTAATAACTTCAGTGAAGAAAATATCCCAAACAATAATTCTGGCTGTTTAGCAATTGATCTCAGTGTTGTCTGCAGTTTATTACAGAAATGTGTTGTGTAATTAATATAGTAACAATGAAAGTAGCATTGCATTGTTAGAAAATTGCAAATAGTCGAAATGGTTTAGCCTCAAAACTAGTCTTTGTGTATCTGTGATCATGAGGAATCAGATTATACCTCACGAGTAAACAATATGAGGGGTTATACAGGGCGCCAGGGAATGTTCTCCGCAGTGCCTACAAGCTGCTGCGAGAGATTACGTCACCAGTTAAGTTGGCAGCACGGCTGTCGCTTGTATCATAACAAACAAACGTGAACTTTATACTCGCCACAGCCATTCATAACATACTCTTGCACTCTTCCAATAATCTAACTATATACACTGACGATTTCGAGAGTCCACAGCCCACACATGTGGCCTTCGCCCTATGAAGGACACTGTGCTGCCAACTAAACTGATGACGCAACCTCTCGCAGCTGCACGTAGCCACTGCGGAGAACATTTCCTGGCGCCCTGTATTATAAACACCAGACTAGCTTATGGTATGAGGTGTATCGGCTATTGACAGAAGAAGAGTTACTGAGGCAGAGAAAATGTACAATGAGAGTTCCAAGGAGACAAGAAACCGAAAAAGATACACAATGAGGAAGAAAGAGGATGGAGAACTTCTGAACAAAGATGATTAAGGGACTGGAATGCATTGACCACATCAGGTTGGACCACACCCTTAGGTTACAGCAATGTTAAAGTTTAAGGCCAGTTACCGAAAGTTTACTTTTTTGACATATTTAATTTAATAGATAAAAAACTACTAACGCCAGAGGGCTGAAACTTTGTACATAGGATCAGTATGTTAATTGAAGAAAAATAAACTGCAATCATGGACCTGCCTTGAAGAATAAGGGCTCAGCTTAAATTATACCCAACAAAAAATTGCTATATTTAAATGTTCAATTTTTAATTAATGCTACTAACACATGTATTCCTGTATGTTTTCCATGATAGTCTACTTTATGCAGACACACATGCTCTGTATAGGGTTAAAATATAATGGATTTTGAAGGTATGTTTCAAAGATATGGGTATCTAAACAAACCTCTGCACTCCCAGAAACTAAATTCCTTATGAATGAGAAAGTAGGCTCAATATTGAAATATTTGACATACTAATTTTTCTTTTCTATTTTATTGTTGTACTAGATACTATCCAGTTATAAAGTGAATTTCAAATGTATGTAAAGCATAGCCTACTTGTAATAAAGTGTGTGTGTGATTTTTAGTTAAAATCATGGTCCTTCACAGACATGTACTCTTAAGTATTTGCATTGCAGTAGATAACTATATACATGCCCAAAAAGGTTGTCTTACATTCGGATAAACATGTATTTATTACCTAAAGCTGTAAAAACAGCAATTTAGGACTTTTTAGGTCGTAACCCCTCATTTAGGCAGTTTTGGGTCCTATGAATTCATATATTTAGCCCCAGGAATTGTGAAAGATAAGTCTATATCCTGAAATTAGTCATTTAACCTAAGAATCCAGACCCTAGCTTAGTATACGGATTGGCTGTGTATGGAAGCGCTCAAAATTGTCCGAACCTGCTGGCACAGGCCGGCTCAGTGAAGAGCTGGGTGCCAGTTTGGTTGGCACGTGCGAGGCTAGAGATGAGCTGTCTGACAAAGCCTTTGACTATGTCTGCCTGCACTTTAAGCTAAAGTGCACATCGAAAGTGCTGCGTGGTACTTGCTATACTCTGAATTACCAATAAGGATCGCTGACAGCTGTCAAAGCTAACACGTGGGGAAATGCTGCGTTGCCACTGAGGCATATCATGACTCATAACATTCCAAGAGGATTGCAGGAAGACACAAATACTGGGGAAGTTAGCCCCCCTGCCTGGAGGTCTAATGACCGAGACGAGTGAAGACACACTGAGTCAAACCATGTGCTCACTGCTGTGTCGGCATACATTGCTTGTTGTTGCTATGGAGACAGTTACCCCTCTCGTCTCCACGCGTCACCTCACCCTTCAAGCGGATGACAGCTTTCACCGAGCATCTTTTGTAAATCAGAGTTTACCCATGATAGGGGAAGAGGTGACTGGACCCTAGATAAACTTCACGCCCGGTAAAAGAGAAGTTTCCAGCGTGCCAACTACTGTATGTTCACGTGCACAACCAATTGTTGACATGCATGGCCAGATTCGTGCTCTGTGGCGTCACTCTTCGCTGCTCCGCGGTCTTCCTTGCAGGCAGTGAAGCTAATTACAGTAGACTACACCAATTAAGGGAAGAAAGGAAAAGGAAGGAAGCTTGTAGTTTAACGTGACCGTTAATCTAGAGATCATGAGCCACGGGACCTCCTTTTTTACGTGGAATCCGAACCACAGGACATGGCATTTCACTTTGAAAATCTCACATGCATTGACCGGGAATCGAACCCGGACCGCCTTGGTGAGAGGCATACAGCTAGACCGCTGAGCCACCACGCCCCCAAGAAAGATTAGGGAAGGATGAAATGCTATCTTCTGCCTTCACCTTCACACTATTCTACTTCGGAAGGTACGTAGCCCATCACATGGATTCCTTTGAGTCGCATTAGCATAAGCTGGCCATGCAAGGTCTGGATAAACCGTTCACCAAATACAGGTACACGAAATGTCCAAGGAACTGCGCCAGGCGCAAATTCTTCCTAGGTAGGCCTATTTTCTCTTATCTTCGAGAGCCGAATGCAGTAACCTCCTAGGTCTTCTCTCCTCTTCCATTATCTTCTGAGTCGGCTCACATTAATAATCTCATCCAGGGGCGGTGCGTCATTAAGGGCCGAAAGGGCCCTGCCCACCCTGGGCCGTTAGGCCGTACTGCACATAATTTGTTTTATTAATGTCTTATAAAATTAGTTTAAATTACAGATATTCTACTTAAAATAAGTGATTTTCCCTTCTAGAATCCCTAGAAAGAATTCAGTATGAGTTCTTGACATTTTCGTATGGTGTATTGTAATAGCGAGGGCTGCTGCACAGAACTTTCCATGTTAAGTATATGGGGTAATGGGCCGGGTGACCAAACAGTGGACATAGCACTGTCTTGCACGCGAGTTCTTGTGGGCTATGAAATTGCTCTAGAATGAAATAGAAGATATCTCTATTTCTGTCTGCTTCTGTCTCTGTTTGAAACCGGCTTAAGGGGATCGGATTACCCCATGCCATGCGCAGGTAGACCACTAATAGCCATTGATCACAGCCTGTTGAAACACAAGCACCAAGGTGATCGAAATATTTGCTTCATCTAAGCACAGGAGAGGAGAGTATATTTAAAAATAAGGAGCCAGATGAGTACTGTTATTAATATTTGTTTCAAATGTTGTGTTGTGTGGAATTATGATAATGGGAATATTGGCAACAATAAATGGCATATATAAAACAATGTTTAAAATTAAAAAAAACAACAATAATATCATCTGGCCCACCCTAAAATTTTAGTCAGGAGCCGCCCCTGACCTCATCTAACTTGTACATTTCTAAATTAGCCAACTCTTCTTTTCTCCTCATTACAAGTACCCTCCTGCCATTGCTCCCATCTATTCGTCTCAGCAATCATGCGTGCTACCTTCATATCAGTTACCTCCAGCTAACCTATGATATATCCTGAATCCACCCAGCTCAACGATTTTAATCCTAGAAGCAGTGTAACTCAAATGATAGAAAAACTAGGGTGGGAATCTCTAGAAGATAGAAGGACGAAATTCAGACTATATGCTATGTTTAACACTTACACTAATCGGCCAGCATGGGGAGAACTAATCAAACATCTGGGAAATCCCACCTACCTGAGCAGGGCAGATCATCCGCACAAAGTTAAGGGCTGACCGCAGCGTACAAATTATGGTTAATATTCTTTCATTAATCGTGGTATTGATAATTGGAACTGCCACAGTCCTAGAGCCTTTCCCCAAACATATTGATGTGTTTAAGAGAAGACTGAAGTGTTGTGTAAATACTTCGCTGTAATTAGCCTACTATAGTTCCTAAATTGCGACTTGTGTACCTTAAGAGTGTTTGATATTATTGTTGCTAACTTTCTGTAATTGTAAAATTTTCCACCGGGGAATTACCCCCATTGGCAAATAAAGTAAATGAAAGAATGAATATAGCAAGACCGGTCTAGTTACTGAGCGAGTTTAGTCGCTCCAGTAACTTATTTGTTGCGGAGTACAGTAGATCGCAACTGAACTGAGAACTCAATGCATTGGCATTTCTACATCATAGCCCTATTCCTTTCACTATACTACCGTCTGGCCACGTGGCGAATTGGTTAGCGTGCTAGGCTTTGGCCCGAAGGGTCCCGCGTTCGATTTGCGGTGGGGCCATAGGAGATTTTAATCTCCTGCGGTTAATTCCCCTGAACCGGGGAATGCGTGGATGTGACGTCATTAGGTCGCCCATCGGCGCCAACAAGAAAGACCTCCTCTTGGCCTCCAAGGAAACCACACGACATTAAATTAACTATAGCCCACTCACTACCATCCTGAGTAGAATACACAGCCAAAGTCCACCTGCTCCTATTAAGTTCCTCCTATTTAGCATTCTAATTCATCATGTTTCTTCCCTACCGATATAACCGCTTTTGAAACGCTGATTTACCTGGTTTCCACCAAACTAAATCCCATCCAGGCCCTTCAATAAAGGGTCCATTTACAAAATAAACAGTAAATGTGAAAGGAGAAGTATAGGCTAATAATAATAATAATTGTATGACCTCAGCTACCTTTCTAGTTGAAGCCATTTAGGCTATATACTCCCCATTTCGACGTTCCTAGCTGCAAAGCCGGAACTCTACTCGGTCACTTGTAGCTGAACATTAAACAATCTTTGATTGTAATCGCCAAATGCGGTTTAAATATATATTTTACGTGCCGAAATCCTACGACTCAAATGCCGTCAATTTTTCAAACCCTTTGAATATCCGACTTCCTTAGCCGGCAATCGAAACCACGATCTTCTGATCAGGAGGTGGACACAACCACGGAGGAAACTATCGTAAACCAAAGAAACGACACAAAATATAACAACCAAGTTTGCTATAGAACAGAATGCTTAGAAACGTTGCCCTGCTAGAACCAAATTTAGGCTGCGTCACCGCCGGTCAACATGTTACGGAAACCTGAGTATCCTCGATGGGTAAATAGCCTATTATTACAGACATTGAGTAATCAAACACAAAGTTAAATATTTTAAAAAGCAATACGAGCGTAAATACCGTAATAAACAAGATATGCACAAGAGAAACATGCATCGCACTGAATGGTCGTTAACTCAAAGGACACACACATCATGATCACTGTAATCCCTCCAGGGACTTCAAAAACGATTAATGATAATCACTTCCGGGCCGCGAGGTGCCAGGAAGTGCTACATCTAGCAGGGAGAATCTGCTCCAATTCACATGGCACGGCACTGATTTAAGGACCAGGTGGCCGGCCCCTGTCTGACTGAAGGACCCTGGATTCCGTTTCCGGTCGATTTAAGCTTCTTATGTAAATTCCCGAGGCTCGGGGACTAGGATGTTTGTCGTTGTTGTTGATTCTTTAGGGGCTTTGCGACATCGTTGCTATGTAGCTATGTGTACTTGGGCGTGTGTAGAATTTGTCTAATAACCTGTGGCACTGTGATGTCTGTACTAGTGAGTGTAGTTATAATTGAGGTAGGATTTGGGTAGGAAGCAGCCGTGGCCTTAAGTTAGGTACCATCCCGTCACTTGCCTGAAAGAGAAGCGGGAAACCACAGAAAACCACTTCCAGGATGGCTGAGATGGGAATCAAACCCAGTTTTGTCTCACGAGGCTGAGTGTAACCTGTTCCAGCCCTCAGACCAGAATTAAATTTCGTGGCAGAGCCGGGAATCGAACCCGGGCCTCCGCGGTGACAGCAATGCTAGTAGATGTTTGTAATGCCTTCAATATACTGTACATCTCATCCCCATTACAATACGCAAATTACAACTATTCACGGGCATCAGCTCGAAAGACTTGCACCCGGCCTCTCATGGGGCCACATGCCAGATACGACAGACTATCTACCGGCAAGCTATAGCCCAGGTAAGCAAGATATGTGGAGTCGATTTAATAGAGTGCAAAGATACGTACTAGGAGATGACTAGGAAGCTCAAGGTGAGGGGTTCGATCCCAAGCCATCCAGAGGGCCACATTTCTCCAGTTCCTTCCACACCTATTTCAATTATTCACTCCTACTCTAAATTAACATTAACACAGGTTAGTGTGGTTTCTAGCAATATCGAAAACTGCGAAATGTTTCCTGAACTCCTCAATTTATATGATGATGATAATTGTTGTTTAAGGAGCCAAACATCTAGGTTATCGGCCTCTAATGGTTTGGGTGATCGTGATAATGAATTATAATGCCATGAAACCTACAACTAGAACTAACTGCGGACTTAACAACAAACGTAGGCCTAAGTCTCTACTTAGTATAAAACAGAGTCACCGATTCTTGGATGTTACGGGTAATCTCGAGAACCACTGGATGGATTTTGATGCGATTTTCACCATTCTGTAAAGGATATCACGAGGAAGATTTCTGTAGAAAATAATTTATTTATGACCAAAGGAAGCCAAGCAGTAACGATTTCAGTGAAAAAGTCGGAAAAAAAACCTGGCGTCCGTGCGCTTTAAGCTTACGCTGGGCAAACCGTTAAATATCTAGCCTATATACTATGAGTGTAAGAATTGTTCAGCATGAAAAGTTCTACAAAAAGTCCACGACAGCATATCTGTATCTTCAATACATCGCACACTAGGCTATAAGTGTTTTTACGTTATGGTGTTTGAAGCCATTTTTCAGTGTTGCCTTAGTAAACAAAAGTTTGGTGCTTTTCAGTCGGTCAACACGAAACCCAAATGAGTTGGAGTAGGTTAGTAGTGCCGATTCTAACTCCCCCCACCACTACTCCCAATGCGAGCCGATAATTCCCGAACCCTTGGTCGGAGATTCACGAATGAGGTGTCGTTGGACTCGGGCTGACGGGGGCTTTGCTATGGACCACTCATTTCAACCCCTAAATAAAACCTACCCCTACTAGGGGGTGAAATTGTAATTTTTAGTGAAAGTCTCTTTTCAAATACGACATGTATAAGGTGCGCTGCTAAAATGAACTTAAATGTTGTTGCTCATATCGCGCATGTGTTTTTCTGGCTGCCGCTATGGATGAACATTTTTGTTTTTGTTTTTTACGCATGCGCACTTGGGATTTTTGTAAGAGGGCGAGCTCTTTGAAAAAAAAAATGATTGATAAGAAGAGGTTTTGGTGGTGAGGAGAGAGCCAGATAGTCGCCTACTTTCCTACGAAGTTTGTCGATATCTCTCAAACGCAAGGTCGGATTTGGACGTGTGACGTGTCAAATCGATTGTCTCGAAGCCCTATACATGTTATTAATAGGTTAAAGTTTTGAGAATGAGGGAAACAGGCTTTTTGGGGGTAAAACCGTGATTTTAGACTTTTTCCGATATTTCACGAATGCATGGTCGGATTTGGTCCTATGACGTGTCAAATGGCTTGTCTCGAAACCCTGTGTATTTTGGTAATAGGTTAAAGTTTTTGAGAATGCTGGAAACACGGTCTTTTTGGGGGAAAAACGTGATTTTGAACTTTTTGCTATATCTCACGAACCAATAACGCTAGAGGCGTGTTCGACAGGTCCAAGGACTCGGGGTGACGTCCTCTCTGCTATGGACCACTCGTTATAATTTTTAATAAAATTGGAAACTCGATTTTGGGGTAAACACGTGTTTTTTGTGATTTTGTCGATATCTCACGAAGCAATAACGCTAGAGGCATGTACGACGGGTCCAAGGATTCGGGCAGACGTCCTCTTTGCTATGAACTACTCGTTGTAATTTTAAAAAATTTTGGAAACGCGATTTTGGGGTAAACACGTGTTTTTTGTGATTTTTGCCGATATCTCACGAACCAATAACGCTAGAGATGTGTACGATGTGTCCTAGGACTCGGGCTAACGCCCCCTTTCAAATGTGGTAGATATTTTTTTTCCACAAAATAATTCACAAAGGGCCTAACGCCATACATGTTGAGAAAAAAATTCTTTACCGTTACCTGTTTATAATGTTTATGAAGCGTGGTGGTTGAGAGAGACGATACTGCTGGATGTGTGTGTTTCAACAAACCTGTCGCTGACCAAGGTGGCTGTGTTCAATAGATCAATTGATATTTCGACGAGTCGGTGTATGACAGAGCGAGGGTGCGTTTTCTGATATTTTACCTTTAACGTGTAAACGGTGATGAGAACTAGGTTCTATGTTGGTCGAAGCGAGTAGAGAAAATAAACTTGCCGACGAGCAGGAGGTGAATGTCATTTGAGCTTATTGGAAGGCGTTGATCTGATTTGACAACAGGTGCAATGGAAAAATGATCATCGTGGTGGCAGGGAAGTGCGAAAGGCATGCACACATGTGTGAAACCACAGGCACGCTAAACCAGTGACATCCTGTCTTGCTTCGTACGTGACAAAATGCAAGTTGACGTGAAATTTGATCTACCGCAGGTGTTCAGGTTGGACGTTAGCTGTCCACGTGCCTGATAACAGAATGTTCAAAGCGTGGGAATCGCTGAATCAGTAAAAAGTATGATGCAACTTGTCGGAATGATGTCACAACCAATAGACAGGCAAGAACTGCAAACAGCAGTGGTGGGAGGTGAAGGGAGGGAGAGGGGAGGGGGTGATGTATGAGAGAACACAGGAGGAAAGGGAAAGACAAACATGTATGAACATGCATGAAGCGCGGAGCGCTGTATACATAGAGCTATAGGTGGTGTACAACATGGGTGAATAAATAAAAAGTACACAGGTTCACACAACATGTAGTTTATTGATCCAAGAATTAAACGTAGAGTTAAACCCTAACCATTTGACGTAGAGTTTATTTCCTTTTTGTTTCAACACTTTTTCCACAAGATAATGCTGAGGAAATGCTGTTTTCTGAAGTTCATGGAGATAAAATCTGCCTTTTATGGGTTGATGATTGAGGTCCTCGAGTAAATAGCTGACTGGAGTGTCCAAGTAGACTCGACGAATTCGAAATAGTTCAGTCCCCCACTGAGGCGTGTAGCCCTTATTGAAGGCAGACTTAAATTTGCTCACACGAACAAAATCCCCAATGTTCAGTCGGTGACGTTTAGGATCGGCTGTTTTTATGGGGTTAAACAGTTTATCCAATCGCTGAATATTTTTAGTTACGAGACGTGGCTTGGTCCCAATCGTTCTATGGTTGGTGTCATTGTAACGTGACACTAGCTCAGGTAACATGTCCAACCAGCGATAACTGCCCTGAGCGGTAAACGCTTTCCACATATGGGTTTTCAATGTTCGGTTGAACCGCTCGACCACACTGGCTTTGAGATTGCTGTACGTGGTGTAATGGTGAATATCCATAGATTTGAGAAAACTGGAGAAATCCTTGTTGAAAAATTCTTTCCCCTGGTCGGTTTGTAGCAGCTGAGGTTGACGTTGGGAGTGTTGAATAATATGTTGAAAGGCCTTGGTAACTAGTGGACCAGACTTGCGACGCACAGGTTCAACAAAGGCCATTTTGGAATAGACATCAATGACGGTCAACATATAGCGTACACCGTCGTTAACGCCAGCATAGGGTATCATTTCAACCAAGTCAGCCTGCCAAAGTTCATCCACACCTCGTGAAATCACCTTGAGTCGTGGATAATGACGCCTAGCTGGGCGATGCAACTCGTGAGCAATACCCATTTTAATGGGTGAGGGCTTAAACAATAATTTTGGCATTTCGAAGTTCTTGTTCAATTTCTTGAATTTCCCAATCGTGACCGGTATGGCCAGCTTGACGTGAAGCATGCAACAACTGTAGCCGCTGGACGAGCTTATTGGGATTGTGCCAGTAGGTAACATCCACAAGGGGTTTTAATGGTTTAAATGTCACTCCTGAAGCGGACACTTTACGACGAGTACTTTGACTAGTGGGAAACATTTTTGCAATGATGGTTTTATATTTTTGAGATATATTGGCATTCACTTGTTGCGTGGGATCATACTGTCTCTTATGGGCATGGGTATCCAATAAAATGGATTTATATTTGTCAAGATCCTCTGACGTATAATCATGGGAAGAGGGGGTCCGAGAAAAGAGCAGCTTTAACAGTCCTGGCGTTAATTTATAGTTGATGTTTTTAATGACAGCTTTAGTACGAGCAAATTTAATGGATGAATCGCCAATTTTAAAACTATCATCCTCATAGCGAACACCATACGTGGTATCTGTGTTTCCAATAAATAGATCGGTGAAATAGGGTTCCAATGTTGATCCATAATATTTTATTAAAATGGTTTTCAGTTGAGCTTTATGTTGAGGCGTGGCCAGGAGTTGTGAAAACGGAGACGCCCTGGAAGGGCAAGGTGTATCGACCATGGCCAAGGATTTCTTTTTTCTCAAAAACTCTGCAAGGGGTGCGGCCTTTTTTTGAGGCGTAAACACATGTTCCTCTTCATCCTCAACTTCACTAACACTAGTCAAATCTTCCTGTTCCTCTTCCTCTTCCTCAGGGTCCTCGTGCAGCGTCTGCGTGGCTTGTGAAACGGTGGGTAGCGTTTCAGATGGCTTGAAAGAGGGTTTCAACATGGCTTTTAGTGGAGGTGCTAAATGTTGCTGAATAAACAAAGCATGATTTGCACGTGATTGTTTCAATTGACGAAACTTTTGGCGAATAGTATTTTTTGCTCTAATAATATGCTTTTTCAATTGACTCTCTGCTAACGCCATGGTGTCTTGACAAATGACTTGATGGGGAATGAGACAGGGCCTTAATTAGCAATAAAATGATCAAACCCTAAGCGATACCGTCCTTGGTTGAGTTCACTTTGTTTGTCAATCACTAAACAGGCATGACGTTGAGTGTTCCAGCACTTGGCACACAATTCTGTAAACATTTGAAAGGTCATATCCGGATTCACATGTTCATTATAAATGTGACGACTGTTCCTCTCGTCCTGACGAAATAAAACAATGACATTGGCATTGTCACGAATCAACTGTTTGGACATTTTTGAATACGTTTGCCCAAGATAGAAGCAATCGATATGTTTGTGTCGACCCATGCTGAAATAGCTTTGAATGATGCCTTGACGTTCAGTGGATACATCATCGAAAATCATGAGTGAATCAGGCTTTACCTCATCCGGTGAAATCACATTTTCTTGCATGGAAAATGTAAAATAACCCATATTCTCTTTTTGTAATCCAGACATGACTTGATCCAGAAACACGTAGAGGGGTTGGTAGAGAGATTTTGCAAAAATATAAATATTTTGAAAACGCAGACCATTGGGCGCTGTAATGAGCGTTAGCAAAAGATTAGTCTTTCCACAGCCGGAAGGCCCCACAATGATGCAGCGAATGGAAGATGGAAACAGTGAACCATGGCGTTGTTCACGTGATGTGGGACAGAGATGGGAAACCATGTCCCCCACGGGGAATGACTCTTGCTGCTTAATAATCTTCATGTCAACTAAGGCTTAGACAGGCTAGCCGGCTGTCTATATACAGGACACCGAGCCTTGTCATAAAAACAGTAGACTGCTACTACAGGTTGACGATGGATGTCTTTGGACGTGCGTTGATGGCCAAAGATAGGCCTGTCCTCATACATGATCCTAAACAGGAAACAGATCCTGCTAATAAACACTATGTGGATAGGTCAGTAGTGCCACGCACAAAACAGGGAGATTATGACTTTAAGGGAAAGCGGTTAACCCATGTAAAACATCCTCAAGTGTCTACAGACGTTACTACGAAAAAGTATGTGGATAACAAAGTGTATGAGTTTTATGACAAAGTGCCCCAGCTTATGGTGAATGGCTATAGCGCTAATCACCATCGGATTATTCACGTGGAAGACCCACAAGACGAAGACGATGTTTGTACCAAGCGTTACGTGACCCATGAAATGAAAAGGCTTTATAAATTTATCCCATCTGTGTTTTTAGTGTATCTGACAAATGAAAAACCTGTGAATGACAGAAACCATTTACCGCTAGTCCATGATCAGCACTTGACCTATGTGCTTGCTTCGGGTTTAAGCCACTATCGATTACACTATGATGGAACCATTCACATCAAATATGCCATACCTGATGAGAACCATTTACAAATAAAGATAAATGGTCATAGGATGTTGGTCCATGACCATGAAATGGTCAATGCAGGGAACGAATTATCCTTTCACCTCATGTTGACATGGGATGAAAAGCAAGCGGGGAAAACCATAAACGATTTCCCACTTTATGTGGAATTGGAATATACAGCCATGAAATAACCATCTGACGTTAGTTGTGATTTAAACTTTCTTGTGAAAGGTTGTTGGTCATTATCATCATGGTGAAACAAAGGTATGTGGTGAGAAAGACTAAAAAAAGGACATTGTCCTTGGCAAGGCCAGGGTTTTCAACATTCGAGGACAAGCCCTTGCGAAAGAAAAAAAGAAAAAATAATGTATTGACCATAAGGAAAGCCCTTCGAGCAACACAGAGACAGGTTATTCCAAAACGTCGGCGACAGGTTTCAAACCAAGGGCGAGTGATTCCCGTCCCCAAACGAGCGGGATTTTTACCTGCATTATTTGCTGGTTTGGCTGCTCTGGGCTCACTTTTGGGCGGTGCCAGTGCAGTGGCGAAAACCATTAAAGCCGCGCAGCAGGGCAAGCAACAACTCAAAGAAAGTCAGCGACACAATGAAACGATGGAAGCGATTGCCATGGGGGCTAGAAATGCCAATTTAAAGCCAGCCTTTTATCAACAAGGATTTGGGATTTCACCATTTCGAAATATTAAAAAAAAAAAATTAACCTCAGCCATAGCGAGACATGCCCTGACGCATCAACAAGTGGAAAGCTATGCTAAACAACTAAAGCTTTCTCATTTTCGAGGTGTGTTTATGCGAAACCAATTACCCCCACGACCCTGGAAACAGGAATGTGCTGTTGTCAATTTGGATGATCACCGAGGACCAGGAACGCATTATGTAGCATATGTCAAAGAGAGATCCACGGTATGGTACTTTGACAGTTTTGGGAATTTGCCCCCGCCCATGGAACTAGTGACCTATTTTGGAAACAGGATCAAGATATATTATAATGTGAAACGAGAGCAAACGTTTAACAGCCAACAGTGTGGACGTTTGTGTTTAATTTTTTTATATAAGACGCAGCATAAGCAAAAACGCCACCAGTATGTCGGCAGAAAGTAAAACGTTTACAGTGCATGGACGTGGACCTGAAGTCAGCCTAGACTTCTACCCGCCTATCGAATTGAGTGAAAAACCCTATGGTTTAGGACTTGTTTCTCTTGAAACGTACAATCGAATATACAACATACGTGAAAATGTGAACAACAAGTTTTACTATGATGATTCTGTGCTCACCTTGAACTCTGGTGGATACACGATCGATGATATTTATGAACACATTTATGTGGTGTTGATCAATCAATATGGTTTAAAGTCATTTCTTGACGGAACGCACAAGTTTGAACTTGTAGGCAATACTAACACTCATCGCTGCAGTATTTTCTCCTCATTCAACATTGACTTTAAAACACACCCCGATTCCATTGGTCCATTACTAGGATTTAAACCACGTGTGTTGGAGCCCAACAAAAAACATGAATCAGACCATGAAGTGAAATTCATTGAGGACCATCATGTGTCGGTGACGTGTAATATTATTAGCCAAGTGTACACCAATCAAGAACCATCGCATTCACTTTATGACTTTATTGTGACATCGCCCAATGGCTATATTATTCGTGAAACCCCTCCAGTGGTGCTTTTTCATGCTGTGGCTGTTGATAGTATTAGTAATATAACATTAAGACTGATCAATAGAGATCAACAACTCATTGATCTAGATTCTACCACACCAGTGACTTACAAGTTGGTGCTAAAGCCACTATGAAGTTTGTGTATAAAGCAACAACACCGTCTAGGAATGGTGTTAGTTGTTTGCCACGTGAATACACGTTAACATCTCAGAACAAGCAGATTTTACAGCATTTGGGTTACCACGTCAACCCTCATGATGAATTCTATCCTAGAGATAGCGAACCGCATCGAGGAGCAACCAGGAGTGGTAAGAATTGATCTCCATTCCTATCAAGCTCAAACACCTGGACTCAATAACAATGATGAAATTCAATTTGTTATCAACAACCAAGATATTTACACCCTACCGCATGAAAGTGTCATTCAGATTGAAGGTCGGCTCACCAAAGCCGATGGCTCTACACCTACCACATCCAAGTTGGCCAACCATGGTTTAGCCTTTCTGTTTTCTGAAGTACGTTATGTCATTAACGATATCGTGGTGGATAGCACTCGAAATGTGGGCATTTCCAGTGTCATGAAACTATACCCCTCTTATAGTGAGGAAGAAGGTAAAACACTTTGCATGGCAGG
Source organism: Meconema thalassinum (assembly GCA_946902985.2). Classification (NCBI taxonomy): domain Eukaryota; kingdom Metazoa; phylum Arthropoda; class Insecta; order Orthoptera; family Tettigoniidae; genus Meconema; species Meconema thalassinum. The sequence goes on along the minus strand of OX336389.2, from coordinate 939,453,788 downwards.
TTGGTGTCCTGACTCGACCAATGACTGGATGGTACACACCGATGGGACCTTTACTGGATATTTACCTCTTAAACTGATTCTAGGCTTTGCTGAAGATCACCAACGCATTGTGGTCAACGCAAGGCAAGTGCTTTATCTGGTGAGAGACAGGAGTGATAATAATGCACTCAAGGGAGCCGACAATGCCCCCATCGATTCAAAAGTTCAACTACAACGCTTGCTATGGAAAGTGCCTCATGTGACCCTTAACGATAGCAAAAAACTGGACATACTCAAAATGGTAAAGAGAGATATGCCTCTACCCATGGAATTTAGAAGCTGGGCACTCCATGAGTATCCGCTATTGCCCACTACCAACACACACAGTTGGTCTGTAAAAACAGCTCGCTATACAGAGAGACCTCTCTACCTGATCGTGGGTTTTCAAACGAATCGCAAGTATCAACAAACCAAAGATGCCTCGCAATTTGATCACCTGCAATTGAGAAATGCACGTCTTTTCCTCAACGGAGCTGTGTTTCCCTATGAAGGACTGGATTTGGATTTTTCAAAAAATAAGTTTGGGCCCCTGTACGACTTGTTTTCTAAATTTCGATGGTCGTATTATCAAAAAGAGAACGGCCCCATGCTACTACCCCAAGCGTTTAAGGCAAGAGCACCACTGATTGTTTTTGACTGTTCTTACCTGGAAGAGTCTGTCAAGCCATCCAATATCGACATTCGACTAGATTTTGAAACGCATGACAATGTACCAGCCAATACGACGGCCTACTGTCTGATTATTCATCACAAACAAGTCAACTATTATCCACTGTCCAACCAAGTGACGAGTGTATAAATAACAGGTCATCCCACGTCAAGCCACTCAGTCATGTCTTGCTTTAAAGCCTCAAGAGACGTTACATCCATGAATGTAAACTCTGAGGAACAACGTTTCAAGACTTTTGCCACGTGGCCAGTGCCTTTCATAAACCCCCAAGCCTTGGCGGCTGCTGGATTCTACTATTTAAAAACAAGAGATGAAGTGAAATGTGCCTTTTGTCCCATCATCATAGACCAATGGCAGGAGGGCGATGAACCCATGCAGGAACATCAGCGCTGGTCACCCACCTGCCCCTACCTGCGTAGAATGAAAGTGGGAAATATACCCTGTCATTCAAGCTATCCCTCGCTTGTGTCTTTGGGTGATGAAAAAAAAAACAAGTTACGATACGTGTGGACCGTATGGTATCCATGGTGCTTCGGTGAGCAGCTCACCATCAAAAACGCCTAGTTTAGAGACATTGGGACATCATCGGTGTTATGGACGTTACAAACACAAGATACTATATTGTTGTATCAGTTGCTATCGTCCTTATCCTAAAATGAGAAAAGCCTGTAAGACGTGTTATGATAATAAAATGATGATGTAATTCTTAAATTCTTATTTTTGCATGTCCCCCTGTCCTACCCTAACCTCAATTTTGAAACTAGCATGGCAGGTAAGTCCATGTCATGATCACACCTGATCCTCCGTCAGTCGTCAGTTGACCTTGGTCCAGGCAAGCGTCAACATGTTGCGCACACTCATTGTGGATTGCCAAGGGTTTAAAATTGGTGACAACAAATTTATATTTAAACAAGTGGCCATGATCGATTGTACCACGTTTTGGTTATCACAAACTACGCATTTGCTATTTAAACCACCCCATGCTTTTGATTTATTGTGTGAAAAAGACCGTAAACAAACCCAGTAGATTGAAAATCATAGGCAACTAGACTGGAATCAGGGAACCATTTCCTATAAATATTTGGACGTGGTCATGAAAGCACACTTGTCCTCGGCCAATGTGGTATTTGTGAAAGGTAATGAAAAACGTCAATGGTTGCAACCATTTTTGGCGTCTTACTGTCAATGTATCGACCTCATGGAGTTGGGCTGCCCCTCCCTGCAAACGCTCATGGATACTTGTTCCTGTGGCAACATTACCCATACAGCCCTATCGCATGCGTGGCATCTCTTTCATTGGTTAACCACTCATGCCTGCTGGGAGTTGTTGAACAAAATTATAACTCAAGATTTACCTGTGAATGACGTCAGTGAGACTTCTACAAGCGACGTGTAAACATCTACAGCACGTGATACCATGGAGAAAGGCAATGCTACGGACAAAGCCATCGGCAAGTTCTTTGTGTGCAAAAAGAAACTAGACAGTTTTACCAAAGAGGAACTCTTGGCGCTGCCCAAGTCGTTCATTTATTATGTGGCCGCCAACGCGGTCAAAGAAATCTGGCAACATGTACCAAAATCATGGACTCAAGACCCTGTGTTGAGTGAATTGCAACCCTGTACGGATTACGATCACCATAAGCAAGTGGCCATGGCAAAAATACCGTCTATGCGTCAGTGTGCGACTTGCCAGCTAGTGAAACTGTATCACGGTCATAAAAGTCCGTGTAAAGACTTTGTTGAATCATTCCACGGGTGTCATGGCGAGAAAAAGCAACAACAACAAACACAAACATCGTCCACAGAGGAGGAGGAAGACCAAACCTTTCTACCATCAATGGAAAAGGATATGCCAGACCTGTACTGGCAATGGCGTCATTGACAAAGTGATTCAATACCTACCTTTCGAAATCCATCTTCCAGGTTATCGTTTTTGTGGCCCTGGAACTCGTCTCGAAAAACGTTTACAACGTGGTGATGTACCCATTAATCTTTTGGATCAAGCATGCAAGGAACATGACCTTTCTTATCGCCATAGTCATTCTGGTTTAAGACATGTGGCAGATAAATTGTTATTAAAGAAAGCTAAACAACGTTTCACATCCAGTGATGCCTCAGTAGGTGAAAGGATGGCAGCCCTAATTGTCATGAGTGCTATGAAAGGAAAGTTGATGATGCATGGACATAAACATTGAGGAGTGAGGAATTGGGATTTGTTTGTATTCTATTTTTCTTTTGTCAATTCACTATGACTATGAAATAAAAACAAAAGTTTTCCAGAGCACGATGTTTTGTTATTTTTAATTTTAAGAAATCGTGATGTTGATGGCTGATTTTTTCATTTTACACATTTCACACATGATGAATTCCACACACTGTCATTTATCATTTTGCAATTTACAGTTTTTGAAAACGTTCGTTTCAAGTTTAACGTTTTTGATGATATGGATTTTTCCATTTTGCTGATGACACATTTTAAACAATGTTCGTTTGAAGTTTTTGAATTTTCAAATTTCACACATGGCCATTTCCAGTTTTTAAAAATGTCCGTTTTAAGTTTTGCTGTTTTGGTGATATGGAAACATGGAATTTCCATTTTGCTGTTTTCATATTTTTTCCATTTGATGTATGTCGAAAGTTGAGATTTGACAATGATGTTGATGCGAGTGCTTGACCTTGATAATACTGCAATGTGTTGATGTGTGTTTGGAGAAACGTCGAGGTCTACGACTACTGCAGGTAAGACTGTTTTTACAAAAATAATGTCTATTGACTGCCACATTTCAATGAAAAAACGAAACTATTTAAAACAAAATGAATATATAAGTGACCATTTACCCCCTCCCCACCCACCCACCCTACCTCACCGTGTTTGCTCTGGTCAATCATACACACCAGTTTTCTCTCTCCAGCCATACATTCACACCTGTCTTTGGGAACAAACACAACCACTTTATTTATTCCCAAAAGCACATTCTTGACATGCACACTCATCCCAAAAGAACTTTTTTATTTGATCATTTACATTACGAAAAATAATTAAATACTAGTTATTAAAGTTACTAAAAATCTTACTCATTACATATTTACAAAAAAAAAACTCAACTTTGTATAGCGTTAAAAGAATCATACTATTTACCAATCAAAAAAAAATTAAAAAAATAAGTTTGCATAGAACTTTTTTAAAGAGCAAAAGGTCCAAGTGGGTTGTCACTATTTTACAAAATCTACTATTTACAATGACAAAAAAACAATATTTACAAAATACTAAATCTACAAGTTACATAAAGCTATGTCCCATAAACGATTAAACAGTGAAATCACACCTCCTCCTCCTTGCGATCATAACCCCAGGGCAGGCTGGTGAGCAGGTCATCAGCCCACACACGTTTGTTATCCATGGAGGCGAGGGTGCGTTTTCTCTGTTCCACAAGATACAAATGATGGTTGCTGGATTGTATCCTGCACTGTGTATGAGACATAGCTTTGCCCATGCGTAAAACCGCTAGATAGTCATCAACACGTAGCGATTTTACCACTGCCCTACCTACACCTTTTGCTCTTTTGGCTTCCTTACAGTCGAGTGTGCGATAAGCATACATTTTCGAAGCCAAACCTACGAATTCCGTCATAATGGAATCACCACATTCATCTTTTAAAACGCCCATTTCCTTTTTGTTTTTTATGGGCAGCTGAAACACGTTGTCAGCGCTATAGCAAGAGGTGTCGAACCAGTCACTATGTTGCCTCATGACGTCATAGGGGTTGCAGTGGCGAATGTGGTAAATGAATGAGTCCGTGTCCATATACAAAAGAGAAACGTCCTCAAAATGGCGTTTGGCAAACTCATAGTGGAATCGATACATGACCGATTTAGAAAAGTCTAAAATGACTTGACCCAAGTAAATGGGCTTATCCATGGTCACGCTGGTCTTACTCATTTCAATAGTAGCCAAATCCTCATCGATAATTTTGATCGATTTGAAATTTGGCTTGGCAATGTACCGCCGAGCACCCCACCGCCTCTCCCAGACATTCACCAATTTAATGTCACGGTATTTGCGGACATTCTCCATGGACTTGCCATAGATGCAGTTGTTCATTAATTTAAAAAAATTAATTTCAAACTGCTGTGTTGCCATTTGTCGGTGCTCTGTGTTGAGTCGCATGTACGGCTCAAGCCATGATTTTTGAGCAAAAGAAATACCCCTGTGGATTTTCTTCAACACCAAGCCTTGGGCGAGGCATTGCACCAACATTTGGATATGTACCACATACCGATTTTTGTTGTAAAGTGTGCCCATGAGTTTTTCAATTTTCACTTTACTGTCAGGGGGAACCATTTGCTCAAGGCAGAATGGGAAATCGGCATGTTCATCATACAAGTATGAGGGATATTCAATATCCACTTCTAGCACATATCCACGGCCTGTTTCTTGGCTAGCCATGTTCACATCAAATTCTGACACTTGTTTGTCTGTCAGCCAAGCAAACTTTCCATAGGGCAAAGGCTGACTCATGGCGTAACCGTACAAATTATTCACGTCATAGTACATTAAGTACGATTCTGGTTTGTCTGGTGAATAATCAGGCATGTAGACATTGTTCGCTTCGGCATGGCGTTGGTTAAGTGACACAAATCCGCCACGAATGCCCTTTTCGAAAAATAGAACCATGTCTACGTCAGTGAGTAAATCCAATTCCACTTGAGTGTATTTCAAAGCGGCATCAAACGAGAGTCCAGGACTCGTGTAATAGTGAGCCGGGTCAAGACCGTAAATGTGTTGACACAAGTTACGGAATTTTTCAAACACATCAGTGAGCAGCAATACATCCAGTTTTAGGTAATGCAAAGCATATTCACTTAGCGTGTTCATGCCAAACACTCGCCAAACTTGACATGCATGTGCATAGTCTTCATCGGAAACGGTACTGCGTGTTAGTTTCGAGTAAAATTTCTCTTGTGGTGGGAGTTTTCTTTGCTTTAACACGTCCCAGCTATTGCAGAAATCATACGGGAATATACCTTTCCGAATGCACAATTGAAATTGCTCAGGATCATTAAAATGCATTCTAGTATTTTTTAATTCATCCTCATTCAAGCCATTCACAAGGCTGTCTAGCGAGGATGCCATAAACTTAAAGGAATCCAAAAATCGAATGCTAAAGTCGCCCAACCACCATGTCAGGGCAGTAAAACGCTCATGGTTTTGGGGGATAATGGTAAACGAGCCCTTGTTGACATGACCCAATTCACGAATCAAAAACTGAATGTCATAATTTGCCAGATTGTGGAAAAAGACACTGATGAAACGAGGAGCCGGAAAGTTCAAGTTACATTTACTATGCGCAGCTCCACGAAACTCCCCTGTAAAATGCGAGTGGTCTCTGACTTTTTCCTCTCCACTTAAAATAGGCCTTTCACAAATATGGCATGTCATGGCATGCTCATACTGCTGCTGCTGTTCTGGAGATAGGCTCATGGGTACTGGGTGGTCCAGTAATTCCTGTACATGGTCGGCCAACTTGACAAGTTCATCCAAGAACCATTTGGCACAATCTGGCCCCTCACGGTATTTGTATACGGATTGTGTGGGGTCATAGGCACACACCACATTAAATCCTATGGCAAAGGGTTCATGTTTTTGAATGGGTGTGGTTGAGCTCATGGAGGGATCTGGTTCACATCCCGCCATGGGTGTAGTGAGAGCTTCAAAATCTGCATATACCACATAGGGAACAGTGTCACGCTTATGAATGTCCTTATACTTTAACACAGCCTTGTCCCCTTGTGGCAATATCAATCTCACCGCTTCCTGAGAAACACAATCTACCCTATGACGTTCTAAGAGCATGGGGGTTGTAAAATATTGCAAGCAACGGTCGCAAATATGTGTTTTATGTCCATGCTTAGACGTTTGACTGCTTAGCAATCTACTCAGGCTTTTAATGAGGCAATAGTGATTCACCTCTCCTACAGATAAATATAAAAGATGAATGTGGTGTCGTTTCGGTTCTTTTGTGGCATAAAGAGGACCCACAATCTCATCACCGTCAAGACCATACACCATGAACGAAAAGTCCTGGTTGTCTTGTTCAAACCTATGGATCTCGGTTAAGTCCATAGGGAACGATACTCGAGTTAAATTTAACGTTTGTTTCAATTCATCAAACTTGGTCTTGTACATTCCTGGTCGACAACCATTATGTTGTGCTGGCTGCAAATACGCAGCCACAGCCCACAGAAAACATTCATCATCAAAATTTTCAATATTCACCACAGCCTTTTTCGAAGCTATTGCTGGTGGTGTTTTAATATAGCTAGACCCAGCATTCAACGGGTTGAATTGGCAAATGTTGATTTGTAGATGATGAATTTTGTCTAAGGCTAGACCACTCGGTCCTTGTTGCAGTTTATCAAATTTTGATAGCAAGACATTCACCACGTGGGTTTCATACCACTGTTCCAAATTATGGGCTATGAACAGCTCTTGCATTTTACTGCAAATATAAAATGTCACTTTATGCTCTACGTTCTTCTTTTTATATATGAAATCGCACACCAGTTCTGTATTCACCTTTAAAGCCGTATGCAACCTTTGCGCTGTACAAATTTCAATTTTAAAAATTTCAAAACAAGATTCTAAAAATTCTTTGGGAATCAAACTTTTTCTAACATTGACCACGCGGCCAGAGCACACACGCGATTTAAAACAACTATTTAGGGGTTCCCAAATTAACGTATCGGTAGCAGTGGCAAAAGACATTATTTTGAAAGAACACTCTCACCTGAGTTTTCAGCTGTAGACTGCTTGACAATGGTTCCACTCTAAAGCCACTTGGTTTTCAACTGTATTTGCTGTAGCAGTGAACCCTTTTTTTTCCAAATATCTAAAAAGAAATAAAAATAAACCACCATAAGTATAACCATTCCATATAGTTTATGCTTTTCATAAACAAAACAAAATCAAGCAGGTTATATATTTAAAAAAAACAAATCTCACCTTGACGTGTAATGCTTTGCTATATTCTCGTCTCGTGGGCTAGTGTGGAAATGGTTTCCTTTTCTATCTGTCTGTCTTTCTCTTTCTTTAATATATTTCCCACAGACACACGACAGGTAGGCTATACACGTTATCTGCAAACAAATAAATAAATAAAATCATTAATTATCTAATCAATAAATAATTGCATGTATTTATATAAAATCAATAAATATATAAATGAATAAATATATACCTACCCCACAACAAGGTTAAGTATTTTCCACCAACACCAAAACTGATAAACAAGACCAAGGGTTTCATGCAACGCAGTGTGTTCAAAGGTAGTCACTTAAGTGAGCGTGGAAATGATAACGACATGTCTTTATATATGCTACGTTGCATGTATAATCTTTTTTTTCCCATGCTTTGAACATTCTGTTATCAGGCACGTGGACAGCTAACGTCCCAGGTGAACACCTGTGCCGGATCAAATTTCACGTCAACTTGCATTTTGTCACGTACGAAGCAAAACAGAATGTGACTTGTCAACAGTTATCGTGCACGTGGACAGATAACGTCCCAAGCGAACACCTGCGGTAGATCAAATTTCACATGGACTTGCATTTTGTCACGTACGAAGCAAGACAGGATGTCACTGGTTTAGCGTGCCTGTGGTTTCACACATGTGTGCACGCCTTTCGCACTTCCCTGCCAGCACAATGGTCAGATTATTTCACCTTCAAGCGTCTTGGTCATTTTTTCCATTGCACCTGTTGTCAAGTCAGATCGGAGCCTTCCAATAAGCTCAAATGACCTTCACCTCCTGTAAGTTTGTTTTCTGTACTCGCTTCGATCAACATAGAACCAAGTTCTCATCACCGTTTACACGTTAAAGGTAAAAGGTGTGAAAAAACGTACCCTCGCTCTGTCATACACCGACCCGTCGAAATAGCGATTGATCTATTGAACACAGCCACCGTGGTCAGCGACAGGTTCGTTGAAACACACACACACCCAGCCGTATCGTCTCTCTCAACCGCCACGCTTCATGGACATTATAAACAGGTAACGGTAATGATTTTTTTTTCAACATGTACGGCGTTAGGCCCTTTGTGAATTATTTTTTCGAAAAAAATATCTACCACATTTGAAAGGGGGCGTTAGCCCGAGTCCTAGGACACCTCGTACACGTCTCTAGCGTTATTATTCGTGACATATCGGCAAAAATCACAAAAAAAAGTGTTTACCTCAAAATCGAGTTTCCAATTTTTTTTAAAAAATATAACGAGTGGTCCATAGCAAAGAGGACGTCAGCCCGAGTCCTTGGACCCGTCGTACACGCCTCTAGCATACTTGGTTCGCGATATATAGCAAAAAGTCTAAAATCACGTTTTTACCCCAAAAAGACCGTGTTTCCAGCATTCTCAAAAACTTTAACCTATTACCAAAATACACAGGGTTTCGAGACAAGCCATTTGACACGTCATAGGACCAAATCCGACCATGCATTCGTGAAATATCGGAAAAAGTCTAAAATCACGGTTTTACCCCCAAAAAGCCTGTTTCCCTCATTCTCAAAACTTTAACCTATTAATAACATGTATAGGGCTTCGAGACAATCGATTTGACACGTCACACGTCCAAATCCGACCTTGCGTTTGAGAGATATCGACAAACTTCGTAGGAAAGTAGGCGACTATCTGGCTCTCTCCTCACCACCAAAACCTCTTCTTATCAATCATTTTTTTTTCAAAGAGCTCGCCCTCTTACAAAAATCCCAAGTGCGCATGCGTAAAAAACAAAAACAAAAATGTTCATCCATAGCGGCAGCCAGAAAAACACATGCGCGATATGAGCAACAACATTTAAGTTCATTTTAGCAGCGCACCTTATACATGTCGTATTTGAAAAGAGACTTTCACTAAAAATTACAATTTCACCCCCTAGTAGGGGTAGGTTTTATTTAGGGGTTGAAATGAGTGGTCCATAGCAAAGCCCCCGTCAGCCCGAGTCCAACGACACCTCATTCGTGAATCTCCGACCAAGGGTTCGGGAATTATCGGCTCGCATTGGGAGTAGTGGTGGGGGGAGTTAGAATCGGCACTACTAACCTACTAGTTGGGTTATACCCTAATCCTGAAAAAATTTACATGAGATTAATAAATACACTTGGATGACCAGTTTCGATCGTCAAGCGATCATCATCAGATCCATTACACTTAGGCTATAAAATCTATGTCTGAAAATACGGGTGAAAATATTTACAATATGTACACTTGTTTAGTTGCAGTATTGGTAATGCAACTCGTCAGTATTTGTTGGTTGTTTTTGTGAGATACTGAAGTGGTGATAGAACTCCGAAATTTAATTTGTTTGGAGTGAATATGTGGTTGTTGTGAATGGGTCTGATTGTACTGTATTGTACAGGCTACTTATCTGGTTAGGGTCTTGTGCGGTCCGGCAGCGAACAGTTCACTTGGACACTTGTTGAGAAAAGTTTCGCCCCAAAACTTTCCCATACGGGAGAACGCATAAGGCGTGAGCCTGGTCAAAATAGTTACTGTGAGAGAACAATTAAACTGAAGGCGGTGCGGGATAGTGGGCATTAAATACATCACCAGAAACCAAAGAGTTAGGTAACAAGTTGTATTGCTATGTAGCAACAATGCCAGAACACATTTCTGAATTAATATCCTAGTTAAACAAATGCACGTAAGTGCTTAAAAATAGCGATGACTAGATAATATAAACAGAGCAGTTTTTACGGGTCTGATTCATCAACCCTTTAAAATTAGTGTCTTCTGATATTTTGGATTTATCTGACGAGAAGATGCTCTCAATGAAAAATATTATTTATTTATAAACTTGAAGGTGTGATGAGAATAAAAGTTCATAAAACTGATGACTTATCTTTTAAAAGGAAATGCTTGCGGAGCCAGCTCCGTAAAATATCCTGGCTGGATGAGTGGCATAGAGATTAAGTGTCCCTTGGGAAGGAGGCATCCGTGGCCTCCGTCAAGCGTGCCATGAGAAGCAAATCCCAATCTGCCATTCTTCTTCCCAGGAAGGCAAGACACCTTTAGTGTCTAGGCGGAAGTATGTAGCTCGCATGCAGTCCAGGAGACGGCCGTGGATGCAGTCTGGGAGACGGCCGTGGCTTCAAGTAGCCTATACGGACGAGAGATCAAACTCTGATTCGGTTTGCTGAATAACAGCTAGCTGCTGCCTTGTGAAGGTAAAGCACACCTGGCGAAGCGGCGAACTAGCTCAATGGCTATTGATGAGGCGTAGAGCGGTGATGCTACCATTGTAACATGACGTAGCAGTTGTGTAGCGTTGCGCCGAGAAGAATGTGATCAACTTGTGACACTCGACTGACTGGTCTGCTATCTCGCTGGGCTGTTTCCCCCTCCCCGCATTCCTAAGTGCTGTGTGTACCAGGTGCAGGTGTACCTGTAGTGGGTTGCCAAGTCTAGATAAAATGTGGTGTATGTTACTGTATTCAGGACGGTCATCAACTATTAAAGACCGTGGAATCAATTCTCACCACGCATAAACTAGTAGCCATGTCTCTGAGAATGTCTCGGCACCTTTAATACTGCCGTAAATACCGGCCTAGGTTTATTGAAGAAAAGGTACATCGTACACCCTGATCCAAATAACAATTTCCTATTATTATCCCCCTTCCACCCCCACCCCCTTTTTTTATCTAGCTAGGCTGCATCGCTATGTTGTGTCTTGTTTCCGAGAGGATGTGTTTTTCAGTAGAGTGAAGAGGGATAAACTTTCCATGAAATTGTGTTCATTTAAATTATTGGGGTTGTTTCTCTTGGCTAGGTGTATCTCGATTGTTTCCTTTATGTCAAGAGCTCTGCCTTTCGGTTCGTGATGAATGATTTTTAAGTCGGTTTCAATGTTAGTGTAACTGTGTCCCGCGTCGAACATGTGTTCGCATACGGCTGAGTGTGTCCCGTATTTTATCGCATTTCTATGTTCATGGTAACGTGTATCCACTCTTCTTCCACTCTGTCCGATGTAATTTGCTTGACAACCTGTATCTTGGCACGTAATAGAATATACCCCTGACTTTGAAAATGGGTCTTGTTTATTTAGATTACTATTGTGCAGATGCTTTCCGGTTGTGTTATTCGTTGTGAATGCTATTTTATGCCTTGCTTTTTGAACAGATTAGTGATTTTATATGTGTTCGCGTTCACATAATTGAAACGCGCGAATTTTTTCTCATTATTGTCCGGCTTTGGAATCGGAAAGCATCTGCACAATAGTAATCTAAATAAACAAGACCCGTTTTCAAAGTCAGGGAAGTTTTACAGCCCGCGGCACTGCCCCTCTTGCAGGCCGTTCCACAAGCCATATTTCAGCAGGACAATGTCCGCCCGCATGTGGCGAGGAATGTGCATGCCTTCTACGCAGAACGACGGATACCTCTGCTTCCCTGGCCTGTCCGTTTGCCTGACATGTCTGGGATATGGTCGGTCGGCAACTTGTTCGTTCCGGCCCACCTGCCGCCACTGTTGATGTTTAGTGGACGCGCCTACAAACCGCGTGGGACGGTATTCCCCAGCAGCGTATTCAAGCGCTGTATGATTCCATGCCACGACGTCTAGCGGCTCTGAGTGCAGCACGTGGTGGCGCGACGCCGTATTGAAGATCGACCGTCAACATGCAAGTACCAGACTGTCCTTCAGTAATGTATTTTCATGTCCCTAATCTGTGCTATAAAGTGCAATGAGGTCACATCTCTTGTTCTTGGTGCTTCACTTTCTACAAACAGTAGTGTGTTTAGACGGTCCTCAATATCTACGAATCTATTTCAGCAATCAAACTGAAATTTTGTATGTTGATAGAGGCTATGAACATAAGTTCACCTATGGGACTTTCAATAACCTGCTGAGCGCAAATCCAACATGGCTGCGACGCGAAATATAAATATTTAAATGGACGTTTTGTAACGTGTTTTTCGAGGGTTTTTTATGCAACTGGCATAAGTCAGTAGGAAGCCATTCTATATTTATTTACGCGGCAAATTGTTCAGCCAAGATAATTTTTCATGTTAATTTATTATTATTATTAATTTATTATAATTATTATTAAGATATTTTCGGAGCATTTTATAAAAATTATAAGCATACAGATAGGTTTTCTATGTCTTAGAAAACGCTAACAAGCAAATTATTACGAACGACGATATCATAGAAAATTATCTGATTACGGAATTTTACGGAGTTTTGTCAGTTAGGGTATTTGAGAGACATGACTCACTGGGAATTCTAATACAAGCTGATTCCTGTCGAGGAGCATGACGCAATCTTGGGTCGCATCGTCAAGAAGAGGCGAATTGTTGAAACGGAACCCTGTCGCCGAGTGTAATGACCCGGAGGAGGAGAAGATCGCGTGGTGGTTCAGCCAATCAGGGGAGACGACGTAAGCTAGTTGGGACTGAAGAGTGGGGAGCCGGCATGTGGATATATATATCGTTCGACGCGCCGTGAAACGCGGACAATCTGTGAAATAATTGACGAGTATGGGTGCGCGTGCGAGTGGCTCCGATGTTCGGTGGAGTTAAGAACAATCTGTGTAGAACTTGCAGTGTACGGTCGCAAGTGCGTGACGCTCCGATGTTCAGTGGAGTTAGCGACGAACTTTTGTAAAACGTAACCAGTGCGGTTTTACGAGAGTTTGGGTCCGATGTACGGACCATAGAATTATCTAATCTACCAGAATATCATCAAATTTCGACGGAGATGACGACGTCCAGGAGACTGTGGGAAGCACACAACATCATCAAGAACGAGGGAAATGCTTTGGCAATTTCCAGGGGTAAGCGCTAATGACGCAGAAATACGCAATCTCTCATTTTTCTTTGTTTTATATTTCATAATTCAGTAACTTCATAGCTTGGAAATAAGAGTAAAATCAATTTATCAGACTCCGTTTTCACGTAATTTTCTATCGGTAATATTCAAATCACAACGCTCCAATTTAAATTTTAAACTTATTATTATTATTAATTTTGCTATACTTGTTTTATATTATAAATTCATTTCTTTTACAATGCAATCTTTGCTTTCAGTAGGTAGCATTAGATATAGACCAATTCCTTCTCCTGATACAATTGTTTGTTGGGTTAATGATCAAATCATACCACGATCTGAGTGAATAGAGTCTTGAATGTGTTCTGCCAGAGCTAGACGTTGTTAAATACAAATTTAGATTTCAGCATTGCATTGAGGTCTTGGCGCCCATTAAAACAACATAGCTTAGGCAAAGGTAAACAATTACATATTCTCCCAACAGTGTGGGCTAGCGAAACCATTATATTTGGTCGCTACCAACATGGGGCACTAACTGATAACGATTACATTTGTCGCCGACAACTTGGGGCTGAAAACCTAATAACATTTGTGGAAGGAGAAGGGTATATATTTCTGTGCCTGTATTTTGGGGGTTATTTGTCTTTATCAGTGTATATCATTATGGGGGATGAGAAAGAAAGACAGATGCGGTTACGTAGTGGTCATCAACTGGAGAATGATGATACGAGCAGTATGTCGAGTGATGGTAGTACCGGGGTAGCGGAGGTAAATCCCGATACTGAAACAGGGAGTGTAGGCGGCCAACCAGAATTAAAAACTTTACTTCTCGAGTTCATGTATCAGAACAAAGTTAGTAGTGATGCTTTAAATGCAAAATTAGAACAGAATAATGCAAAATTAGAACAAAACAGTAGGGAAAATAAAGAAAGTACAGAAGCTTTAAATGCAAAATTAGAACAGAATAATGCAAAATTAGAACAAAACAGTAGGGAAAATAAAGAAAGTACAGAAGCGTTAAATGCAAAATTAGAACAGAATAATGCAAGATTAGAACAAAACAGTAAGGAAAATAGAGAGAGTACTGAAACTTTAAATGCTAAATTAGAACAAAACAGTAGGGAAATGAGTGACAAATTCGAACTGATTAGAGGTGAGATCAGGGGGGTGATGGAAGAAAAGGCTAAAGAGATTATTGCAGATGTAGACAGAAAATTAGGAAAAGTACAGGAGGAGTTGGAAATTAGAATCAGTACACAGGCTGAAAATTTAAAAGAACTAGTGCAACTGGAAACACAGCAGGTCAAAAAGCAATTGGGGGGAGAAATTGACAAAATTCAGGTAGCTACTAAAGAGGTTAAGGAACAGCTGGGGGGTAGAATGGAGAAAGTCCACTCACAAATAGTTGCAGAAGTAAATGATTTAAGAGAGAGTAATAGGGAAAGCATTAGCAAGATTGAGGAGAAACAAGCAAAGCTATATGATAAAGTAGAAGAATCAGAAGGAAACATTAAATTAACAGTAAACAGTATTGAGAGGAAGGCTGAGGAGAAAATCGCAGAATTAGAGTTAAAATTAAAAGCTAGGATCAGGCAAGAAAATAGTCAGAATAGGCCAGTTTTTGTGAATAGCACACACAGGGAGGTAGAACTGGGTAAGTTCAGCAATCGACAGGGGTGCCCAATGGAGTTCATGAACACTATAGAAAATAAATTCGGGGAAAGGTTGTAAAATGGTAGTATTGAGTGGTGCCAGGTAGTTGAAATTTTAGAACAAGTGTTTGTGGGGGAAACGAGGAATTGGTTTGCTGTCTACAGAGACAAGTTTACTGATATCAATGATTTTAAAATGAAATTCTGTGAAAAGTTCTGGAATGAGGTTATTCAGTCGCAGCATCGTGAGGGAGTAGTGTGTGGTAAATATAACCCTAAAGGAAGCTCCACCATGACCGAATACTTTTTAGGGCAGGTATTAGTGTGTAAATATCTGGATGGCTTGAAGGAGGAAAGTGATGTGGTAAGGCTGCTACTTAGGCACTTTCCCTATAGGATCAAGGAGGCTGCTTGTATCCAGAATGTAAAGACTATATCACAAGTAGAAAATTTGTTAAGCACATTTGATGCACTAGGGAGAGGGGGTTATGATGACAATTTCAATCGGAACCAGGGTAATAATAATAATAGACCTAATGAAGCCAGGCATCAGGAAGTTCAAGGGAACGGTGGCGAAGGGGCCAACGCTCAAAATAGGAATAATAATAATCAGCTAAATCAGAACAGAGGAAATGGCTATGGGAATCAGTATCAAGGGAGAAACAATGATTTCAGGGGAAATCAAGGGAGAAATTATAATGACAATAATTACAACCAGAATAGGGGTCAAGGAAGAGGACAGCCTAGGGGTAGTAATATACAGCAAAACAATGACAACACAGCCCAGAACATCCAGACCAGTTCAGTAGTTAGTAGTACTACGGCCAGCTGTAGCGGTTCTTTAAACGCGAACCAGGCTGCGAAGTAAGGTCAGAATCTCAGTCTGTAGCATGCCCTGTCCATACAATTATACAGGAACCCTATGACCTAAATGTGAGAAATGAATTATTACATGAACTAAATGATGAAGGTATTATTCAGGAAGTGGTTAGTAAGAGCCCCATAGTTAAATTTAACGTGTCCGAGGCGTACACAGATGTTTTAATTGATAGTGGTTGTATGAAGAGTTGCATAAGTAGTGCATTTTATGATAAAATGAAAGGAACTGGAGTAAATTTTGAGGAGATGCCAATTAAAAACACTTTTGTTATCACAGCTGTTGGGAAGAGGTCTAAAGTAATTTCTAAGCAAGTTTTAGTAGACATTAAAATTAATAATCATGTACAGAAGCAGATTTGCCTTGTAATTCCAAATTTAGTATTCAGTGTTATCTTGGGTTCAGAGTGGCTAAGTAGAGTGTCTGGTAACTTATGTTATGATGTAGGGAGTTTGAAATTTAAATGGGGAGATTCTGAAGTAGAAGTAGCGTTCAATGACCATATTCAGAGGAGTAGTATTGTAGGTGTGATTTGTACTTTAAATGAGATATCGCCAGCCGTAGAGCGGGGTTCTCCATGTTTTGTGGGCAGTGTGATTACGAACGGAAGTCTAGAGGACTCGTTACGTGAGGCTGCATTTCAGGGAAATATAGAGGATGAACAGTGTGTTCGGCTCTATGATGTGTTATGGTGTAATAGGAGAGTTTTTGAGGATCGCATTGGTATGGCCAATTGCTATACACATTCATTGAACGTTATTGATAGGTCAGTATTCACAGGACATAGATATCCTGTACCTTTCGCTTATCAGAGTGCAGTTGAGGCACAAATTAATCAGATGCTTGAAGATGGGATTATTGAGCACTCGAACAGTCCATATGTTAATTCTTTGATCACGGTACCCAAGACCGACGGCACTGTTCGTATTTGTTTAGACGCTCGTTTGGTTAACAGTAGAATTAGTTCAGATCAGCTGAAATCTATGTCAATAGAGGAATTAATGCAAACATTTGAGGGGAAGAAGTATTTCACTTGTGTAGATTTGAGTTCCAGTTTTTGGCAAGTGCCACTTATGTACGAAGATAGACCATTTACAGCTTTTAGTCATAAATATAATCTTTATCAATTTTGTAGAACACCTTATGGGTTAAAGAGTAGTTCAGCTGCTTTAATTAGGGCTTTAAACATCGCATTAGGGGATGACACAGGAGAGTTTGTCACCATTTACATAGATGATATGGTAATTAGTTCACGCAGTTTTGAGGAGCATCTACATCATTTAAATATAGTTTTTCAGAAGTTAGATCAGGCAGGGTTCACTTTGAAGCTGTCTAAGTCGTCATTCTGTCAGTCAGAAGTGACATTTTTAGGTCATAGAGTGTCGAGTAGAGGTGTAACACCAGAAGAAAGTAGGGTTAATAAGATACTTAACGCAGAGGTGCCACAGAATGTTAAACAGTTAAAAACTTACCTGGGAATTTGCAACTTTTTCAGGAGGTTCGTTCTTAAATACTCAGGGTTGGTAGAACCATTCAGGGAATTGCTTAAAAGTGGGACTCGGTGGAGATGGGAGTCCAAGCATGATCAGGCTTTTAGAGCGCTGAAGGAAGGTTTTGAGAAAGCTGTAGTGCTGAAATATCCGTTAAAAGATAAGGAATATGTGGTTATGACAGATGCTTCACATATAGGCATTGCTGGAGTATTATGTCAGAAAGATGATGAGGGTAATCTGTGCATTGTATCTTTAGCCTCGCGAGGACTGACTGCAGCAGAGAAAAGATACACGATTACTGAGTTAGAGCTTTTAGGTATTGTTTTCAGTTTAGGGAAATTTAGAATGTATTTAGTAGGGGGGAAATTTGAGATCCACACAGATCACCATGCATTACTGTATATGAGGACTTGTAAACTCAGTTCTAACAGAGTTAGTAGGTGGATTCTTGCTCTGCAGGAATACGAATTCACAGTAAAATATATTAAAGGTAAAGATAACATTCTTGCAGACATGCTATCGAGGGACACTAATTTATGTAGGGATTATCCTGTGGTTAAAGCAGAGGACGGTATTTTAATATGTGCATGTGTGGACAGTAGCAACAGGGCATCGTTACAGACACTGAGAAAAATAGGTAGGTAGTGCAACGTGATGACGTTCATTAAAGGGAGCCACTTGCAAGGTTGGAAGCAGGTGACGCAGTACCATTAATAGTTTCCAAACGTATTGGGAAAACAGCATATGTGCTGGAGAATAGTGAGGGAAACTGATTATACGGGACGTATAATATAAATAGTCTACGAAAATATGTGTCATAAAGTGAGGATGTTTAGCTGGCGAGCCAGCCTATCAAATGAGTAAGTGTGGTATTTGGTGCGTGGGAGGATCTGGTCTTAAGGCAGGCGTATCGGAAGTCACACAGGGGGGTAGTATGTAAGTAAATGAGAGTTTTTAAGGTACAGGGAAATATGACGGGATTGTCGGATGCTGTTGAGCACTAAATTGTCTCGATGCACCAAGGCCATTTTGGCAGCGCTGATGGGTTCCCATTTATCTCCAAGAGATGGGGGAGCGCTTGAATAGGGCTTGTTAGCTTAAGGCGTCCACGAGATCAAAGATGGGCCATCAGAATGCGAGACAGTCCTTCATGAAACTCATACATATCAGCACACGTGATTTCTGTTTACGGCCTCGCCATGTAAGATTTGTAAGTATGTAATTTAAGATAATTTGTACAATGGTATTATTTGTGTGAGGAGAAATGGTCTGTGTTGAGAACTAGTATTAAGTAGAATATGGTGTACGGGAACTTAACAAGACAGGGCGATTACGGCACAGAAATATTTGGTGTTATATGTAATGCGCATTTACTGTTTTTTTTTTCAGAAGTCAATATTAATTTAATCTACTTCAAAGAGAGATTAAGTATTATGGTCACGAGGCGCTGCCACAATCGTGTGCTCAGTGATAAGTGAGATTAAATTTCACCATAAGGAAGGGACCTCCAGTGAAATTAGGAAGTTCAATGATGATATAAATATATCAGAACACCTTCAATGCGTGTGATATGACATCATAAATACATAGTGCTCACACATTAATTATGTCTATTTCTCCAACATAGAGCAATTTGAGAGGCGGAAATATCCATGGAACACTATTCTATATGTAAAACATTGGACTGGTTGCAAAGTGCAATCCATAGTGACAACAAACTTTGACGCAAAGTGCGTGAAGAAAAATTATGAGTGTATATATCTGTAATTTAGGGTGATTTCATTTATGTAATATGTATTTTGGATGGGGTTTATTAACGTGTCTGGGATAATCGGATAATGGACCGTCGTCACGGTAAATCATCCGATGATCCGAGGCGAATATGTAACGTGTTTTTCGAGGGTTTTTTATGCAACTGGCATAAGTCAGTAGGAAGCCATTCTATATTTATTTACGCGGCAAATTGTTCAGCCAAGATAATTTTTCATGTTAGTTTATTATTATTATTAATTTATTATAATTATTATTAAGATATTTTCGGAGCATTTTATAAAAATTATAAGCATACAGATAGGTTTTCTATGTCTTAGAAAACGCTAACAAGCAAATTATTACGAACGACGATATCATAGAAAATTATCTGATTACGGAATTTTACGGAGTTTTGTCAGTTAGGGTATTTGAGAGACATGACTCACTGGGAATTCTAATACAAGCTGATTCCTGTCGAGGAGCATGACGCAATCTTGGGTCGCATCGTCAAGAAGAGGCGAATTGTTGAAACGGAACCCTGTCGCCGAGTGTAATGACCCGGAGGAGGAGAAGATCGCGTGGTGGTTCAGCCAATCAGGGGAGACGACGTAAGCTAGTTGGGACTGAAGAGTGGGGAGCCGGCATGTGGATATATATATCGTTCGACGCGCCGTGAAACGCGGACAATCTGTGAAATAATTGACGAGTATGGGTGCGCGTGCGAGTGGCTCCGATGTTCGGTGGAGTTAAGAACAATCTGTGTAGAACTTGCAGTGTACGGTCGCAAGTGCGTGACGCTCCGATGTTCAGTGGAGTTAGCGACGAACTTTTGTAAAACGTAACCAGTGCGGTTTTACGAGAGTTTGGGTCCGATGTACGGACCATAGAATTATCTAATCTACCAGAATATCATCAAATTTCGACGGAGATGACGACGTCCAGGAGACTGTGGGAAGCACACAACATCATCAAGAACGAGGGAAATGCTTTGGCAATTTCCAGGGGTAAGCGCTAATGACGCAGAAATACGCAATCTCTCATTTTTCTTTGTTTTATATTTCATAATTCAGTAACTTCATAGCTTGGAAATAAGAGTAAAATCAATTTATCAGACTCCGTTTTCACGTAATTTTCTATCGGTAATATTCAAATCACAACGCTCCAATTTAAATTTTAAACTTATTATTATTATTAATTTTGCTATACTTGTTTTATATTATAAATTCATTTCTTTTACAATGCAATCTTTGCTTTCAGTAGGTAGCATTAGATATAGACCAATTCCTTCTCCTGATACAATTGTTTGTTGGGTTAATGATCAAATCATACCACGATCTGAGTGAATAGAGTCTTGAATGTGTTCTGCCAGAGCTAGACGTTGTTAAATACAAATTTAGATTTCAGCATTGCATTGAGGTCTTGGCGCCCATTAAAACAACATAGCTTAGGCAAAGGTAAACAATTACATTTTCTCCCAACAGTGTGGGCTAGCGAAACCATTACATTTGGTCGCTACCAACATGGGGCACTAACTAATAACGATTACAGTTTCTCGCGATTTAACCGTCCGAGTGCAGTGAAACTTGGTGCGGTAAATGCTTATATAAATTTTAATCTACTGGCATCTAATTTATTTCAATTATTTTCATAACCACAACATGGAAGTTGTGCGAAATTTTAAAATCTCGTTTTTATTTCTTGTGTCCTAATCTTGCGATTGAAGTTTGAATACTACACCTACTCAATAATCTTCATGAAATAGTAGTCTACATAACTCTAAGACCTACATATATAAAAATCCAACATGGAGACCATCCGAAACATTTAAATTGTTCTCAATATCTACGGATCTATTACAGCAATCAAACTGAAATTTTGTATGCTCGTAGAGATAATTAACATAAGAAGGATATATGAAAATTGGCTGTATAGTGCTTCACGGAACTACTTGTAACAACATCTATTGCATGCGCTCACAGATTAACGTGGAAGACAGCAGAGGATCAGTCTGGAGATCTATAACAGCCACGACGTTGTTTCCTTAACGTTACTTCCTGGATCTGCCCCCTCTTTACATATGACTTTTGACATTACTATAGCCTACATATGAAAGCTGGGAACGAAATAAAGAGAGTCCATGAATACAGACACCAACTGCATAAGAATGATAATAATGCTATTGGTTTTACGTCCCTTTTAACTACTGCGGCTTTTAGAGACGCCGGGGTGCCGGAATCCTGCCCTGAAGGGGATCTTTAAACGTGCCAATAAATGTACGGACATGGTCCCCTCACATTTGCGCACCCTCAAAAGCCAGCTGACCGTACCAGGATTTGATCCTGCAATCTTGGAAACAGCATGCGAGAACGTTACCGCTGAGATACGCAGCCAATCAGCGCAAGAAGAGGACTGTCCCATATTAAGTCAGCCCATGATTGATGTCACATTGACCTTAAAATAATGCCTAGGCTATATTGTACCCATTTTGTTTCGTAATAAATGAGGAACTGATAACCTAAGCAGGAAAATAGGCTAAGTGCAATCTTATCTGATTGACTTGTAAATTACCAGTCGCAAGTGTTCCTCACTTTTAAAAAACTTGTTATTATCCATACCTTTAACGATTTCAGCTAAATCTGCATCTAAAAAAATCCCGGACAAGGTGGTTATGAGGAAGCCTTAAACTGCAAGACGGTCAAGGCTAAGTTTAGAAAAGTTGTTGCCGTTGTTGTTAATTCAATTTTGGGGACTTGGGATATCTTGGTCATCAGCACCGTTAAAAAGACTTTCATAGCACACAACAAAGGTAATTGCAAATATAGTTTTGAATATTTTTCGTCAGTATGGGCCTATCGTTAGAACGAGACCCTATTAAAATAAATATGAAATCAAAAAATACACTAGAAAGAGGGTAAATGTCTGTCAATTTATTCCCTAAATACACGATAAAAGTTTACGTGTTGGAAGCCATTTTTCAGGGTTTCCTTAATAATCGAAATTAATGCTTTTCAGTCAGTCGTGACGATCGTATTTAATTGTAATGAGTGTTTCCTTAAATCTGAAAAACATTTAGGCCTCCATGAGATTAATAAATACATTTACTTGGGTGACCAGTTTCGATCGTCAAGCGATCATCATCAGATTCTCTACACATAGGCTATTAAATCTATGTTTACAAGTATGTGGATGATTGTATTTACAATATGTAGGCTACATTTATTTAGTTACAGCAGTTATTATAAACTAGCGCAACTTGTCAAGCTTTGTTAGTTATATGTGATTCTTTATGTTAAGATATTGCTAGTGGTTTGCTTCTTTAGTGTGATATCTGTCATTGTTAGTGAATGGTCAGGTTGGAATTGATTATGAATTTAGCTTATTGTTTGAGTGATGTGGGATCCATTCTCGCGAAACTGCTAGCACTTCCACTGGTTACACTGAACTGCACGGAAATTCCTTGTGCACGTGCTACATCATTATCTCTTCCCTCTCATTGGGCTATTCCCGTATTCCAGTCTATGTTGTAAATATAGTAAATACCATCACCCACATACTTTTAAACATAGAATTAACGGTCTAATTGTAAAAGATCTGATGATGATCGCTTGACGATTGAAACTGGTCACCCAAGAATTTATGTATTAATCTCATGTAAATTATTTCAGGTTTAAGGAAACACCCATTACAATTTGGCACAACTGTGCATATGCCATACGAGACATTGCAATGCCATTAGGCCAATAGTTTAAATAGGAGCGGTTGATTTATAACAATAACGAAATAGACAGATAATTTCAATACTGAGATTGTCCATAATAACAATTCAATAAACAACAGGAAACATACTTATTCCACATTAATAATAAAAGTAATAACGCAACAACCACAGAAGTGTAATATACTGTTTGTAAATAGTTGACACGTTACACACGTGTTTTACAAACGTATGTAATATAAATTGTGTATATATTTAGTTGTGTTTAACTGTGATTCATAAACATCATATACTGTACTCGTTAAGCCTGAGTGAGCAGGATCTGGGGATGAACGCGTAACGTTCGAAACATGTCATCCAATTAAGTAGGTATTTGTACATAACAGAGTGTTAGATTGTAGGGTATGTAAATACTTGTTTCCCGCCTAATGTAATTGGGCACAATTCGTGTTGACCGACTGAAAAGCTTCCTTTATTAGCATCAATTTCGACACTGTAAAAGATTTACGAATAATAAACTTCAACCCTCAAAGCAAGCAAGCAAGCAAGCAAGCTTGTAGTTTTACGTGACTTCTAACTTTACGATCATAAGCCAAAGGGCCTCCTCCAAATCTGTGGATGTAACTTTTGATTTCTTAATTCCTACATGCATTAACCAGCAATCGAACCCGCTCCATCTTGCTGAGGAGCAAGCAGCTAGAGCAGCACTCCTTCCCCCTCCCCACTATTAAAACGTGAACTCTATATTTTCTGAATCAGCACATCATTATTAAAAAATACTTCTTTGTTTCTGCTATGCTATTGTATGAAACCTGTCAGCGACGGGCACGCGCAGTCTGTACGAAATGATCCACGTCATTGGTCTCACCCGAACTTTGAAAATTCTTCACTTCGATCTAGGCGCTCCAATGTTTAAATGGGGTCTGAAGATAATCGCTTGACCGAACGAAACATTCTTCCAAGGTAACAAGTGTAGGCCTATTTTGGTTTTTATATATTCCTGTAAGATTCTTGCCAAAATATTCTGTCCAACCAAGCTAAGAATATAATAATTGCCAAATTCACTATTACTCTAGGGGCAGATGACCTCATAGTTCCTCCCCTTAAAACCTCAATAACTAACTAACTTACTGTTACTTCAATTGTTTCTTTTATCTCTGGATCATCACCATTAATAAAACCGGGTGAGTTAGCCGTGGTCGTTACGGCATGACTGCTGGCAGTCGCTCACATCCGGGAGGCGAGGAGGTTCGAATCCCCCCGCCGGCAACCTTGAAGATGGTCTTCTGTGGTTTCCCATCTTCCTTCCAGGCAAATGCCGGGGTTGGTCCCTAACTATAGGCCACAGCCACTACCTTCCAACTCCTCGTCCTTCCATTCCAACTTTCCTCCCCAACGGTACTTGTAGCTCACCCATTGGGTGTCCGTCTCGAAGCAGCTACAAAACTGGCGAGCCGAACATGTCCTCGGACACTCCCGGCACTAAAAGCCATACGCTAAACGAAACATAACTAAATTTCCCAATGTGTGTATCTAAATTTGTCCTTTTAATTGACGTTATAGCTGACTCATCCATTTTCCACTACTTCTTTAACACAAGAGACATGCCACCCCTTTGCTCAGAAAAAAAAACAACAAAAAAAAACAACAACAACAAAAACATCGAGACATGAGTATGCTCAGTCTGTGGAACTAGCCGATTCAACGTCCATCGATGACATATAACACACTTGATACGCAGCAGCAGTCGTGTTTCACAGCTGCAATAGGGAGATGCAAGGTTCGAATCCCAGCTCAAACAGTGGTCAGCCTATGTGTGATTTTTAACCAGGGTATTCCACACTCTCTCCAGGTCAGGTTGCTACATTATTTCAAATCTTTGGGCAGCTACCCCAACCCTTAACCCTAGCAATTATAATTACACTACTCCAGGCACAACAGAAACACTGGTTATTCATTCATTCATTCATTCATTTATTTATTTGCAATTGGGGGTGTGTCCCCCGGTGGCAAATTGGGTATGCATAACAAATACATAATTATACATAACAATTCAATAACAATTAACAATTAAACTGGAGTATTTACACAAATCGTCAGTCTTTTCTTAAACACACCTATATATTTGGGAAATTCCAAATACACCCAAGTACACGGGGCTGATGACCAGCAAGTCCAGAGCCCCTAAATGAATTAACAACAACTTGAGCAGTAGAGAACATAGGCTGGGTCTCTACATTATCCCGTCTTCGTTTTAAGCGATATGGAGAAGTGAAATACATTCTTTATGGGTTAACAGTTCAACAGAATAATCCCATCTAAGCGAAATTTTACCCAGAACCTCTTTAGATAAAATCTGTCAATCCTGAGACTCCATTTAGAATACAACAGTCTGCTAGCACCTACGACAAATTCCAAGGCTTGCGACCCTTGACCTAGCATGGCGTGGGTCGCTTGCATGTGTCCTGCGTCGAATGACAATGAAGCAATAGACCTAGTTAGCAACATCTGTCCTGAATAGCACCTCATTTATGAGTTCACGTCTCACCAGCATTTTACTCAGCACCACGTCAAACATAAGAAGAATTTAGACACTGACTCGAATTATATACCATTCTTATCAAAATTAACTTAATTACTGACAGCGGTAGTTACATACTCGGTAAGGCTCAGCGCTAGGTCACGAAGTCAAGCTATCTGCCGACTCGGTAGACGTGGGTTCGAACCCCACCGTTGGCCGTCCTTGAAGTGGTTTTCCATGGTCTCCCATTTCCAACTCCAGGCAAATGCCTGGACGGTACCTTCTAATAGACCACGGCCGCTTCCATCTCCTTACCCAATTCGAGTCATCTTCATCTCCCATGTCTCCCCTCACGAGGTTGGCGTCAGGAAGGGCATTCGGCCGTAAAAGCCAGCCGCCACATTGAACTTAATCACATCTCATCCCCGACCCAGTTGAAACGGCGATAATAAGGGGCAGACATACATTATTAAAATTAATTAAATAAGCCACGGGCACTCCCGAAGTTCATTGATCATCACTCATTTCATTTCTATTGAGTTTGCATCAGGAAGGGTATCCGACCGCAAAAATCAACCACTGGTTTAAAGTAAGAATATTTTTATAATCATACAATTTACATTCTTGTTTGAGCCACGCATTGTTAAAATTACTTCTGTGCTATTGTGAATTTTGAACCCTTCTCGTTCATTCTACAAACGACAATATTACATTGTGCCCAAATATAAACGTTTCTGAAGAAGAAGAAAAAAAAAAGATTGTGGGGATCATGGAATTTGCAAAGGTGGAAAAGTCTGGGAAATACTGGTTTACATTTTCCAGCCTTTGCGAATGTTTGGAGCAGTCCACATAGCAGGAATGAGTTGTAACTACCTAGGTAGCCTACCGTATATCCACAATGGATCCACAGCTAGCTCTAGTACGACCAGGACTAACACTAGGCATCTTGGAGGTTAGAGTGGTAGGAATGTAGTTAATATTATTGTACGTTGAGGCATGATGACGTACAGGTTTGATTCCCGGTTCATGCATGTTAGATTTTGTAGGCAAAATGTCACGTCAAATGTTTCGGAATCCATGTAAAATTGAGGTCCCATGACTTTCAGTCGCGAGGTCCAACAATCACGTAAAAACAACAACAGGCTTCCTTTTCTTTCAGAATCGTAACAGTTGAGTCTCAAGGATTATCGATACTGTACTCGTAGACTACTGCATGCCCAGTGCATGAAACTGGTCTTACATCCCCTCATGTTTTCTACGTAGTTGACAGCATCAAACTTAGACTGAAATCGGAGAAGGGGAGGAAGAGACGACAGTGGGGCGTGGCTCTCACACATCACATCCTTCCTGATTGATTGCATTATGACAAAAAGGCGACACACCATAACATAAAACAGGGTTCGTAAACATTTATATATTTAACATTCCGTAGCTGACCAACCAGAGTAGTTGCGCGCGCTAAGATGCAAGACCAAGGAGGCCGTAATTCAACTCCAGATGAATGCCGGAACGATATCTTCTAAAAAATACCACGGCCACCTTCTTCCAACGCCTTGCGACGCTTCGTTCATCTTCATTCATTTCATGTCTAAATTCCTCTGATGAGGTGGCTAGCCTTCTTGGCTGTCACCACAGGGGCCCGGGTTCGCTTTCCTGCTCTGCCAAGAAATTCAATTTCTTTGGTCTGAGGCTGGAACGGCGTACACTCAGTCTTGAGTGGAAAAACTGAGAAGAGACGGGTTCGATTCCTACTTCAGCCATTCTGGAAATGGTTTTCCTTGGTTTCCCACTTCTACTCCAGGTAAATGCCAGGATGGTTCCTAACTTAAGGCCATGGCCGCCTTCTTCTCAATCGTCATCTGAATTACAAATACACACACTAATACAGCCATCACAACAACACAGGTTATCAGACAAATTCCACACACACACACACACCCAAGTACACAGGGCTAGTTGACCACGATGTCGCAAATCCCCCAAATGAATCAACAACAACATGTATTAATATATAAGAAGAGGCCATTTGATAACCGGAGCGCAGTGGGCAGGAACCAAGAATGTAGGACACAAATGATTCCTGTTACTGTATATAAACGCGTACAGGTATTTGTATAGTATAATTAAATAGCATGTAATGAAACACCAAGCATAAAAATTAAACAAACATTGGCAGGCAAAAGAAGCAACCGTGATGGGATTCGAATCACCAAGATTCCTTATCTTCAATATGTGTAAAGCACGCTAGTCCCTAGACCACCATCACTCATTTAAAATATTGCTATGTAATGAGTCTTCATTGCATAATTTTCTGATACGGTACCTAATGTCTCCAAGTATTTGTCTTTGATAATTTCGTACGAAATCCATCTGTAATAGCTGTACTGCTATTATGATTATACATTCTTAGGTTTATTTGTAAGTATCTACCAGCCGCGGTGGCCGAGAGCGCTAAAGCGCTACCTCGTGCCTCACTGGCATCGGGAGAGCGTGGGTTCGAATCCCACCTCGGCCGTCCTGAAAATGGTTTTTGTGTTTCCCATTTTCACCACCAGGACGGTTCCTTTCAATAGGTCCACGGCCGATTTCTTTCCAATAACCCTTCCCTGACCCATTTCCTGAAAAGACAGTACATGGCCACTGGCTGCATTAATAACATTATGTGGAAGTATCTCGCTGGAAATCAGACAGTTGTCAACCATTACATCACTGAGGCGCTGTGTACCATCTGCAGGTTAAAAGTGGAACTTCTGTCTCGGATTGACTTTGAAGAAATGAATATTCACAATTATTTCCATACACGGATGACATAAGCAAGTAAGTTGGGACTCAATCGATAATAAATTACAGTTTAAAACAACAAACGTTGTCAGATATTTCAGTTTTAGTAAAACGTGAAGTCGCCTCCGTTCGTAGCGGTCAGCACGGTTAGCTGCCGCCCCGGAGGTCCTGGGTTCGATTCCCGGCTCTGCCACGAAATTTGAAAAGTGGTACGAGGACTGGAACGGGGCCTACTCAGCCTCGGGTGGTCCAAATGAGTAGAGGGGGTTCGATTCCCAACTCAGCCATCCTCGAAGTGGTTTTCCGTGGTTTCCCACTTCGTCTTCGGGCAAATGCCGGGATGGTACCTTCTTCAAGGCCACGGCCGCCTCCTTCCCTCTTCCTTGCCTATCCATCCTGACCATCCATTACCTTCCCTCATGAGGCCCCTGTTCGCTTTGCAGGTGAGGCCGCCTGGGCGAGGTGCCAATCACACCTCACCAGTTGTATCCACTCCGATTAGATGTTCCCAGCTCTAGGACACTGCCCGTAGAGGCGGTAGTGGTGAGTTCCCTCGCTGAGTCCGTGGGTTCCACCAACCTGGAGGGTAAACGACTAAGAACAGAAGAGAAGAAGAAAGAAAACGTGAAATGTGACCTTGATGAAATGAATATTCGCAATTATTTTAATACACGGATTACATAAGCAAGTAAGTTGGGACTCAATCGATAATGCGTCCCGTGCATTACATTTTAAAGCAACAAACGTTATCGGAGCGCAAATACTTCCCAAGATATTTCAGTTTTAGTAAAAGGTTAAATGTCTACCTGACTGTTTTAATATATAAGATTATTATTATAAGTTAGAGTAGTCTGTTTCATGTCAAGATTCGGAACAAAGCTAAATCTAAAAACTAGTGTATTTACTACGGAAGTGGCGATTGTCTGAGTCTGAATTATTGAATTGGAGTGTGCATATGTAATGTATGGGAGTTTGAAGATGGTTTTCTGTGGTTTCCCATCTTCCTTCCAGGCAAATGCCAGGGTTGGTCCCTAACTATTGGCCACAGCCGCTATCTTCCAACTCCTCGTCCTTACACGCACACTTTCCTCCCCAGACAACACTCCACACGCGACGGTACTTGTAGCTCACCCCATGGGTGTCCGCATAGAAGCAGCTACTAACTCTGGCGAGTCGAACATGTCCTCGGACACTCCCGGCACTAAAACCATACGCTAAAAAAAATGTATGGGAGTTAAGATCCCAGCATTTTCCCAGAATAAGTGTGAGGAGAACCCTAGATGGAAACGTAATTTCCACACATCGCTTACCACGACCATGATGGGGAGCTGCATCAAGTCCGGAGATCTGAGGTTTGAATCCCGGCGCTGACAGTGACTATCCTGATTGTGGTTTTCTCCGTGCTTTTCCACACTCTCTCCAGGCAAATGCCGGAATAGTACCGTATTTCAAATCCTGGGGTACCTATCCCATCCCGACCCTAATAATTACAGTTACAAACTCTATTACAGTCACCCAACAACTTTTAAAATCTAAATCACCCATGGCTAATTATCATGCGCGACTATTAAAATATAAATCACGAAACCTATTTTTACATTCAATCCAAACCATCGGACGTGGCATTTCACCACGAAAATATCACATGCATTAACCGGGAATCGAACCCGGTCCACCCTGGTGAGAGGCAAGCAGCTTGACCACTGCACCATCACGCCCACTAAAGATCAGTTAATGTTAACCAAATTATGTGAGTGAGGTGTATTAATCTCAGACGTTAGTGATATAAAAAAAAACAACGACATATAATTAGCAAATCTAAGCTGGAAACTGGACAATGAATAATCAATCTATCACCATTTTACCTCGTGTCCTGGGGGCACTTGAGGTCATCACTGTTAATAGTTCACACTGCTACCGTCATGTAGGAAACTTGGTGATAAGCTAAGAACTGCTTCAGATCCATTGAGGTCACCACTTACTCAATTATCGCCGAATACCACTTAGGAAGTTGTTCAACAGCTCGAGCGACCACTTCAAACTTCAATAATTATAAGTCATCTCGCGAGCGTTGCATTGAGCTCATGAGTATTTATTAGCGCTGTACTTAAATAAACAATGCACTGAAGTCTCAATGAGAGGACTACGTATATTACTTGCCAATCTATACTAATATAATAAAGCTGAAGAGTGAGTTTGTTTGTTTGTGTGTTTAAACGCGCTAATCTCTGGAACTACCAGTCGGATCCAAAAAATTCTTTTTGTATATGATAGCCAGATTCAAGAGGAATAGTTAAGGCGATGTAGCATTAGGCTACAACTCTCAGGTAACCTTAAAGATTGATTTTTGTTCAGTACGTCGGAAGAACAAGCGCTCCCGAACAGCTTCTATAATGCCAAGGTCTATTGTTGCCTGTCAATGGGGACTGCATCACGTCGCACAGTGGTCCTTTTGCACTATCTGGGCGCTCAAAATGTTAAAAATAAATGTTAAGTATTTTCATGATTTATGACGTTTTCAGTATCAGTAATGTCCGATGACCTCAGAACTGTGCCTATATGTCATATTTGTTCACCCCCTGGAGAGTGAGAGACCGCTGAATTAGATGTTTTTTATTGCATCCTCAGCTGGAAGCAGAGCTTATTTGTGTTTTAATCTTCTGCTTGTAAGGACGTGTTTGTTAAGCTATCTTCACCGTTTGCCACTGGATATGACTAACCAGGGTATGCTCTTTCTTGATTAAATTTGCAAAATCGTATACAAATTGCTGTGTTTATGTGATAAACGTTTGAAAATAGTGACTTTTAAAATATATTTTATCCTTCTTCTATGGGTTTTTAGTCCCGGAAATTCGCAATTGTCAACCATTGTTGAAATTCTTATCATTAGACTATAGCCTATATCCTATTGTGTTGTCTGTATAAAAACCGCTTGCTACTTTTTGCAACTTTCGCTTTTTTCCTCCTTTTAGTGCTGTCGAAAGGAATTTTGCGGAAAGATCTTTTCGATGTTTGGCGCCATGCAAGTGGGGAAGTGAAATAAAGTGATCTCTTACTAAACCATTTGATAGAAAATACTAATCTGAAAACCCTTGGACAGTCTGTTAAAGATATTGTTAGAAAAAAAACTTATTAATTTTTCCGCTCAATTAACAAAAAAGTGGGTTGCAAGTCACAGGACATTAAGCAAGTATTTTGTTGTCCTAATTTTTCTTCAATCGAATAGATGTGTGGTACTTCAGTTTTATTCTGTACACCCCTGAAAAAACATATATTGTGTTAGTTAATTCCTTCCCTTCTTAAGCTTCGTTGCACCACACGTTTAGCTATGATAAGAACCAGATGGAAGGAACGGCATGTGTTTCGCCTGACTCATGAAATTGCATTTCAGTGACGAGTTAATTTATTAGTGTCTTGACCAGAGATATAGAGATTGTGAGGACAAGGGAGATTAAATATGTTTTGTGTACTCATGCACAGTATTTTATTATGGTCACTAAAAGAGTTCAATTGTTATTACTGTACCTACACATCAAATACTATTTTTAATGTAATGCATTCTCAAATGAAAATTAGCTTATTGTGGCATAATATCTGTAATAGTTCAATTAAAATATCTATGGATTGTAAGCAGCTAGGAGTCCAACATAGCAAACAAATTGTTGCTGATTTTTTAAATCTGGAGTATTTTTCAAAAATCTGGAGTCTCAAAATCACCTACGCTCAGTAGCATTGAGGAAAGCCTTCATCCAGTTGAACATTATTAATATTATTTTTATTATTAAGACAAGTTAAACCTCAATTCTTATAAATAAGAATAAGGAAAATGTTTAACATACTTTTGAACAGTTATTTTAAGGTTTATAGACCTTTTCCACATGCAAAGGAATTTTGCGCGGCCAGATGGCTAAAAGGACCACTGTGCGTCGCCCCTACCAGTGTTCTGGTGCAAAATTGCGAGCTGCGTATAAATTGCAGTCACGGGGAATAATTAGTGTAAAAATATTTCTTAGGCCCCTTAAAACAGTTATCATGACAATAGTATGCCTCTGTATAAGGGCGATGGTGTTGGTGCAGTATACTGAGGTTATCAGCTGCAATAAGCGTTGGTGCTTTCCGATCCTTATCCTTGAGCACTCCAGTTCTGTAGTAGTATTTATTATCACCCATAAAACAAATAAATCCACTGGGCGAAACCGGGAACTACTGCTAGTAGGCTATATTTATGGGCGGAGGGAGTAACAGTGGCGATAGGGGGTAGGTTTTATAGAGGCCACAATATATATATTCTTCTTGATCAGATCATCGGAAATATATATATTTTTACATTCGAATTGAGCCACTGTGGACTACGAGTTAACAATCAATATCATTTCCTGTGTATTGCTCTTGTTCGTCTGCCAGCTTTAA
The DNA here is from genome assembly GCA_946902985.2 of Meconema thalassinum. Lineage (NCBI taxonomy): Eukaryota > Metazoa > Arthropoda > Insecta > Orthoptera > Tettigoniidae > Meconema > Meconema thalassinum. The sequence goes on along the minus strand of OX336389.2, from coordinate 939,421,058 downwards.
TGTCCTGCCAGTAGTCTATCTCTTGAGCCCATCACTCAGTGCCTTCTTCCGATTTTCTGAAAGGGGTCCCCTCCGCTTTGTGGGTTCTGTCTGCCCCTACCTAAAAACCCCGGTAGTTTTTGATAATTTGTCTAAATTTATTCCTGTTCAGAATTTTGTCTTCAGGAATACGATTTCTGTAAGATCTTTATTATATTCTTGGAACCATCCTAATATTTGTTGCCTTTGGTTTCACGAAATTCCAACTTTCTTTGTCAGTCGATCATCGGATATTCTGAAGATGTGCCTAGAATAACAAGCTTTTCTTTTTCATTGTTGACGTGATTGGTTCTATCTTTCTGTACAACTCTTCATTTAATTTCAAACGTAAGTGTACGTCAACTCATCTGTTGCCTAAAACCCTTTTTATATAGGCTATCATGTGTTCTCTTTTGACTATCTGGTCGACCAGTCCTAGTCTGTTCAATAGTCGAAGTCTCTGAAGCATATAATCCTTCAGGGTTGACAACCGTGATTTTTATTAAGAATTTCATCGTTTAAATGCAATATAAAGTATACAGGGTGAACCACAACTCCACCGACATTCTTCTTTCTGTGAAAATACCTTCACAAAAGTGAAAAAGCATGTAATATGAAGAAAAAATAAAAATAAAATAAAATAATAATAATAATAATGTACGAAACAAAATAGTGTAGTGGCTAGCATTCTGGGCAATCACCCCGGAGATCTGGGTTCGATTCCCGACTCTGCTAAGAAACCTAAATTCTGGTCTGAGGGTTGGAACTAGGTACACTCCACCTCGTGAGGCAAAACGGAGAAGAGGAGGGTTCGATTCCCATCTCAGCCATCTCAGAAGTGGTTTTCCGTCCTCCCCCCCCCCCCTCTCCCACCGCCACTTCTACTCCAGGCAAATGCTGGGATGGTTCCTAACTTGGCCATCTCCTCCCAAATCCTCATCTAAATTACAAATACACACACTAATACAGACTTCACATTAACACAGATTATCAGACAAATTCCACACACACCCAAGTACATTGGGCTAAATGACCATGAAGTCGTAAATCCCCTAAAACAATCAACAACAACAAAATACAGAGTATTGCAACAATTCTCCGACGAAACACGCACGTCACAAATGCAGAGCTGTTCCCTTGCAGATGCGTGTTTCGTCAGAGGATTGTTGCATTACTTTTGTGTTGTACGTTTCGGTTATTGCATATTACAGACTTCTCACTGTTGAGAGGTTATTTTGACAGAAACAAGGATGATTCGGGAAACAAACGGAAAAAGTCATAATTACATTATTATTCTGTAACGAGCCACCGGAGACCACGGGTTCTCACATCAAAACACTCCGAGAGCTTATCGGCGGAGTTCTAGTTCACCATGTATACATTATGAGTGAACAATGCTATGAGCCCATCGTTTGAAACAAAATCCACTGCGTAATTAAATAGATTTTCACGATTACTCAGAGCACCCCTTTACAGGCCGAAGGATTGTTTGCGAACACCTATTATAGCCACATTGCAGTCGGCACTAGATCCTGTTACAATACTCAGTTTCCTGGCCTTTTCTTTTTCAACTTTATAATTACTCAGGAATCTTAACAAACTTGAAAATTAGGAACAGATGACATCGCTATTCCACCCCATATAACAACCCTCACCACCACCAATCTTCAAACTTATACCGTAAGTGGGTTCTGAAATGGCGACATTGTTATCCTTCACACAGAGCCATTTTAAGCCGAGTAAAATGTAAATCGTCATAAGGTGCTACTGATGGAATAGAGAATATTTTTTTGATGAATAACATGACTTATAACTAGAGCCCTGCGCGGATAAACATAACTTTATCCGCATCCGCATGTTTGTTATTCGAATCTATTGGCATTACTATAATATTTTAATTAGATAAAGTACAACGCATTAAAGAACACATTTACACATTTGAGGAGATAGTCGTTTCTTTAGGCTTTGTATGTCAAGTACTATGTTTAAAATGAATGTTATACAGCCAGAATTGCAACCCTTTTCAATTCGGAGTGTTAATTATGCTTAATGGCGTAATTTGAATGAGATTAGCTTTTAATAATCTTACATTTGTCATGAAAGAAACATAACGGAAAAAATATGGTATGTCATCTTATAAACATCCGGGTCCTAGTAATGAAATTCAACAAGTTCGGATTGTATTCTAAAAGCTATCCGCAAATTTACTCGAAACATTATCCGCAGCTTATCCGCTATCCGTAGAGCCATGCAAACTATATCCGCATGGCGACAAATGTTGTGGATATCCGCGGGTTTATCTGCGCATATCCGCATCCGCGCAGGGGTTTACTTACAGTCAAACCTCGCTCTGTCAATAATTCCTAGACATAGTTGTCCAAGCATATTGGAGGAATAATAAAGTTCTACTTCAGGCGTTCTCAACCTGGTACTCGCGAGCCAAAGCTCCCCTGAGATCCATTCTTCAATGCAAATGCTGCACGAACCAGATTAGGCTAATAGTGTTTGCATTACAAGTTTTGACAGTCAGAAATTTTACCAGTTTGTGAAATATAAATAATTGGGCATCCCTATTTTTATAAGTCACACGAAAAATGACGATTCCACTCAACTGTCCATACGTAAATCTTACCTGCATGAGTCATGCAAGCAGTTGCAGCATGCCTGGTGAGTGGTGAATCCCTAGTTATCCAAGCACTTCTGAGGGAGAGAGAGATACGATAAGGAAAGAGACGCATGTTTATTGCTTCATAATTATAATGATTGCCTGTCTACCCCTTATTATTTCCGTTTATCAACGGGCCGGATGCCCTTCCTGACGCCAACCTCATGAGAGGAGTTTATGAGAGATGAAATGAATGAAGTTGAATGAAACTGGGCAAGGATGTGAAGGAAGCGGCCGTGGTCTGTCTAGTGATGTGGGCCGGGAAAATGCCCAGTGGGCAGGACATCTATAAATGGGCATTTATCCGGGCATTTGCCCAAAGCAGTTTTAAGCGCCCAAAATCTGGGCATTTAAAAAACTTTTTTTGGTCTTTTTACTACTTGCGATTGTTACTAGAACTTCTAAAACATAATAAAAACCATTAATTAAAGGTACATTTCGTGGATAAACTAGTAATGCCCGAATATTCATTCATTCGTTTATTTGCAATTGGGGGTGTGTCCCCCGGTGGCAAAATAGATATACATAACAAATAAATAATCGTACATAACAATTCAATAACAATTAAACTGGAGTATTTACACAAATAGTCAGTCTTTTCTTAAACACATCTATATGTTTGGGAAAAGGCTCTAAGACTGCGGCAGGTAGAGAGTTCCAGTTATCAATGGCACGGTTTACGAAATAATATTTACCATAAATTGTTCGCTGTGGTCGGCCCTTAACTTTGAAAGGATGATCGCTCCTACCCATGTAAGTAGGCTTTTCCATACGTTTGCTAAGCTCACCCCATGCTGGTTGATTTGTATACGTGTTGTACATAGCGCAGAGTGTAGATTTCATCCTCCTAGCCTCAAGTGATTCCCACCCAAGTTTCTTTAACATACGGCTCACACTGCTCCTGGGATTAAAGTCACTGAGCACAAATCTAGCGGCCTTCTTTGTACCATTTCCAACTCATTTATGAGCCCTACTTGATATGGATCCCAAACCGCCGAGGCGTATTCCAGAATAGGTCTTACAAGTGACAAATATCCTAATTCTTTAGCAGAGGTACTACTTCCTTTTAATACCCTCATTACAAAGTGCAGGGATTTGTAAGCTTTAGAAACTACACATCCTATATGACTACTCCATTTCATATCATTTCTTACGTGAACGCCCAAATATTTGCAAGAATCTTCTTCTACAAGTATTTCCGAGCCAATGTTATATTGAAAATCTTGCCTTCGCACTTTCCCTATTTTTATTAGACTACATTTTCTTGTGTTTATTTTCATTTTATTTTCAATCGCCCACTTATAGACCAGGTTCAGGTCATCTTGAAGTACTGCATTGTCTTGTGAGTCATGTATCTTTCGATATATTACACAATCATCCGCAAACAATCGACAGTCACTGCGAATCCCATTTGGTAAGTCATTTATAAACGCCAAAAATAACAAAGTTCCGATTACGCTGCCCTGAGGGATACCCGACGTTACGGTAATTTCATCCGACAATCGGCCTTCAACTTTCACTTTCTGGGAACGACCCGTCAAAAATTCTTGGATCCATAAAATTACTCTTCTATCAATCTTCGTCGAAGCTAATTTATGGAGTAGCATGTCATGCGGCACGACATCAAATGCCTTCGCAAAATCTATAACTACGGCATCGACGGAAACTCCATCGTCTAACGATTCGCTAATATCTTGAAAAAGTGATAGCATCTGACTCTCGCATGAGTAACCTTTCCGAAATCCATGTTGCCTATCATTAAACCATGATAATGTTTCCCACTGTTCCCTCAAGTAGTCGCAAATATTGCTAATAATAATTTACTTATCCTGTTTCAATGATGTCAATAACATCTAAATGGGAATTAAGTATATCTGGTTTGAATAAAACATTGTATTACTGAGTTAGGCCTGCAGGCCTACTCATCTGAATGTAGGAAATGTAGGGGCACCTGTTACATCTGCTGCCACAGAGCGGACCTTTGGCAGTTTTGGTTGGATTCATAGTAAAAAAAAGAAACAGACTTGCATCTGAGAGGGTTGCCAAGTTGACTTATGTAGCCTACAATTGGAAGCCGATGAATGGGGAGAATGGAACATCTAAGCGTAAGACCGACAAAATAACTGAAGAGACTCGTCAGAGTAATCCAGAACAAGGAGAGGAAACCCCAACACCCAGTCAAGATCGAATTACAGGCCTAGAGGAAGATTCAGAACTGTCAGAAGAATCTCAGCCAGAAAGTTCAATAGAAAGAAGTGATGAAGAGGATACAGAAACAGAAGAAAGTGATTAAGATACCCAAGAACACAAAACATTCATTCATTTATTATTAATTTCATATTTAAATATATGTAGTCTGCTGTACCTCATGTCCTCATTTGTTTCATTTTTAACTTATACAGTTAATGTAATAGCATACATTATGTATTCAGTATTAGTCATTTGTCAGTAAAATATCAAACTCATTAATAAAGATGTGTTGATGCGTTAAGTGAATTATTTTCCCCCAATTACACAATCAACATTCATAGGCATACGCATAATTATTATGTATAAAAATCCACTCGAGTTGAGAGGCTACAGAAAAATATTAGGACTACTTAACTACTTTTCCATCAATATATATTAAATGATTTTGTATATTAAATATGTATACTGTTTACATATATATACCTGTTTGTATGGATAAATATACTGTATAGAATACGTATATGTAGATACATATATGGCTAAAACAATATTTATTTAAACGTATTATGAATATGTTTTTAAAAGAGGTAAATGTCCAAAATGCCTGGGCATTTATGGGTTTTGGGCATTTGTCTGGGCATTTGCCCCGACTTATAAATGCCCAGGCATTTTACATCACTAGGTCTGTCAGAAGGTACCGTCTCAGCATTTGCCTGAAGTTGAAAATGGGAAACCACGGAAAACCCTTCTCAAGGACGGCCAACGGTGGGGCTTGAACTCACGTCTACCGAGTAGGCGGGGAGCTTGGCCCCGTGGCCTAACGCTGCGCTTTAGCGAGTATAACTACCGTTGTCTGTCATAATGAAAATGAAAATCCACAGCCTGCTTCCAGTCTTCGACCGGGTCAGGAATGGAATGAATGAAGCCCCCATCTAGCGGCGAGGATATGAACTGTGCCGGCTGCCGAGGCCTGACGCACTCCTCTGGGGCAATGATTACATGAATGACAGATGAAATGAAATGATAGTGGAGAGTGTTGCTGGAATGAAATGTTGACAGGGAAAACCGGAGTACCCGGAGAAAAACCTGTCTGCCTCCGTTTTGTCCAGCACAGATCTCACATGGAGTGACCGAGATTTGAACCACGGACCCAGCGGTGAGAGGCCGGCGTGCTGCCGCCTAAGCCACGGAGGCTCCGTCTGTCATAATAATCATTATTTATATTCATTAATTACATTATTATTATATTCGATTTAATGGTGCTTGGGTACTTGGTTTGGCATGAGGGTAGTGCTCACAGAATCAAAAATGTTGAGAACATACAACCATAGTTCTTAAGAAGGTAATTTAATGTAAACTTACCTTCCATAGGTTTGCCCACGTTGGACCACCGGATCCCGTAAAATCCCCGAAGTTAAGCAACATTGGGCGTGAATCATAATCGGGGGGACCACTTGCTGTTGACTGGGGGAAGGAAAGGAGGAGCGGTATGGAAATGGCCATACTTGGCACTCAGGCCCTTCTTCTATCTTCCATATACATGAAAAATTAAAAATGTGTCCTGTAAATCGCGATGAAATTACAACAAGTCAATTACATTAGAACCACCAATCCTTTATTAGAAGTAGACAAATACTCATGCCATTACCAGTACGTCACCTAGGCAAGCGATACCACGTGCAGGTGGTTCAACTGAACACATTTTCATGTAATTTTCAGTGTCAATCGGCTGTATAAATGGACACAAATGCGATTTCCAAGCGTGTAAAACTGTGGACACAGACTAGAAATAAAAATAATAAAGATTTAATTACTTTTTGTCGTGTGGTCTCCTGAGAGGCCGAGTGCAGGTCTTTCTAGTCGACGCCCATGGGCGACCTGCGCGTCGGGATGAGAGATGGAATGGATGAAGATGAATGAAACTTAGCAAGGATGTTGAAGGAAGCGGCCGTGGCCTGTCAGCATTTGCCTGGCGTAGAAAATTGGAAACCAAGGAAATCCATTTCAAGGACGGCCGACGGTGGGGCTCGAACCCACGCGCCTACCAAGTCAGCAGAGAGCTTGGCCCCATGTCCTAACGCTGTGCTTTAGCGAGCGTAGCCACTGCTGTCGGTTAAGATTCAAAATAAGAAATAATGAAGTAATGTCTCAAAATGGTATAAGATTTTAAATATATTTCAATAATACTTAAACGAATGGCTGAATGGGTATCCATGACGATCACAGAGACAGATATTTTGTACCGGTGCGAAGATATGTCTCGTTGCCGATAAATCAAGGCCACAGATCGTCAGATCCATTCCCTAAGAACATGCTTCAAAATTTCAGAGATGTGTTCTATGAATTATTATGAATACTAAATATTGTATTGCCAGTTCACTGCAAACCCTCATGCTTTGTGACTGCGCAATTCGTAATTCTACAGCACAGTGACAGGGGCTTGTAAACCGAGAAAGTATTCGGAGGATCATACTGTGGCAGTACGCAATGAGGCCGGTTTCCTGCATGTGGACTGTCTGGGAGGAATGAGTGAGACGTTAAAAACTCTGTAAACTAACCAGTGTAACCGTAGACGGAAGTTCTTTGGCTTCAGGTACTCTGCCTGTGAAGCAAACTGTGTACCCTATACGCCTGTTTTGTCTCAGTCAGTGTTCGCATCCCTACTCTGTGAGATTGTCAGAAAAGGCTGCTTATGTGATGTAAAAAAATTCGTTAGTCTTTGGTAAATAGTCTACTTCAGTGAGGGCCTTCTCTACAGAACGGAACCTCGCAGTGACCGCGCGACGGAACGGCCACTGTGTGTAGCAGCGTGTCGAGCGAGGCACTAGCAATTGCAGCAGCGTAGAGACCAGCTAGTTTAACACATTTACACAGTTTAACGTATTTAATTTAATTCAATAATCATCGTTACTTACTTGAATTTCAGAGTAGTTGCTGGAAATGTTGTCCGTCATTTTCTAGAAACACGATTCACCGACGTAGAAAGTTTTTGTTCACTCGCTGTAATTCATCCTCTGATATTTCGTATCACTCCAGTTAATTCGTTCTCGAGATCCTCCGGAGTACGCGGATTGTTTCTGTGTAGGCCTACCTTTTGTTTGAGAATCCCCCACAAGTAAAAAACGCACGGCGCTGAAACTTACGAACACATTTACTGTAAGACTTCTTCTTGAGAAGATAAGTTTCCACCAGGAAACCATGTTCACTGGATAAGATATGGGCTACAGTGCTTCACCACAAGGAGGCGTGGTGGCCCAGCGGTCAAGCTGTTGGCCTCTCACCAAGGCGGACCGGGTTCGATTCCCGGCCAATGCATGTGAGATTTTCAAAGTGAAATGCCATGTCCTGTGGTTCGGATTCCACGTAAAAAGAAGGTCCCGTCGCTCATGATCGCGAGATTAACGGTCACGTAAGACTACAAACTTCCTTCCTCCCTTTCCTTCACCACAAGTCTTAACTCTCTCAAAGAAGGTATCTTGTCAGCTGCGTGTGTAATATATACTATGACAGCAGCCAGGGCTTCTCGATCTGCTGTTTTGTAATCGATACATGTTACCGTACATGCTAGTTGTCTGGCCGTGATTCGTCTCTATCCTCCCGCCGCGCGGCCCCTGTGAGGTTCCGCCATTAAGAGAAGGACCTCATTGTACACTGTAATACAATCTATCGAAATTGATCGTTCTCAATTTTCTTTTTAAGTGCTTCATCTACATTAACGTAGAAACTCATTGAGCCTTAAATAGGCAATTCGAGCTAAAATAGGCTATCCAAACTAAAATTAATCCCATCATCCTCAAAGGTGCCGAAACACGTAACTCATCCAAATACGGTATCACCACAGTTAATAAAATGTACATTTTTCTAACATATATCACGTCTTGTTGAACATCATATCATCGGTTTCGCCAGAGGAAGAGATAAATACAGTATAACGCTCTGCTCTGTTGACATGCTTTCTATTAAAGTAGGACATAATACTAACCAAGCCTCCCAGCTTACATGACGTTACATAAATACGATAGAATACCTTGCGCCCGAGTAGGGTCTCTTGATCATCATACGCCCTAACACTTACCTTAAATGGGAAGTATTGTGTTAGTAACTTTCTAGTAACATATTTATTTTATTTAGTCAATTTACCCTCTAGGTTGGTGGTTCCCACGGTCTCAGCGAGGGAACTCACCACTACCGCCTCTATGGGCAGTGTCCTGGAGCCTGGAACATCTGGTCGGGAGGGATACAACTGGGGAGGTGTGATCAGCACTTCGCCCAGGCGGCCTCAACTGCAAAGCGAACAGGGGCTTCATGAGGGATGGAAGATTGGGATGGATAGGCGAGGAAGAGGGAAGGAGGCGGCCGTGGCCTTACAGTAGGTACCATCCCGGCATTTGCCCGAAGATGCAGTGGGAAACCACGGAAAACCACTTCGAGGATGGCTGAGGTGGGAATCGAACCCCCTCTACTCATTTGGACCACCCGAGGCTGACCACTTTTCAAATTTCGTGGCAGAGCCGGGAATCGAACCCAGGACCTCCGGGGCGGCAGCTAACCATGCTGACCGTTACGCTATAGTAACATCTTCAACAAATTTAAAGTAGGAGTAAAGATTCAAGAAGAAATAATTTCAACTCTGAGATTTGTTGATCACATTGCCATCTTAACCGATTCACCAGAATGAGTTTTTAAATCCTCCGTCCCGTGGCTCATGTTCTCAAGATTAACGGTCACGTTAAACTACAAGCTTCCTTCCTTTAAATCCTCCGTCTTGAGGAAAGAATTCGTCTGAAAATCAATAAAATTTAATGTAAAACAAAAATAATGGAATGCAGTCGAAAGAGATCAGACCCCCCCCCCCCCAAAAAAAAAAAAAATAATAACCCCTGGCACTACACCCCGTGAAGGGCCTAGGCCTACCAAGCGACCGCTGTCCAGCCATTTGGCCTGCAGATATTGGGGTGATGCATGATCAGCGCATCGGGTCCCCTCGGCCGTTAATCTTGGTTTTCGTGATCGGGGCGCTGCCTCACTGTCAGACAGCTACTCAATTGTCCTCACGAGGCTGAGTGCACCCCGTTCCAGCCCTCACGTCAGTTTCTAAAATTCCTGACGGTGCCGGGAATAGAACCCGGGGCCTCCGGGTGAGAGGCAGACGCGCTACCCCAACACCACATCAGTTACCCCAATTGGCGTCTGATTGGCAGGTGAAGAGCTAAAGGAACTAGGATACTTCTGCAACTTAGGAAGCATAATAACCAGTGATGGACGAAGCAATGAGGATATAAAAAGTAGGTTGGCATAGGCAAGGAAAGTATATCTACAGAGAAGAAATCTGTCGACATCAAATATAGATTTAGTTGGGGAGGAGAAAAATATATTAAAGGTAATCAGCATGAGGAAACAAAATTGGCTTGGTCACTGGATGAGAAGAAATTGTTTACTTATGGATGCAATGTAAGGAACGGTGAATGGTAGAAGACGATTAGGACGGAGAAGATTCCAAATGGTTGACAGTTTAAGGATCGACGCAAAATATGAAACAACAAAGAGAGTAGCAGGAGAAAGGTTTACTTGGAGAGCTGCCATGACCTGTCCTAGGGCAGAGCATTGATGATGATGATGAAGTCATTTTTGAAAGCCTTTTCTGGATCGTGGCGCTCTATGGAAGTGAAACTTGGACTATTGGCGCAGCAGAAAAAAGGAGAATTGAAGCGTTTGAAATGTGGTGGTACATGAGAATGAAGATCAGATGGGTGGATAGAATAACAAATGAAGTGGGTGAGGTTTCTGACGACTGCTAACGAAGAGAAGATATAGGTTGGTAGGACACACACTAAGACACCCAAGAACAGCAAACTTAGTTCTGGAAGTAAGGGTTGAGGACTAGAACTGCAGGAGTAGACCAAGGTTAGGATATGTTAAACACATTATACCTCGGACGTAAGGTGTGATAGCTACCGTATGTAAAGTGCTCAGGACAGGGAGGCTGCATCAAACCAGTCAGAAGACTGAAGACTCAAACAACAACAACTTCTTCATCACAGAGCCTCATTACTGGAGGTCAAAGAGCAATGTAGCATGTTGCGGCTTGTATGCTCAGTTAGCAGGCATATGCCTGATAACAAATAATACTATCATCAGAGAATACAAAACAAAGAAAAAGAAACTAATAAAATATTTCTAAAGAGGAAATATTACTGCAGTATTAAGAGAATGATATGTCCCACTGGCATCGCGGATTGGGCAGGATGTTTTCAGGAAGTGCAGAATATATTTGCTCTCTGTGTGAGCTTTTAGGGAAACCAACGCCAACGTAGTTAAAAACTACTATCCTTTCTCTGTGGAATCAACGCGTATAGTGCCTGCCGCCTCCTGGCAAATCCAACAGTGCTAAATACGTATAAAAGAGCGGTCTGTTCAAACGACGATATATCGTTGTTGGCACTTTAGGCGTAAATACGGAACAACGATATATCGTTGTCTGGCACTCTAAGGGTTAAGAGAATATGTCCCACTGGCATCACGGATTGGGCAGGATGTTTTCAGGAAGTGCAGAATATATTTGCTCTCTGTGTGAGCTTTTAGGGAAACCAACGCCACATCGCCAAGCCAATCCAGTTGGTCCAGAGTTCGACTACGGTGAGCCAAATGATCTTATATTAATTCATCGGCACGTACATTCAAGATTTTCCTGTAACTTAATATTTAGAATCATCTCCACCTTAGTATCTTCGCCGAGCCATAGTAGAGTCAGTAAATTCATTATTTTATTATTATTATTATTATTATTACTATTATTATTATCATCTTTTGTCGCAATTTTCCTGTTTATTTTTTAAAATATAATTAAATTCTATCTTTTATCTGATGCAGTCCTTTTCATCCTTTGTAGTTAGAGATAGCTTTAAGTCATCCCTAATTCCTAAAGCAAGTACCATCCCAGTTAAAGACGGAGTCTCACCACGACTTTGAGTGGCAGAGGTCTCTGGTGCTCTACCAGAGGTGTAAGTGATACATTTTGGTCATTTGAGGTATATCATGACCATGGCGTCCAACACATTATCGTGTCTCGCACGTGATTTATGTAAATAATATGCGTGATGACAATGGCAAGGTAGGATAAGAAAGCGATATACAAAAAGATAGGTTTTCTTTCCTCTAGGTCAGCGTAAAAGAATATTCGGGCAGTAATTATTCTCCAATCCAACCATTGACACGAGGAGCGTCGGAACATATGCCGATAAATCTACTCTTGCTGCATCCGTGCATTTTCAGTTATGTGGGGAGTATTGGGTGAAATATGATTGCAAATATGATGCTGCAAACATCTTCCATCAAAAGCCGCTCAACCTACCTTAAAAATAATTTGAAATGGCATAAAGATATCAGTATTTATTATATTCTCTAATAAATGCTTTGCTGAACTCCTTGGTTCTTGTTCCGGCACTCTTCACATGTTATCAGACAAATTAGGCCTACGCCTACATTTAGACGTTTACAGTACTGTATTGGCAACCAGAGTAGAGGTGATACCAACTTTATGGCAATTTCTGAAAAACTACTAGAGGGCTGGTCCAATTTTGCCCCAACTTTGTAGGAAGAAAGTACACACTATGAACACTGATTTTTACACTTTTATACGCTTTTAGTAGAGCCAACTGTACGCAGGAGGTGATACAAAGGAATGTGAATTTTGAACAAAGAGTACGAAGAAGGAACGCACTTCCAATCGCCAGATGCTTTCAGGGCATCCAACCGTAGGTAGGCCTGAGTCAACTTTGCGGGAGCATTTTAATAACTCTTAAAGGGAAAATCCAATTTTGATAAAATTTGGTGTGAAATCTCGTCTATGCACTCGACTGAAATCTAAAGTCAATAACAATGCTCACAGCAATTAAATTTAGGCTTCTTAGTTATTAACGAAATATTTTCTTCTGGTAGGCTACATACCGGCTTCAGAATGACTGCTGCGGTTCAACATATGCTACTTTTAATGGAATCACTCTTTAAAAGGTTTCTTGAAATCGTTTGGTGAAACATGAAATGTCAGTTCATCTCGGGCAATAAATCACTACATGAATGTGAAGCAACTAGCAGACCAACTTAGATACATCTAATACATTCCTACAGATGCTAAGAAACATTTCTTCAAACAAAACTGTGTCGCGTCGGTACGGCTCCCGCCATTTCGAGGAGCTCAGCGGGGGCAGCTGTCACTTGCACAGTTCCTCATACCTTTTATTTTCCTGCTTCTTATAATTCCATTTACAATATTTCTACAAATGTGTCACGGTCATTCATATTCTTTCCTTTAACTTCCATTGAAGTCTCTTTTATATACACTGGTCAAAACAATTAGGGGATCAGGTGATATATCATACACAAGATACATATGTTATCGTCTTTCATTCAGAGTTCGGTTACAATTGTAATCTGTGTGTGCTACAGTACGATATTGTGCTGTCTCAACTCTTTACTGGAGGTTTACATAGCGTTTACTTAGGGCGAGGCACTATGGGGCTACCATAATACTGAAAAAGTCATTATCGTTGCCCTCTAATATTGTGTGTGATCACCTCGGACGGCCAGGACAGTTGCACACCTGCGTGGCATGGACAGTATGAGGTTATCAATCAGCTCTTGAGGGATATTTGGCCATTCTTCCATGAATGCAATATCCAGCTCGTCAACCGTTGTGGTAGGTGCTGGTCTGGCTGCAATGCGTCTGCCAAGTGTATCCCAGACATGCTCAATCGGGTTTAAGTCCGGCGAACAAGCTGGCCACTCCATTCGTTCAATGCCCTCGTCGTCAAGCATGTTGTTCACCAGTGCAGCTCTGTGGGGACGTGCATTATCGTCCACCAAAATGAACCCATCACCTATGGCACCAGCGTAGGGCACAACAAACGGTTGAAGGATCTCGTCTCGATACCTCTGAGCAGTCAAAGCGCCATTCTGAACGACATAGAGAACCGTACGTCCGCCAATACTGACTCCTGCCCACACCATTCGTCCACCACCATAACATGGTGCTGTTTCCTGCACATACGTCGGATTGTTCCGAGTTCCACGTTCTCTCCAGACGAGGGAATGACGATTGTTCGGCTGAACACAAAATCTTGACTCATCTGTGATCCGAACCCGTTGCCATTCGTTACGACGCCAATCCTGATGTTCCTCCGCCCAGTTTCTGCGGGCTAAACGGTGGCGTGGTTTTAATGGGACACACACCATAGGCCTCTGTGCGTAGAGGCCACTTTCCCGAAGGCGATTTCGGACTGTTTGTGTTGATATTGCGCGTCCTGTTGCCGCCTGGAGGGTGCGTTGCAGCTGAGTTGCATTCAGCCTCCTGTCTCGGCGGGCTGTTAACCGGAGATAACGGTCATCTCTTGCTGATGTTACCCATGGACGAACTCGGCCTGGCCTTCTTTTAACGGTTCCTGTTGAGTGAAATCGCGTCCAGGTGCTGGAAATTACACTTTGGGACACTCCAATAGCTGCAGCCACCTCCCTCTGTGTCTGTCCTGCTTCCAACCTTCCTATGGCTCTCCATGCAATTCCTTCGGGTAAGTCACGTTGTTGTTGCATTGCACTACCTGCTCACTTCACCATCTGAACCCAACTGCTTGTGTCATTCGTTTGGTAGAGTAAACACACGTCCACACCAACCCCCTCTGTAGCAACTTTCTGTTATTACCACTATCTCGGTTGCCGTAATGTGGTTGTATCCACTCCGTAGAACCAACAGAAAGACGTCGAACCATTTTAAGTCATTCTGCCGATGACAGTACGTCAGAACCTAGATATGTCAAATGATCCCCTAATTGTTTTGACCAGTGTACAATCAAGGTTCACATCTTTGCTAGTAAAAGTTTTCCGTAGAAGAAATAGCGCATTTAAATAAACCACTCAAGTTACAGGCTTATCATTTACATCAGAGATCTTTTCTTACCTCTTCACTGTTCACATTTTCTTCATTTACAAGGCCTAATCAGATCCGAAAACTTATATGGAGAGAAACAGCGTGCTATTTGACACGCAGCATTTTGATGTAAGAATGAGTCTATGAGAATATTGAATTAAAATTTAAAAAAGGACTCAACGACTTAGCCGAGCCCATGAATGCAACAGGAAGCCACATTACGTTCGAAGACAGGAAGTTTGAATCCCGGCATTTACAGCGGCCATCCTGAGTATGGCTTTTCTCCAGTTATTTTTTCACACACTCTCCAGGCAAATGCCTGGGCACCTACCTCAATCCTAGTAGTTACAGTTAAAGTGCACCATAACACAGGTTAACAGACAAGCATTCTGGGGTGATAACCAAAGATGTCCTCAACCCCTAATTCAAGCATTAACAACTCAAGAAAACACTAATCACTGGGTGTTTTACAAAAATTTCATAAAAGCAAGCTAAAAAATATTATTCAATTCCCGAAAAGTTGTGAAGGCTGACACAGTGAACATTCAGCATTCAGTCTAATCTAGTAAAAGTATCTGTGAACGAGCAAAGCAAGCTTGTACTATCAAATAGCTTTTAACCTCGACATTTGACTATAAACCATGAGGATTCCTTTTTTAAAATTTGGTTTCATCCAAACCACTGAACGTGAATTTTCACCTCAAAAATCTCAAATTTAACCAGGAATTGAACTCAGCTCACCTTCGTGAGAGGCAAGCAGCTCAATCACTGCACCATCACCCCTCATTTCCATGCGCGGCACCGATCCCCAATATGGAGATATCCTTGAGGCTTCATCCGTGACCACGGTAACTCAAGCGATAAATTGTCCATTAAACTGGGACCTACTGACCCAGTGGTTTAAGGACTGTGATATTTTGGCGTAAACGATAGGCTTATAACTTGCGTGGTGTGTTTAAATGCGCTATTCCCTCAACGGAAAACTGATCCTAGCAAAGATCGTCAATAAGTGTCGTGGCCAAGTAATTAACACCAGCAAATCTAGGTCTCTGTCGTTCTCATTGCGAGTTTCGACCAGGTGTACCAATTTTGTCTCATAAGCAACCTGCCCCTCTGGGATAGCTAACTACGCGCTACTTCCCATTCTTAAGAGCTGCTGATGAGCCCAATTTAGTTGTTGTTGATTATTTCGTGGTTATGCGACATCGTGGTCATGTAGTCCCGTGTACATGGGTGTGTTTCGATATTGGCTGATGACCTGCGTCACTGTGATGTTTGTAGTAGTGTGTGTATTTGTAATTGAGGTAGGATTTGGGTAGGAAGCGGCCGTGGCATTTGTCTGGAGTAGACGTAGACTTCCAGGATGGCTACCAACCTCACAATTTAGTACACAGGACAATACCCAGCAACGTACACGACATAAATTGCAAAATTTGCTGGTGTTCAAGTGTCGCGTCACAAAATCATCCCATAACCAAGTAATTTAACACAAAAAGACACGTTTTTCGAAACACAGGAAGAACTCTTGTGTACACAGTGTACGGACAGATTTGCTTGACGATCACACGTCAGTAGCTACCAAGGTTTTCAATTTGTAATATTCTTGCCACAACGACATATCTGTGTAGCACCTGGTATCTTCAGATCTGTTGCTAGGCTAAATTATATGAGTATGGGGATGATTATTGACGTGTGTGAAATTTATATCAGTTAAATATATATATATATCATATCGTAATCTAACTCGGGTCAGCAATATTTCATTTGATACCTTTATAGCTAATATAACTTTCACACAAATTGATAATAATTTTCATCATATCTTATTCACATAATTTAGCCTAGCAATTGATCTAAAGTTGTTCTTTTCAGTCGGTCAACATGAGTGCACCCAAATTAGATTGGACGGGGAATTACAATTAATTTCCAAAGTGCCTGAAATAAATTACATCAATTATATTTATACACTTAATGGTCTGGCTGCGTGGCTCAGGGGTAACGTTCTCGCTTGCTGAGCCCAAGGTTGCAGGTTCGAAACCTGGCGCAGTCAGCTGGCATTTGAGGGTGCGCAATTGCGAGGGAGCCGTGTCAGTACAGTTACTGGCACGTTAAAGATCCCCTTCGGGGCAAAATTCCGGCACCCCGGCGTCTCTAAAAGCCAGTGTAGTTAAAAGGGACGTAAAACCAATAACATTATTATTATTATTATACACTTAATTAAACACTTCTCACAAAACGGGGGGCTAAATTGAATTATTAGTTTCGTTCGTCAAGTGAACATCATCAGATCCAGCTCACCTAGTCTCAATTTAGGTTAAGTGGATATGTATAACACTTACATTATATACAGCAGATTACATAGGCAACACTAACAAATGCCTTCTAAAATCTCAATATCTGAAGATGTCTGCTTGACGAATGAAATATGTCATCCCGGTAAATAGTTTAATAATTAATTACACGAATATTTTCAGGCAGAGTGTAGTTTTTCACCCACTCTAATTGTGCACAAATACGTGTTGACCGACTGAAAAGGTTTTGAAGTAATAACTTAGTAGAAATAAAGGACGTGGTTTACCGAGAGCTAGTATAGAACTGAATATCGCATGGTAGGTTATGCTTACTCTCCTTCCTTAAATATGTAGGCATAGCTAAGCAAGAGCACAAGCGTTCTGGAGGAGTCAAGTCCATTTACCTCGCATGGTTTCTTTTCAGAAATAAGTGAAGTACAAACGGTTCTATCCATAATTCTAGTATCCCTGTTGGATCTATGGGAGACTGCACACTCAGTATGTCACCTGCATTACAACCTACAACAAACAGCTTTGTCAAATTACGTAGCCTATTATTATCTGGAGTTTTCGTACCTACTACTGTATATGGACTTGGGGTGGTTGTTCCTGTAAAGGGCACGGACCTCACTGCTTTAAATTATTAGGCCTACGTAACACGCCTAGCACTTGTCCATGGCTTCGCATCCACGGAAACTGTTTTCGTGACCATTTATGGAACTGATCAACACTAGAAAACGTATGAAAATGTCTTCACTTACCTGTTACTGGAGAGCTTCTGTATGCACGACTTGTAGTTTGTTGGTATTGTTTCCTGTGCAAATGTAAAGCTATTTATTCGAATTTGCTCTACACACAACTGTTCGCAAGAAAAGCATTCAGTTCTTAGGTTCACACCTGCGTTGCTCAAAGTTTGCCCTTGCGACTTATTCATAGTCATAGCAAAGCAAGCAATTGATGGGTGCTACTGTCTTTCAAAATGGACAATTATTAGGTATTAAGGGAATGCAAGGTATTCACAAATCTCGTCAATATTATGACCCTATTAACATTCCTGGGAAGGGTTTTAAATTTCATGTTTTAAATTCGCCTGTGTTCATGGGATTATGTTGTATCGACGTGTACACTTTCTCGTCTCCAGGAAACATACCTAAAATATACCTGTCAATACCTTTGACTTGATCGCTCTTGGGTGCAAGGATGACTGGTGTTTCGCTTCGATATCTCTATAAATAATTTTAATGAGTTGTTCTAGGTTGAGTACAACTTGGCCAAGTGATACCGAAAGAATAAGCTCCCCATTTGTCTACGGAAACCTGGTGCTCGCAAGAACCACAGTGTTCATTAATAAAATTTGGTGCTCCCGTGATACGAGCCATAAAGTGATCACGAGCACCAGCTCCCCTGATATATATTCTTCAATTCAATTTCTGTTGCAAGAACCGAAATAATAACTTGTGGTTTCATTACAAGTTTTGAAAGTCAGATATTTTATCATTTTGTGAAATACCGTATTTTTAATCTACAGTAAAAATAATTGTACAGCCCTGTTTTATGAGTAACACGAAAGATGCTGATTCGACCCGACTGTCCACACGTAAATGTATCTTATCTGCATAAATTATGCAAGCAGTTGCAGCATGTCTGGTGAGCGGTGAATCCCCTAGCTATTTCAGTACTTCTGAGGGAGAGAAAGATAGGAAAAGGAAAAAGAGGCGCTTGATTGTTGCATTATCATTATTATGAATATTATTATCATTATTATTACATTCGATTTAATGGTGTTCGGGTACTGGTGATCACCGTCTCAAAAAGGCTGAGAACGCCTGCTGTAGATCTCCGCGTGATGTGGGTGGAGCATCATGCTTCTCTTTCCGTCTTCTTCTGAGCTCTTACTTCCCGGATTGAGATAAAACCACGAACAATGAACTTCTGGACGTCCGTACGGACAAGTAGCATAATAGGTTTGCAGTTTTTGCATGTATTCAATTCGAACAGAAAGCCAGACAGTCAAAAAAATGTATCGAGTCTCCACATCATGTATCCTATAGCAATAAAGGAATATAAGTTAACGGACCTACACTACGTTCTTATTATATTAGTAAAATTTTGTTTCATTCAAGAGGTATTGTATGCATGTGAATAATACCTGTTAGCATTTTACTGGGATGTCTGCAGCAGCATGAGTAGGCCTACCTGTAGCTACAGTATTTCAGTGCCACAAGTGAGGAAGGTGTACAGGGACTTGAAATAATGCGCCATCCCGCTATTTATATGATTATTATTATACTGCCTACCATCTCACATTCTTCCTGCAGTGTGACAAATTCCATGGGGAAAACCACATTCGGAATGGCCGAATGGTCAACATGACCCGTGATGAACCGTTCGATATGGAATTTCATAGGTCAGCCGCAGAGTGAAATACGTACTCAAAACATGCTAAAAGACACACACTGAAGGGTCAATGGTCTTTTATCTCCTAAAACTCCACCCAGAAGCCCTCCAATGACGTAAAGCAAATAAAAGCACTGAATATCTGATGATCATTATCAGTTTATCATCGTTATGGAAGTAATTCATTAGCATTTCATATCTCCACGCAGGAGTCCTGTATCAGCACAACCAAGCAACACGTCAATCCCGTAAATAAGAAAACATTGAATGACTTGCCTTCAAATTAGAAAAAAAAAAGTTCATTGCAACTTCACTAAGAATAGTATTGTCTAGACCATAAAGACTTG
This sequence comes from Meconema thalassinum, assembly GCA_946902985.2. NCBI lineage: Eukaryota > Metazoa > Arthropoda > Insecta > Orthoptera > Tettigoniidae > Meconema > Meconema thalassinum. The sequence continues at coordinate 939,401,231 of OX336389.2, read as the reverse complement.
TCATCGACTCCAGGTCCAACGTCAACAAAACCAAATCTGGCAGATATGCCTACATTGTTTTATTTCTTTTTGAGAATTAACATCGAACGAACGTCTGTCCCATACGACCTGCGATTCGTCTTGCAACCACGTGGTATTTCAAGATCATCGTTTATTTTGAGTTCACACTGTTACAATAAAACACAAGCTGATGAATGTTGTTTTAAGAGTTATACCACAGAGGTTTTCTATATGAAACGCCATGCAGTCAATTTGCGTAACTGGACCTCTGAGTGTATACAAACAACAGAAAAAAAATAAAAATAAAGTCTCCAGAAGTAGTTAGTATTCCCTTCGACAATGACTGATTACATCTGAGACTACTTAATAAGCTCAATGTTAGGATAGAACTAAAACAGGATTTAAAAGAAATTCGACATTTTAAAATCAGACCTTTCAATGTTTTTTAAACACACCCAGAATGATTAAACATACTGTGTATGATACGCGTTTCCAAATACTCTGAAAACGACCGGCCATTTATAATCATTAACTAAACAAATAAAGAGTGATATTTTCACGTTTTACAGTTCGATTCTCTGCTGCCACCCAAAGGACTCTAGGCAACTAATCTCCTTAAACGGACCCCAGTTGGCATTGCCGGTGCCAGTTCATTTATAAACAAATAGGCGTAAACACATGAAATAGATGTGCGAAGAAACATTAACTGTCAGAGTAAACTTAAGGTCCATGCTATTGTTGCTTTTTACACAATTAAAAGTATTCCACAGTATCTGCTGGGTTTTATTTGGCTTTATCGAGAGCTGCTGTGAAGTTAAAGATATTGTGGGAAACGATTGCATTTATTTTACCAGTGATACAGAGGAATTGTTAACGGATCGGATTTCGAATCTTTGTTTCGACAGAAATGCAAATAAATCCGTACCCTACTTCTTCACCAGTTCCCTACTCAACGGTGCGCTCACATCTGCATGCAGAAAGGCGAGAGAGGCGGGGAGTCCTACTTACTATATCAGCCGGAAAGGCTACTGGAATTCTCAACCCGTAGTAGACACACAGGAATGGGCGTGCCCTTCAGCTGAAGCACATCATATACACTTCATGCTCCTGGTTACAGTAATTTTCGATATTAGGATATAATATGTACAAAGACATATCAACAAGCCTAATCATTCAAAATAATGGCATCATTAAATACGTGAGTATTAGTGTGGAGGAAATGAAGCCAAAGCATTCGCTTTCCTACCTTCTTTGAATCTCGAGCAATGGCATGCTGACGGGCGAGTCTGGTTCCTTGGTGGAATGAAATAGTATCGATATTCGATAAGTGTTTAATATCTCGCAATTTTGTGTACTCTTGGGCCTCTGCACTGTCCTCTCTTCCAAAGAGCATTCATCCAACACCGGTTCAATAAGCCAAGGGATATAAAATTTTCAGTCTCGCCAAATCCGAAAGAAACATGCATCTCAATCATAAAAAGCTGTATATTAGTAACAGCACTGGGTGGATGAGAGGTACCATGAGAAAACTTTATTACCCGGCCAAAATCCACCCAAAAATTTAACACCTACTCTATAGTGGAAATAAAGAGTACTACTATATATACTGCTCGTACAAGCAGAGCAGTTCTTAATCAAACAACAAAAATATTCCACTGACACACATCTAACGCATGACACTATGGACGGACCAAAACCGCAATAAGGTAGCTTTTCGGGCCTCACGTTTGGCAGGAATGACGTAGTTCTACACGCTATACGCTAGGGTGCACCGAGACACTCACCACACACATATGGCATCAGGGACAGAAGGGCACGCCCCCAGTCTGTTCGTGAGTAGCCTACACAGCTGCACGCGAGTGCTAGAAAACAAAACAAAAGTATAGCGGTAACTTGTATGAAAACCCCAGCGAACTTACCCAAGAGCAGTAACTTGATGTCCTTTGCTGCTTGCAGTCCATCCTCTTTCAGGTTCTTCTCGATCTGCTTGCTCCTGTCCAAAGCAGCACGCTCTTCTGCAGACATTCTGCACCCCATCGTGCGGCCTACCGTTTTGAGAAACGTGACGCCGGCTTATTTAGTCCGTGTGAGTAAAATAAAGAAATAAGCCTCTTCAAATCTCGATATTAAAATGATCTAGCGCTGATCTGTATTTCCTAATAGTATACAGAATAACGTAGCGCTTATATCTTCTTTAGCCACCAACAGGCACACGCTGTTTGTCTTCTATGTGTGGCTGCTATCACCTGGACAGGTACGAACACAACACACACACATGCACACTGCCCGACACGAGACTAAAGCGCGCGAGTGGTCACGCCGGCACGCTGCTCTCGCCAGTACTAACAGCTAGCCGCGCCCTCTCTCAACACACGCTCAAATGAATCTTTCACTCACGTTTCACGATTTTGATAGGCCAGCGTGCTCGCGCAATCGCACCACGGCATTTCCCGTCATACAGTGCACCAAACTACTGAACTTCAGAAAACAAATGACGTTCTGATCTTAACTTTGGCTTCTACATATTTTCTCGGACCTATCGTCACACTTTAGTTCTAAAATTGTAAATACAGTATGAGAGCCCATTACAGTTTGATTCACGGGTAAAGATAATTTATGCTTCAAATTTACGTTGTCAGTATTGAATCAGGTCTATATCATAGAAATAGTTGGGATAGCTGACACCAGAGTGTGCGCAGAAGACACGCCCCCTTGAACGCCCCATTCACGCGACAGAAGCCACAGCATTCGCACAGGCATGTGAACACTGTGAACATCCAGCATCGGCGGGAGCTGTCACAGGAGCACGGAGTTTCAAGTGGACCAATGGGAGGGGATAGATGAACAGGCAAACAGGATGGATCTCAATCGAATTAGGTAAGCTACAAATTGATTTCTGCATTAATATGTTTCATCACAGATGGAAATTGACTTCACTACAATATGTAAATTAGAAGAAAGACAGTACTGTATTACTACAAATCTAAAAAGAGGCGGAAAATTACATAAAGCGCTCGTTCATTACCGTGTCGTTCTAATTTAGATGCTAGAGTTTTCAGTATTGCTTAGCTAATACTTTTTTTAGGTTGCTCTTCAATCTGACAACACATTACTACGATGTTCGCCTAACGAACGAAATATGCCGTCCAATTAACCCCCTTTTGAAATGTGTAAAACTAAGTATGTCTTCTTTTTTTCTTCACGTAAGCAGGTGAGTAGATAAGTTTTACTCGCTGCCGAATTTAATCATTGATCGACTGAAAAGCAGTTCTTTCTTTATTATTATTATTATTATACCAATGGGTAAATTACAGAACCCTAATAACATTGGCTGAATAATATTAATATAGAAAAACTAATACAGTATATAAATGAGCAGTCGAAATGGTAAAAATGATGGCAGTTATTTAATACTGCTGTGAAGAAAAAAGACATTTCGTAAATCAAATATTCACTATATACTATTTCGCTATTGTATTAAAAGAAGAAGAGAAGGAAAGGAAGAAATGAACAATTCGTCAATCATCAAATAGCCCACTCACTAATTTGCTATTATATTAACATAGGCTAGTGTATAATTTATTACTAACGAAATGTTTTTTTGTCCACAGCATTGTAAAATTCAATCATTAAAAAAATGAGCACCTATTCATATCTTTATTTTTTATAAACGTCTATTCTATATTAAGAACATCTCTAAATGAAATTGGACTCCTATTAACGTGTTGGCCGACCGAAGAGCAAAGTGTATCTTCAGCACTTATTTCGCTTACATTCCATTAATTTCATTAAATTAACCACCTGATATCCAATGTTTTATTTTATGGATTGTGAATAAAGAGCATGAAAACAAAAGAGAACAGATCATCAGTGTCTGTAAACAAAATCTCTCCTGCTGGACATTTTAATTGGCATTGATTTTCTCTTAACAGAAACACAACACAGCAGCGTGGCGGGAGAAACCGCGCTGGTGAACACGTGAGATGTATGGAGCATGTGAACTGAGGTTAGCTGCGCACTTTGAGCACTTTCGTCACTTGCGCTGCCGCCAAGTTGAAACTACGCCCTCTTTTACTACCACTTCAGTTCAATTGTGATAAGCAATTATTTCGAAGGAAATAAGATATCCTGTCAAAAATAAGAGGTGAACTGAAACTTTATTTCAAACTGATTATTTTTACATAAGAAAGGGCGATGATTTCACACATGATTTGTATTTAATATGCAGTTTAAGAAGAGGCAGCAATCAACACACTCTAAAACGAATGTACGGTATTCACACAATTACTCCAGGCAAGTTCTGAGAACACTTTTATTCTTCACTATTCACCGTAAATAGATCACTGTGCCAAGAAAGAAGTGAGAAGACACACAGCCTCAGCTAAATAGCCTACATACTATTCATGATACAAAAGTTCGACGCCACGTAAGAGCGCTCGCTAAACTTACCTAAAAGTAAGAGTTTTATATCTTTGGCTGCCTGGATGCCATCCTCCTTGAGATTCTTCTCTATTTGTTTGCTGCGAGCCAGAGCGGCCCGTTCTTCAGCGGACATTGCACACCCCATCCTGCGGCCAGCCTCCTTGACAAACGTGACGCCGTCTTAGAAATACGTGGTTTATACAGAAACGCCTGCCTGTCACTAGCAGACCCAGCAGTCGCCTTGCTTCAGTGGATCACCCAGAATCCTCTCATTCACACACACGTTCAAAATAATTACACACAGACCTTCAAAAATTTACGCTCTATTTAACGTAATTTTGATCGTAGAATACACAGACATCACACTGTCACCGCATAAACTATTTTTTATTTTTCACACAAGTTTTTTCTAATAATTTCTGGAAACACTTGCAAAACACGTCTTGTTGACTGATTACGAAACACAAATAATTCTCAGCTGGAGCTAGCCAGGAGAGCGCAGCCAGTAGCATACATGAGGGATGCTCGCTCGTGCTACACTAACAACCCGGCGAAACTACTGCCGCGCCCTCTCGCGCATCTTTACTCCCGCCTGGAGTCTGAATGAGTGATCTGCGCGTGCGCCTCCTTATGCTATCTAATCAAGTAGCATTTGCACATCCGCAGGTTATGTAGCTGGTAGTCGTCGATCAGGCAACAGCTTTATCATCCGGCTCCTTTCACTATCATGTTATTGTTTTCTCACCGATGGAAGTTTGATGTGCCACTTAAAATATATTCCTTCAATAGATACTTAATAATTTGTAAACGAATTATTATCCAACATTAACGTACAGGCAATAGCGAGCATGCTCGCATGACACAGTAAAGCTGAACAGCTGCTCGAAGTAAACAATACACTTATATGGAGAGTTATAGAGGCAGCTGCGCCATCTATCGACGAATGAGTGAACGACTGGGAGCGCATCACCGGCTAACGATCACAAAGCATTTCGCTGAAAATCACAATTAGTTCCTTGTCTTTTTGGAATATAGGGCTACTTTCAATAGTTGAATCTGAAGTCTCGCAAGCTGCCGAGATTCAGAAGATCACAACACTGTCATCGGCGCCTGTGTAGTTACAAGTGCAGTGAACAACAGATTGTTGGCCACTTTGAATCTCCCGGCTTTTCAGTGCTGCCACCTTTTGACCACGAAGATTCGGAGCTCCAGGATTGCAAATACGCCTTCTAAAAGTGCAATAAAACAGTCTTGTTTAAAATATTGATTCCTCTATTCATTGTTCTTGTTGTATTGCTCATTTGGGTGCAGTTACGACGTATTGAATCATGTGTTCTTTTTAGTTTGTGTTATCTATGTCTTATATGTTCTATGGCAATGTAAAATATGCGGTAATTAATGTATTTCTCATGGCATGAAACTATACTCATTTTGTACGTTTTATTGTTACGAACCGCATCTTGCCTTTTATAAAAGAAATACATTCATTTCAGTTTCATATGTTATTGACTGAGCGCAGGGCTCTCTTCGATTTTTAAACGTCTATAATAGAAATCAAACAATTTGGGGACAAGTTTCTAGCTACTTTCCTGAATCATTGTTAATATTCTGGGTACCAGTAGCTTTTATGTAGATGTAATTCATCTACAATTAGACCTAATTCTAGAACATGTTTTGGCTAGTTGAGAGCAGTGCGATCATTAATTCTTTATGAGAGGGTTTCACGACATGAAATTATTGGCCTGGATAAAGATTATTGATGCGTGACTTCCCCCACTGTGCGTGACAAAAACCAGGGGTGTTACTGTTATCTATTAGCTGGGCCGCGCTATCAATCAACCATTCGTCTGGACGAAAATATTGGTCTAGGCAAAACCATTGTGAAACCCTCTTGTGAAGTTTTACCGTGCGATCATCGGTGTTGTACTATTTGTGTTGTCGGCCAGGTAACTTACTGTACTTTTGTCAAAAATACAGTAAGTTACATCAGTGGATTGTTGAAGAACTATCTAAAAGCTGACTGTGGTTTAGTTGGCTGAGGCGCTCGCATCCTGGGCGTAAGATTCCATCACCTCCAGACTCCCGTCAGTTGATTTACTGGCAAGTTAAAGAACCCACCCTGGGCACAATTACGGGACATGGACATCTCTAAAAGTACAATTGTTTAAAAGGATGTAAACCACATATCATTGCTATTTATGGCTGGCTATGAAAAACAGCATTGCTTGGATTCAACACATATTGTGATTAATTGGTACTCTTCTCTCCCGTTTTTTCTCTTTAAATAGCATAATATTCAAATATTAATATCCATCCGAGCTTTTCACATCATTAGAACAATCATCCCTGAGGAATGTAGAAGGAAACACGGTCTTGAGCCATGTGCATTGTTTGATCCTAGATATGTTTTCCATATGAAATCAGAGCCTACACAGTAAGGGGGGGGGGGGGGGGGAATGTAATCAAGGCTTTTCCATGACTTCCCATTCCATGAAAATAATCTAAAATTCCTACATTATTTTCTAAATCATGTTAACAAAGATCATTCCAACATTATTTGTTTGAGTGTTCAGTCTTTTGACTGGTTTGATGGATATCTCCATGCCTCCAGGTCCTGAGCTAATCGTTTCATCTCTACATAGCTTCCACACCTTACATCCATGGCAATCTGTTTAACATATTCAAACCTTCGTCTACCCTACAATTCTTGTCCTTGACCCTTCCTTCCATAACTAAGTTTGCTATCCCTTGGTGTCTTAGTATGTGTCCTACCAACCTATCTCTTCTCTTCGTTAGCAGTCGCCAAAGACATCTCTCCTGTCCCACTCGTCTTAATACATCTACATTTGTTACTCTATCTACGCCATCATTCTCCTGTAACACCACATTTCAAACGCTTCTATTCTCTTTGCTGCTGCGCCAACAGTCCAAGTTTCACTTCCATAGAGCGCCACGCTCCAGACAAAGGCTTTCAAAAATTACTTCCTAATACCCAAATCTATAACTCATTCGATGTCAACAGATTCCTTTTCTGTAGAAATGATTTCCTTGTCTGAGCCAACCTACTTATTATATCCTCCTGGCCTCGTCCGTCACTGGTTATTTTGCTTCCTAAGTATCAGAAGTCTCCTACTTCCTTTAGCTTTCCACCTATTAATTTGACGTCAACAGGGGTTCCTGATTTCTTTCGGCTGCATTCCATTATTTTTGTTTTACATTTCGTGATTTTCATCATTATTTATTTCCTCAAGACGGAGTCCATACCATATAAAAACTCATTCAAATCCTCTGGCATGTCGGCCAAGATGACGATGTCATTAGCAAATCTCAGGGTTGAAATTATTTATCCTTGAATCTTTACTCTTACTTTAAATTGTTCTCTATTTCCTTCATTGCTGTGGGGCGTGGTGACACAGCGGTCAAGCTACAGTATTTGACTCTCACCAAGGTGGACCGGGTTCGATTCCCTGTTGATGCATGTGATATTTTCTAAGGGATATGCCATGTCCTGTGGTTCTGATTCCACGTAAAAAGGAGGTCCCGTGGCTCATGATCGCACAATAACGTTCACGTAAAATTACAAGCTTCCTCCTTCCTTCCTGTATTGCTTGTTCAATGTATAGATTGAAAGTTATGGGTGATAAGATGCAGCCTTGCCTTACACCTTTCTGAATACCAGTTTCTCTCTCATGTCCTTCGGCTCGAATAACTGCCGTCTGATTTCTACACACATCAAAAAAAGTTTTGCATCACCTCGGTTCCCAGATCTCCGGCATATAGATGTTGACTGTGTATATTGTATCCAAGAAACAGTCCCTTTGACTGTTCATAGATGTCACTAAAACTGCTCAAAGATGTAAACAACCATGCATGAGCAGGGCCTATTAGACGGAGGGGGTACGACAGCCGATCAGTTCCAGTCATTCCACCAGGACGAAGGTACGCTGCTCATGTTGTCTGTAGTTCTACCATGCCTAGAAGGTCAATACCGCAGTTCGATCGCGTCCGCATTGTTACTTTGTGTCAAGAAGGGCTCTCAACAAGGGAAGTTTCCAGGCGTCTCAGAGTGAACCAAAGCGATGTTGTTCGGACATGGAGGAGGTACAGAGATACAGGAACTGTCGATGACAGGCCTCGCTCAGGCCGCCCAAGGGCTACTACTGTAGTGGATGACCGCTACTTACGGATTGCCGCTCGGAGGAACCCTGACAGCAATGCCACCATGTTGAATAATGCGTTTCGTTCAGCCACAGGACGTCGTGTTTCAACTCAAACTGTGCGCAATAGGCTGCATGATGCGCAACTTCACTCCCGACGTCCATGGCGAGGTCCAGCTTTGCAACCCCGACACCATGCAGCGCGGTACAGATGGGCCCAACAACATGCTGAATGGACCCCACGGAATTGGCATCACGTTCTCTTCACCGATGAGTGTCGCATATGCCTTCAACCAGACAATCGTCGGAGACGTGTTTGGAGGCACCCTGGTCAGGCTGAACGTCTTAGACACACTGTCCAGCGAGTTCAGCAAGGTGGTGGTTCCCTGATGTTTTGGGGTGGCATTATGTGGGGCCGACGTACGCCACTGGTGGTCATGGAAGGCTCCGAAACGGCTTTACGATACCTGAATGACATCCTCCGACCCATAGTGCAACCATATCGGCAGAATATTGGAGAGGCATTTGTCTTCATGGACGACAATTCTCGACCTCATCGTGCACATCTTGTGAATGCGTTCCTTCAAGATAACGACATCACTCGACTACAGTGGCCAGCATGTTCGCCAGACATGAACCCTATCGAACATGCCTGGGATATGTTGAAAAGGGCTGTTTATGGACGTCTTGACCCACCTACCACTCTGAGAGATTTACGACGAATTGTCGTTGAGGAGTGGGACAATTTGGACCAACAGTGTCTTGATGAACTTGTGGATAGTATGCCACGGCGAATACAGGCATGCATCAATGCAAGAGGACGTGCTACTGGGTATTAGAGGTAGTGGTGTGTACTGCAATCTGGACCACAAATGCTGAAAGTCTAGCTGTATGATGGTACAACATGCAATGTGTGGGTCTCATGAGCAATAAAACGAGCTGAAATGTTGTTTGTGTTGATCTCTATTCCCTTTGTATTTAACGGTTCCGGAACTCTTGGAACCGAGGTGATGCAAAACTTTTTTTGATGTGTGTATATAGATTGTAGATCATCCTTCTATCCCTGTACTTAACTGTATTCCAATCCTTTTCAAAATATCAAACAACTTACTCCAATCAACGCTATCTAAATCCTTTTCTAAGTCTACAAACGCCATAAACGTTCTCTTATCTTTCCTTATTCTACAGTTCTAATACTTAAAGTTGGCGTCTGACACTTCTTAAAGGGAGGTCCTTTTACTGCCTGCCGCGGTGGGATAAAGAGAGGTGGGGGTATGGTTGTCATGGTAACGGGGGTGGGGCGACTGCGGTAGCCATGGAGATAAGTCGCCCCACCCCCGTTTCCATGAAAACCATACCCCCACCTCTCTTTATCCCACCGTGGCAGGCAGTAAAAGGACCTCCCTTTAAGAAGTGTCAGACGCCAACTTTAAGTATTAGAACCATACCTTCTAAGATTAGGCTAAGACTTAGTACAGCTTCCCTTGTTCCTACGTTTCTCCTGAAACCAAGTTGGTCTTCACCCTACTTGGTTTTTGTCTGTCTTTCCATCCTCTTGAAAAACAACAGCGACAATTATTCTCCAAATATAATAATTATTATCATATTTGACCACGTGCTGCTCTTCCCTGGTTACATGGTACAGGTAGTTTTGTAACTGGATATCGAACCTGGCTATGACAATGTCTCAAATATTATGTTTTGGAAGGTTTATAGCAGTATTTTTCAACGTTTTTCACACCGCAACCCCCTTAGAAACCGAAATAAATCTGCGACTGCCTCGCCCTCCAATGCATCTTCTTTTTTTGTTGTTAAAATATCTTAGTATAGACGCGTACGCCGGTCCTTATTTTTGTAAACATAGGTGGATAGTAAATCCGTTTTTAAGTGTAGCTATAGAAGTGGCAAGTTTGGGAACCAATCAAAATATCTGGCAATATCTGCTCAAATAAATTTAAACAGGCCGTGGCCGTAATTTAGGAACCATCCCGGCATTCGCCTTGAGTAGAAGTGGGAAACCACGGTAATCCACTTCCAGTATGGCTGAGATGGGAATCGAACCTACCTCTTGTCAGTTTTGCCTCACGAGGCTGAGTGTACCCCGTTCCAGCCCTCTTTGCAAGCCGGGAATCGAACCCGGGCCTCCGCGGTGACAGCTAAAAGTGCTAGCCACTGCGCAACGAGACGGACATGGTAGGGAAGACGATGGAATTCCGGGGAGTAAGTATGTCCTTTACCAACACTGTTAAAATTGCAATATTGATGACCCATTATCTCAGAAACCTTAACAAATAGCTGATAGACATTTATGAGAAGTATTTTTGTATTTAGTATCTGATTAGGGTTAGGATTTTTCGATTCAAATTTCGATGAAAAAAGGAAGGGAAAAGGTGCTCAAATAAGGTTTAAAAAAGGGGCATAAAGGTGCTGTTTATTCAACAAATTTTCTCTTTCCTCTATTCTAGTTTATTGAATTACAAACAAGTACATCAAATCACTCATCAAAAGAAGGAAGAAACATGAAGCTGTTGTACTTCAAGACATTAAGCATCTCTACATTTTTGAAAGTAAGTCTGTTTCTGTTAGGAGATAGAATGTCTTTGTACTGTAGATGCTAAAGCTTCTTTCGACATCCACAGAAACCAGTGGGGCAAACCTTGAATTCACTCGGAATGGCACTCTACAGATGTGGCGAATTCCACAATGTCTGGATTCTTTTGAAGACTAGACTCAAGTTTGTCTTTGGCAAAGCCATCTAACTGCTCCCTCACGGAAGTAAAAATATCCCATTGGTTTTCCTTTTCCAGACCTTGTTCTTCTAATCGTTTAATAACTGCCGTCAGGTACTTGTAACTATGGACACAATAAAGGTTTCAATTGGTTAACAGCTGAAACCATGTATGGAGCCTGGTCCGTAACCACAAGAAGTTTTTCAAACTCGGTAGGCCTGAGTTTTTGGCAGAAGTCCATAATTGATTACATTACTGTCTTGGCATTGGCTTTCTGCAGCTCATACATTTTTAACAACATGGGCTTAACGTTCTCCCCCGCTAAGGGAAAAACTTAAAATTATCTTTCCAATGAGTCTGTGGTTTCATCCACAACGATTCCCACATCGCAATCAGACACTTTCACCTTGATACTTTGTATGGTTTCTCGGTAAACAGGCTCCATGTAGTTTTTTCTTAAAGTACTCTCATCGGGCGTTGACATCTTTGTGTATTTTTCAAGAAATTCCTTGAAGGCTGGATAGTTCACCTTGTTGAGTGAAATTCCTGCTTGTGTATAAGCTGCACACACATCAATGTTTAATTCCTTCAAATTTTGGCTTTTTGAAGAACTCTGTTGATACGCATTTCGTAATAGGGGCTGCCGCGATTTGTTTGCTTGAAGAGTCTTATCATTTGATGCTTAGAGCTGGGAATGGGTTGTTTGATGTCATCTCGCTGGTGTTTTTCATCTAAGAAAATTCCTGAATCATAAATAGTACATCGCATAACAGTTTCATCAGTGTCTATGAAATCTTGTTTGAATTCCTGAGCCAGAGCAATAAATCGGGCACTGGACACCTTCGGCATGGTAAAATCTAGTAGTACACTCGTTTAGTAATGTAACAAAATGCTAACACTAATTCACTTGCTAACTCAATGCGACTATCACACAACTTACTCTTGCGTTCACTCACTCACTGTCCACGTTCTCTTATAACACCGCGACAATTACCAGAATGTTCTCATTCATGCTGGAACTGCAGTCTCAGCAATTTCCAGTAACTTCGAGCAGAACCCAGTCTCAATTCTCGGAACTACGCGGGTGCGGTTGCTGACATCTCAGCGTCACCAGCCTACGGCTCCATGCAGACAGTTGACGTCTCCCACAGTAACAAACTCACATTCACGAACAGCAGACTAATTAATCTGGTGAGATATAATCACCCACTGTCAATTGCATTATTGCTGGCTACATTATAGCGGTAAAGCGAGAGAAAGAGACATTTTCCTTTGTTGGAGGTGTGCTTTCAACTCCCGCGCGGTGTTTTCTGAAAGAGGTAGGCTTACTATCCGCACGTACAGAGCAAGCTGAGGAGACGTTAATTGAAAGTTAAATATCTTATATTGATTAGAAATCTTAAAGATTAACGTGGAATAAACTTAAAAGAAAAAAGTGGGAAAAGGGGATTATGGGCATGGCTGGGGGGAAAAAGGGATAATGTCCCAAAAAAGGGAAAAGGTGCGTGAAAAATGCCCCTTTTCGCAACTAGAAACAAAATTTCACACTGTGATATCTTTCCGAACTGCTTAAATTTACCGCAAGAAAAAAGGTGTGCACCTAAAAATCCTAACCCTGCGTGATCACTGAACCACAATCAGAAAATACAGACAATTAATTAGTTATGAAGTTTTTAATAATGTTCATTTTTTTTCTCTAAAACGTCCAGTTTATTCTTTTGTGAGTAAGGAACCATTAGTGGTAGACATGTTTCCGTGGTTCAGTACCTGCTGTATACTACTAGGCAATACAATGTATTAATTTCGGAGCTAATGGGTCAAATGTTTTAGAAAATATAATTTTTGGGGAATCAAGTTCAAAGTTTGGCATGGTGTCTACTCACATATATGCAGGCATGTCAGCTCCAAGGAGCAGTCAATCCTTTCTTCATGCACCTCATTCTGTTAAATAATCTAATATTAGGCTACTATCAAACACATCATTAATGCATTTTCGAAAAGTCCAAAATGACTTGCAAAGCTTGCAATCTCCACGCTGCATTACCCGTTTGATAGCAACTCCAGTTTTGCAGATGTTTCCAGAGATGCTAATTTACCAACAACAAACATTACCAGACAAAACAACTTGTAAAACTTGTCCTAAGATACTCAAATCTAATTGTTGTTAATTAAATTAAGGGGCTTGGAACAGCTTGGTCCTAAGCCACGTGTAGTTAGGTGTGTGTTGAATTTGTCTGATAACCTGTATTTATGGGATGACTTTAATAGTGTGTGTAGTTGTATTAGGGACAGAGAAGGGAGTGTGGCAAAACCCGGGGAAACACCTCACTCAAGATAGTCAATGTCATCACCGTGATTCGAACCTACGATTTAATGCGCTCCCCTACGCCATGGGACTCAATTATAATAAAATATAACCTAAACTATTTACATGTTGTTATTTATGAATAAATAATATTTTTGATTAATGCAGCCAATGACCATGGACTGTATTTTCTTTTCAGGACGGGTCAGAGAAACGAAAGGAAATCGGCAGTGGACCTATAGAAAGGAACCTGCATTTGCCTGATGGTGAAACGGGAAAACCACGAAAACCATTTTCAGCATGGGCAAGATGGGATTTGAACCCATGCTCTTCCGATGCCAGCGAGTCACGAGGTAGCACGTTAGCGCTCACGGCCACCGCAGGTTATGAATAAATAAGTATCCTTGTTTACTCCTCGAAGCACTAGTGGGCATGTCCGTATCGTCTACCTGTGATAAAATCATCCGCATTTTTTACGTTAGTTTCGGGATCAGCACTGGATTCCGATCCAGTCACATGTTCATTTGTATGGAAACGTCTACTAGATTGAACATTTCCAGCGATACAGATAGTTAAGTAAGTCACTACATAACAAATGATTATTATTATTATTATTTATTTACCATATATCGTACAAGACGTATGGAAGGCCTAGTGAAAAAGGGCAAGCCCCACATACATATTTCATGCTTCACAGGCACAGCTTACATCTAGATTTGTTTTAACAATATTTACATATTTTACAAAGATAATTGCAGAATTTACATATTTAGAATATTGACATAGTACATTTTCCTGTTCACTCACTCTCTCACGCACGCACTTTCATAACCTCGATCACGCGATGCATACATTCATTCCATTCAGATACTCATTCATTCAGCGAGACAATCAATCACTCATACATACGTTTATTTATACAATGTACCTTTTTACGTACGGCTTGAATTTCTGAAGAGGCAAGATCTTGGCATCCCCTGGCAGCGCGTTCCATAACCGCGCAGAGCGGCCGTAGAAACCTGTCAGGTAAGCATTGCTACGTGCAAAGGGCGGAACGAGGGTTACACCTCGTCCTCTCCGAACTGAGCGATATGCCAATGACAGTCGGCAAAAAGGGTCAATATTAATGGAACCTGTAAGGGATTTTTTAAGAAAAATTAGATCAATTTGTTTGGCTGTTGCCTCTATAGATGGAAATTTTGACAAAGGGGAAGGGGAATAACGAGCTATTAGCCTCTCTGCGCGGCGCTGTACACGCTGGAGCTTGTTCATGTTATCCGCTGTAGTGGGATGCCAAGCAGGTAAGCCGTACGTTAATATCGGACGGACCATGCATATGTAAGCCGTCCTGAAGGCTCTAGGTTTACAACCTCTCATGTTTCTGTACAAGAAGCCCAGAACTTTGGTGGCCTTACATCTTGCCACTTCACTTTGAATGTTCCAATTCAAGGTGTCGGAGATTGTTACCCCTAATAACTTTAAGTTTGTGCACTGTGGGATGACACTGTTCATAATTTTGTATTCATTCTCAATGGTTTTTTTTGACCTGGTTATTCTTATGTATTTACATTTTTGTACATTTATATTTAAATTATTCACAGAACACCACAGCGATAAGTTGTCCAGATCTGATTTAAGACAGAGGGAATCTTCTTCACATTTAATGCCCCTGTATAGCACGGTGTCATCTGCATATAGTGACATTGATGAGGTGACACAGCCAGGAAGATCGAGCACATATATGGTGAAGAGAAGAGGTCCGATCACAGAGCCCTGAATCACTCCAGAAGTAACTTGAGCAGCCTGTGATCGAGCTCCTCCGTACACCACACACTGCGTTCGACCCTCTAGGAATGACCTCACCCATGCAAGTAAGCTACCCCGTATGTTAAGCTGCTGTAGCTTTAACAAAAGTCTTTCATGAGACACTTGATCGAAGACCTTAGCCCAATCCAGTGCAATACAGTCCACTTGTTTCACTTCTGGCTGATTCAAGTAGAACTGAAACTCATCAATGACTTTTGTCAATAGAGTAGTGCAAGAACGACCCGGAAGAAAACCGTGCTGATTTGGGTCGAGCAGATTGTTCTCCCGTAGGAATTCCAGCACACTGTTTGCTACTAGCCGCTCCATACATTTACAAATTATAGATGTTAGACACACCGGTCTGTAATTTGCAACATCTTCTCTGTCACTTTGCTTATAGATTGGCACCACGTTAGCACATTTCCACCCACACGGCACAGAACCTTGGTTGATCGACAGGTTGAATAACGCACACAGAGAGGGCGCTAATGCTTCCGCACACTGCAGCAGGATCCGTCCGGGAACATCATCTGGGCCGGTCGCCGCATGTGGTCTAATCTTCCGTAGGCTGTGAATCACCTCAGTTGTTGTGAAGTACAAGTTGGAGAGTGGGAGGGGTGGAAGTGATGACCTTGGCAGAAGCAGGTTCATGGTCATATCTGGCTTTGAAAAGTTCTGCTTGAAACTGTCACTGAACGCTGTTGCAATATCTTGGGGTGCACTGAGGAATGTACCGTTACAGTGAAATGAGGCTGGCGCAGCGGTGCCGCGTCTTCTGGACAAGAATTTCCACATTTCACTGGTGCTACTTATTTTGTGAATATAATTGTTGTATGTTTCGCGAATTAATTTCTTTGTTTGGTTCCTGATGTTCTTATATTTTTCCCACATGATGTCAGTTGAGCAACTTTTCCATTTCTTGTATAACACGTTCCTTTTCCTAATCATTTTAATGACTTCCTTCGTCACCCAAGGAGAATTTTTCTTCCCACTAATGGTTATTTTCGGTATAGCTATATCCACACATTCAAAGAAACAATTTCGCCAGGCGTGCCACACTGAGTTGATGTCGCTGGTGTCCAGAATACTTGGGGTGGGAAGGTGTTTGAGGAATAAAGATGATAACAGTTTCCAGTCTGCCTTTTTCTAATTGTATACTGTCCTCACTGTGCTCTTGCTGCGTGGTTTGTTGTAATGCAATGTGGTAAAGATGGCTGCGTGATCACTGAAACCGGGTATGACTTCAGCTTTCTGTATGGAGGAAGGAAGGCTTGTGAGGAATAGGTCTATTGTGGAGCGTGTAGTTTGTGTGATTCGAGTTGCTTCGGTTATTAATTGGTCAAGGAATAAGTCGTAGAATGCGGTAAGGAATTCATTAGCAATGGGATCCTTGGGAGTGGGAGGAGAGTTTTGCCAGTCTATTTCTAAATTAAAATCGCCTGTTATGTAAATGGCCTTGTATTTGTGCTGGATGTATTGTACACGACGGAGGGACTCCAAAAGTTCATCATTGATGTGCCGAGTTGAATTTGGAGCACGGTATACAGAGCCTATTAGAAATTTATTGTTCGCACACGTGAATTCCACCCACACAACCTCAGCATCAGTTTCAAGCTCCCGTTGGCGAACAGGCCTTAACTCAGGTTTCATGGCTATTAGTACCCCTCCCCCTGATGTCCAGGTTCGATCTTTGCGGAACATGGTGTATGTTACCGGAAATATTTCTGGGTCGTTAGTGGATTTTTTCAGCCATGTCTCCCCTGAACACACAATTGACGGATTAAGTGCTGTGAGACAAGAACGCAGGTCCGGTTGTTTGGAGGGACATGTTACACTTCGGGCATTGAAGGAAAAAATGGACAATGCCTTGCCATCCGAGGGTGTTACGTCACTATCTACACTATTTGCACTCTGTGTCGATGTATTAAAAAATGAGTTAGAGAACTGAGGTAAAGAACAGTTCCAACACAGCCACGATTGTTTCCCAGAGTTGATTATTTTGTGTTTTGAAGCACTGATTTTTGCACAAGTTTTGTGAGCTTGAGAGAGGCAAGATGTACATGTCACAAATAACTGATTCACACGACCCTTCGAATCACAAATTATACACACCTTATTCGGTCCTGGGTTCATCTACACATCTCCACTGAGAGCCACAGACAGTACCACGAGATGTAATAATGTAGCGGGCGGTCTGGCAACCCCGCGCAGCGCTGGGCGCCCTCTGCCTGCTGCCATGACAATCAGCCCCTCGCTTCCACACCATGTGAGAGAAGATATATTGAGTTTACAAACTACCATGAGGTGTTCCTTCAGGTCCGAGTTCACACACGAGTCTTCAGTTGTTAAAGAATGATCGAGGATCTTTTTCGAGGCACCCACTGAGCTTTTTACTAGGTAGAACACGAGGAAAAGTTGGAGCACTCTAACTGGTACACACCTGCTGGCCGCCATTTTGCGTATTTTCTATTTTCTATTGATATTTGCACTAGTAACTTTCAAATGAAAAAAAAAACCAACAACAAACAAGCACTTCCAATTGGAATTATTCGACAAATAATACATCAAATTGTTTAGGAGAGATCATATATACTATAAAGACATAATAATAAGAAAATATTACTTTTTGACCAATTTGACCTTACTTACTCCCGTTAATTTAGGAACCATCCCAGCATTCTCCTGGAGTAGAGGTCGGGAAACCACGGAAACCCATTTCCGGGAAGGCTGAGGTGGGAAAAATGGCTGGTCAAATTACACCTTGAGATGTCTAATTAATGGCTGTTTTACTGGGTGCTGATCCAAATACACTACGGAACTGAGATGTCTAATTGATGGCAGTTTTACTGGTGGTTGGTCCAATTACACCACTGAGATGTCTATATAATGGCTGTTTTACTGGTGGCTGGTCCAATAACACTACTGAAAAGTCTAATTAATGGCTGCTTTACTGGTGGCTGGTCCAATTACACTACTGAGATATCTAATTAATGGCTGTTTTATTGGCGGCTGGTCCAATTACACTACTGAGATGTCTAATTAATGGCTGCTTTACTGGTGGCTGGTCCAATTACACTGCTGAGAAGTATAATTAATAGCTGCTTTACTGGCGGCTTGTCCAATTACACCACTGAGCAGTCTAAATAATGGCTGCTTTACTGGTGGCTGGTCCATTTACACTACTGAGAAGTCTAATTACTGGCTGCTTTACTGGTGGCTGGTCCTATTACACTACTGAGAAGTCTAATTAATGGCTGCTCTACTGGCGGCTGGTCCAATTACACTACTGAGAAGTCTAATTAATGGCTGCTTTACTGGTGGCAGGTCCAATTACACTACTTAGAAGTCTAATTAGTGGCTGCTTTACTGGTTGCTGGTCCAATTACACTACTGAGATGTCTAATTAATGGCTGTTTTATTGGCGGCTGGTCCAATTACACTACTGAGATGTCTAATTAATGGCTGCTTTACTGGTGGCTGGTCCAATTACACTGCTGAGAAGTCTAATTAATAGCTGCTTTACTGGTGGCTTGTCCAATTACACCGCTGAGCAGTCAAAATAATGGCTGCTTTACTGGTGGCTGGTCCATTTACACTGCTGAGAAGTCTAATTACTGGCTGCTTTACTGGTGACTGGTCCTATTACACTACTGAGAAGTCTAATTAATGGCTGCTCTACTGGCGGCTGGTCCAATTACACTACTGAGAAGTCTAATTAATGGCTGCTTTACTGTTGCAGGTCCAATTACACTACTTAGAAGTCTAATTAGTGGCTGCTTTACTGGTGGCTGGTCCAATTACACTACTGAGATGTCTAATTAATGGCTGCTTTACTGGTGGCTGGTCCAATTACACTGCTGAGAAGTATAATTAATAGCTGCTTTACTGGCGGCTTGTCCAATTACACCACTGAGCAGTCTAAATAATGGCTGCTTTACTGGTGGCTGGTCCATTTACACTACTGAGAAGTCTAATTACTGGCTGCTTTACTGGTGGCTGGTCCTATTACACTACTGAGAAGTCTAATTAATTGCTGCTTTACTGGCGGCTTGTCCAATTACACCACTGAGCAGTCTAAATAATGGCTGCTTTACTGGTGGCTGGTCCTATTACACCACTGAGCAGTCTAATTAATGGCTGCTTTACTGGTGGCTGGTCCAATTACACTGCTGAGAAGTCTAATTAATTGCTGCTTTACTGGCGGCTTGTCCAATTACACCACTGAGCAGTCTAATTACTGGCTGCTTTACTGGTGGCTGGTCCAATTACACTACTGAGAAGTCTAATTACTGGCTGCTTTACTGGCGGCTGGTCCAATTACACTACTGAGAAATATAATTAATGGCTTTTTACTGGTGGCTGGTCCAATTACACCACTGAGCAGTCTAAATAATGGCTGCTTTACTGGCGGCTGGTCCAATTACACTACTGAGAAGTCTAATTAATGGCTGCTTTACTGGTGGCAGGTCCAATTACACTACTTAGAAGTCTAATTAGTGGCTGCTTTACTGGTGGCTGGTCCAATTACACTACTGAGATGTCTAATTAATGGCTGCTTTACTGGTGGCTGGTCCAATTACACTGCTGAGAAGTATAATTAATAGCTGCTTTACTGGCGGCTTGTCCAATTACACCACTGAGCAGTCTAAATAATGGCTGCTTTACTGGTGGCTGGTCCATTTACACTACTGAGAAGTCTAATTACTGGCTGCTTTACTGGTGGCTGGTCCAATCACACTACTGAGAAGTCTAATTAATGGCTGCTTTACTGGTGGCAGGTCCAATTACACTACTTAGAAGTCTAATTAGTGGCTGCTTTACTGGCGGCTGGTCCAATTACACTACTGAGAAATATAATTAATGGCTTTTTACTGGTGGCTGGTCCAATTACACCACTGAGAAGTCTAATTAATGGCTGCTTTACTGGCGGCTGGTCCAATTACACTACTGAGAAGTCTAATTAATGGCTGCTTTACTGGTGGCTGGTCCAATTACACTGCTGAGAAGTATAATTAATAGCTGCTTTACTGGCGGCTTGTCCAATTACACCACTGAGCAGTCTAAATAATGGCTGCTTTACTGGTGGCTGGTCCATTTACACTACTGAGAAGTCTAATTACTGGCTGCTTTACTGGTGGCTGGTCCTATTACACTACTGAGAAGTCTAATTAATGGCTGCTCTACTGGCGGCTGGTCCAATTACACTACTGAGAAGTCTAATTAATGGCTGCTTTACTGGTGGCAGGTCCAATTACACTACTTAGAAGTCTAATTAGTGGCTGCTTTACTGGTTGCTGGTCCAATTACACTACTGAGATGTCTAATTAATGGCTGTTTTATTGGCGGCTGGTCCAATTACACTACTGAGATGTCTAATTAATGGCTGCTTTACTGGTGGCTGGTCCAATTACACTGCTGAGAAGTCTAATTAATAGCTGCTTTACTGGTGGCTTGTCCAATTACACCACTGAGCAGTCTAAATAATGGCTGCTTTACTGGTGGCTGGTCCATTTACACTGCTGAGAAGTCTAATTACTGGCTGCTTTACTGGTGACTGGTCCTATTACACTACTGAGAAGTCTAATTAATGGCTGCTCTACTGGCGGCTGGTCCAATTACACTACTGAGAAGTCTAATTAATGGCTGCTTTACTGGTGGCAGGTCCAATTACACTACTTAGAAGTCTAATTAGTGGCTGCTTTACTGGTGGCTGGTCCAATTACACTGCTGAGAAGTCTAATTAATTGCTGCTTTACTGGCGGCTTGTCCAATTACACCACTGAGCAGTCTATATAATGGCTGCTTTACTGGTGGCTGGTCCATTTACACTACTGAGAAGTCTAATTAATGGCTGCTTTACTGGCGGCTGGTCCAATTACACTACTGAGAAATATAATTAATGGCTTTTTACTGGTGGCTGGTCCAATTACACCACTGAGCAGTCTAAATAATGGCTGCTTTACTGGCGGCTGGTCCAATTACACTACTGAGAAGTCTAATTAATGGCTGCTTTACTGGTGGCAGGTCCAATTACACTACTTAGAAGTCTAATTAGTGGCTGCTTTACTGGTGGCTGGTCCAATTACACTACTGAGATGTCTAATTAATGGCTGTTTTATTGGCGGCTGGTCCAATTACACTACTGAGAAATCTAATTAATGGCTTTTTACTGGTGGCTGGTCCAATTACACTACTGAGAAGTCTAATTAATGGCTGCTTTAATGGTGGCTGGTCCAATTACACTACTGAGAAGTCTAATTAATGGCTGCTTTACTGGTGGCTGGTCCAATTACACTATTTAAAAGTCTAATTAGTGGCTGCTTTACTGGTGGCTGGTCCAATTACACTACTGAGATGTCTAATTAATGGCTGTTTTATTGGCGGCTGGTCCAATTACACTACTGAGAAATATAATTAATGGCTTTTTACTGGTGGCTGGTCCAATTACACTACTGAGAAGTCTAATTAATGGCTGCTTTAATGGTGGCTGGTCCAATTACACTACTGAGAAGTCTAATTAATGGCTGCTCTACTGTTGGCTGGTCCAATTAAACTATTGAGAAGTCTAATTAATGGCTGCTTTACTGCCGGCTGGTCCAATTACACTACTGAGATGTCTATTTAATGGCTGCTTTATTGGTGGCAGGTCCAATTACACATCTGAAAAGTCTAATTAATGGCTGCTTTACTGGTGGCTGATCCAATTACACTACAGAGATGTCTAATTAATGGCTGCATCACTGGTGGATGGACAAATTACACTACTGAAAAGTCTAATTAATGGCTGCTTTATTGGTGCCTGGTAAAATTACACTATTGAGAAGTCTATTTAATGGCTGCTTTACCGGCGGCTGGTCCAATTACACTACTGAGATGTCTAATTAATGGCTGCTTTACTGGTGGCAGGTCCAATTACACTACTGAGATGTCCAATTAATGGCTGTTTTATTGGCGGCTGGCCCAATTACACTACTGAGAAGTCTAATTAATGTTGGCTTTACTGGTGGCTGGTCCAATCACACTACTTAGAAGACTAATTAATGGCTGCTTTACTGGTGGCTGGTCCAATTACACTGCTGAGAAGCCTAATTAATGGCTGCTTTACTGGCGTCTGGTCCAATTACACTACTGAGAATTCTAATTAATGGTTGCTTTACTGGTGGCTGGTCCAATCACAATACTTAGAAGTCTAATTAATGCCTCATTTACTGGTGGCTGGTCCAATTACACTACTGAGATGTCTAATTAATGGTTGTTTTATTGGCGGCTGGCAAAATTACACTACTGAGACGTCTAATTAATGGCTTTTTACTGGTGGCTGGTCCAATTACTCCACTGAGAAGTCTAATTAATGGCTGCTTTACTGGTGGCAGGTCCAATTACACTACTGAGAAGTCTAATTATTGGATGCTTTACTGGCGGCTGGTCCAATTACACTACTGAGATGTCTAATTAATGGTTGTTTTATTGGCGGCAGGTCCAATTACACTACTGAGAAGTCTAATTAATGGCTTTTCACTGGTGGCTGGTCCAATTACACTACTGAGAAGTCTAACAATGGTTGCTTTACTGGTGGCTGGTCCAATTACACTACTGAGATGTCTATTTAATGGCTGCTTTACTTGCTGCTTTTCCAATTACACTACTGAGAAGTTTAATTAATGGCTGCTTTACTGGCGGCTTTTCCAATTACACTACTGAGAAGTTTAATTAATGGCTGCTTTACTGGTGGCTGGTTCAATTACACTACTGTGAAGCCTAATTAATGGCTGCTTTACTGGCGGCTGGTCCAATTACACCTCTGAGAATTCTAATTAATGGCTGCTTTACTGGTGGCTGGTCCAATCACACTACTGAGAATTCTAATTAATGGCTGCTTTACTGGCGGCTGGTCCAATTACACTACTGAGATGTCTATTTAATGGCTGCTTTACTGGTGGCTGGTCCAATTACACTACTGAGGAGTCTAATTAGTGGCTGCTCTACCGGTGGCTGGTCCAATTAAACTACTGAGAAGTCTAATTAATGGCTGCTTTACTAGCGGCTGGTCCAATTGCACTACTGAGAAGTCTAATTAATGTCTCCTTTACTGGTGGCTGGTCCAATCACACTACCTAGAAGACTAATTAATGGCTGCTTTACTGGTGGCTGGTCCAATTACACTACTGAGATGTCTCATTAATGGCTGTTTTATTTTCGGCTGGTCCAATTACACTACTGAGAAGTTTAATTACTGGCTGCTTTACTGGTGGCTGGTCCAATTACACTACTGAGAAGTCTAATTAGTGGCTGCTTTACCGGTGGCTGGTCCAATTACACTACTGAGAAGCCTAATTAATGGCTGCTTTACTGGTGGCTGGTCCAATTACACTATTGAGAAGTCTAATTAATGGCAGCTTTACTGGCGGCTGGTCCAATTACACTACTGAGAAGTCTAATTATTGGCTGCTTTATTGGTGCCTGGTAAAATTACACTATTGAGAAGTCTAATTAATGGCTACTTTACTGGCGGCTGGTCCAATTACACTACTGAGATGTCTAATTAATGGCTGCTTTACTGGTGGCTGGTCCAATTACACTACTGAGAAGTCTAATAAATGGCTGCTTTACTAGTGGATGGTCCAATTACACTCTTGAGATATCTAATTAATGGCTGCTTTACTGGTGCCTGGTAAAATTACACTATTGAGAAGTCTAATTAATGGCTGCTTTACTTGCGGCTGGTCCAATTGCACTACTGAGAAGCCTAATTAATAGCTGCTTTATTGGCGGCTGGTCCAATTACACTACTGAGAATTCTAATTAATGGCTGCTTTACTGGTGGCTGGTCCAATCACACTACTTAGAAGTCTAATTAATGCCTCATTTACTGGTGGCTGGTCCAATTACTCTACTGAGATGTCTAATTAATGGCTGTTTTATTGGCGGCTGGTCCAATTACACTACTGAGAAGTCTAATTAATGACTTTTTACTGGTGGCTGGTCCAATTACTCTACTGAGAAGTCCAATTAATGGCTGCTTTACTGGTGGCAGGTCCAATTTCACTACTGAGAAGCCTAATTAATGGCTGCTTTACTGGCGGCTGGTCCAATTACACTACTGAGAATTCTAATTAATGGCTGCTTTACTGGTGGCTGGTCCAATCACACTACTTAGAAGTCTAATTAATGTCTCCTTTACTGGTGGCAGGTCCAATTACACTACTGAGGTGTCTAATTAATGGCTGTTTTATTGGCGGCAGGTCCAATTACACTACTGAGGAGCCTAATTAATGGCTTTTTACTATTGGCTGGTCCAATTACACTACTGAGATGTCTAATTAATGGCTGTTTTATTGGCGGCTGGTCCAATTACACTACTGAGATGTCTAATTAATGGCTGCTTTACTGGTGGCTGGTCCAATTACACTGCTGAGAAGTCTAAGTAATAGCTGCTTTACTGGTGGCTGGTCCATTTACACTACTGAGAAGTCTAATTACTGGCTGCTTTACTGGTGACTGGTCCTATTACACTACTGAGAAGTCTAATTAATGGCTGCTCTACTGGCGGCTGGTCCAATTACACTACTGAGAAGTCTAATTAATGGCTGCTTTACTGGTGGCAGGTCCAATTACACTACTTAGAAGTCTAATTAGTGGCTGCTTTACTGGTGGCTGGTCCAATTACACTATAGAGATGTCTAATTAATGGCTGTTTTATTGGCGGCTGGTCCAATTACACTGCTGAGAAGTCTAATTAATAGCTGCTTTACTGGTGGCTGGTCCAATTACACTATAGAGATGTCTAATTAATGGCTGTTTTACTGGCGGTTTGTCCAATTACACCACTGAGCAGTCTAAATAATGGCTGCTTTACTGGTGGCTGGTCCATTTACACTACTGAGAAGTCTAATTACTGGCTGCTTTACTGGCGGCTGGTCCAATTACACTACTGAGAAATATAATTAATGGCTTTTTACTTGTGGCTGGTCCAATTACACCACTGAGCAGTCTAAATAATGGCTGCTTTACTGGCGGCTGGTCCAATTACACTACTGAGAAGTCTAATTAATGGCTGCTTTACTGGTGGCTGGTCCAATTACACTACTGAGAAGTCTATTAAATGGCTGCTTTACTGGTGTCTGGTCCAATTACACTGCTGAGAAGCCTAATTAATGGCTGCTTTACTGGCGTCTGGTCCAATGACACTACTGAGAATTCTAATTAATGGTTGCTTTACTGGTGGCTGGTCCAATCACACTACTTAGAAGTCTAATTAATGCCTCATTTACTGGTGTCTGGTCCAATTACACTACTGAGATGTCTAATTAATGGCTGTTTTATTGGCGGCTCGCCCAATTACACTACTGAGACGTCTAGTTAATGGCTTTTTACTGGTGGCTGGTCCAATTACTCCACTGAGAAGTCTAATTAGTGGCTGCTTTACTGGTGGCAGGTCCAATTACACTACTGAGACGTCTAATTAATGGCTGCTTTACTGGCGGCTGGTCCAATTACACTACTGAGATGTCTAATTAATGGTTGTTTTATTGGCGGCAGGTCCAATTACACTACTGAGAAGTCTAATTAATGGCTTTTTACTGGTGGCTGGTCCAATTACACTACTGAGAAGTCTAACAATGGTTGCTTTACTGGTGGCTGGTCCAATTACACTACTGAGATGTCTATTTAATGGCTGCTTTACTGGCGGCTTTTCCAATTTCACTACTGAGAAGTTTAATTAATGGCTGCTTTACTGGCGGCTTTTCCAATTACACTACTGAGAAGTTTAATTAATGGCTGCTTTACTGGTGGCTGGTCCAATTACACTACTGAGAAGCCTAATTAATGGCTGCTTTACTGGCGGCTGGTCCAATTACACTACTGAGAATTCTAATTAATGGCTGCTTTACTGGTGGCTGGTCCAATCACACTACTTAGAAGTCTAATTAATGTCTCCTTTACTGGTGGCTGGTCCAATTACACTACTGAGATGTCTAATTAATGGTTGTTTTATTGGCGGCAGGTCCAATTACACAACTGAGAAGTCTAATTAATGGCTTTTTACTGGTGGCTGGTCCAATTACACTACTGAGAAGTCTAACAATGGTTGCTTTACTGGTGGCTGGTCCAATTACACTACTGAGAAGTTTAATTAATGGCTGCTTTACTAGTGGATGGTCCAATAACACTACTGAGATGTCTAATTAATGGCTGCTTTACTGGTGCCTGGTAAAATTACACTATTGAGAAGTCTAATTAATGGCTGCTTTACTTGCGGCTGGTCCAATTGCACTACTGAGAAGCCTAATTAATAGCTGCTTTACTGGCGGCTGGTCCAATTACACTACTGAGAATTCTAATTAATGGCTGCTTTACTGGTGGCTGGTCCAATCACACTACTTAGAAGTCTAATTAATGCCTCATTTACTGGTGGCTGGTCCAATTACTCTACTGAGATGTCTAATTAATGGCTGTTTTATTGGCGGCTGGTCCAATTACACTACTGAGAAGTCTAATTAATTGCTTTTTACTGGTGGCTGGTCCAATTACTCTACTGAGAAGTCTAATTAATGGCTGCTTTACTGGTGGCTGGTCCAATTACACTACTGAGAAGTCTAATTAATTGCTTTTTACTGGTGGCTGGTCCAATTACTCTACTGAGAAGTCTAATTAATGGCTGCTTTACTGGTGGCAGGTCCAATTACACTACTGAGAAGCCTAATTAATGGCTGCTTTACTGGCGGCTGGTCCAATTACACTACTGAGAATTCTAATTAATGGCTGCTTTACTGGTGGCTGGTCCAATCACACTACTTAGAAGTCTAATTAATGTCTCATTTACTGGTGGCAGGTCCAATTACACTACTGAGGTGTCTAATTAATGGCTGTTTTATTAGCGGCAGGTCCAATTACACTACTGAGGAGCCTAATTAATGGCTTTTTACTGGTGGCTGGTCCAATTACACTACTGAGATGTCTAATTAATGGCTGTTTTATTGGCGGCTGGTCCAATTACACTACTGAGATGTCTAATTAATGGCTGCTTTACAGGTGGCTGGTCCAATTACACTGCTGAGAAGTATAATTAATAGCTGCTTTACTGGCGGCTTGTCCAATTACACCACTGAGCAGTCTAAATAATGGCTGCTTTACTGGTGGCTGGTCAATTTACACTACTGAGAAGTCTAATTACTGGCTGCTTTACTGGTGGCTGGTCCTATTACACTACTGAGAAGTCTAATTAATGGCTGCTTTACTGGTGGCATGTCCAATTACACTACTTAGAAGTCTAAATAGTGGCTGCTTTACTGGTGGCTGGTCCAATTACATTACTGAGATGTCTAATTAATGGCTGTTTTATTGGCGGCTGGTCCAATTACACTGCTGAGAAGTCTAATTAATAGCTGCTTTACTGGCGGCTTGTCCAATTACACCACTGAGCAGTCTAAATAATGGCTGCTTTACTGGTGGCTGGTCCATTTACACTACTGAGAAGTCTAATTACTGGCTGCTTTACTGGCGGCTGGTCCAATTACACTACTGAGAAATATAATTAATGGCTTTTTACTGGTGGCTGGTCCAATTACACCACTGAGCAGTCTAAAAAATGGCTGCTTTACAGGCGGCTGGTCCCATTACACTACTGAGAAGTCTAATTAATGGCTGCTTTACTGGTTGCAGGTCCAATTACACTACTTAGAAGTCTATTTAGTGGCTGCTTTACTGGTGGCTGGTCCAATTACACTACTGAGATATCTAATAAATGGCTGTTTTATTGGCGGCTGGTCCAATTACACTACTGAGAAATCTAATTAATGGCTTTTTACTGGTGGCTGGTCCAATTACACTACTGAGAAGTCTAATTAATGGCTGCTTTAATGGTGGCTGGTCCAATTACACTACTGAGAAGTCTAATTAATGGCTGCTTTACTGGTGGCTGGTCCAATTACACTACTTAGAAGTCTAATTAGTGGCTGCTTTACTGGTGGCTGGTCCAATTACACTACTGAGATGTCTAATTAATGGCTGTTTTATTGGCGGCAGGTCCAATTACACTACTGAGAAGTCTAATTAATGGCTTTTTACTGGTGACTGGTCCAATTACACTACTGAGAAGTCTAACAATGGTTGCTTTACTGGTGGCTGGTCCAATTACACTACTGAGATGTCTAATTAATGGTTGTTTTATTGGCGGCAGGTCCAATTACACTACTGAGAAGTATAATTAATGGCTTTTTACTGGTGGCTGGTCCAATTACACTACTGAGAAGTCTAACAATGGTTGCTTTACTGGTGGCTGGTCCAATTACACTACTGAGATGTCTATTTAATAGCTGCTTTACTGGCGGCTTTTCCAATTACACTATTGAGAAGTTTAATTAATGGCTGCTTTACTGGTGGCTGGTCCAATTACACTACTGAGAAGTCTAATTAATGGCTGCTTTACTGGTGGCTGGTCCAATTACACTATTTAAAAGTCTAATTAGTGGCTGCTTTACTGGTGGCTGGTCCAATTACACTACTGAGATGTCTAATTAATGGCTGTTTTATTGGCGGCTGGTCCAATTACACTACTGAGAAATATAATTAATGGCTTTTTACTGGTGGCTGGTCCAATTACACTACTGAGAAGTCTAATTAAT
This sequence comes from Meconema thalassinum, assembly GCA_946902985.2. NCBI lineage: Eukaryota > Metazoa > Arthropoda > Insecta > Orthoptera > Tettigoniidae > Meconema > Meconema thalassinum. The sequence goes on along the minus strand of OX336389.2, from coordinate 939,372,187 downwards.
GGCTGCTTTAATGGTGGCTGGTCCAATTACACTACTGAGAAGTCTAATTAATGGCTGCTCTACTGTTGGCTGGTCCAATTAAACTATTGAGAAGTCTAATTAATGGCTGCTTTACTGCCGGCTGGTCCAATTACACTACTGAGATGTCTATTTAATGGCTGCTTTATTGGTGGCAGGTCCAATTACACATCTGAAAAGTCTAATTAATGGCTGCTTTACTGGTGGCTGATCCAATTACACTACAGAGATGTCTAATTAATGGCTGCATCACTGGTGGATGGACAAATTACACTACTGAAAAGTCTAATTAATGGCTGCTTTATTGGTGCCTGGTAAAATTACACTATTGAGAAGTCTATTTAATGGCTGCTTTACCGGCGGCTGGTCCAATTACACTACTGAGATGTCTAATTAATGGCTGCTTTACTGGTGGCAGGTCCAATTACACTACTGAGATGTCCAATTAATGGCTGTTTTATTGGCGGCTGGCCCAATTACACTACTGAGAAGTCTAATTAATGTTGGCTTTACTGGTGGCTGGTCCAATCACACTACTTAGAAGACTAATTAATGGCTGCTTTACTGGTGGCTGGTCCAATTACACTGCTGAGAAGCCTAATTAATGGCTGCTTTACTGGCGTCTGGTCCAATTACACTACTGAGAATTCTAATTAATGGTTGCTTTACTGGTGGCTGGTCCAATCACAATACTTAGAAGTCTAATTAATGCCTCATTTACTGGTGGCTGGTCCAATTACACTACTGAGATGTCTAATTAATGGCTGTTTTATTGGCGGCTGGCAAAATTACACTACTGAGACGTCTAATTAATGGCTTTTTACTGGTGGCTGGTCCAATTACTCCACTGAGAAGTCTAATTAATGGCTGCTTTACTGGTGGCAGGTCCAATTACACTACTGAGAAGTCTAATTATTGGATGCTTTACTGGCGGCTGGTCCAATTACACTACTGAGATGTCTAATTAATGGTTGTTTTATTGGCGGCAGGTCCAATTACACTACTGAGAAGTCTAATTAATGGCTTTTCACTGGTGGCTGGTCCAATTACACTACTGAGAAGTCTAACAATGGTTGCTTTACTGGTGGCTGGTCCAATTACACTACTGAGATGTCTATTTAATGGCTGCTTTACTTGCTGCTTTTCCAATTACACTACTGAGAAGTTTAATTAATGGCTGCTTTACTGGCGGCTTTTCCAATTACACTACTGAGAAGTTTAATTAATGGCTGCTTTACTGGTGGCTGGTTCAATTACACTACTGTGAAGCCTAATTAATGGCTGCTTTACTGGCGGCTGGTCCAATTACACCTCTGAGAATTCTAATTAATGGCTGCTTTACTGGTGGCTGGTCCAATCACACTACTGAGAATTCTAATTAATGGCTGCTTTACTGGCGGCTGGTCCAATTACACTACTGAGATGTCTATTTAATGGCTGCTTTACTGGTGGCTGGTCCAATTACACTACTGAGGAGTCTAATTAGTGGCTGCTCTACCGGTGGCTGGTCCAATTAAACTACTGAGAAGTCTAATTAATGGCTGCTTTACTAGCGGCTGGTCCAATTGCACTACTGAGAAGTCTAATTAATGTCTCCTTTACTGGTGGCTGGTCCAATCACACTACCTAGAAGACTAATTAATGGCTGCTTTACTGGTGGCTGGTCCAATTACACTACTGAGATGTCTCATTAATGGCTGTTTTATTTTCGGCTGGTCCAATTACACTACTGAGAAGTTTAATTACTGGCTGCTTTACTGGTGGCTGGTCCAATTACACTACTGAGAAGTCTAATTAGTGGCTGCTTTACCGGTGGCTGGTCCAATTACACTACTGAGAAGCCTAATTAATGGCTGCTTTACTGGTGGCTGGTCCAATTACACTATTGAGAAGTCTAATTAATGGCAGCTTTACTGGCGGCTGGTCCAATTACACTACTGAGAAGTCTAATTATTGGCTGCTTTATTGGTGCCTGGTAAAATTACACTATTGAGAAGTCTAATTAATGGCTACTTTACTGGCGGCTGGTCCAATTACACTACTGAGATGTCTAATTAATGGCTGCTTTACTGGTGGCTGGTCCAATTACACTACTGAGAAGTCTAATAAATGGCTGCTTTACTAGTGGATGGTCCAATTACACTCTTGAGATATCTAATTAATGGCTGCCTTACTGGTGCCTGGTAAAATTACACTATTGAGAAGTCTAATTAATGGCTGCTTTACTTGCGGCTGGTCCAATTGCACTACTGAGAAGCCTAATTAATAGCTGCTTTATTGGCGGCTGGTCCAATTACACTACTGAGAATTCTAATTAATGGCTGCTTTACTGGTGGCTGGTCCAATCACACTACTTAGAAGTCTAATTAATGCCTCATTTACTGGTGGCTGGTCCAATTACTCTACTGAGATGTCTAATTAATGGCTGTTTTATTGGCGGCTGGTCCAATTACACTACTGAGAAGTCTAATTAATGACTTTTTACTGGTGGCTGGTCCAATTACTCTACTGAGAAGTCCAATTAATGGCTGCTTTACTGGTGGCAGGTCCAATTTCACTACTGAGAAGCCTAATTAATGGCTGCTTTACTGGCGGCTGGTCCAATTACACTACTGAGAATTCTAATTAATGGCTGCTTTACTGGTGGCTGGTCCAATCACACTACTTAGAAGTCTAATTAATGTCTCCTTTACTGGTGGCAGGTCCAATTACACTACTGAGGTGTCTAATTAATGGCTGTTTTATTGGCGGCAGGTCCAATTACACTACTGAGGAGCCTAATTAATGGCTTTTTACTATTGGCTGGTCCAATTACACTACTGAGATGTCTAATTAATGGCTGTTTTATTGGCGGCTGGTCCAATTACACTACTGAGATGTCTAATTAATGGCTGCTTTACTGGTGGCTGGTCCAATTACACTGCTGAGAAGTCTAAGTAATAGCTGCTTTACTGGTGGCTGGTCCATTTACACTACTGAGAAGTCTAATTACTGGCTGCTTTACTGGTGACTGGTCCTATTACACTACTGAGAAGTCTAATTAATGGCTGCTCTACTGGCGGCTGGTCCAATTACACTACTGAGAAGTCTAATTAATGGCTGCTTTACTGGTGGCAGGTCCAATTACACTACTTAGAAGTCTAATTAGTGGCTGCTTTACTGGTGGCTGGTCCAATTACACTATAGAGATGTCTAATTAATGGCTGTTTTATTGGCGGCTGGTCCAATTACACTGCTGAGAAGTCTAATTAATAGCTGCTTTACTGGTGGCTGGTCCAATTACACTATAGAGATGTCTAATTAATGGCTGTTTTACTGGCGGTTTGTCCAATTACACCACTGAGCAGTCTAAATAATGGCTGCTTTACTGGTGGCTGGTCCATTTACACTACTGAGAAGTCTAATTACTGGCTGCTTTACTGGCGGCTGGTCCAATTACACTACTGAGAAATATAATTAATGGCTTTTTACTTGTGGCTGGTCCAATTACACCACTGAGCAGTCTAAATAATGGCTGCTTTACTGGCGGCTGGTCCAATTACACTACTGAGAAGTCTAATTAATGGCTGCTTTACTGGTGGCTGGTCCAATTACACTACTGAGAAGTCTATTAAATGGCTGCTTTACTGGTGTCTGGTCCAATTACACTGCTGAGAAGCCTAATTAATGGCTGCTTTACTGGCGTCTGGTCCAATGACACTACTGAGAATTCTAATTAATGGTTGCTTTACTGGTGGCTGGTCCAATCACACTACTTAGAAGTCTAATTAATGCCTCATTTACTGGTGTCTGGTCCAATTACACTACTGAGATGTCTAATTAATGGCTGTTTTATTGGCGGCTCGCCCAATTACACTACTGAGACGTCTAGTTAATGGTTTTTTACTGGTGGCTGGTCCAATTACTCAACTGAGAAGTCTAATTAGTGGCTGCTTTACTGGTGGCAGGTCCAATTACACTACTGAGACGTCTAATTAATGGCTGCTTTACTGGCGGCTGGTCCAATTACACTACTGAGATGTCTAATTAATGGTTGTTTTATTGGCGGCAGGTCCAATTACACTACTGAGAAGTCTAATTAATGGCTTTTTACTGGTGGCTGGTCCAATTACACTACTGAGAAGTCTAACAATGGTTGCTTTACTGGTGGCTGGTCCAATTACACTACTGAGATGTCTATTTAATGGCTGCTTTACTGGCGGCTTTTCCAATTTCACTACTGAGAAGTTTAATTAATGGCTGCTTTACTGGCGGCTTTTCCAATTACACTACTGAGAAGTTTAATTAATGGCTGCTTTACTGGTGGCTGGTCCAATTACACTACTGAGAAGCCTAATTAATGGCTGCTTTACTGGCGGCTGGTCCAATTACACTACTGAGAATTCTAATTAATGGCTGCTTTACTGGTGGCTGGTCCAATCACACTACTTAGAAGTCTAATTAATGTCTCCTTTACTGGTGGCTGGTCCAATTACACTACTGAGATGTCTAATTAATGGTTGTTTTATTGGCGGCAGGTCCAATTACACAACTGAGAAGTCTAATTAATGGCTTTTTACTGGTGGCTGGTCCAATTACACTACTGAGAAGTCTAACAATGGTTGCTTTACTGGTGGCTGGTCCAATTACACTACTGAGAAGTTTAATTAATGGCTGCTTTACTAGTGGATGGTCCAATAACACTACTGAGATGTCTAATTAATGGCTGCTTTACTGGTGCCTGGTAAAATTACACTATTGAGAAGTCTAATTAATGGCTGCTTTACTTGCGGCTGGTCCAATTGCACTACTGAGAAGCCTAATTAATAGCTGCTTTACTGGCGGCTGGTCCAATTACACTACTGAGAATTCTAATTAATGGCTGCTTTACTGGTGGCTGGTCCAATCACACTACTTAGAAGTCTAATTAATGCCTCATTTACTGGTGGCTGGTCCAATTACTCTACTGAGATGTCTAATTAATGGCTGTTTTATTGGCGGCTGGTCCAATTACACTACTGAGAAGTCTAATTAATTGCTTTTTACTGGTGGCTGGTCCAATTACTCTACTGAGAAGTCTAATTAATGGCTGCTTTACTGGTGGCTGGTCCAATTACACTACTGAGAAGTCTAATTAATTGCTTTTTACTGGTGGCTGGTCCAATTACTCTACTGAGAAGTCTAATTAATGGCTGCTTTACTGGTGGCAGGTCCAATTACACTACTGAGAAGCCTAATTAATGGCTGCTTTACTGGCGGCTGGTCCAATTACACTACTGAGAATTCTAATTAATGGCTGCTTTACTGGTGGCTGGTCCAATCACACTACTTAGAAGTCTAATTAATGTCTCATTTACTGGTGGCAGGTCCAATTACACTACTGAGGTGTCTAATTAATGGCTGTTTTATTAGCGGCAGGTCCAATTACACTACTGAGGAGCCTAATTAATGGCTTTTTACTGGTGGCTGGTCCAATTACACTACTGAGATGTCTAATTAATGGCTGTTTTATTGGCGGCTGGTCCAATTACACTACTGAGATGTCTAATTAATGGCTGCTTTACAGGTGGCTGGTCCAATTACACTGCTGAGAAGTATAATTAATAGCTGCTTTACTGGCGGCTTGTCCAATTACACCACTGAGCAGTCTAAATAATGGCTGCTTTACTGGTGGCTGGTCAATTTACACTACTGAGAAGTCTAATTACTGGCTGCTTTACTGGTGGCTGGTCCTATTACACTACTGAGAAGTCTAATTAATGGCTGCTTTACTGGTGGCATGTCCAATTACACTACTTAGAAGTCTAAATAGTGGCTGCTTTACTGGTGGCTGGTCCAATTACATTACTGAGATGTCTAATTAATGGCTGTTTTATTGGCGGCTGGTCCAATTACACTGCTGAGAAGTCTAATTAATAGCTGCTTTACTGGCGGCTTGTCCAATTACACCACTGAGCAGTCTAAATAATGGCTGCTTTACTGGTGGCTGGTCCATTTACACTACTGAGAAGTCTAATTACTGGCTGCTTTACTGGCGGCTGGTCCAATTACACTACTGAGAAATATAATTAATGGCTTTTTACTGGTGGCTGGTCCAATTACACCACTGAGCAGTCTAAAAAATGGCTGCTTTACAGGCGGCTGGTCCCATTACACTACTGAGAAGTCTAATTAATGGCTGCTTTACTGGTTGCAGGTCCAATTACACTACTTAGAAGTCTATTTAGTGGCTGCTTTACTGGTGGCTGGTCCAATTACACTACTGAGATATCTAATTAATGGCTGTTTTATTGGCGGCTGGTCCAATTACACTACTGAGAAATCTAATTAATGGCTTTTTACTGGTGGCTGGTCCAATTACACTACTGAGAAGTCTAATTAATGGCTGCTTTAATGGTGGCTGGTCCAATTACACTACTGAGAAGTCTAATTAATGGCTGCTTTACTGGTGGCTGGTCCAATTACACTACTTAGAAGTCTAATTAGTGGCTGCTTTACTGGTGGCTGGTCCAATTACACTACTGAGATGTCTAATTAATGGCTGTTTTATTGGCGGCAGGTCCAATTACACTACTGAGAAGTCTAATTAATGGCTTTTTACTGGTGACTGGTCCAATTACACTACTGAGAAGTCTAACAATGGTTGCTTTACTGGTGGCTGGTCCAATTACACTACTGAGATGTCTAATTAATGGTTGTTTTATTGGCGGCAGGTCCAATTACACTACTGAGAAGTATAATTAATGGCTTTTTACTGGTGGCTGGTCCAATTACACTACTGAGAAGTCTAACAATGGTTGCTTTACTGGTGGCTGGTCCAATTACACTACTGAGATGTCTATTTAATAGCTGCTTTACTGGCGGCTTTTCCAATTACACTATTGAGAAGTTTAATTAATGGCTGCTTTACTGGTGGCTGGTCCAATTACACTACTGAGAAGTCTAATTAGTGGCTGCTTTACCGGTGGCTGGTCCAATTAAACTACTGAGAAGTCTAATTAATGGCTGCTTTACTGGGGGCTGGTCCAATTACACTACTGAGAAGTCTAATTAATGTCTCCTTTACTGGTGGCTGGTCCAATCACACTACTTAGAAGACTAATTAATGGCTGCTTTACTGGTGGCTGGTCCAATTACACTACTGAGATGTCTCATTAATGGCTGTTTTATTGGCGGCTGGTCCAATTGCACTACTGAGAAGTTTAATTACTGGCTGCTTTACTGGTGGCTGGTCCAATTACACTACTGAGAAGTCTAATTAGTGGCTGCTTTACCGGTGGATGGTCCAATTACACTACTGAGAAGCCTAATTAATGGCTGCTTTACTGGTGGCTGGTCCAATTACACTATTGAAAAGTCTAATTAATGGCTGCTTTACTGGCGGCTGGTCCAATTACACTACTGAGATGTCTAATTAATGGCTGCTTTACTGGTGGCTGGTCCAATGACACTACTGAGATGTCTAATTAATGGCTGCTTTACTGGCGGCTGGACAAATTACACTACTGAGAAGTCTAATTAATGGCTGCTTTACTGGTGGCTGGTCCAATTACACTACTGAGAAGTCTAATTAATGGCTGCTTTATTGGTGCCTGGTAAAATTACACTATTGTGAAGTCTAATTAATGGCTGCTTTACTGGCGGCTGGTCCAATTACACTACTGAGATGTCTAATTAATGGCTGCTTTACTGGTGGCTGGTCCAATTACACTACTGAGATGTCTAATTAATGGCTGCGTTACTGGTGCCTGGTAAAATTACACTATTGAGAAGTCTAATTAATGGCTGCTTTACTTGCGGCTGGTCCAATTGCACTACTGAGAAGCCTAATTAATAGCTGCTTTACTGGCGGCTGGTCCAATTACACTACTGAGAATTCTAATTAATGGCTGCTTTACTGGTGGCTGGTCCAATCACACTACTTAGAAGTCTAATTAATGCCTCATTTACTGGTGGCTGGTCCAATTACACTACTGAGATGTCTAATTAATGGCTGCTTTACTGGCGTCTGGTCCAATTACACTACTGAGAAGTCTAATTAATGGCTGCTTTACTGGTGGCTGGTCCATTCACACTACTTAGAAGTCTAATTAATGGCTGCTTTACTGGTGGCTTGTCCAATTACACTACTGAGATGTCTAATTAATGGCTGTTTTATTGGCGGCTGGTCCAATTACACTCCTGAGAAGCCTAATTAATGGCTGATTTACTGGTGGCTGGTCCAATTACACTATTGAGAAGTCTAATTAATGGCTGCTTTACTGGCGGCTGGTCCAATTACACTACTGAGATGTCTAATTAATGGCTGATTTACTGGTGGCTGGTCCAATTACACTACTGAGAAGTTTAATTAATGGCTGCTTTACTGGTGGCTGGTCCAATTACACAACTGAGAAGTCTAATTAGTGACTGCTTTTCCGGTGGCTGGTCGAATTACAGTACTGAGAAGTCTAATTAATGGCTGCTTAACTGGCGGCTGGTCCAATTACACTACTGAGAAGTCTAATTAATGGCTGCTTTACTGGTGGCTGGTCCATTCACACTACTTAGAAGTCTAATTAATGGCTGCTTTACTGGTGGCTTGTCCAATTACACTACTGAGATGTCTAATTAATGGCTGTTTTATTGGCGGCTGGTCCAATTACACTCCTGAGAAGCCTAATTAATGGCTGATTTACTGGTGGCTGGTCCAATTACACTATTGAGAAGTCTAATTAATGGCTGCTTTACTGGCGGCTGGTCCAATTACACTACTGAGATGTCTAATTAATGTCTGCTTTACTGGTGGCTGGTCCAATTACACTACTGAGATGTCTAATTAATGGCTGCTTTACTGGCGGCTCGTCCAATTACACTACTGAGAAGTCTAATTAATGGCTGCTTTACTGGTGACTGGTCCAATTACACTACTGAGAAGTCTAATTGGTGTACTGAATGATCAATAACCATCGGATCGACCAATTAAAGGTCTCCAGACGCATTTTGAGTGAATTCAAAATGGAATAAAGTTTGAGCGTTAAGGAACATGGGCTAGACAATATGACACAAGAAAAAAGAATAGAGAGAGCAGGTAGCATTAACATGTATATTCATCAGAACATAAATTTTCATGTCATTCAGGTCAACTATTTGAGATAACGTAAGTGTTTCTTACAACAAAAGTAAGTGTACAGATCTTTACATATTAAGAACAGGTACATGCTTGAAAGTACAATTTAATTAAGTTGCTTTGTGCAAAAAGAAAATTAGTAACGCAGCTTATAAGCTAATGTCTGGCAGGGAGCAAATCCTACCATACTGAGGAAAAGAAAGTAGGGGAAACTGAATAAGTTACCATGAAAGACGTAGCCTATAAAGGGAGCTAGTAGCTAACAGAGGCCTAATCCTGAAGTACCCTATGAAATAGAAATGCTTGGGTAGTTGCCAAGATGCAACAGAGATGTTTGCAAAGTAAATGCAATGGCAGACACAGGATGCGTGAACTGCATGTAAGTTAATCATTAAAGATTTCCTAAGAAATGGAGATGGCAGAAGCAGGTAGGCAAGTAAGCCTATTATCTGCAAGTAAACCTTGAAATGTGAAGTACACAAGAAAGGTGCAATGACAGATGCAGATATGCACAAGAAATATAGAGATTATTCTCAAAAGGAAAAAATGGCTAAAGCCAGCAAATATGTTATACCACCTAGAAGGAGTGGGAGGAAGAAAACCGAGATATTAAAATTGAGGAATCCTCTAAAGCGCGTTTGTATAAAGCTAACATGATAGAACAGAAAGAACGTGAAATATCACTGAGTACAGGTTATGTGAGAATAATAATCTTTAGAACAAAGTGTGGGTAACATCCCACGTGTGCGTAGAACACTAGAGTGCAAAGAAGATGACATAGTTCTTGTCAAGTTGTGGTTGTTTTCACAAAAGTACTTAACTGACTTCACTGATGTCACGTAGAACACTTGTTGAGTAGTAAGGATAACCTTAGCTATCGCAAAAGTTAAAGACTTGTAGCATGAAGACGAAGTGATAATATTCACTTAGTAAGCACTTGCGTAGGAATTGATTTTCGTAGCACTTGAAGATGTATAGTTGACATCTGAATGTTCATGTCGCAGGAACACTTTGAAGGTGATTTATGTTAGATCACTTGAAAATGTCTTTGAAGACTTGGCGAAGATTATGTATAAACACTTCTTGACGCAGAATTTAAGTATGGTACATTTAAACAACTTGCAGTTTTCGTCCGGTATGCAAGACGGGTGGTTAGCCTAGCAGTTAACGGGTAAATCACAACGTGGATGGGTCTGCCAGCCTCTTAAATAGCAGACAGGCCAAGGTTCTCGAAGCTTCGACGGCCGAGATTGGAGACATCAGGCCTCGTTGTAAGGAAGAAAGGCGTTAATTGGCTGGAGCGAGGCCACGTCATGGCAAAGGCCAATAAGCGCGTAGCTTACAGAGACTAGTATGCCATGCGGTCTCAAGTCGTGAAGAAAGACCTTAACACTTAGAAAAAATGTCTTAGAGGCGAAATATGACTTATACACCAATCATTTTAAACATGTTTAGTTTAAACAAGAAAGTGAAACACAAGATGAACTGTCACAAGCACATGGTGACGAAAATGAGATTATGAAAAATCAAATCCTGGTCTGACTTTTGACATTATCAAAACTTACAAAATTAACAAATTAATTATTCGCAAATGCGAACAGACTGCCAGAGGGGCGACAAGAAAACACAAAAAACAGGATTTGAGTGGCAAAGGAGAAACAGAAGAAATTGGACGAACACACTGTACAAAAGAAGTAATTAATTTCACCACTCTGACCCTATTGTCACGACCGGTGTAGCACTTCAATACTCTTCCGGTGTGCCAAACAAGAGGAGGACTGGATTCTGTCAGGAGAATCAAATCTCCCCCCTTGAGGTTTGGTTGAGCGAGCTGCCACTTCCCCCTCCCCTGAAGCAAGTTTTAATACTCCAGTCTCCACCGTTTCCAAAATCTATCCCTAAGAGCTTCGACTCTTTTCCAGAGAATGGGGAAATAAATATCGAGCTTGCGGTCGATGAGAGGTGGCGGAGCATTTAAGGAGCTACCTATCAAGAAATGACCAGGGGTTAAAGGAAGCAAATCGGAAGGGTCGTTAGACAGAGGAGACAAAGGACGGGAATTAACAGTGCCTTCGATGACAATTACAAAAGAATTGAATTCTTCAAAAGATAGGATAGACTTTCCTATAGTTCTTTTGAGATGAGTTTTAGTCAATTTGACACAAGCTTCCCATCTTCCACCATGATGTGGAGCGTACGGGCGAATGAAGTGCCATTTGAAACCTTTCAAATGAGAAAAATTAGACAATTGTTCGTTGGCAGAACTAGAGCAGAGTGCCTTTTGCCATTGTTGAGAAGCACCAAGAAAGTTTCTGGCGTTGTCGGAGAAATCCTCAGAGGGGATTCCTCTTCGAGCAACAAAGCGGGAAAAAGCAGAGAGAAAATATGAAGTGGAAGCATGGGTGACCAATTCGAGATGAATGGCGCCAGTAACCATACAGACAAAAAGTGCTATGTAAAGCTTGGCAATATTTTTGCGTTTAGCTTTTAGACTATTGGTTTGAAATAGGAACGGACCAGCGTAATCAATACCAGTTAGAAGAAACGGTCTGCTGGGAACAGAACGGAACGAAGGAAGGTCAGCCATAAGTTGCTGAGAGAACTTAGGTTTGGCCTTAAAGCAAGGAATACACTTTCTAACAACGGAAATGACTTCGTGCAAGCCATTGATGGGCCAGTAATGCTCACGAATCAAACACAAGAGAGTGCGTGTACCAACGTGCAAATGCTGATGGTGAAATTGACGTATTATCAGTTTAGTAACGTGATGTTTTGAAGGAAGAATTTAGGGGTGTTTCTTATCTTCCGGATAATCAGAAAAAGACAACCAACCACCTACTCTTAATAATCCTTTATCATCAAGAAAGGGGCATAAAGCGAATAGTCTATTACGCTTTTTGAGGGGTACACCCTTAGATAGAGAATTTAATTTCATTAGAAAAAAATTCTTGTTGCGTGAGCAATAAGACTGTGGTAGTAGCAGACTGTAATTCAACAGCAGAAAGAAATGCTTGAGGAAACAATGGTTTTTCTAACACAAAGAATTTCCATCGAAGCAAGTAAGCTACAACACGAACTAGCTTTTGAAAAGAAGAATATCTTTCAAGCAATGAAGGGATAACCGTGGTTACAAGAGAAGAGGCGACTTAACCAATTTCAGGAACATTCGTTAAAGCAGAAGAAAATAGGGCTGGCCAAAAGGAAGGTTCTTGCAACAACCAAGTTGGACCATGCCAGAAAAGACTAGATTTAGCTAGCTGGTGTGGAAGGCATCCACGAGAAATTATGTCCGCAGGGTTCTCTTTACCCGAGACATGTTTCCATTGAGAAGATGGGGATAGAGTTTGGATTTTTTCAACCCTGTTGGCGACGAAGGATTGCCAATGCGTAGGGGGCTTCGTGATCTAAGCTAAAGTGATGGCGGAGTCAGTCCAGTAGTAGATATGACTGAAATGACAGTTGAGAATGGAGACAAGCTTTTGAGATAATTCGGCTGCGAGCAGGGCAGCGCATAACTCTAAGCGAGGCAATGGAACTGTTTTCAAAGGAGCTACCTTTGACTTGGTACAAATTAAATTAGAGAATGAAGAAGGAGTGTTACGACTGACCACATAAGCGCAATATCCGTAAGCTTTCACGGAGCTATCTGCAAACAGATGCAGCTCTTGGTTAGCAGAGAACGAAGTAGGGATAAGAATCCTGGGGATGTCTATAATTGATAGATCAAGAAGATGAGTGCGGAAAGAAAGCCATCTTTCCAAACGAGAAGGAGGGATAGAATCATCCCAATCCGTTTTGAGAGACCATAGTTCCTGCATAAACATCTTAGCTTTGACTATGATCGGAGCTATGAATTGAAGAGGGTCATAGATTTTGGCGATTTCGGAAAGAACGTGTTGCTTAGTTTGAGGAAGGATAGGAGACAAGCTGACTTGATAGAAAAAGGAATCCGAAACGGGATACCAGTGAAGTCCCAAAACTTTAGTGGAATCAACGGCATGTAAGAGCTCGACTGGTGTATCAGTGTTGCCATTGGATATGAGTTTAGCAAGTACTTCCTTGGAATTAGAATTCCATTTGTGAAGTAGGAAACCTCCTCCATGAAGCAACGCTTGGAGATCACGTGAGTGCTCAAGTGCTTCCGAAGGGGAGCTGAAGGAATGAAGAAAATCATCAACATAAAAAGACTTTTTGAGAAGATTTGAAGTGTCAGCGAAAAAGAGGTTAGAGTCTTGTTCAGCGAGATGCTTTAAAGTGCGAATCGCCAAGAAAGCAGATGGCTTTAGACCATATGTGACAGTTTTCAATTTGAAGACCTTAATGGGTTTGGAAGGGCTATCACGCCAAAGAATTTGTTGCAAATTTTGCTGTTCAGAATTGATTAAGATTTGCCTATACATTTGTTTAATATCGGCGATGGCACCAACAGGAAACAAGCGAAAGTTTAACAAAACGGAAGAAAGCTCAGACTGAATGGCCGGACCGGTAAGTAAGGTATCGTTTAATGAAATACCATTAGAATCTGGGGCGGAACCATTGAGAACGACTCGAATGTGTTCCCTTGTGGAAGGGTTCTACCAAACAGGGTGATGATTCAAATAAACACTATCTTCTGAAAGAGTTTGTCTATTAAGAACTTCCATGTGACCAGCGGCTTCGTAGTCTTCCATGAATTCCACGTATTGAGCTTTGGCTGAAGAATCTTGTTTCAACTGATTTTCTACAGCAAACAAAGCCTTAAGAGCGCGAGGATGCGAATCTTTCAAAACTGGAGGGGAAGAAATACGAGGCATAGTGACAACTATTCTACCATCTGGGTTGCGAGTGGTAGTGGAGAGATAAAGCTGTTCGCAAAAGTCATCTTCAGTGGAAGAAGAAGGGGTGGAATCGATAGACTCAATTTTCCAAAACTTTTCCAAATTATTGTCCAACTCAACGTGAGTTAAGTGACATAAAGATGAAGACTGCACAGTGGCAAGAGGGATATGACCCGTGAACAACCAACCGGATTTGGTGTGGTGGGCGTAGATGCTAGAAGTTATATTGATTCTAGAAGAAAGTAAATTTTGCCAAAAGACATTAGCACCTAGCAAAATTTCAACTGGAGCACTCTGATGAAAGTAGGGATCAGCTAATTTCAGATCAGAAGGGAAATGCCATGTATCAATAGAAAACGAATGACTGGGAGTCGGAGCTACAATAACGGGGATTGACAAACAATTTAAACTAAGGCTAGTGCCAGATTGCACTGAATCCTTAATATTGAGTTTTACGAAATGTAAGGAAGTAGACTTACTGTTATTGATACCAGATATTTCTATCGAAGTGGTATTAGGCTTTACGTTTAATTTCTTAACCAAAGGAGAGGTTATGAAATCGTGGGTGGCAGCATTGTCGAGAAGAGCTCTATCAGGATGCCTTTTGCCTTTAGAGTCTTGGACCTGAAGTCTCACCGTGGATAACAAAACCTGAGTACTTCGTCAAGAATTAGCAGTCTGACTATAGGACTGAGCGCTAGAGTCAGAATGAGTGCCAGCGGTAAGGTACGACTTACTACTGGATGCCACGTTGGATTGAAAAGTCGTAGAAACAACGCTTTCCAAAGGCTTATTTTGAGGTTGCTTAAATTTGGGTTTTTCAAACCGGTATAATGAGAAATGGTGACGCAGTTTGCAATGTGTGCAGACACCCTTAGACGAGCAGTTTGAATCTGCATGTTTGGTAGACAAACAATTATAACAGCATTTGTGCTCGGCAACAGCTTTCCTACGGTCGTCGACTGTCATGGCTTTGAAAAAAAAAAAAAAAAAAAAAAGTATATAGCGGATGCATGTTGTTGCAATGAAAGCAGGTTTGTACAGTACTCTGAACGGAAAATACCTGAGAACGGAAATATTTCTTATTAGAAGAAGTCTTACTGATCGCAGCTTTGCTCGAGCTAGGTAGCTCGGGTTGTTGAGCAAAGGCGGAAAGTACCTGACAACGGTTTTTGATAAATGTGACTAAAGTTTGAAATGTGGGATCAGGCTGATCTATTAAGTCTGATCCCCATGCCTTTAAAGTTTGAGAATCGAACTTGGAAGTGGTGAGATATATCAGAAACAAGTCCCAATGATCGACTGGTTGCTTCAAGTGCTCGAGTGCACGGACATGAAGCTCGACAGTATCTCCTAACTGACGGAGAGAAGAAAGATTGTCTGGACGACAGGAAGGGAGGTTAAATAGAGCAGTAATATGCCTGTGTATGCGAAGCTTGGGGTTACCATAACGTTGTTGCAGCAAATTGAAGGAAACAGAATAGTTGTCAGACGTGAGAGGAGGTGCCTCTATCAGCTTAAGCGGGGGCCTTGCAATGTAGATTTCAAATAATGAAACTTCTGAATATCAGGTATTGAAGAATCATTATGCACTAAAGAAACGTAGAGTTCCTCGAAGGAATCCCATTCTTTCTCGTTGCCAGAAAAGGTTGGCAGGGAAATCCAAGGTAGGATTGGTTTAGACGGAGTGACAGGTTGGTCCATATGCTGTTTAGTTAACGTTTTGATTAAGTTCTCGGCTTCAGTAAAGCCTTCACAGTAGCTGTCCTCCATCTGACTTCAATCTTGCTCACGACTTGAGTCGAGGAGTTCAAGTTCGATTTGTAAAGTGTCATAAGACGTGAAATTAGGTTGATATGTTTTGAATTTTTCGTTAAGAATGCCTAAATTGTGATCATCAAGGCTTTTTTCTGTAAAGTAAGAACGAAACCTAGATAATTTCTTTTCTAAGAGGGCACGAGTGCCTAATAGCCTTTCTACCTTGGCCATGGTGGAAACTGAAGTACTCACTCCAACCTCCAGAGAACTTGCTGGCGGCAAGGAGACGTCAGGCTTGACAGGAGAGGGCTGCGGCTTCTCGTCAGGGTCCTGCACCTTTTCCACTTTGATGGACTCCGTAATAGCTGTGAAAAGTCAGACACAGTATTAGACCAAGTTTTATTATGAAGCAACGTGCTCTCCAAGAGATAATTGAAGTTAAAGTAAAGTGAAACTAGTCCCATGGGTTTATGGCACCAAAAGAGATGTTGTACTGAATGATCAATAACCATCGGATCGACCAATTAAAGGTCTCCGTATCTGACGCATTCTGAGTGAATTCAAACTTGAATAGAGTTTGAGCGTTAAGAAACATGGGCTAGACAATATGACACAAGAAAAAAGAATAGAGAGAGCAGGTAGCTTTAACATGTATATTCATCAGAACATAAATTTTCATGTCATACAGGTTAACAATTTGAGATAACGTAAGTGTTTCTTACAACAACAGTAAGTGTACAGATCTTTACATATTAAGAACAGGTACATGCTTGACAGTACAATTTAATTAAGTTGCTTTGTGCAAAAAGAAAATTATTAACGCAGCTTATAAGCTAATGGCTGGCAGGGAGCAAATCCTGCCATACTGAGGAAAAGAAAGTAGGGGAAACTGAAGAAGTTACCGAGAAAGACGTAGCCTATAAAGGGAGCTAGTAGCTAACAGGGGCCTAATCCTGAAGTACCCTATGAAATAGAAATGCTTGGGTAGTTGCCAAGATGCAACAGAAATGCTTGCAAAGTAAATGCAATGGCAGACACAGGATGCGTGAACTGCATGTAAGTTAATCATTAAAGATTTCCTAAGAAATGAAGATGGCAGATGCCGGTAGGCAAGTAGGCCTATTATCTGCAAGTAAACCTTGAAATGTGAAGTACACAAGAAAGGTGCAATGACAGATGCAGATTTGCACGGGAAATGAAGAGATTATTCTCAAAAGGAAAAAAATGGTTAAAGCCAGCAGATATGTTATACAACCTAGAAGGAGTGGGAAGAAGAAAACCGAGATATTAAAATTGAGGAATCTTCTAAAGCGGGTTTGTATAAAGCTAACATGATAGAACAGAAAGAACGTGAAATATCACTGAGTACAGGTTATGTAAGAATACTTATCTTTCGAACAAAGTGTGGGTAACATCCCACGTGTGCAGAGAACACTTGAGTACAAAGAAGATGACATAGTTCATGTCAAGTTGTGGTTGTTTTCACAAAAGTACTTAACTGATTTCACTGATGTCACGTAGAACACTTGTTGAGTAGTAAGGATGACCTTAGCTATCGCAAAAGTTAAAGACTTGTAGCATGAAGACGACGTGATAATATTCACTTAGTAAGAACTTGCGTAGGAATAGATTTCCGTAGCAATTGAATATGTATAATTGACATCTTAATATTCATGTCGCAGGAACACGTTGAAGGTGATTTAAGTTAGATCACTTGAAAATTTCTTTGAAGACTTGGCGAAGGTTTTGTATAAACACTTCTTGACGCAGAATTTAAGTATGGTACATTTAAACAACTTGCAGTTTTTCGTCCGGTATGCAAGACGGGTGGTTAGCCTGGCAGCTAACGGGTAGATCACAACGAGGATGGGTCTGCCAGCCTCTTAAATAGCAGACAGGCCAAGGTTCTCGAAGCTTCGACGGCCGAGAATGGAGACATCTGGCCACGTTGTAAGGAAGAAATGCGGTGATTGGCTGGAGCGAGGCCACGTCATGGCGAAGGCCAATAAGCGCGTAGCTTACAGAGAGCAGTACGCCATGCGGTTTCAAGTCGTGAAGAAAGACCTTAACACTTAGAAAAAATGTCTTAGAGGCGAAATATGACTTATACACCAATAAGTAAGTACGTAAATCATTTTAAATATGTTTAGTTTAAATAAGAAAGTGAAACACAAGATGAACTGTCACAAGCACATGGTGACGAAAATGAGGTTATCAAAAATCAAATTCTGGTCTGACTTTTGACATTATCAAAACTTACAAAATTAACAAATTACTTTGTGGTGTTTGAAGCCTTATTTTCAATGTTGCCTTAGTAAACAAGAGTTTAGTGCTTTTCAGTCGGTCAACACGAATGTACCCAAAAGAGATGGGTTATGCCCTAATCCTGAAATAAATTACATGAGATTAATAAATACACTAGGATGACCAGTTTCGATCGTCAAGCGATCATCATCAGTTCCATTACACTTAGGCCATAAAATCTATGTTTGAAATACAGGTGAAAATATTTACGATATGTACAATTATTTAGTTGCAGTATTGGTACTGCAACTGTCGGTGTATGCTAAATGCAGTATATATGATGTTAGGTGAGATGCTAAATGGTGATAGATATCCGGAGTTTGTAATTTGGAGCGATTATATGGTTGTAAAAATAAACTATGGTTTAACTATAATATTATAGGCTAACTACTTATCTGATTGTCTTCCTTACTAGAGCTACGCCCAGTTAACGTGTTCACTGTAACTCACGGTGCGGTCGACTGCGATAGGTTGTTATCTTAACGACTGGTTTTTCCTGCTTTCTCCTCCTTGTCCATATGTGCTGTGCGGAGTCATTGCGATGTGTTTATGTGAGGTGTTGCCAGCCTAGATAAGATGTATGTTATTGAATTAGGTGGGTCAACAACTATTAAAGACCGTGGATTTGCCCTCGCCACGCGTGGACCATAAGCCATTCAACTAAGCGCTGCCCGGTCTTATGAGGACTTCCCGGCACCTTTAATACTGCCGCGAATATGGGCCTCGGTTTATTGCAGAAGAAAGGTACATCGTACACCTGATCCAGATAACATTTACCTATTAAAAACCCCTAATTTCCCCCCTTTTTTTATCTAGCTTCGCTGTGTCGCTAAATTGTGTCTTGTTTCCGACAGGGTGTGTTTTTTAGTAGCGTGAAGAGGGGTGAGCTCTTCATGAACGTGTGTTTAGTTAGATTGTTGGGATTGTTTCGTTTGGCTAGGTGTATCTCGATTGCATCCGTTATGTCAAGACCTCTGCCTTCCGATTCGTGATGGATTATTTTAAGGTCCGACTCTATGTTGATAAAGCTGTGCTCCGGGTCACACATATGTTCACATACGGCTGAATGTGTTCCGTATCTTATCGCATTCCTATGTTCATTATAACGTGTGTCTACTCGTCTTACACTCTGTCCGATGTAATTAGCTTGACAACCGGTGTCTTGGCACGTAATAGAATATACCCCTGACCTTGAATACGGGTCATGTTTATTTAGATTACTATTTAGGAGGTGCCTACCGGTTGTGTTTTTCGTTGTGAAAGCTATCTTCATGCCTTGCTTTTCGAATAGGTTAGTGATTTTATATGTATTCGCATTCACATAGTTGAAATGCGCAAAATTTTTCTCATTGCTGTTCGGTTTGGGTATCAGTTTATCTTTATATTTATGTTTGGCTATAATTTGGTTTATTTTGCTTGGCGGTAAATTGTTTTCCTTTGCTATTTGCTTAATGGTTCTTAGTTCCTTATTATAGTTGTCTTTTGACATGGGTATGTTTAAAGCCCTGTGCACCATTGAATTGAAACCCGCTAGTTTGTGCATACTGGGATCGGACCTTAAAATAATCCATCACGAATCGAAAGGCAGAGCTCTTGACATAACGCAAGCAATCGAGATACGCCTAGCCAAACGAAACACTCCCAACAATCTAACTGAACACACGTTCATGAAGAGCTCACCCCTCTTCACGCTACTAAAAAACACACCCTGTCGGAAACAAGACACAATTTAGCGACACTGCCAAGCTAGATAAAAAAAGGGGGGGGGGGAATTAGGGTTTTTTAATAGGTAAATGTTATCTGGATCAGGTGTACGATGTACTTTTCTTCTGCAATAAACCAGGGCCCATATTCGCGGCAGTATTAAAGGTGCCGGGACGTCCTCATAAGACCGGGCAGCGCTTAGTTGAATGGCTTATGGTCCACGCGTGGCGAGGGCTAATCCACGGTCTTTAATAGTTGTAGACCCACCTCATTCAATAACATACATCTTATCTAGGCTGGCAACACCTCACATAAACACATCGCAATGACTCCGCACAGCACATATGGACAGGGAGGAGAAAGCAGGAAAAAACAGTCGTTAAGATAACCTACCGCAGTCGACCGCACCGTGAGTTACAGTGAACACGATAACTGCCCGTAGCTCTAGTAAGGAAGACAATCAGATAAGTAGTTAGCCTATAATATTATAGTTTAACCATAGTTGATTTTTACAACCATATAATCACTCCAAATTACAAACTCCGGATATCTATCACCATTTAGCAACTCACCTAACATCATATATACTGCATTTAGCATACACCGACAGTTGCAGTACCAATACTGCAACTAAATAATTGTACATATTGTAAATATTTTCACCTGTGTTTCAAACATAGGTTTTATAGCCTAAGTGTAATGGATCTGATGATGATCGCTTGACGATCGAAACTGGTCATCCTAGTGTATTTATTAATCTCATGTAATTTATTTCAGGATTAGGGCATAACCCATCTCTTTTGGGTACATTCGTGTTGACCGACTGAAAAGCACTAAACTCTTATTAACAAATGAATTATTCGCAAAGCGAACACTAATCAATGGCTGCTTTACTGGTGGCTGGTTCTATTACACTACTGAGATGTCTAATTAATAGCTGCTTTACTGGCGGCTGGTCCAATTACACTACTGAGATGTCTAATTAATGGCTGCTTTACTGGTGGCTGGTCCAATTACACTACTGAGAAGTCTAATTAATGGCTGCTTTACTGGTGGCTGGTCCAATAACAATACTGAGATGTCTAATTAATGGCTGCTTTACTGGTGGCTGGTCCAATTACACTACTGAGAAGTCTAATTAATGGCTGCTTTACTGGTGGCTGGTCCAAATACACTACTGAGATGTATAATTAATGGCTGCTTTACTGGTGGCTGGTCCAATTACACTACTGAGATGTCTAATTAATGGCTGTTTTATTGGTGGCTGGTCCAATTACACTACTGAGATGTCTAATTAATGGCTGTTTTATTGGAGGCTGGTCCAATTACACTACTGAGAATTCTAATTCATGGCTGCTTTACTGGCGGCTGGTCCAAAACACTATTTGGTGGCTGGTCCAATCACCCCTTGAGATGTCTAATTATTGTCTGTTTTATTGGTGGCTTGTCCAATTACACCTTGAGATGTCTAATTATTGGCTGGTACAGTTACACTTTGAGATGACTAATTAATGGCTGTCTTATTGGTGGCTGGTACAATTACACTACTGCGACCAGTAGCGTAGCCGGGATTTTAGTTTGGAAGAGGCCCATTAGGTCCTCATCTATTACTGCAGGAGTTCATATACTTTGGCTATTTTCATTTATGAAAAAAAAAAGGCTTATGAGATCACCTTCTGTCCATGTGTGTGTGTGTGTGCGTGTGTGCGTGTGTGTGTATGTGTGATGTGTGTGTGTTCCATAATAACTTCTGAACGGCTGGAGCGATTTCGATGAAACTCGGTAAGGTCATAGCACCAGTTCGGCCAACTCCGACTGTGCCCTTCAAATTTTACTACGTGTCTCCAATCCGACATGGCGGCTGTGCGAAATATTTAACCAGCATTCAATATCTCCGAAACTATTACCGATACCATCCTGAAATTTTGTACGGTGATAAAGACCACTGCTAGAAGTCCACCTATGGTACTTTCAAAAATCTGGTAACTACCAAACCAACATGGCGGACAAGCGAAGTTGCGACTTATAAATAGACTTTTCTCGCAATTTAACCATCCAAACTCAATGAAACTTGGTACAGCAAATGTTTTGCACACATTGTAATGCACTGGCATCCAATTTAGTTCAATTGTTTCAACCTCAAGTTGGCGGCTGTGCGAAATATTTCACTGGCATTCTATATCGCCGAAACTATTACTGATATCACCCTGAAATTTTGCACGATGATAAAGGGCTCTACTGCAGGTATATTTGTGTAACTTTCAAAAACCTCTCAAGTACAAAACGAACATGGCGGCCAAGCGATATTGAAACGTTTAATGTTTTTTTCTCGCGATTTAACCATCTGAGCGCAGTGAAAATACAGTATATAATGTTACATATTGTGATATACTGGCATCTAATTTAGTTCAATTGTTAACATAAACTCAAGATGGCGGCTGTGCAAAATTTTAAAATTAAGTTTTAATTTCTGGGGTCGTAATCATGCGATAGAAGTGAAAGTTTGCATAATGAAGATACGCAATAATTTTCCTTTAATGGCACATAACTCTATGGCCTATACATATAACAATCCAACATGGCGACCATCCGAAAAATATTTAGACGGTTCTCAATATCTACGAATCTTTTACAGCAATCAAACTCAAAGTTTTTATGTTCATAGAGGCTATGAACATACGTTGACCTATAGGACTTTCAATAACCTGGTGGGCACAAATCCACCATGGCGGTGACGTGAAGTATATATATTTAAATAGACGATTCTCGCGATTTGACCATCCGAGTACAATGAAACTTGGTACGGTAAATACTTATACAAATGTTAATCCACTGGCATCTAATTTATTTCAATTGTTTTCATAATGGCAGGCTGGCAGCTGTGCGAAATTTTAAAATCTCGTTTTTACGTCTTGTGTCCTAATCATGCGATTGAGGTTTGAATACTACACATACACAATAATCTTCATTTAATAACACATAACTCTAAGACCTACATATATAAAAATCCAACATGGTGACCATCCGTAATATTAGAAGGTTCTCAATATCTACGAATCTATTACAGCAATCAAACTAAAATTTTGTATGTTGCTAGAGGCAATTAACATAAGCAGGATATACGAAAATTGGCTTTAGTTCTTCACGGAACTACTTGTTATTTCTTGTGTCCTAATCATGCGATCGAAGTGAAAGTTTGAATAATGAACCTACGCAATAATTTCCATCTAATGGTACCGGAGTTAAGTTTGTCGCTTAACAGTCTTCTTTAGTGATGTACTAAGAAGTTGTTGCTCCTGCTGTTAAGTCAGTAGGTCTCGTGGTTCTTACTTCTGATGAGTAGTATCTGATTTCTATGAATGAGAACTCGTTGGTTAGTTTGTAGATGTATTTATTAATCTTTGACGATCCAATATATACAAGTTAACACCAGACAGTCAACCTGTTTAGTTGCTGCTGTAACTGGAAGAGGCCTTTGCTTCTCAGCCCAGGTCTTTTATACAAAATACCTTCATAACAAAGCGCGTCACAGTGGAGGGGCGCACTCGATAACAAGTATGTGGAAATATATATATATATATATCTCTTACAGGATATGGACTCATGTCTTTGATAACAGTTCTGTGAATTTGATCACTCACAGCTGTTGCTGTTAATACATCTGGAAATAACAGATTAAGTAATCATATGAGGAAAGGTACAGGGCCATTTCCTTAGTCCTTCTAGGAAGTATTTGATAAATAATAATGTACAGATAGTAAAGCAAATGTGTTGAAGATAACATGTTTGTGAAGGAAGCATTTCCTTGTTTCCAAGAATGAGCATTGTTCCAGTTAACATGTTGATAATAGCATATTGAGGAATACATTGGGCAATGGTGTTCCTTCTATAGGAAGAATGACCATAACCTTTAGTTTAGAATGGAGTCTGGGGTTCGACCCTGGACGGATACATAACTCCTCCACCCATTGTTGCTCGTTATCGTCCTCGATAACAATTTTCTTAAATCTATTCTTTGCAGATTTAATACCTTGATATATTCTTGTTCTAAATGTTAACATAATAACACAGAAAATAAGTATTAGAATACTTGTGTTCACAGACAAAAAAGTTTTCATTTTAGTATTGTATTCTGGAATGGGTTTTAAATCTAACTTCATTCCTTTCACATCGAGGTGGGATGAATGGAAATTTATTTCGGTTTTAACGTATGGATCATTTGGAGTTGACAGGAGTGGAAACAGGTGCACATAATTTGTAGGTTGCTGTTGCAAAGTTATGCCCATACTTGTAATAGGGCAAGACTCATTTGAGTAGATAACATATGATCCTGCTAATTTTATAGTTCTCTGAGATTCTGGGCATGTTTGCAAGATTATTTGAGGATTTTTACTAGAGAAAAGGTATGCTTCTTATTTAGTGGTTGAAATAGTTGTACCTCGTTTTTGACAGTGGCAAATTGACATCTAGTAGTGTCCGTTAAATTACATGAAGTTATTCTAGTATTAAAGAGTATACATGCGTAATATTGAGTAATTTTATACAAGGTGCGTTAGACCATCTTAAGGTAGGTCCTTGCAAGTAATTTTTTTCCGGAGGGATTAATATTAGATTATTGCTAGGTACAGGAGAAATTTTATACAATGTATAAGTTTTAGCATCAGTGATTGGCATATATAATATTGCAACCATTTCTTCGTTCATCATGAGAACTTGCGTTTTTGACAGTTTAAGGTTCTCAAATTGATGATACTGGTCAGTATGAATTATAGTTTTTGTTGGGTAGATTAGTTGTAAATGTTTTACAACATTTGTTAAATCCTTTTGGGAGAACATCTTGATATTTGTCATTTCATTAAATGACAAGCTAATAGTATCTTGCATCACTTGTATGATTTTATCTAATTTGTTCGTACACAAGAGCACATATTCTTGATGTTCCAGAAGGTTAATCTTGAAGTCTTCTTCTTGTAAAATACCTTTAATTACCTTCATATTATAGTTTACATGGTTCATTTCATTATAGAACTTTTGAGCAATGGAGTTACTGAATGATACTAATTTATTATTATGTTTAATTTCTTTGGCATTACTTTGTTTTAATGCTTCTAATTGTTCTTGTAGGTTGTCTAGATCATCTTGGTCTAGGTTACCTGATATGAATTTAATTATACTACCTAAACCATTTATAAGACCTCTCTTACTTCTAGGTGTAGCAGGTAGCAACTTATTTAATTCCTTTTTTGTTTCTTTAATTGATTCTCTTAATTCTGATATTAGATAGGGAAAAGTATTATTGCTTCATGATACGAGACTTGAGATAGTGTCTTGAATATTATTATAAGATTCTTTTAAACTCGTTAAATTGAAATGAAACATGAACCGGTGATAATCGTTAATTATTAAGGCTGGTCCTAATGAGTCGGCATAGAATCCTTGTGTCTGGATGGGCTGTGTGATGATGGTGCCATATCCAGGGAGGAATCTGGAATAAGAAATTTTCTTTTTGGTTTAATGTCCCGAAAATTCCTTACATGAGTTTTACCGTTTTCCATTTAACAGTATACCCTGTTTTCTTCAATTTTGGTAATGATACCTTCGTTGTACAGGTTTTTTGACTTCTTGTTTCTGGTGAGGGGATCTAATACGTAGACAGTTTCATTAATTTGGTTATTATGATTGAAAGTGTCGGTGTTTGGTTTAGTATGACTCTCTTTTACAATTTTCAACTGATTTCCTTGTCTTTCAATGTATTCATTGATTTTGGGACATGGCGAGAAGACGTGGTCTAAAGCCTTATAGTAGGGTCCGTATAGAACGTTGAAAGGAGGTTGTTTAGTAGTGGAATGGATTGAGGAATTGTAATTCGTGATTATGGTGATCACGAGCTCTGAGAGCGGAGTGAACTTATCGTGATCTCTGGAGATACGATGTTTCTCTAGAAGGGTCGAATTCAGTCTTTCTACTGGAGAATTAGATGAAGAATTCAAAGGGGTAGTAGCGTGATATTCGATGTTCGTGGCTTTACAATATTCTTTTATGGCATTGTTTTCGAACTCTCCTCCTTGGTCATGTGTGATTTTCCTTGGGAATCCATGGTGGGAAAAGTAAACTTGTAATTGGCTTAGTGTGACCAGACCTGTACCATTTGGTAAAATGTAGGCTTGTCCATACTTTGAGAAAATGTCAATTATAGTTAATATGCGACTTTGCTCGAAGTGAAACGTGTCGAGGTGAATTTGAGAGAAAGGGTGATCGGCGGTGATGGGACCTTGGTTCGATACCTCGTTAGGGTGTCTCTCGTATTTGTTTCTTTGACAGAGGTTACATTGATTGATGATTGACCTAATTTTTTCTCTTAAATGAGGCCAGTAGTATTTGGTCTTAAGATGTTCGTAAGTTTCTACTATACCATTGTGGTTTTCAGAATGATAGTGTGAAATCAGCTGTCTCTGAGTTTCGGGGCTTTCAATGTCTTCCAAGAATTTGGATGACCTGATAATGATTAGTTCAGAAGTAAATAGCTTCTGGCAAGCCCTGATGAATGGGATCTCGAGAGTGATATCGTCAAAATAAGTAGCGTACTTGTTTGAGGTTACTATTATTTTGAGGAGGTGATTTGCTAAATCTTCCTGAAGATTCTTCTTTGTGACAATCATTATGTGTCTGGTACATTTTTTAAACAGGTTTTGTTTAAGTACCTTGGGATAATTACAATATTTTACAATAATCTGATTGCGGTTTTGGTTTATGTTCCGTTCAGATATTTTCAATGTGAATATGGGGTCTGCTTGGTTTGAATGGACAGTTTCATTATCCATATCATTTTGGTAGGTGTCATCTCCGGGGATGGCAACAATTGAAGCTGTTTCATCAGCCATGTTAATTTCTATTCTAGAGGGTGCGTCTGCGACATAGTTAGTTTTGTCTTTGACGTAATCAGACTCTCCTAGATTTGTGTGGGGATATTCTTGAATGTTACCGTATGCAATGGAATTTATTTCCAGTGGCTCAACTAAAATTGGTTCCTTAAACTCTTGTTTTAGTTGTCCCTCTGTGGGCTGTATGGCTTGGTGAGTTTTGGCATCTAAGAGATACATTTCACCATATTTAAAATTCAGAACATACTCATCTTCCTTTTCGATGTTGACGGGAATCACAGTGTTAGCTGAATCTACTGTGGGTTGAAAATGATTCACTTGCTTATGTGAAGAATGAAAGTGAAACGGTATGTCTGTGCTGTTGAGAGTGACTAGGTTCGAGGCGTAGTCAATCTTTGCGTCTAATTGAGCGAAATCTGCGCTACCTAAATTATTTAAGTCTTCGATTTTGATGGCTGGGCCAAGCGAAAATCCTGAGACTGTTCCTCTCCATCGTACTCATATTCATAGTACTGAGTGTCGTACTCTTGTGGGTAGTATTGTATGTTGTACTCGTCTACATACTCTAGTGATTGCTGTATGGGACCTAAAGCTTCCTGTTCGATGTCTTCTGAAGGTTCTAAGTGAGCATTCAGATTGCCTCTAATGGTTGAAACAACTGACATCGGCTGTGGAAATCTTTGCTGGTTAGTGGGTGTGAAACGTCGGCCAATATTATTTGGAGTTGGGTAAGAACGATTCATGGAGTTTGGTGGTTTGAAAGGCTGAGTGTTCGGAGCTTGAGTGTGTCCGAAAATTGGTTGTGGTTTATCTTTAAAGAAGGGTCTGTGGGTTTGATTTTGCATGAAAGGTTGGTTAAATGGGTTCCTTGGTGGAGCGGGGTTAAAATTCGAGAATGGATTGTGTGCTGAGTGGCCTAGTGGTCGAGCTGCTGGTGGAAACTTGTTAGGAGGTAGTTTTCCTCTTAGTTGGTCCATGTAATCTTCATGGGCGCGATCGTTATCGTAAGACCTGCATAACCTGAGGCAATGATTCAGGTCTGTAATCTGTGCATATCTTAAGTATGAACGACAGGGTTCCAAAACTCCTGCTTTAAATGTATTTAGGCTTAACTCTTCATGTTCTCTTAATTTCAATTCCAAAATTTGGTTTTGGTAATTGAGTTTGCATAAGCTTTTGCATTGCAAAGTCAATCCTTCCAATTTATCATGGTAGTCATTGTATGATTCGTTTCTTTTCTGGCAGCAATTGGAGATCTCCTGGATGAGAAGTCTCTCGTCTTTGACGTTACCGTATTTTCTTATGAGTTTATCTTTAAAATTTTCATAAGTACTGTTGGCTTCTAAGTCAAGAATGCTACATGCTTCACCTTTTAGTTTTGACTTTATGACGTTAAAGAGGAAGTCATTTATTAATACTGAGTTTGTAGCTGACGCTATTCTCTTATGTGTGTTTAGAAATGATTCTGTTCTTGCTAAGAAATAGTCAAGACTGCAAGAATTAGTGCCGTTAAATTCAGACAAAAGCTGTATCTGAGCATATTCCAATTTTGAAAGTAACTCGGTTTCAGGCATTTTGGTTGAATTTATAAAGACGGTTTTCAAAATTGTCTATGAAATAAAATTAATTAAAAGTTAATGAAAATTAAATAAATTTAAATAGATTACATTTAAAAGTTAATTACTTATAAGTGTTAATATTAATCAAAATATATGTGAAAGAGCTCCGGTTAGGTTATCACAATAAAGAAAATAACTTATTATTATTATTATTATTACTTTAAAAATTAATGATATGTGGATATCCCGTTTCGATTCTCCACAATATGAACTAGTAAAATGATAAAATTAATGATGAAATGAGAATGTTGATTTATGATGATGTTTTTTTTTGTTTCTTTATAATAAATATTTAATTATTTGATTAATTTCTCTAATAGTGACAAGCGAAAGACCAGTATGGGCTGCACTAATTCACTTTTGTTAGGAAATGATATTATTTTATTATTATTTTTTGTTTTAATTTGTTTAGTTACAATATTAATTCAAAAGTAAATAAAGAGTGTAAGGTCTGCTAATTAGAGCCCACTAAATTATTTCCTCTTGGAAGTCTTGCATATTTATTATTAAGTATTTATTTTTGTTTTAATTTACTAATTTAATTCAAAACGAAATGACAAGGCAAACTCTACTAGTTAAAGTTTACTGTAATTTGTTTCCGTTTGAAAGGGAAAGACTGTATTATTTAAGTTTATATTATT
Source organism: Meconema thalassinum (assembly GCA_946902985.2). Classification (NCBI taxonomy): domain Eukaryota; kingdom Metazoa; phylum Arthropoda; class Insecta; order Orthoptera; family Tettigoniidae; genus Meconema; species Meconema thalassinum. Next base: position 939,343,357 of record OX336389.2, on the reverse strand, counting down.
ATTATTATTGTTGCTCTCCCAATTTGTTACTTGAAATATTGAACCATGCTTTACTAATAATACTCTAGTTCACAAATAAGGTATTATTTGGAGTTTGACTTACAGACAAGAAAAGATGATCAGTGCTGGCTGCATCCTCTTGGAACTGCGGAGTCGGTTGGTTCTCTTGGGTCGTCGTGTGGTCGGAAAGCGCTTCTGGAGCGTTGTCGGCACGCACGGCGATGGCGGTTGGTTGTTTGCGAAAGGCGTTACTTGGAGCGTGAGCTTCTTGGAACGTTTGTCGGCGAACTTCCTTCCTTCAAGCTGGCGAAGTTAGTCGTGGATGAAAGGCCTCCCTGAGGTTGTCAGTTCCACTCCTGGCTTGCTGGCTGGTTCATAGAATCGATGACTGCATCTAGTACTGAAGATAGGTACCTTGGTGTCGCTAGTATAGTGACGAAAGGCCTCCTTGTGAGGTTTGTCAGAACACTGTACCAACTTACTCGTAGATTATCTGGCAAGGATAATCGTTACCTATCACGGACGGGCCCCCAGTTAAGTTTGTCGCTTAACAGTCTTCTTTAGTGATGTACTAAGAAGTTGTTGCTACTGCTGTTAAGTCAGTAGGTCTCGTGGTTCTTACTTCTGATGAGTAGTATCTGATTTCTATGAATGAGAACGCGTTGGTTAGTTTGTAGATGTATTTATTAATCTTTGACAATCCAATATATACAAGTTAACACCAGACAGTCAACCTGTTTAGTTGCTGCTGTAACTGGAAGAGGCCTTTGCTTCTCAGCCCAGGTCTTTTATACAAAATCCCTTCATAACAAAGCGCGTCACAGTGGAGGGGCGCACTCGATAACAAGTATGTGGATATATATATATATATCTTTCAGGATATGGACTCATGTCTTTGATAACAGTTCTGTGAATTTGATCACTCACAGCTGTTGCTGTTAATACATCTGGAAATAACAGATTAAGTAATCATATGAGGAAATGTACAGGGCCATTTCCTTAGTCCTTCTAGGAAGTATTTGATAAATAATAATCTACAGATAGTAAAGCAAATGTGTTAAAGATAACATGTTTGTGAAGGAAGCATTTCCTTGTTTCCAAGAATGAGCATTGTTCCAGTTAACACGTTGATAATAGCATATTGAGGGATACATTGGGCAATGGTGTTCCTTCTATAGGAAGAATGACCATAACCTTAGTTTAGAATGGAGTCTGGGTTCGACCCTGGACGGGATACATAACTCCGGTACATAACTGAATGGCCTACATATATAACAATCCAACATGGCGACCATCCGAAACATTTAGACGGTTCTCCTAGTTCCGCCCCTTAAAACAACAATATACTTAACTCTCAATATCGACGAATCAATTGCAGTAATGAAACTGAAATTTTGTATGCTCACAGAGGCTTATATATAAGTTCACCCATTAGATTTTGAATAACCGGGTGAGCACAATACCAAGATGGCGGCCAAGCGAAGTTAAAACATTTAAATGGAATTGACTCGCGGTTTAATTATCCGAGCGCAGTGAAACTTGGTACGGTAAATGTTCTTATAAAATCTACTGGCACCTAATTAAATTCAATTGTTTCATAACCCCAAGATGGCGGCCGTGCGAAATATTTGAATTGAGTTTAATATTTCTTGAGTCCTAATCATGCGATCGAAGTGAACGTTTGAATAATGAACCTACGCAACAATCTTCTTCTAATGGTGCATACTCTATGGCCTACATACAGAACAATTCAACATGGTCTTCCTTTTCATAGGTGGGAGAATTTTTTAATAAAGAAGACCCATAGGATATATGAAAATAGGCTATATAGTTCTTCACGGAACTACTTGTTCTGATTACACGTACTTTAGGGTTTATTTTTAACTTGGGACAAAAATCATCAGTCTGCTCATGTCTGTCTGAATTCCGCCCTTCGTTGCTTTGTTTTTAGGCAGCTCACAGCTGTGTCAGTGTCTATATTTGCCTCTGTCGCTCGGATTTTCCATTATCAGTTATCAGTATACTACTATTATGGCATATTCACACGTTTCAGTTCAGAATGTTCTTTACATTAATACCGCACTATGTCAATGTTTTTCCCTTAATTTTTCAATCCAAAGGGACCAATGACTACCACGAAGAAATGGATGGTCAGGTATTGAAAACTGGTTTTTAAACACATTGATTCCCGTATGACCAGATGGCAATACTATCATAATGGACAATGCTAGCTACCACTCTCGAGTTAAGGATAAAATAGTGTCCGGCCTCAAACTCAATGAAATGGAGATTTGGGAAGACCTGAACTTTACAAGCATAAGTCACCATATCCTACTTACATTATTGGCAGGAAAGCGGCAGAAATGGGACATAAGGTTATTCGACTTCCTCCATACCATTGTCAGTACAACGCAATTGAAATGGTATGGGCCTACATCAAATCGTATGTTCAAGAAAGAAACCATACATTTAAAATTCAAGATGTCGAAAAGCCTTTTATATTCGACCCTGACTATTAGGCTATATGTCAGAAAACGGTATCATAATGATGGTCATTATAACACTATTTTTCATTATGAAACAGTTTCTCCTACCAATCACAGCTCAAGAATCAGTTGTTTGACCAATTAGATAAGGACAGCATCGCACCTGCGCTGAGTTCCAAGGCCTTCTAATTTAAATTTCACTGCGTTGCCTAGTGTCATAGTGGGGTAATCGAGGAGGCCATAGTCAAATTCAAGGCATTCTCTGCGTCCCATGCGCTCTGTTCAGTACATAAAACTGGCGAAATCACAACAGATATTTATGAATATTTATGTTCGAACATAAAATAGTTATAATAATTATCGTCGAACTTAAACAGTCGTATGCAACTCGCTTATAATGGTAATTAAGACACTCGTATGGAAGTTATAAAACTCGCATACGCTCGTTTTATAAACATACTCGTGTCTTAATTATTGCCATTATAGGCTCGTTGCATAATGTACTATTACCGATGCTGTGATGGCGGTGACACCAGAGATGTGGAGTAAATACGCAACCCATGCAAAGAAGACAATAGAAGAGAAATGGAAAAACGAAGGACTAGAAGAGGAAAGTGTCAAAGAGTTTATCATAAACTTGTGCCTAGGAAACAGTGACAGTGGCACTGGAAGTGATAGCAGCTCGGCTGAAGACGATCTCGAGTGCTCATTACTACTGTAAGTCTATTGTAACTCTACTGCTGTAAAAGACTAAATCAAAGTATTTTTTATCTTTCTACGTCTTTCATCGAGCTTTACCTGCTGACAGGCCACGGCCGCTTCCTTCCACACCCTTCCCCTGTTCCATTCACCTCCATCCATTCCATCTCTCATCCCGACGCACATGTCGCCCACGGGCGTCGACTAGAAAGACCTGCACTCGGTCTCTCAGGAGGCCACACGACAAAAAATTATATCTTTAGAGATATCTTTATTAGGAGAGTCATGACTTTTTTAAATTGTAATTTGGTTATTTTCTATACCTCAATTTTTCAAGTCTTCTCTATTTGTTTGAAATTTTAAAACTACTCGTAGTAGTTCCAATACAATCATAAATTACATGTAATAAACGACAGTTTAAGAAGCAAGAAGTCCGAGTTTGGACTCATTTTCTTTAGAATTTTATGTAGAAATCAAAAAACGTGAAAATTGTAAATTAAAACTTGAAATAAGAAACGTTTTTTAGTGCTGTGGGATAGCGCCAGTAGGTGAGTCATTGTTTGCCACCGGCCGGTCCGGCGAGCGGGTCGCGAGGGTGAGTGAGTGACGTCAGTTGAGTTCGGAGAAGTCCCTTAATCCTCTAGGTATCATGGCCAGACGGAAAGACTATACCACTACAAACTGTATATCTCCTCTCGCACAGACACACAACCACCGCAGGGCCGGAGAGAGCGGCCGCGGGCCCCGTTGCTGGGGGTATTTCGGGCCCCTGCCATTTATGCATTTTTGTGCAACCCAAATTCACTAATCACAGCCATGTATTTATTGTATTATACATACACATATATTTATAACTCTCTATAAAATGCATTACCGATTTTAAATCATATTTTTGTAATGTTTAAATGTCAAGTCATGTACGGTGAGCACTCCAATTCGTTTTAATAATTCTCACTCCCAAATAAACAGTAACCAATTCACTTTAAAAACAATGCAGTTCATGTAACTTTTTTAAACTTAAGAATCCAATCCATTTGTTTTTAAAATCGATTGTTAAAGTTTTCATTACCTTATTTGTAAACTGATATGAGAGGTTAGAAATAAAATACTAAAACACTAAATTCACCATAAACTTACATCTTTAATGGCCCACAGTCAGTACATATTGTTTTAGATCCCTTATTTGGGGGTGGTAGGATCTAAAAGGAAAGAGTTACTGTGTTAATTTATAAAGCTGTGCCTAAAAGGGGTAGCTTCCCTTGGCAGGGTAAGCTGACCAGTGTAGAGTGTTGTGGTGTGCTAGGAACTAGGGGGCGCTCCTATGAATAATGTAGTAGTGTTTTAGGGGATGTGATTCTATGCAAGGGTCACTGTGCTGGTCGCTCAGCTGCCTGACTTATTATGTAACGGAACGTGCTGGTATCAGCTAAACGCACGCGCTGCTCCCTAGCAGCCGGGCCGCCACGAGAAATACAATTATATCTGAGCTAGCACTGTCAGACTACCGTATGTCACGTCTAACCGTGACGGGAATAAGGAAGGGCGTTGGGATGTAAAGAGGCGTATAAACAGTAAGGCGAGTGTAGAGTGTTGACCAAGTGTTTATTGGTCTGTGATGTTATAGTATGAGTCCCTTGTAGGGAATGTAACAATGTAACAATGTTCACGTACAAGCTGTGGATTAAGGTTACAAAAGTAGGAACTCTGAACACGACTGACTCACCTCTGATGACACCAACGTAGCCTCCGGCGTACCACTGAGAGACTGATAATGGAGAGATTCTTGTGACCTCATTAGGCCTCCTTTTATATTCTTGGGCGCTATGCTGTCAGCAATGTGTTGGCATAGTTGCCCCAGTTTATAATATGTCACTGTGTGTAACAATTGTGCAAGGACTGAGCTGTTTTCTAGAGTGGCAAGCTGTCCTTGTGGTATTAATGGATGTTGGTCTGGCTTTCCAAGGGTTGCCAGTTAGGAGATTTAGCCAGATGATGGGGGGATGGTCTCCAAGGGGTGCATACCCCTGGGAGGCTGTACAAGCGTCTTCCTTCATTTGTTCGCGTCCTCGCGAACGGGAACGGAACTGGAGGTTGGGATGCTGATGAAGTCGTTCGTGAGGTCCCCTCGTATCTTCTGGCGGTGTCTTCCTCGTTGTCGTGTAGAATGGGTGATGTCGTGAAGTGTAGGTGTGAGATCAGCCCGTGTTCAGAGGGGAGGGTTATGGGATGTACAGATATATGTATAACACTGATATTGGCATTGTGAAAATGGAAATTGACAAAACAAAAAAAATTGACATTGCGAAAAATTTGACATCGAGAAAAAAAGTGACATTGAAAGGAAAAAAAATTGCCATTGCCATTGCTGGCATATTGCTAGTTTCAAAAAAGAAAAAAACATGGTTTTGATAGTGCTTCGTTACATAGTTGTGCAGGGAGGAAAAACCCAGCTAGACGAGGAATTGTGCCGTCTGGCTTTATTTTGGGGAAAAAGTGCTCCCTGCGAAGAGAAAGATAGAAGAGAATAGAAAAAATGGGTGTTCCAGGGTATAATTTAAGGGAAATATTCAAAGTATTTATTTGTTTGGGAAAAAACGGAACACCCTGACAAATTTGGGCGTTAGTAGAGTAGAAAGGAAAAAACAAAACCGTATATTCAGTGTTGCCATTATGGCAGTGTTGAGTGGCGTGATATATTGTTACATTTAATTTACAAGCATGATATTATATATATATATAAACCTTTAATTTACAAGCATGATATAATGTATATATAAAAATAAGAATCTTATTATTAAACCGGTTTGCTCATGAGCCTGGTACCTTTCATTTCGTAGAGCTCTTTACCTGACCTTTGTATACCATTCGCTGATTCTTTCCTGGCCCTGTTCCACTCAGCCATTTTATCGTAGTTTAGTGGCTAGGCCGCTAATTCCTTCTCCATTGAGCTTATGTCCTAGTGGTTTTCCCGCCGTGGGTTGGGAAATTCCACCTTGGCGTCGAAGGTTCGGCCCTTACAATATTTGTGCCGCCCTTCGATGCCGAAGTCACGCCTTATTTGCGTGCATCTGGTTTTTTGGCGTTCATCGACGCCCAGTATCCCACGGATACTGTGCTTCGGTGGTCGCTACGATGTCACCTTGAGGAGGTGCAACGGAAATTGAAAAAGAGTGTATTTGTCTGTACAAGAGGGAGAGAGTGTGGTATTTTTTTGTGTTGGGATATATATATACAACAGGTTAGTGTACCATCCTCGTCATCTGCAAAACAAAATGTGTTAATGGCCATATATCTGGAAACATGTACATTCAATCGCTTCCTTGCTTTCCTGCAAATAGAGTGTATTAATACATATAGCAGTTCCATCGCTGCGCATATTATATAAGATCAATTATGTTGCCACTTAAGTCTAACTTAATCTAGGTTAGCCTATGTTATTCTAGTTTATCCTAAGTATGGTCGGGCTTACCTCGGTAACGGATTTTTAGTCACCGGGTGCCGAGATATTCTACTGTAATCTATATATATATAATAAAAAAATGCCTTGAATGTAGGCTTATGCTATCTTACGACGAATTATCATGACTTATCATGAGTTGTCGGACTTACCCTGATGCCGGGTTTCTGGGTCATCAGGCGCCGAACGGCGTTACTTAGTGCTATCTATCTTAATTATGGTCTAATAAAAAAATGCTATTTCTAAGCCGAAAGGGTTGCCTTAATCTACTGCCGAAATGTGCTGTGCCATACCTGGCAACAGCGGTGAATAAATTTGCTTAATCCTAGGTTGCGTGTCAAATGCAACCGTCTTACAGCTAAATTTGGCCTAGAACGATCGCCTGGGGCAATTTACTTCCCCAGGACACCACCCGCACGAGTCCTAGAAACACCGGTTGTCTCTAGGATCGCTGGATTCCGTTCCCTTAATTCTAGGTGTCGACGTCTATTACTAGTACTAATCTAGTCACAGGCGGCTTACGGTGCCACTAAGCAAACCGTTTCGCCTGCTGTACCGATCATTTCTTTGCCGTTGCCATTGCGTGTGTAGTCGTAGTTGGGCCGCCCACGTAACCCTTATGAGGCGCTCGCAATGCCCCTCTCTTAATGCCCATTGGTTGCCCGCTGCGTCGCCATTTATGTGGGCATTGGACATTGTCGTCCAATGGCATAATATTCTCTTCGCCTTCGTCGGCAATCGTGGTCTGCTTTTCGCAGTAATCTTCGCCTGTATCGGCCGTAGTAGTATGCTTTTCGCATTGTAGGAATCTCTTCGCCATTGTCGGCATTGCTGGGGTGGCCCACTGAACCCCTTAGAGTGCCCGCTATGCTACTCACTTAAGATCTCTGGCGACCCGTTGTCATCCATTTACGTGGGCGCAGGACCGAATGAGCGCGTACATTCCATATATATATATTCATATTTCATTCTTCATTATTGATTAACGTCGTGGTCTTCACCTTCACCTCGCGGGGTAAGGACTTGTCGGATCTAGGATTGGTCCTGCTGAACCCTGGGATCCTGCTTCACTCCTGACGAATAGGAGTCTGACTCCCCGCCATGGAAGTCCTACTTACGTAAATTTAACTAACAGTCTAGTCATAATATGGGTCGTCTCTAGGGATAGCTCTCGAGTCCGGCGCTGAGTGAGCTATTTCTCCCGCCATTCTCAGAAAGTCTCCCTGCAGGTCTTGGCTTCGACGACCGTGGCACAAAGTGGGTGTAGCATCCCTTCCTCCCAGGGGCGGTTTATGCGCACCTAGGATTCCAGAGCTTGCCCGGCCAGGCCGCGAATGCTTTGACCTTACGTGGTTCGTCTGTTTGGTCTAGCCGTCAAGTTAAGTGAGGTCGCTGCGCTGTTGAGCCAACTGGGGTAAGGGTCCACATCACCTTCCCCAGCTCTGCTCCAGTGTGGTCCCTCTGAACTTCGGCTTACGCCATTGTCATCAATCAGAGCGTATCAGATTCCTTTGTAAAAAAAAGTGGTCGTAACCTGTGTAAATAGTTCAATCTCTGTGTAAAATGTAAAATATTTCCAGTGTTGTGGGGTTGTAGATCTTCTAAGTACATAGGCTACTTCTGGTCTACCATTGCTACGTCAGCTTTCCAGCAATAATGCTCTCTTTACCTTAATGGAGGTGTTAGTAGGGTCTGTAATGTCAGGTACCCTGTTATTAGGATCTGGGGGTAGTTATTTGTCGAGTGGGCTGAAACAAGGCAGGAAGGGGTTGCGCACCTTTGGGTTCCACATTAGGGGTGGCCTGGAACCGGTGATGGCGCTGGAATGCTCCTATAGTGAGTGGACTGGGGAGGCAATTCCCGGGATTGCAAAGATACGAAAATTCCATGCAGGTTTGATATTAATATCCCTGGTGAATGGATGGGATAGTCATGCATGTGTCTGGATATGAGGCATCTGCACTCATATAAGGATAGGTGTAGGGTGGGGCATAATACCAATATATTCCTGTCATGCGGGAGTGTTTAATTAATAAAGAATGGTTAGTATATATATCTATGGCCTCATCTCTCATTTGGAGATGCGCATTATGCTTATTTAATTTTTGCCGACCCACCCCTAATACTCAGGTGGTAGCATCGTGATCCAAGGCGTAGCATGCCTTCTGTTTAGACGCATGAAGTCCATCAACCCCAAGTGTGTACTCTGTAATGTAGTGTAGCTGTTTTGATCGTGTTCATGTGTCTGCGTTGGTTTATGTTGGACGTGAGAGGGTTATTGGAAGGGAATTGGGTATTAACCCTGGTAGCCTGCTGTAGTATGTCGGTAATCCCTCTCGGATTATCCACCTATGGTTTGTCATTTGTAGTGTAAATGTGGCCAGTGGTCGTAGTGCGACTGGCTATGTCCTAGTCATCTGTAATGACTCCTATGCCTTACGATCGATAAAAGAAGTTATTAGGGGGGAGATCTTGTCTGTGTTTGCTCCTAATTGTTGAGTGCATGTGCGTGTGTGTGACTATGTTCCGCTACACCACGCGGACGGTTGGTCTGTTACAGGCTAAGTCGTAATATGTATCACGTGTATGGGCGGGAGGCGCCCGTGGCCTGTCAACGTCTTGTCCATTGCCAAGTGCTTTTGCAGTGTAATAAAAAAAATGTATGTTGTTATGATTGTTTTGCGTTTTTGATTTCATTGTCAATGCCGGCAAACAATAGTGTCCTGTCATCGGCAGTATTGCAGTATGACTAGTCTGCAAGTCAGCAGTTGGTATGTGTAATGTCAGGCTGGGATGTTATTGTTTGTCATCCGCCGGCAAGTGCTTTTCTGCACGTATGCAAGTGTGGTCATTGTTTTAGATTCCTAGCGGACTAATGTAGCAATTCATCCTAATTAGCTAATGATGTTGTGTGGCCATTGTTTCCTAAGACTTGTGTCTTGCGAAATTTTCCTACCTGTGTTTGGGAAATGTATTTTCTATGTCTGGTGTAATTCGAAATTTTATGCCCGGTTTTTGGTGGGAGGAAATGTAGTATTCCCTGTTCATGTATTTGTATGGGCCAATTTCGGTGTGGTTGGAAGCCTGGATAATTGCTTTCCCTTGTGTCTAATTTTACTAGGATTGGAACCCGTGACCTTATGTCATTCTCTGTGTTCTATATATTATGGCACATGTACTGTGTATTTGCTATGCGCAAACGAAAGTACCCAATACTGTGAGGAGTTTGCGTATTTTTGAACTCTCCTCGTAGTGTAATTTTGGAAGTTATAGGGTCCTTGGATCGGACGTGAATGATGCGTTTATTCCTCCTCACTAGGAACTGGCTTAGTTCGTCTGTGTCGAGCAGTCTTGTCCATTGAGGTGTGTGACTGCTGACTCGATGGTGTTGAATTACGATGTTGTGGGCTTTCATTTGTTTTATGTTCAGCCCACGTCCTTGTTTCCTGCACGTGTGTGTGTGTGGACTTGATTGTTGTCTGTAGTAATTGCGAGCAGTGCTTCTCGCATTGTAAAAAAAAACTTGTGGTTTAACATGACCGTTAATCTGTAGATCATGCGCCACGGGACTTCCGTTTTACGTGGAATCCAAACCACAGGCCATGGCATTTCACTTCGAAAGTCTTACATGCATTGGCCGTACTTGTAAAAGAACCTCTTGCTAACTACCCTTGTGTCCCCAATTGTGTGTTACTGTAACGTGGTTCAAGTATGTTCTTTATCCATGGTACAAAATGTCGTTGTACGCGAGTGTCTCCGGGCCGCTAGTCGCGTGTTTGGTGATTATGTGCCGGTGAGAAAAAGTCATGTTAGAGGCAGTGTTATGTGTAACGGATGCCTATGTATTAAATATGTATATAGTTTAACTTGGCCATCTCCCTTTCTCGGGCCGAATGCGTGAGGCAAAAAAAAAAAATTTCATGCCCCGCTCTGAATTAAGAGAGCACTTTGAAAGAAAATAATAGAAAGATTATGCTGTATCTCGTTAGCACCCTGCTTTATGCTGATTAAAGCGGGTTGCCCGATGGCGATAGTCTGCCAAAATTGTGTCGTAACCACTATGAAAAAAAATGCTTGAAAATGGTAAGTAGGTCCTGATCGTACTATCCACCTAGTAGGTGACGTTAGCACTATAGTAATCTGGTTACATCTCAAGGGAATCTACCGACACTGTCTAGTACACATTGGGAAGGCCATTGCAAGACGTATTTGATACATGTGTATCCACGTCACGAGCAAAGCCAGTGCACTATGGGAGTCGAAACTCCACTCCAAAGCAATTATAACCTTATCTTGGCACTGAATATATATTTTTCAAAAGTAAAATATGTATTGTCCGTTGAGCCATTATATATTTATACACAAATTGTGCTAAATGTTCCGGCATAACTCAACAAAATGATAGTGTCTCGCCCCGGTGTGCAATTGGGCTTTTCAGTTGGTTAAAGCACACCTCACCAAAATTTTTGAAAACTGGTTTGCGATTCTTAATTCTTGCCACGCTTATGGCTTTTGCCCTCTACAAGAGAGTCTATCCAACTGTTGAACCGGAACGTAGAACATTTAGTCATTTCTGCTTAGAAAGACTCGCTTAAGCTCTATGCTGTGATTTGATGCTTAAGCTATGTTCAAAATATCTCTTTCCGGCTTTAAGCCGCGTAGCTCACCTGATGGGCTTCTACTTGGCTTTGGATATTAGAAACTTTACGTTATCCAATTTATGGTGATAACCACTCCGACCAATAATCATTGATGGCCTGGGAGAAAAAATGTCAGGGCCAAACAAAAAAAAACAAGGATTTTGAATCATGCACCTCTGATCTAGCCAAGTTGCACTGCATATACATGAAAGAAGGCAGATAGAGAAAGAGAAAAAAAAATGTGCAGTTTATGTTTGTGAGTACTTGTTTGTCTATTATCTTGTTTCCTCCCGCGTGAAAGTACTTATGTGTACTATACTATTGGTGCAAGTGATGTCGGAATATATTGTATTCCTAGTGAAAGCCGTTATCCTATTTCGAGCGTCAGTGCTCGGCAGGTGGATACCGTCGCCCCGTCACTAGGGTGTAAGCCCCTGGGATCCACTGAGGTGCCCCTCTGCTATTTTTCGGAGGAGTTTGTAGCAAAGTGCGACCGGGCTTTCTTTCACCGTATCGCTTGGCCGTTGGTCTAAGTGTACCTGTGTTCGCGGACCTATTCGCGCTCTGTGCTATTTTAGTAGATTTTACGGGGGTGTGTGTGTTTTCGACCGATCTGTTCTGTGGGGTAGGTAATAACACTTTTCCTAATCCCCGTGTACTGTGTGGTAGTGCCTGGTCAAAATGTGCGTGCGTGTATCGTGCATCCTGAGGGACTAATACCGGTGTTCGCCTTCGTTCTGGCAAATTTGCCCTTTGAACTGGCGGAAAAGGTCGCTTAATGGCTTGTGTCTGGCCTAGCAATGTGGTGGCGTGTAGCCTGACCGCTTTTCGGCCTGTGGCCACGGCAGACTCCTGCCATTGCGTTAGCCTATCTGTGTGGGTGTATGTAGGCTTTATGTGTAGTGGGACGGGTTCTATGTCGTCTGCCCATGACGTGGTTACGTCCCGTTGTCTCCCTGTCATGCTATGTGTGTCTGAGAGTCCTGGCTTCAACTCCCTCTCGTCCCTTTGTTCCGAGGGGGTTGTTCTAGGCTCTGCCCCTCGGTTTGGCAAAATTGCCTTCCGATCCGGAGCTGAAGGACATGTGTTTGTGTAACCTTGTACTTGTAGCCTATTGGAGCCTAACCTGGCCGTCTCCTGGACTGTGGCCATGGTGACCTCCTTCCCATGTGTGGCAGTACATGGCGAGAGGGACATCCTCGCAAATTGTTGAGTTAGCGTATCTACGCTTATGTCCTCTCTCGGCTGGGCTGGTGGCCCTACCATGAACTCAAAAATGGCCTTATTGGCTTGGAGCTCACGGTACTCGTCCCAAATTTGGGTGTACTGCCTATTGAGGCTTATGGTCTGTTTGCAAATTACTGTATTAATGTTTCTGTGCTCTGTATAGTTTTGTGGCCGCTAGTTGGAGAAGCGCTTGCACGCGAATTAGCTCCCTGTATTGGGCGTGTAAACCTGTGTAGTGCACCCTCATTCTCTCGAGGGTTGCATTATCTATTACGGGACCATGTGTGGTGATTAATTGTTGGTATATTTTGTTTCTTTGGACATGGATTCTATTGAGGTGTTCATGTATGTTCCTCAAGTGCTTGTGTGCGCATCTTAATTGCGTTGTCCTGCCCTCTGACGGAGTGTATGGCTGTTTGCCCTGTATTGCTCCGACTTTTGTTTGGAGTGGCCGTATTTGTGTCTGTCGCCTCTGTATATGCCTTTGGCATCTTATTAATAATGTTAATAATGTTGGCGTAACCCTGTTGCCTCTATGGTTTGCAATCTCTGCATGAGGCGCCATTCTGACTGAAGTGTATGTGAATAAAATAAAATAAAATATCTGTGCGTGTTTGACAGTGTATTTTCGTATCTGTTTGATTCTTTCTGGGGCTGGGAGTTTGGTTTAGTAAGAATTTCCCCTGTGTAGCTAGTTTTGGAGCAAAAATGGTGTTTTTTGTCTGGGAATTTTTTTTTTTCACTATTTGCTTGGCTTTTTGCGGTACGGAAGGGGTCGTTTTAACTACGAGGGCTCGTTGGTTGAGTCCTGTTCTACTATGCGTAGTACCCCGCGCCTCCACCAGTGTTTTAGATCCCTTATTTGGGGGTGGTAGGATCTAAAAGGAAAGAGTTACTGTGTTAATTTATAAAGCTGTGCCTAAAAGGGGTAGCTTCCCTTGGCAGGGTAAGCTGACCAGTGTAGAGTGTTGTGGTGTGCTAGGAACTAGGGGGCGCTCCTATGAATAATGTAGTAGTGTTTTAGGGGATGTGATTCTATGCAAGGGTCACTGTGCTGGTCGCTCAGCTGCCTGACTTATTATGTAACGGAACGTGCTGGTATCAGCTAAACGCACGCGCTGCTCCCTAGCAGCCGGGCCGCCACGAGAAATACAATTATATCTGAGCTAGCACTGTCAGACTACCGTATGTCACGTCTAACCGTGACGGGAATAAGGAAGGGCGTTGGGATGTAAAGAGGCGTATAAACAGTAAGGCGAGTGTAGAGTGTTGACCAAGTGTTTATTGGTCTGTGATGTTATAGTATGAGTCCCTTGTAGGGAATGTAACAATGTAACAATGTTCAAGTACAAGCTGTGGATTAAGGTTACAAAAGTAGGAACTCTGAACACGACTGACTCACCTCTGATGACACCAACGTAGCCTCCGGCGTACCACTGAGAGACTGATAATGGAGAGATTCTTGTGACCTCATTAGGCCTCCTTTTATATTCTTGGGCGCTATGCTGTCAGCAATGTGTTGGCATAGCTGCCCCAGTTTATAATATGTCACTGTGTGTAGCAATTGTGCAAGGACTGAGCTGTTTTCTAGAGTGGCAAGCTGTCCTTGTGGTATTAATGGATGTTGGTCTGGCTTTCCAAGGGTTGCCAGTTAGGAGAATTAGCCAGATGATGGGGGGATGGTCTCCAAGGGGTGCATACCCCTGGGAGGCTGTACAATATATAAAACCAACCTACAATAAAACAGTTATATTACATTATGCTAAGCTATCTATGATATTGTCCAAATTGGTAGACTTCACAAGTTCCGTTTCAACAGCCAAAACACCCAAGCATGAAAGACTATTTTGGCGCATTATCGAGCGGAAAACGTTTTTCACGCGATTGAGAACCGAGAAAGAGCGCTCCGCGCTCGCAACTGTTGCGGGGGTAGTAACACATATTCTCAATGCTACATTAAGATTAGGAAATAGGGTTTCCAAATTTAAAGTTTTAAGGCGGAAGACTTTTGCTACCAAAGTTACCTTGGTAAATTAATTTCAGGTTTTGTAAATCATCAGAAAGGTCGTTTCCTATGTCATTAGAATAGCGCCTTACAAGCTTAGCTGATTTTTCCGAAATTAATGCATCTGCCATTGCATTGCATTGCCACAAAACAGAAAATCAGCTACAAAGAGATTGTACTGATCGAAACCGCACTGTCACGTCCCCTATGATACTGTCCAGAATTACATTGAACACATCATTTCTGAAATTAGTATTTGCATCATTACTGTCTTCATGACTGTCATCCTCTTCATCAGCTTGCCTCTTTCTTTTCTTTCGTCTCTTTTCTTCCTCTTCAAGTTGTTGGGGCCATCCTATATTCTTAGCCATTACTTCAACCGACAGCAATGGCTCAGCTGGCTAAAGCGCAGCGTTAGGTCATGGGACCAAGCTCTCTGCTGACTCGGTAGACGCGTGGGTTCGAGCCCCACCGTCGGCCGTCCTTGAAATGGTTTTCCGTGGTTTCCCATTTTCAACACCAGGCAAATGCTGGGACGGTACCTTCTGATAGGCCACGGCCGATTCCTTCCACATCCTTGCCCAGTTTCATTCATCTTCATCCATTCCATCTCTCATCTCGACGCGCAGGTCGCCCACGGGCGTCGAATAGAAAGACCTGCACTCGGCCTCTGAGGAGGCCACACGAAAAAAAAAAAGCCATTACTTCAGCTCCACTAAGCCTCCGTGGCTTAGGCGGCAGCACGCCGGCCTCTCACCGCTGGGTCCGTGGTTCAAATCCCGGTCACTCCATGTGAGATCTGTGCTGGACAAAACGGAGGCGGACAGGTTTTTCTCCGGGTACTCCGGTTTTCCCTGTCAAAAATTTCATTCCAGCAACACTCTCCACTATCATTTCATTTCATATGTCATTCATTTAATCATTGCCCCGGAGGAGTGCGTCAGGCCTCGGCAGCCGGTACAGTCCATATCCTCGCCGCTAGATGGGGGCTTCATTCATTCCATTCCTGACCCGGTCGGAGACTGGATGCAGGCTGTGGATTTTCATTTTCACTTCAGCTTCACTATATATACGGTCCCACCCTTCACAACGTATAGTTTTCAAGTTTTCTATCAGAGAACCTAAGTTCTTAGCCCCTACATCCAGATAGTTTCACCTCGGTGTTGAAGAACTCTGTTGACAATGTCTGTTGATTTTAAAACCTGAAAGAAAGAAAGAAAGAAAGAAAGAAAGAAAGAATTCCTTATTTTAAAAACATGACATCAGTAGTATTTAAATTGCCATCATTATACTGCAACTGCACGGACGATTATTGCACTTAACTGTAACAAAAACGAGACCTTCACTAACGCTTATTATTTGTAAATAACTGACAATATTCTCTTAAATAGTGATGGGAAGCGTGATGCAAAGCTCTCGATCCAGTCTGAGCAACCGATGCAGTCCGTGCCTTGTAATGCTGCCTCGATGCTGTATGTGACGTCAGGCGCATGTGGTTGATGTCTCGAGGTAGTGCTGGCAAGCGTGAATCAGAGCTCTCGATTATCTCGATACTTTAGTTTAGTATCGAGACGTCAGGCTCTTGCTGTCTGCTGTTCCTCGCCTGTAGTCTGTTTGCTTGCTGATCACTGTGCTTGCCACGGTGGGTGAATAATTATCGTGTCGGTCTACCAACTCGAAGCTTACAGGTTCGCTCCTGGCCATGGTAAGGCCGGTATTACACTAGCAGAAGAATTTTATAAAACTGAACTTTTATAAAAGTTATACAAAGCAATCATCACACCATTACACTACATCAAATATTTTATCATAGTTCAGCAGAATGTATGAAGGACAGTTCCTTTTTCACTTAACTACTGTATATTATGGTAGTTGAAATTATGTGGTGGCAATACCGGTATATACAAGAAATGGAAAGATAAAATGAACGTCTATAGGTTAAACCATGGGACGCACGAGTAAAATCTTGGTGAACGAGCAGCAGTACGAGGACTTGAAAAATGGAAGCTTGTAGTTTAACGTGACCGTTAATCTCGCGATCATAAGCCACGGGACCTCCGTTTTACGTGGAATCCGAACCACAGGACATGGCATTTCACATCGAAAATCTCACATGCATTGACCGGGAATCGAACCCGGTCCGCCTTGGTGAGAGGCATACAGCTTGACCGCTGCGCCACCACGCCCCTGACTTGAAAAATGACCATAATATTTAATTATTAATAATTATGAAGAAATGAATGATTATGGCGTTCCAAACAACCACTGCCCGTGCAAATAAAGTTGAAACATACGAAATAAAAAAAGTAAGCAATAAGTGGAATTAGATCCTTGGTCATATCGCACGGGAGTGGAGCGCTCTAGCCCTTCGGCCAACGACCACTTGCTCTTCGCGGTTTGTTACATATTATATTATCTACCGGTAAAGATAAAATTCCTATATACACTCGCTTGTAATACCATAAGTGAAATTGACGAATTACCTACGATACAAATATTGCAATATAAAATGCACTGCTATTCGTGGCTTATTTCAGCCTATTTAACTATTTAAGTCTTCTTTATATCCTAAAATGTGCATCCTTTGTGGACAGCGCTTATAGCCTCGGCTATTTTACCTATTATCTGTTATTTATGTTTTACATTGTATAAAATTCATTATGTAACATATTATGTAACATTTCATGCAATTCACACTCTGATATGAGCATCTTTGTTGTGGTAATATTCCAGTTGTTATGATCCGCCATTTTGGATTGAATCTTTCATCAAAGATAGCATGGTGATCATACATTTTATAAAATAAATTTTATAAAACCACCTTTTATAAATTATTTCCCCATTAGACTGCCATATCTTTTATAAAAGGTCTTTTATCAAAGATCTTTGACAAATTTCGTTCATAGTGTAATACCGGCCTTCCACCGCTGAGGTCCGAATCGAGCATGATTCGAGACTGACTCGAGATGCAACGAGAGTACTGACGTGAGTCTCGAGTATCTCGAACGGGAATTACGTCATCAGTACGGCACACCTCGAGATGCATCGAGAGCACTGACGTCAGTCTCGAGTATCTCGAACGAGACTTTTGCCCACCACTACTCTTAAATGAAACCGGTATCGCTAAAATTTAAAATAACAAAAATATATAATACAGGATACGAATTTTTGTGAAAAAGTCATTTATTATGGCTAATCAGTGGGGCACCCACAGGGGGGCCTTAAGCCCCTCCTCATGGATTGAAAAAATTGTGAGAATAATTCAAAAATGTTTGTCTTTATTATTCTGCATATAGATTATTTATTAAAGTTTATGAACTACTAAATTGCCTTTTGTGCAATTCACTTTTAAAACTTAATAAACGTGTCAACTGATTACCGACGGACTTCATCTTATTAGGGTGCGTGGTAGTTAGCAGAGTGGTAGCACTGCGCGCTCTCACTCATCAGCTGGTCTAATGTTGATGCGGTGTGATTGAATACAACAGGTTTACACCATTGGCGCGGGGATGAGGGGATGGGCGATGACCCATCGTCTACGCAGTCACGGTAGTGAGTACAGTACAGCCCCGTGAAACAAAACTGGTCCACTCGCACTGCCAGTTTACCAATTCAAGGGACATTAACTGAGTAGTAAATGTTACAACAAAAAATAAAAACAACTAAACCCAGTCCGGGTTACGCACACGGGCGCGTTAAAGAGGGCCGACTTAACGAGGTTCTACTGTAGTTAGTATTTTTGTTACAGGTGTTTCTTTTTTATGATTTTTATGTGGCTTGAAATATCTTTGTAGGTCAAAGTAATACTATTTTACCAGGAAATTAATAATAATATTTTCTTTGGTAGTTAAGACCATTTATCCTGCAGGTATTTTTGACTACCGTAGCTACACGCCTCTCTTCTAAACGAATATATGGTATATAATGAATAATAAATATATAGAATATATATGATGTATTCTTACCTTGAACCTAATAGACGCAAGAAGAAGGCAGTTGAAGGATTTGAAATATTTTTTTCTATCCCTCAAGGTCTCGACGACATTCAGAAGTTAGGCTCAGTTCAGGCAATGCCTCCAGTGCTTCTATTATCCCTAGAAGGTGAGCTGCGACTGGTTTAACGCTGTCTACTCTAGCAGACCAGGGGGTCTTCGACATCGAATGATGGGAGCTTGTTATCTTTCCTGTCAAAATTTCCCATCTTTGGGGGCTGGAGCTAAATATGTTAAACAACTTATGAACAGCTCCAAAGAATGTTACTGCAGCCACACAGCTCTTCGCTGCTTGTTCTCCACACAGAATCAAGGAATGACAAGTGCAAGCTGAGTAAACTGCTTCACTGTTAGCAGACAGAATTCTTGCCTGAGCTCCTTTGTACGCTCCATTCATTTTACTCCCATTGTCGTAGCCTTGACCCCTACAGTCTTTTAATAGGGTGTCAAACTCATTTAGCTTATCTAAAATAAGCTCTGCAATGGCTTCTCCACTCTTATTGGTACAGCCAGTAAAGCAAAGTAGCCTTTTTTCGACTTGGTAAGGCTGATTTTCATTTTCAGTCAAATAAACGTGTCTCAAAAGAAACGCAGTCTGTTCAAAATGTGCAGAATCTGGTGTTGCATCAACTATTATGGCATAGTATTTGGCCATTTCTCTTTCTCCTAAAATTTTCTTCGTAACTTGGGCAGCGCAAAGAGTAATAAACTCATTTTGGATATCATGAGACAGATAATTCACTTGCATTGTTTCTCCCTTTTCTTGAAACGAGCGGACTCTATTAAAATGTTCATTCAAAACTGGATCATAATTGGCCGGCAGTTCTAAAATTCTCAAAAAATTGCCATTTGAGGGGTTCCCGATTTTATCAATACTACCCCCGAAAAGCAAGTCCTCTTTCAGCTAGGAATAAAGTGACATTAAAAAGTCGCTTTAAAAGATCACGTTACTTGTCCTTTTCTTGTTGAATGGAGTGAAATATTAAGTCCGTTAGCGATTTATAATTTTTTGATTTGATCACCTCTGACTTCCACTCAACATATCAGCTTTTATGACTGGAACTACTCTCATGTTCTGGCACTTTATTGAAGAGTTTTTTCCGGCGTTATTCCGCAGAATATCCTTCAGAAAGAGCGAACGAAAATCGTTTTGGCTGGGGCAACGTACTGAATATTCTGCAAGGTAAACAGTAAAACGCTTTCTTAACCTTGCTCCAAACAAGCCAATCAAGAGTAATCAGTTCACCATTTGTATGTTTCATTGGAAGACCGACACGGGAAAGGAATAGCCTACCGAATCAACAGGAAATTGTTCAGGCGAAGGAACATGAGGGTATTTTAAGTCTCGGCTGCTGTCGAAAGCAGGGCACCTACATCAACATGTAGTATTTGTCTGGTAAAGGTAAATGCGGTTTGTGGCCTTTGATAGATTCAATATTTGTAGGCCACGCAGACTAAATAGGACTAGGAGTCCCTGTTTCAGTGATGGGACCTGGTTCTTCCTTGTTTCATTCGATTTCATTTTGTTGTTCATTTTTAGGTAAAACATCTACTTTATAAGTATTACTATTGGCGGGCCTATTAGTAATGTTACCTTTTTCTATAACTGACGAAGATGAAGGAGGACATTTTAAAACTGTCCAAGAGATAGCTGGCCTTTCTTCGATGCTCTTTCCTTCAACTCCCTGTCTTCTCTTTCCATCTTTTTTTGAGCACCTGATTTGTGTTTGTAATTGCAACTCATAGTAAGTTTCACTAAAAACACACTATACGGATTCGAAATTGTAATTCGTAATCAAACAATATTACACACCGCCACCATTAAAACTGACGTATACAAATCACACAAACCGTGGCGAATCACTAACACAACGCATTACTATTGGATTAGACAATTGACTGAGAGTGGATGACAAAGCATTATTTACGCAGCACAGTGCGGCCAGTGCGGGGACAGCGGGGAAAACCCTTCCCCGGTGCGGGAATTCTCACGCACGCGCTTCATATATTGTTGTGCAGCATTACCAACATCAATTTTTCAAACAGTAAGCTTGCAATTTACGTTTCATTTATGATTTGTATGGTATAAACAAACGATCTAGTTAATTTAATTGCCACATACATTTCCAGTTTCCCAGATGGAACTGGATGAGGTAGACCTAGAATTCTGTACCAACCACACAAATTTACATTACATCATTGGGACCGGGCCGGGCCCCTTGGGGGCCCCAGGCCCCGGTGCTTTAGCACCCCCTACACCGGCCTCTCGCCGGCCCTGCAACCACGCTGCGCCAGTATTGTAGCCTGAGACACTTTAACACTGCTATTTCCAGGAAATGGAAATTAAAAGCTGACAAGCTATAACTGGCCTCCTCCAGAGAGTTCTCTTGCTAATTGACAATCTCTTAATTTCTTGGTAGACTTTTGTCATCATCAGCTGATTGTATCCCCAGTACTGAGGCACCGACTGTTCTTGGAAAATCCCCCTACGTCACGATCCTGATTGTTACCCTGTTATTTCAGATCCTCCAAGCAGTGCAGACACGGAAATGATGACTGGCCGTGCAGAGATTGTTGGTACATTCTTTGTCAACGCATTTACTGTATTTAACATTTCGTTGTAGGTTGTAAAATTTTTTGAACCGTAAGAAAATATGAAGGCTTATGCCCACCCCAATTTCTGGATTTATTTGGGGAGGGGGCCCTCTGGCTACGCCACTGACTGAGATGTCTAATTAATGGCTGTTATACTGGTGGCTGGTACAATTAAACTACTGAGATGTCTAATTATGGCTCTTTTACTGGTAGTTGGTGCAATTATACCCCGGGATGTTTATTTAATGCCTGTTTTACTGGTGGCTGAAATAAGTACGCAATAGGTCTATTTAAAGAAACAAATTCGATACACGCTGCTTTACTAGTCCTGTCCTACTATTCATATGGGTGAATACTGTATATAGATACCTCAAAGAAATGAATCTAAAAGTGTTTGATGTGAGGATATTAGCGAGAAATCTGCGCTTCTTTGATGGACTCCCACTCATATTTCGTATCAAAGGCACACATGGCTGTCGCTTGAAGGTCATCAAGGAGAAACGCCTCTACTAACCAAAAATATGTCTCTAATTAAGAGCAACGGTGATATGTATTCCGACACTTTCCTTGTGCGTATATGCGTGTGTATTGAACATGGTCAGCGCCGACAGTCCTCGTTTTGCCATTAAATTCAGGTTATGGGCTGCAGTATTTCGCATCAAAGCTGTGTGTGCCTGTCAATCAAATAGAAGATAATGTTTATAATAATTAGGGCGACTATTTATTGACTTTTTTAAATATACCAGAACCACAACAAAGCTGCATTTTGTGTGTAATTGATTCTTCCATCATGTATTTATGAGGAACCATGCATGTGATATTTTGCCTATTTTAACTCATATTGGAATATTTGCTCTATTCGTCCAATTGCAGCCACACCTCCACATTCTTATGGATTTTGTTTATATTGATGCCATACTATTCTGGTAGCCTACCTTTGGATAAAAAAAGATAGCTTTAGTTAGTTATTGTCTTAAGGGGCGGAACAGCGAGGTCATCTACACCAGAAAATATAGCTTTTGAGCCAATTTTTAGTGTTGCCTTATAGGCAATTGATATTGTAACTTTTTGAAAATACAGTAAGTCCCATCTAATTTTGAACATATTTTAATTGATATTAGTATTTCATTTGAAGGATTACCGACAGCGGTGGCTACGCTTGCTAAAGCGCAGTGTTAGGTCATGGGGCCTAGCTCTCTGCTGACTCGGTAGACGCATGGGTTCGAGCCCCACCATTGGCCGTCCTTGAAATTATTTTCCGTGGTTTCCCATTTTCAACACCAAGCAAATGTTGGATCGGTACCTTCTGACAGGCCACGGCCACTTCCATCCACATCCTAGCGCAGTTTCGTTGATATTCATCCATTCCATCTCACATCCCGGGGCGCAGGTCGCCCACGGGCGTCGTCTAGAAAGACCTGCACTCGGCCTCTCAGGAGGCCACACGACAAAAATAAAAATAAAGTATTGAAAATCGTGGTCATCTGCTTCATATACTTGAGTGTATGCGGGAAATTTGATTGATAACCTGTTTTATTGTGATGTATTGTGCCCGCTGGCCGAAGGCTTCGGGGAGTTACCGGTTTCAAATGACCCTTCCGAGACCCTCTTCCAGTTGACACACAAGTATAGGGGACGACACATTCATAGGCTGGTGTTGCACACAAGTCTGCACTCGGGGGTATCGGGAATTGGTGAGGTTCGATTCTTAACCAGCTCAGAGGAATGCATCGATAACAAAACTAAGCAAGAAAAGAGAGGTCAGTCTTAAGTTAAAATCACGAATAAATTTTATTCAGAATAGATCCCTAGCCTAGCATGAGAGTTGCAAACGGCTAGTCCGATACTATTCTGCCCTGAAAGAAAATATAAAAAAAAGTTCTAATCAAGTTCTAAATTACTCTCATGGTCCTAATACAAAATGGGAATAAGATCGAACAAGCTAAGAGTATGGCACGTAAGATCAGCCCTAAGCAATTACATCGAAAATGACTACGAGAGGATCAAACATCAAAAGAATCTACTGCAAAGCAAGACATTTACTTGTTTACAAATACTAGAAATATTTATATTTAATAGCAAGGGGAAAATTTGTCCTATGCTATGATGGTGCCATCTCCAACATTTATCTTTAAATTTACGTGTTTAGCTAGTCCTAAATACCATTAATTAATAAACGAGACGCGTTTATTACAAAGAAAATCAAGATATGTGCACAACGTTGCTGAATAAAAAAGGAGCTATGCTAATACAACACAAATGCATACAATAATTCAGCACTCCTATGGTTGTGCAATTGGCACTACCTGCGTACTCGATTTGTTACTGTTTGTAACAAATGGTCATAGTTTCAAAGTGTTAAGAAAGTTAGAAAAATAGGAAAGCCTGCAAATGCGATGGTAAATAAACAATTACATCGACTCATATCGCTACCAATCTGATGTGTGTGCTACAGTTATCACATCAACAATTGGTTGTCGACTATTCATGTAAAAATGTATCAAAATGTATCTAAAATAACTTAACGATAACTAAGTGTCGAACATTTGGTCCAGAAAATATTTATTTTTTAGTATTTATTATCTTTATTTAGGCTCAGGGAGAATTATGAGATTTGTTTAGTTTCACAAAATCCTATCTTTGATTATCAAAGCTTCACACAATTATTTATTCCTCACAGTATGGTTGTTCAGTTTATGGACCTTTAAATAGCGTTCAGTGTACTCAGGTAACGTGTGTATCCAACTAATGCATAATAACTTAATAGTTTAATAGACACCCTGTGTCTCCTCCAATACTTCATTATTATAATCTGATGTGTGTGCTACAGTTATCAGTGTCTTAAGTTAAAATCACGAATAAATCACACACCCTGTGTCTCACTCTTTCAATTACGGATTCATCAATCCTGGCGCCATCGGTTTGGTACGACTGCAGTAGCTTGTTACCACCGGAATAACCACAATAACATGTCGGAGGTATCAATCCACCATCACGACTCATTTCAATAATACAATAATAACGTTAGTTACAATAAGTGTGGATCCCTGAATTATACACGTTTTAAATACTGATCATAAAGGTTATGTGTGTAGGAAACACATTCTAACAACGCTCTGAATTAACATGAAGACTTCTGATACAAGCTAAAGTGTGAGATTGTGCATTTATTAAATTGCCTCTTCCCTGAATGACGTCGAACCTATATTTTCCGGTTACAAAATACTGGTTCTTTAATTGCCTGTCTGGCTTCTCGTAATGAAATAAACCTGTTTTCAAGTATAGATCTGTCAAAACAAATGTGAATAACGGAACTCTGCATTCCGATTATATAATACTAGGAATTTCACAGCCTTCTAAATAAATAATGCACTGCCCAAGATCTAGTGTGCTGTGTAGTGGTTTGGCTTGTACACATGTAACCTTGGCCTTGTTTTAACATCTGCCAAAACTAGTTTCTTTGTCATCAGCTTGACAAAATAAAAGTTGATAATAACTGTTCTTAAATGATACGAAATGGACATTGAAAATTCTGCCTTCCTGGCGTTTATAAATTTATAACGATACTGTAACTTTCCACACGTGGTCTTATCTTAGCTACCTGCGTTGTGCACTTTAAATGAAACCATACTAAAATTAATCTACTGTTCCAACTCATCACAATTACGCTACTGATACATGATCTGACTTACAGATTGCAGCGACCCTCGTTCGAGACCTGCCATGAGGTGTTATGAGCGGTCTCCTCAATGGTCTTAGATCATCTCATCATTGTTTCGGTCACCTTTCGTTATCAATTCCCCACGCATGATTTAGTAATCCATTTCCATTGCGTGGTTGGGGTTATATTCCAAAGATCGATGATTCAGTAGTTCCATAATGTTGCCGTTGGTGATATAATTACACATTTTAAAGTAACTTGCACCCACAGATTCTAAGGTGCGGTAATCAACATTGTCCATTTTTTTCACTCCGCCACCGGCGTTAAATTATAGCTTGTGCGATGCTCATTCGCAACTTTTCACTAATTATTTACACTAAAAATATAAACCAAATAACTGCCCTTTGGCAAAACATAAAATACTTCTAGATTTTCACAGTTTATCAGTTTCACAGTTTTATGATGCACTTAGATGCGACCATGCGGTCTTAAAGTTTGCGTACAACGCTTCCATAGTTTTACCTCGTGGATGAAAAATATTTCACTGTCTAAACATTAATAATTGTCTACAATCGCTTGGTTAGTAGATTATGCCCTGATGGCTGTCCATTCTACTAATACACTTGGATTTTTCCATTGCACATGGGTTCCGTTCACAGAACGTGTCTTCGTTCGTGCTTCACATGCGCATACGTGTTGCTTCAACAAACGACAAGTAGGTACTGGCTTCACTAAACATGGCGTTCACTCAGGACATGAGTTAGCCGCGTAAATTAACGGTTTCGCTTATCTGCGATGTATACCGCATTTTAAATAAGCAGAATTACGTTGATTTAATTATTAATGATTTATGGAGTGTCTAAAGTGCATAAAAAATGTTATTATAAGCGATATTGCTTCGGATTCTTCCCGCCACTCGCAGGGTATGTTCAGTTACTCTTCAGCATGGATCTTGGTCTTTGTTAGCTGTGCAAACATGCGTCAACGGGCGCAGTATGTAGTAGTGTAATTGAGGCTAATATTAGGAAGGTGGCAGCCGTGACCTTACTTTAAGAATCACCCCGGCACTTGCCTGAAGTAGAAGTAGGAAACAACGGAAAACCATTTCTAGAGTGGCTGAGATCAGAAACGCACTCACCTCTTTCAGTTTTGCCTCACGAGGCTGAGTGTTCCCCACTCGAGATTTCTGACCAGAATCAAATTTCTTGGCAGAGCCGGAAACCTTATGGATGGTCTCGATTCGATACTCTGGATCGAGAGGTCCTGGGATTGATTCTGGCTCTGACAAGAAATTTAAGTCTGGCTTGAGAGCTGGAGTGGGGTACACTCAGCCTCGTGAGGCAGAACTGAAAGGAGGTGAGTTCGATTCTCACCTTTGCTGCCCTAGAAGTGGTTTTCCGTTGTTTTCCAATTCTATGAAAATGAAAATCCACAGCCTGCTTCTAGTCGACCGACCGGGTCAGGGAATGGAATGAATGAAGCCCCCATCTAGCGGCGAGGTTATGAACTGTGCCGGCTGCCGTAGCCTGTCGCACTCCCCTGGGGCAATGATTAATTGAATGACTGATGAATGAAATGGTAGTGAAGAATGTTGCTGGAATGAAATTTGGGACAGGGAAAATCGGAGTACCCGGAGAAAAACCTGTCTGCCTCCACTTTGTTCAGCACAAATCTCACATTGAGTGACCGGGATTTGAGCCACGGACCCAGCGGTGCGAGGTTGGCGTGCTGCCGCCTAAGCCACGGAGGCTTACTGTTTTCCAATTCTACTCGATGCAAATGTCGGGTTGGTTCCCAACTTAAGTCCACGGCCGTGTCTTCCAAATACACACACTATTACAGTCATCAGTCATCACAATGACAGAGGTTATCAAAAGTCTCCACACATACACACGCACAAACACATGGGACTGATGACCACGATGTCGGAAGGCCTCTAAATGAATGAATAACACGAACAGAAAAATATAACACTATAATGAAATCGATATTTCTGACGGGCGGTCTATAATAGAACATTATGCAACGAGCCTATAATGGCAATAATTAAGACACGAGTAGGCCTATGTTTATAGACGAGCGTAGCGATTTTTATGTCTTAATTACCATTATAGGCGAGTTGCATACGACTGTTTAAGTTCGATGGTAATTCTAACTATTTTATGTTTGAACATAAATATTTATCAATATCTGTCGAGATTTCGCCAGTTTTATGTACTGAACAGAGCGCAGAGAATACCTTGTATTTGACCATGGCCTCCTGGAATACCCCACTTTGACACTAGGCACGGAGTGAAATTTAAAATAGGAAGACCGTGGAAGTCAGCTCAGGTGCGATGCTATCCTTACCTAATTGGTCACACAACTGTTTCTTGAGCTCTGATTGGTGGGAGAAACTGTGTCATAATGAAAACTTGTACTAAATTGGGCCTCAATATTTACATTTCGCCATAGTCGAACATAAAGTATTTTGTGAGGAATAGTACAAATGGGTGTTTTGGCCTTGCCCTAAACCCTTCTACCTCTAGATGTCAATCCCATTTACGCTCAACGTATATACCAAGTCTCATGAAATTGCATTCGTGTTGTTAAGCGGTTCAAGAGTGCTATATACTTTGGACAGAATGTATTTCCGGACATACTGTATCTATTAGTAGAAGCTTTTCAGTCGGTCAATACGAGTGTGCCCAATTAGATTGGGCGGGGAGATACATTTAATTTTCTAGAGCCTGAAATATATAGGCTACATGAATTATTTATACACTGAATTTAAAAAATCTCACTCAAATAGGAGGGGGCTTAATTGGATAGCCAGTTTCGTTCGTCAAGTGAACATCCTTAGATAATGCGCATTTGAGCTTAATTTAAATTAAGTGGATATTTGTATGTGACAACTTATGTACAACAGTATTTACAATTATTAAGCTACAGAAGTGTTTAATGAAGCTTTGTAACGAGTTGGATTTAATAATAATGTTACGGCTGTGAGTTTGTTTCGTCGCTCGCCGCATGAGTCACAACTGCCCCCGGGCTGGGCTGTGCTCTGCCTCAGTGTATTGCGTACGCCTTACGCAACAGGACTACTAGGACAAAGGGATGGTCCAGAATATTCGTGACCCAGCCAGCGATGGAAACCTCGAGAAGCCGTGAACCCTGGATGGGTCTAGAAGCATTTATTGAGTCACCGGCCTGCTATATAAGAGCGACCTGTCAAGCGGTGTGTGTGTGTTTTTCGAGCTAGTGTGAGCGTTTATACTGAGCGACAGAAGTGTGGTGACGTGACTTACGAAACCCCTAGTGAAGCTGATTCTCTTGACAGCGAGGGAGTGAGAAGCATACAGGGGACTGCCTGTATTTTGAGCGAGTGTGATTTCACTGAGCGACAGAGGTATTGTGGCGAAGTGCCGTGCGAGTTACGAAATCCAGTGACATTGTTTCCCAGCTTGTGGACAGCGAAGCAGCGTGTAGCAGGTTATCGTAAGTAACTGTAGTTTGTGTACATAAGGAAGAGGTGCAGGTATCCCTAGCGAGGACACGGGCCTCATTAGTGGAGGATTAGCTTCATGACTAAGTGAAACGGGCAAGAGCGCTCCATAAGGAAGAGACTTGAGGAAACTGGAGTAAGGTACTAATTGCTTGTATTTGCTGTTGAGTGGTGTATCTTTCTGGCCGCAATAAAGTTAATTATTTCTTTAAAGGAACAATCTGTGTTGTGCTTCAACCCACCGTAATCCAGTTAACAAAAGTGCCACTAGGGGGGGGGGGGTGGCACGTAACAACTGGTGTCAGAAGCCGGATTACGAACTCAAACACAAGCACAACACCTGACGGTCCTGGTTTCAAATCTCGAGCAGGTCTTTTTTTTTAAATTTTCCTGTGAGTGCATGCCCTTTACAGGACAAACATCTAAAATGGAAGCGCAATTTGCAGCATTGCTAGAAAAGTTAAGTGGCATGGAAGCCAAGATGGAAGACGGCCAGAAGTAGATGGAGGACGGCCAGAAGAAGTTAGCCGAGGACCTAACTGCCAAACTAGAAGACGGCCAGAAGAAGCTAGCGGAGGACCTGAAGAGGATAGAGGACGGCCAGAAGAAGATGGAAGACGGTCAGAATAAGTTGACACAGGACCTCAAGAAATTAGAACTGGGTCTGCGTGAGGAAGTCACGGCAGTGGAAAATAAGTTCGAGGCCTTACAAGTGGAAGTTGCCGAGCTGCGCCAACGCCCGCTGATGGGGGTGGAGGAGAAATTCAACGCCTTACAAAAGAAAGTTGCCGAGCTGCGCCAACGCCCACTGACGGGGATGGAAGAGAAATTCAACGCTTTACAAAAGGAAATTGCTGAGCTGAGCCAACGCCCGCCGACGGGGATGGAAGCGAGATTCAACGCTCTACAAGAGGAAGTTGCCGAGCTGCGCCAACGCCCGCCCACCGTTACACCGGGAATATCAGGAACGGGACATAGCAGAGTGACGCCCCTAACCTTCGACGGAAAGGTCCCGTGGAGCACCTACTTACGTCAGTTCGAGGCAGCCTGTTCCATAAACAACTGGAACAGCACGGACTCTCATTGTAGCGCTGAGAGGGGACGCCCTTAACGTCCTTCAGGCCATCCCGACTGGATCCCAGGACTACGCTTCACTAATCGCCCATATGGAGTCCCGATATGGAGATAGCCATCTTCAGCAGGCCTACTAGATGCAGCTCCAGACCCGGGTACAAAAGAACGCGGAAACTCTGCAGGAGTTCGAGATGGATATCGTACGCCTCGTAAGGCTCGCCTATCCAACAGCGCCGGCCGACTTTCTGGAACAGATTGCGACGCAGATATTCACCGTCGGGCTACGGGACTCGGACACTCAACAGGCGCTGCGACTCGCGCAATAAGACCCTGGCAGATGCGCTGAGCCACGCACTTCAGTTCGAGACGGCAAAACAGGCATCTAGAATGCACGCGCGGGTGCGTCAAGTGGACGTCGGCGAACCAGTAAAAACCAACGAGACCAAGGCGCTAAGCCGTTTCTTCGATAGTCGCGGTGCCACCAGCAACGACACCGCTGGAAGACAACCGGAGAGACGGCCCGGAAGAGGATTACCGACCTGCTGGACCTGCGGTTAGAAAGGCCACCTGAGCAAGGACTGCGGTGATCGCCGCCGCCGAGGGTATCCGACGGGAAATCAGTCGTCTGAAAACCGCGCGGCCCAAGGAAACGAGTATTAGCCAGCCTTGGGGGGCGAAGGTTGGCTTTTGACAGTCGTCAGGCCCCGGCAGTCCAAGTTCGTGTGACGAAGTTACGGAGGGACAATAGCAGCCTGATGGTCGACGGTGTCATCAACGGAGTGAGCTGGCCCATGCTCATCGACACGGGAGCGTCGAGGACCATCGTTAATCCCACCGTGATCCCGAGGTGGAGAGTGCAACCCACACAAAGGAACCTCCAACTAATAACCGCGACTGGAGAGACTGCACCAGTACATGGCGAAGCATCACTGGAGTTCGTCATTGGTCGACGGGCGGTGAAGCATCCAGTGCTTGTGGCTGACGTATCAAACGAAGTGATCATCGGACTGGGCTTTCTGGACCAGAACGACATCATCTTGGACCTGAGTACCAACACTCTGCACTTCGGAGGTGAGGAACTTGCTTTGCAACCAGCACACGAGTCCATCACCGCCCGACGAGTAAGGCTGAGAAAAGACATCGTCGTTCCCGCCAGGACGGAGGTCAGCGCTGCCGTAATTGTCGACGGAACTGCTGAGGGAGTGGCGGCTGTCATCGAGCCAAAATATGAGGAGATCCAGACAAAAGGATTGCTAGTTGCCAAGACTCTCATCAACACGACGTCTCGGCCGTACGTCCGCTTGTCCAACCTGAACGACTACGATATTACGGTTCACCGGGACACCAACCTAGGAGTCTGCGAGCACGTTACCTGAATTGCCCGCATCACAGACACGACGGACGGACACCTGCAGACGGACAACCGAAGAAGACGCGCCCTGCCAGAAGAATTACAGAAGCTGTACCAAGGATCCCAGGACCATTTAGACGAGGAACAATCACGCCAACTTCGGGACCTGCTACACGAATTCCAGGATGTCTTCTCCGTGGGGAGCAAAGACTTCGGCAGGACAAGCTTGGTCCAGCACAGAATCGACGTTGGGGACAGCGCACCGATTAGGGCCCCATTCCGACGTGTCCCGCTCGCCAAGCAAGCCGAAGTCGACCGGATGGTAGAAGAGATGAAGGAGCAAGGAGTGATCGAGCCATCACATAGTCCTTGGAGTTCTCCCGTCTTGCTAGTGAAGAAGAAGGACGGTTCCACCAGGTTCTGCGTGGATTACAGGCGGGCGAATGACGTCACGAAGAAGGACAGCTACCCTCTACCCCGGATCGACGACACGCTGGACACCATATCAGGGTCAAGATGGTTCTCCACCTTGGATTTGAAGAGTGGCTACTGGCAGATAGAGGTCCACCGTAAGGACCGCGAGAAAACTGCGTTCTCTGTGGGCAGCGGGCTCTGGCAGTTCACCGTCATGCCATTCGGTATGTGCAACGGCCCTGCGACCTTGGAAAGGCTAATGGAGTCCATTCTGAGGGGACTACACTGGAAGACCTGCCTGGTCTACCTAGACGAGGTCATCGTTCTGGGAAGAGGCTTCGAGGAGCACTACAACAACCTGCAGGAGATTTTGATGAAGCTACGGGCTGCCCAGCTGAAGTTGAGCCCCAAGAAGTGTCAGCTCTTCCAGAAGCAGGTCCAGTACCTTGGGCATATCGTCACCGAGGAAGGGGTGCGCTCCGACCCAGAGAAGACCCCAGCTGTGAGGGAGTGGCCAGTTCTGAAGGACGAGTCCCAACTACGAAGCTTCCTGGGACTCTGCACTTATTACCGTCGCTTCGTGAGAGGATTCGCCGAAATCGCCAAACCACTGCATCGACTGACTGAGAAGGACCAACTCTTCACATGGACAGCAGAATGCCACAGTGCCTTCGAACAACTCAAGCAGGCTCTGTGCACCACACCTATTCTGGCCTACCCCAGACCTGGAACGAGGTTCATTGTTGATACCGATGCCAGCGACTTTGGTATAGGGGGAATCCTGTCGCAAATAGTGGACGGCGAGGAGAGAGTAGTGGCCTACTTCAGCAAAGCCTTGTCAAAGCCAGAGAGGAACTACTGCGTCACCAGGAAGGAACTGCTCGCCATCGTGAAGACCATCGAACACTTCCACGAGTACCTGTACGGGCAAGAATTTCTCATCAGGACCGACCATGGATTCCTGCGGTTACTCCTGAACTTCAAACAGCCCGAGGATCAACTCGCGCGGTGGTTAGAGAGGCTTCAACAGTACAACTTTGAGATTCAGCACAGGAAAGGCCAACTGCATTCTAACGCCGACGCCCTGTCACGAAAACCGTGCTCCGAAGACTGCACCTTCTGTACCAGAAGAGAGGAGAACACCGGGATACAGTGCCGAAGGACTACCGTGGAACTTCATGGGAGCTGGAGTCGCGTATCTTACACGCGGGCACAAGCAGAAGATGATGACCTGGGACTGATAGCCGAATGGAAGAGGGCCTGTGATCCCAGACCCGGCTGGAACATTGTGAGCGACTGCAGCCCAAAGTTCAAGTCCTACTGGGCGCAGTGGGACTCGCTGATTGTAAGGGATGGCCTCATCTGCCGGACCTGGGAGAGCACCGACGGGAAAACATCACGGGAACAAGTCGTCGTACCAAAGGCTATGACGGAGGAAGTCCTGAAGGAAGTCCATGGAGGATCATCTGGTGGACACCTAGGGATAAAGAAGACCCTGGAGAAGCTGAGAGAGCGGTTTTACTGGATCGGATGCCGAACAGACGTGGCGAGCCACTGCGCGAGGTGCCACGATTGCGCAGCCAGCAAGGGCCCAGGACGAAGACGACGGGGTCCACTGAAGACCTACAACGTGGGCGGCCCCATGGAGAGAGTGGCCATCGATGTTGCTGGGCCATTCCCGTTGAGCGAGGCAGGGAACCGCTACATATTGGTCGTCAGCGACTACTTCACGAAATGGCCGGAGGCGTAAACGCTCCCTAACCAAGAAGCCGTGACGATCGCAGAGACCCTGGTGAAGGAATTATTCTGCCGGTACGGAGTACCCCTGGAGCTGCACTCCGACCAAGGGAGGAACTTCGAGTCGCAGGTGTTCCAGAACCTATGCCAGCTCCTGGGAATTCGGAAGACAAGGACGACGCCGCTACACCCTCAGTCCGACGGGATGGTAGAGCGATTCAATCGCACCATCGAGAACCATCTCCGAATAGTCGTCAGCGAGCACCAGAGGGATTGAGACAAACATCTTCCACTATTTCTCCTGGCCTACCTCGCCGCCGTGCATGAAGCCACCGGGTGCACACCAGCCCGGGCCATATTTGGGAGGGAACTCCGTCTACCTGTCGATCTTGCCTTCGGCCGACCTGGTAATGATCCGGTCCCGGTAAGCCAGTATTGTCAAGAACTGGTCGACCAACTGGAGGACGTGCACACGTTCGCGAGGAGGAAACTGCGGATCGAGACCGACCGAATGAAGACCCGATACGACCAACGGACGGATGCTGGCGGATTCCACGAGGACGACCTGGTCTGGCTCTTCAACCCATTACGGAAGAAAGGCCTGTCACCCAAACTGCAGAAGTCCTGGGAGGGCCCGTACCGAGTCGTGAAATGGATCAACGATGTTGTCTACAGGATCCAGCGGAGCCCGAGGGCGAAGATGATGATTGTGCATCGAGATCGCCTGGCAGCCTACGGAGGGACACAGACGGACCAATGATGGGGGTGGTGTTACGGCTGTGAGTTTGTTTCGTCGCTCGCCGCATGAGTCACAAATGCCCCCGGGCTGGGCTGTGCTCTGCCTCAGTGTATTGCGTACGCCTTACGCAACAGGACTACTAGGACAAAGGGATGGTCCAGAATATTCGTGGCCCAGCCAGTGATGGAAACCTCCAGAAGCCGTGAACCCTGGATGGGTCTAGAAGCATTTATTGAGTCACCGGCCTGCTATATAAGAGCGACCTGTCAAGCGGTGTGTGTGTGTTTTTCGAGCTAGTGCGAGCGTTTATCCTGAGCGACAGAAGTGTGGTGACGTGACTTGCGAAACCCCTAGTGAAGCTGATTCTCTTGAAAGCGAGGGAGTGAGAAGCATACAGGGGACTGCCTGTGTTTTGAGCGAGTGTGATTTCACTGAGCGACAGAGGTATTGTGGGGAAGTGCCGTGCGAGTTACGAAATCCAGTGACATTGTTTCCCAGCTTGTGGACAGCAAAGCAGCGTGTAGCAGGTTATCGTAAGTAACTGTAGTTTGTGTACATAAGGAAGAGGTGCAGGTATCCCTAGCGAGGACACGGGCCTCATTAGTGGAGGATTAGCTGCATGACTAAGTGAAAGGGGCAAGAGCGCTCCATAAGGAAGAGACTTGAGGAAACTGGAGTAGGGTTCTAATTGCTTGTATTTGCTGTTGAGTGGTGTATCTTTCTGGCCGCAATAAAGTTAATTATTTCTTTAAAGGAACAATCTGTGTTGTGCTTCAACCCACCGTAATCCAGTTAACAAAAGTGCCACTAGGGGGGTGTCACGTAACAATAAATATATATTTTATTTGCGTTGGTCTATTACACTTTAACAAGTGTTGCATACTTTGTTGTTAGTAATTTTTATGTTTGTACTGTGCCCGTTATTCCAACCTTGGATTGCGTGGCCCGACTCATCACAATCCTCAGTTGAAATTCGGTACATTATCAAAAAATTTACAAAAAGAAAAACATGGATGATTAGATATACGCCGGCATGAAGATGCGATGAAAGACAAACAGATGAGATATAAGAGACCTCAGGGCGTGAATATGAACTGGGATTCATATTTTACCACCTGACGTCATTTCCAATCATCCACGTTACGTTGCGAAGCCATGAGAAAGTTTGCACAAATAAGATAAAACTCTACTTTTTTAATTCAGTGATTCACTAATACAGACAATAAAAATAAATATTCCTAACCCCCTGCACTTGGAGATTGACTAAATTAAGCCTTGATGTGCAATAAAAAAATGAAATGCGTTTTCATTGGGACAAAATCTTCTCGTGTCCTGGCTTTGGTATAAAGAAACTTACGGAGATCCATTATATTTACTCCAATGGACTGAAGTTTAGATACACAGTTATGTCTCATCCATTGCTTTGCTTAGAGTTCATTTTTGGATGTACATCCATGTGATGACTTTTATATCAGATAATTGTAAGCGGTTTTTATTCTTTTATTCAGTTAGATTTGTATTTAACTATTCAATTGTAAAGAGACGTATGTAAAATATTAATACATTGCAAAACGAAACATCGCAATAGTATAAACCCCGTTGACGCAGTATCGTTTCACAACGGCAGGTAGTCATTGTCACGAGATTTTAGAAACCCATGACTAAGTCTCACGTGTGGACCATCTCGAAGGAATGGAACATATTATTTCAACTCATGGTGCAACTAACACGCCATTTCTACTTAAGGCACGCTTCTAAATATTGCAAGTTGTGGCGCAACTAAGTCGTGCGTGGTGGATGAACCAAGAAACCAGTGGAGAGGGAAGTTTACGACTCACGTGACAAGGAAGCTATTAGTATCAGCACTCTCGACAAGACATTCATTGATCAACAGCTCACAATGAAGGGAGGAAGTAATAACCTTGCTTCATGGTATAGCAACGAAATGAGTATACAGATTCGACACTGAACGATGTCCTGCCAATATCTATATCAGTATATAGTGGGTTATATCCCTACTCAACGGTCTTTTTACAGATGGCAACGTACCTGATTAAGGTAAACCATATCTACTGAGATATCACAACATTTTCAACATAAAACGGAACATCGAAATCATCGTTTACCTTTTTTAATGATGATTCTTCAACTGGGTGAGCAGACAATTAAATAATCTGACGTCTCTATTAACATGTAACTTCAATTAATATTCAATTAAAATTAAATGTTCATTTTCTTTTAATTAATTAAAGCGCAGTTGGTAATTTAAATTCTTTGTGTCACTATTAATATTTGTTTTGCATTTAATAAATTCATTTTCTTTAACGTTATGCCTAATTCTTTCATTGTAGTTAGTCAATACTATAGGCAAATCAATCATACTCCTTGATTAAATACTGAATTGTTAATCATTCAGTTATACTACGGCCCGGGTAAGTGGTCTCGACTCTACTGCTGAAAGCCGAGGTTAATTCATATATTTCGATTCACTATCATAAATAGGGATCTGGCGTCCAACTCATATTATATTATACTATCAAAGGTAAGTACATACCACAGTGTATTTATTATTATCTTGTTTGTTTTTATTGAACCATTACATTTGTCACCACATCGTAAGGCACCCTATATTACGACCCATTACATTTGGCACCACAATGGTAAGGGCTATTATTTCACCTATATATATGACCCATTACAGATCCTTACCTTACTGTTAGCGGCGAAAAATTCCGTGCGCCCTGTTTTGAATGTGTAGTTACCACAAGACATCATTAGATAAAAATACTTTCCCCTGCAGTGCTGGGGTTGATAATAACGCCATAGAAATAGAAACTTCAAATTCAGCTGTCACGTTCTATGAGCCAGTTTGAGGACGATAATATCGTCACTGCTTCTCCAAAATCCACAATGTGACATTGTTGTTCTTTGCCAGCCTTTTCCTTAAGATCAGCCACGCCCACAAAAATATGTGAATATACAGGGTAGACGGAAGCTATTTGTAGGCTACAAACTTCATGAGAGATCTTACAAGGAAATTCATATGAACTTACAGTTTGTCCACAGTGGGGAGTGAAGTGGACATCAGTACAGGAACAGCGTCAAATCAGCTAAGTCTACAAAAGCATAATGCCCACTCAGTTACATTGAAGTAACCAACTACAGAAGCTCATTACGTAGTAACAGTTACAAACAAAACAGTCTAGAACGCAATCACTTCAAAAACACGCTACGGTAAAAGTAAACGATTGAAAAGAGTTTTAATATGTACTGTCCCCGATATGACATGTGTCATGCTGACCGAACGCATCACGTAAACTAAGGGTGGACTGATGACAAGCATGAAAGTTGTGACGTCACTGCTATGATCACTCAAATTTTACGTCATCCGAAGACCTTGAATAACCTTACCATAAAGTTGGATTATGAATGGAAATATGGCTCATGATTTTACGATTTTTGCTTGAGAATTTGTTAAGAGTCTCTAATGACGTAGCAACGTGTGCGATGAGAAGGGGAAGAAGCAGGCCACGTGACCAGGAAGTACTCTACAGAGGGCACTGCAATCAGGAAAGCGAGTTTTGGAGGTGAGCCGATCACGGAGAGACGGTTACTTACTTCTTACATACCGACCGGTGAAGGCAATTCCAGGACCGAGCATATACTCGAATGCAGGCTTGTGGGGAAGAACGTAGCATATTGCAATGCCATCATGGCAAGTGTTGGAAGTGATTCTTAAAGCCAGCCGAACTGACTTATAACACGCGGAGTTTACGCAGTATGATAAAGTTTTTCAGTCCAAAGTGTATAAAGTACGTATGCGATGATAGCCAAGAGGTTTTACGAGAGTTACGCCCGTGTAGATTGTGCAAATCGTGTCGTGCTGGACATTGAAACATTTATAGAATAAGTATTCTGAAAACAGACAAAGGCGAGCAGGTGTTTACGAGGAAGAGATAGTGCTGTGCCGAGGTGTGTGGGTCAAGGCCAGTCAGTTGTGGCGTGTATGCATCACAGCTGCGTTTCAAGGCTGGAATCCTCACAAGCGAGGGGCGTTGAACTTCACGGAATATCTCTTACGAACATTGTTTACGGAAATGGCCGTAATTCGCGAACCGATAAGTTTAACAAGGTGTGTATTGCGCGAATGTGTAAAGAAACCCATAAACTCTCAGATTAGACGGACAGAAATTTTCGTGAAATTTTGATCATCATGGTCATCAGACGTAGTGACTGTTCATTTCTTGCGATGAACTTCCGAAACCACAGGATGTATCACTAAGAAGCTGGCGGCATGGGTAGTTTAGGAGACAACGGACCTTCCGGAGACGAGTATGGAGGCTCACGACCCAACGCGAGTCCACCAAGGGGCTTGGAGATGGGTAAGAACGAGACGAAAATGACGAGGACGGAGGAGTCACCATTTGCCCTACAATCACTCCAGACATCGTCAAGAGGAATTTGAAGGTATTGACAGCATCGCCATGATTCATAAAGTCTAGCCTATTTATTAGTGAAGTAGATTTTAGGGATTTGGAAAGCATTCATCAAATTCTATTGCGGTAACTTTAAGGGTATCTATAGTCATAAGAGCTAGACACTGAAACATTAAACCTTTTCATATTTTCAAGAGAAATGACAGGCAGTCATGAAAATCGTGGATGTAATTCTAGTTAATTAGTAGGATAACTAAGTCATTAAAGCAGTGCATTATTGAGATATGGATGAGACGCAGTTAATAATTTGGTCACTGTTACACCGTAGTGTGTCACTAAATTTCTGAAAACAGTCAGAGAGACTGCAAGTCTTTTATCATTTCAAATGATCTTGTCGACTTCCTCGTTATGCTTGGGTCCAACGTTAAGCGTTACGGAGACGGAGACGGAAGTGACGCCATGCAGCCGCGCGGGAAGTGACGTCATGCAGCCGCGTGAAGCGAGTGCGTGACGTCATGCAGCCACGCGGGAAGCAGAAGCTAATGGTTATTGGAGTCTGTTGAAAGAGTCCTGGGACGTCGAGCGACCTGGGGCGTCGAGCGAAGCGAAAATAATACAGGGTGACTCCTAAAGAGGTGTACAAGATGCCAGATAAGAATACAGGGTGACTCCTAAAGAGATATACAAGACGCCAGATAAGAATACAAGGTGACTCTTAAAGAGGTGTACAAGATGGCAGAGAAGAATACAGGGTGACCCCTAAAGAGGTGCACAAGATGTCAGGCACGATTACAGGGTGTCTCCTAAAGCGGCGTACAAGATGGCACACAAGAATACAGGGTGACTTCTCAAGATATATACAAGATGCCATATAAGAATACAGGGTGCCTCCTAAAGAGGGGTGCAGGATGTCAGAGCAAAATACAGTACAAGATGCCAGATATCAATACAGGGTGACTCCTAAAGAGATATACAAGATGCCACATAAGAATACAAGGTGACTCTTAAAGAAGTGTACAAAATGGCAGAGAAGAATACAGGGTGACTCCTAAAGAGGTGCACAAGATGTCAGACAAGAATACAGGGTGCCTCCTAAAGAGGTGTGCAGGATGTCAGAGCAAAATACAGTACAAGATGCCAGATAAGAATACAGGGTGACTCATAAAGAGATATACAAGATGCCAGATAAGAATACAAGGTGACTCTTAAAGAAGTGTACAAGATGGCAGAAAATAATACAAGGTGACCCCTAAAGGGGTGCACAAGATGTCAGACAAGATTACAGGGTGACTCCTAAAGAGGTGTACAAGATGCCAGATAAGAATACAAGGTGACTCTTAAAGAGGTGTACAAAATACAGTACAAGATGCCAGATAACAATACAGAGTGACTCCTAAAGAGATATACAAGATGCCAGATAAGAATACAAGGTGACTCTTAAAGAGGTGTACAAAATGGCAGAGAAGAATACAGGGTGACTTCTAAAGATATATACAAGATGCCATATAAGAATACAGGGTGCCTCCTAAAGAGGTGAGCAGGATGTCAGAGCAAAATACAGTACAAGATGCCAGATAAGAATACAGGGTGACTCATAAAGAGATATACAAGATGCCAGATAAGAATGCAAAGTGACTCTTAAAGAGGTGTACAAGATGGCAGAGAAGAATACAGGGTGACCCCTAAAGAGGTGCTCAAGATGTCAGACAAGATTACAGGGTGACTCCTAAAGAGGTGTACAAGATGTCACACAAGAATACAGGGCGTGCAGGATGTCAGAGCAAAATACAGTACAAGATGCCAGATAAGAATACAGGGTGACTCCTAAAGAGATATACAAGATGCCAGATAAGAATACAACGTGACTCTTAAAGAGGTGTACAAGATGGCAGAGAAGAATACAGGGTGACTCCGAAGATGTGCACAAGATGTCAGACAAGAATACAGGGTGACTCCTAAATAGGTGTACAAGATGTCACACAAGAATACAGGGTGACTTCTAAAGAGATATACAAGATGCCAGATAAGGACACAGGGTGCCTCCTAAAGAGTTGTAATAGATGTCAGACTCAAATACAGGGTGACCCTGAAAGAGGTGCCCGCGCGGGAAGCTTAAGTTAATGGGTAATGGAGTCTGTTGAAAGAGTCCTGGGGTTTCGAGCGAAGCGAGAAGCCCTCCTGAGCCTTTCTAGCATGTGTAGCATTTGTAGCATGTGTCATTTGAAATGATATAACGTCTTGTCTTTCAGACTGACTGTAATTTTTAGCCTACTTTTCACATTTTGCAAAAATGAGGAAAAAGTAGACTTATGAGATCGATCCGGGAAAATGTGTGTGTGTGTGTGTCTGTCTGTCTGTCTGTCCTTCTGTCTGTCTGTCTGTCTGTCTGTCTGTCTGTCTGGCTGTGTGACCCCTATCAACTCCTAAACGGCTGCAGCAATCAAAACGAAATTTAGTATGAGTAAAGATGTGCACCGGAATATCTCACGTCCACATTTGAAAATGATGTCAGTGCTACCAACTGCTGAAAAAACGCACTAGAAATTTGAGCTCCATATTGGATATCTTGCAAGGTA
Source organism: Meconema thalassinum (assembly GCA_946902985.2). Lineage (NCBI taxonomy): Eukaryota > Metazoa > Arthropoda > Insecta > Orthoptera > Tettigoniidae > Meconema > Meconema thalassinum. The sequence goes on along the minus strand of OX336389.2, from coordinate 939,302,784 downwards.
TGCATGGGAGCTATTCCAAAATTGGTACACATGCAGATAATACTATTTCAGTTTAATTTCCAGGAGAACAACAATAACAGTGTTGCCAAAATAATTTTAAGCCTTCTGATAGGTCCAATATTTAAATGCATATAACTTCTACACTATCAATTGGATTTCAACCAAATTTTGTATGTAATATCTGTACATAAACAGATATGATTGAGCGTATTCTTAAGAGCCACCAGGGCTGCCAACTGTTAATAATTCCTCTCTCTATTTTTTTATCCAAATACCAATATATCAAAAAGTATGCAAGCCAACAGCTTTAAACTATGCACACGTATATTCTGACATTTTAGATTAATTTGGAGTAACTTATATACGTCAGTTCTACCAACATGATTATAAGCCTGCTGATAGTACCAATTTTTAAATACATGTAACTTCTATACTATCAGTTCGATTTCAACCAAATTTCGTATGTGCTATGTGTACCATAACAGATATGACTGTAAGTATTGTTAAGAGCAATCAGGGCTGCCAACTGTTAATAAATGCTGTCTATATTTTTTTACCCTAATATCAATATATCAGAAAGTATGCAAGCCAACAGCTCTATACTTTGCACACGTATAGCACCTGACATTGTAGATTAATTTGGAGTAATTAATACAAGGCAGTGCTGCCAACATGATTCTATGCCTGCTGATATGTCCAATTTTAAAATACTTGTAACTTCTATACTAACAAATGGATTTCATCCAAAATTGGCACAACAAGATATCATAATATTTCAGATTATTTCTGACCAGCACACGCATGGTATTGTTGGCAACATGCTTTTACGCGTGCTGATAGATCCAGTGTCTAACTGCATGTAACGTCCATTGGACTTCAACCTAATTTTGTATTCTGTACCTTAAGAGATGGAACTAAGAATATATTCAGTCACCAGGGCTGCCAACTGTAGTGCTCTATTAGGCTACATTATACCAGGCATATTTTGAACTAATTTGATATTTCGATATTACCAACTGAATTTTGTCATTATTCTAGATAGGTTCATATACTGTAGAATAATCATTGGCATGAAAAGTAGGCTGTATAGTTCTTCACGGAACTTCTTGTTTTATTACTGATTGTACACTCTTCAACTCTTCACAAATTCGTAGGCAATGCATTGAAATTACCTGATTTAAAGTATACATTCCAAAGTCTACGAAAATGAAACAAATTGGACCCAGCTCAGGTATCCCTTAGGATCTCCAAATTTAAAAATTTATATATGCAATTCCTTATAGAACAAGTTGTAAGTCCACTGGGTAAAAAACAATTTAAAAATTTAATTGGTATTCTGCCCGAAGGCAGGTCCGAGCCTCCGAAGATGCTACCCCCAGCCGGAGTTTACTTGCGGTAGGGTGGCCAGGGCCTTTCCGCTCCTCCTTATGTTGGCCAACAGCGCGCTGTACCTAGAACCGGCATACCGTCCAAGTTCCGACTGCGCCCAATGTTGCTTAACTGCGGAGTACTCATGGGATCCGGTGTTTCAACACGGCTAGGCCGTTGGCAAAAAAAAAAAAAAAAAAAAAGACGGAAAAAAAAGATTACAGTTTAACGTAACCGTCATCTTGTGTTTATGAGCCATGGAACCTCCATTTTATGTGGAATCCAAACCACAAGACATGGCATTTCACTTCAAAAATCTCACAGGCATTAACCAGGAATCGACCTAGTTTGCCTTTGTATTTATAATCGAGTCGCCTCCGTAGCGTAGCGGTCACCATGCTTAGCTGCCGCCCCGGAGGTCCTGGGTTCGATTCCCGGCTCTGCCACGAAATTTGAAAAAGTGGTACGAGGACTGGAACGGGGTCTACACAGCCTCGGGTGGCCCAAATGAGTAGAGGGGGTTCGATTCCCACCTCAGCCATCCTCGAAGTGGTTTTCCGTGGTTCCCCACTTCGTCTTCGGGCAAATGCCGGGATGGTACTGTACCGGTAAATACCTACCCTTTACCTGTTGAAATCCCTCGATGGTAGCTGGATCGTAGGACCTGAAAACCCCCCGGTTTAGAAAAGTCCCCAAATCCTACCAACAGGGGAAGGGAGTACTAGGGTGCAGTAGATCCTAACAGAGGTGGCATTAAGCACGACCAAAGCATATCAGCTAACTGCTCTAAGAACACGAGAATCGTGGGAAATCACCCTCTCAGGAGTGTGGAAAACACTAGAAATATCTAGCTATGGCCCCCCTTAATGCGACCTCTTTATACTTCTATAAATCATCACACCTCGCGATAAAAAGAAATGACAAAGTATTTATTACCAAAAGATAATCTGACGAAGGGCCAGACCAGATTGTCCTTGACTGGACACAAAAACAAGAAAATTGGCGCAAGAAACATGCCCATAAATGCATTAGCTGTCCCCTTGGACCAAGAATGCATTTAATCCTCAATAGAAATTGTTAATTATATAAACAAAGGTGATCCCTTAAGAAAACACAAAAAAATAGGTAAATCGCCCTAATGGTTCTTCCACCCATTCTAACATTAGAAAACACGTGAATTAATTCAGAGATATATATACATATTTACTTATTTACAGTCAAATCATTTTTAATGTTGTTACACCCTCAGGTGTAAATGCCTTCGCAAACGCGTAATTCCGCACTCCTCATTGGTGCTTTATCAAAATTGAGATTGCATAAATTACATTGCCTTAGCAATGTAGTCAAAATTTATATTATCAATCAAGCACTCAAGCTAAAAAGACGTGAAATTCGTAATTCAAAATCTCTAAAGATTCAATAATTTCTCATTATAAATGTACTTATTTAAATTCATCTAGAATTTATAATATAACGATCATGAATCATTATCTAACATTGCTTAAATCATATAAACTGAGCACAACCGAAGAATTAATTAAATGGGAATGCCACACAAAAACAAACTCTGAGGCTTAACAAAACTAGATCCATAATTGGAACTGCCAATTTCATCAATAAATCGTAACAAGATATGCAAAAAGAACAGAGACTATGTTCTTTCAAAAACATTCATAAATTAGTATAACCTTGCACTGAATTACTGTCATTAAAATGGTCACTCATGACCTCGATTTCTGAATACGGGTGGGCATTACCACCAAACATCATCAAGTTTATATTTTATAACCGCATTACATATTATGCTTTCACTAGCATCTTAATATCAACGTACTTCAACGAGTACCACCGTAAATATATTACACGCCCATTGACGTTTCTTCACACACTATCACCCACATGGTGATTATTCAGCTGTGTGTTTTTTTAACTATTATGTTTTCTCATTCAGATGCATCATAAATTTAACATGAGTGGCTACTTAATCAAGTTCACTGGATCACAAAAAGCTTGCCTTACAGAGTTGTATTTACAGTCACATAAGAATTCATTTCCCCTTAAAGTTAATCCCTGGGATCTGTTTCGAAAAAGATTCTTGTTCTTCAAATAGTACTCTAAAGCAATGTTCTAAACAAGAAAAACTCGAAAGACTGAATCCAAGTTCAGTTATAGCAAAATTAATTAATATAACTATCAACGAGGTGTATCCAAGTACACGTGACTACAAAATCAAACGTTAAAGTTGATCAGACGAAAATAGAAATGTCCCCTCAAGAGAATTCACGAAAATCAGACTGGTTCTACAGCATGTATCCAGGTAACCACTCCAGTTAACTCCTGTTGACACTTCAGAATTCAGTATGACAGCGTTTACTCTCAAGAGAAAGAAAATCCCCCCTTCTAAAAGAATGATCAAACTTCACATTCTATACTATACTTTACTAGTTATAATGCAAGAGTGCATAGGCAAATTCGAAACTCGCAATTGTCGAACACAAAAATAATGGAACGACAACCCCTCAAGCCAAAGCTTGATAAAAAAAAAACCAAGTAATTCCCTCTGAGCATAACGTATATTACTTCCCCTATGAAGATCTGTTCTCCACAATCAAGAAGTTCGGAATACATTTAATGAATTTAAATTTAATAAAGTTATTAAGCTGAAAAATAAACAAATAATTCATAATAAAGTATTATGAAATGAGTGCACCTGATTAACCAGGCCTAAACTCGACTGAGAATGAAGTCACACATGCCATGGGATGGCCATGCATCAACCTCACTCCACAATCATACTACTCAAAAAGAATTTTAAAAAACCAGATGGCAAAGTGTTTAAACTGGACTATCTACCTTGCAACGCTACATGAAAAGTAGATTCTCTACCTGGCTGAAGATTCTCGAAGGCGATATGGAGCGTGAAGATGCCCACCATCTGACTCCACCATGGTGTAGCAGGACTACACGGTTCCATTCCAATTTCCAATGAACGCACTGGGGATCCCTTACTCCAATGTCCCAAGTCCACTGGTAGTAAACGAACTGCTTCCTCATCTCGGAAATTGTCCTAGCCCGAATTTCGAATAGTTCCAGGTCGGTCCGAAAATACATCACGCGCGCGAATGCAACATCTCGATAAGCAAGTGAACACATGACGGTGGCCTGAGTTATTTTCGGCTGCATGTTACCAAAAGTTCATGTTGCACAAGCCAATAGCCCGCGTCACGAATATGCTATGTTCCACTTCGCAAACAGCATTGTGATTACTCGTGACGCCCGCTGCATTTGCTTGGAGAGCGATGTCCACACTAAAATGCCTAGCCGCTCATGGCTAATATGATTATATGCATTCTAAATATCTCCCCCAACACCTCGGACTTCCAAGCACTATACATTGTTAAAAAAACTTCACTCGGAATTTACTTGATATTTAGTTGCAATAGTCTTGGCGTGAGAGAAGATAGCACGCCTTCTCAGTATGCATAGGCTTCAGAAACAAGCCTCCTTTATGTATCACTGCACTTCGCTCCGTAACTCTACATGCATTTAAGTCACATGAAAAGAGTGATTCCACTAACAGAATACTGCCCACATACAATGCCAGGCGCTCTGACGACTGAAGTTCTCATTCGACACTGAACTTTAGTATAATGACCTTAATCCGTCACCACACGATGTATAAATGTCAACTAGCACCGCCGTGAACTCAAAATAGCTTGACACTTCTTCCAGCCGAAACAACATTGCGATACAAGTTCTGCTTAGGCGTGTATTCGTCTGAGTTGAAACGTGCTCTGCTCTTCGCACACCTGTGTCAGTCTGCAGGAGACAAACTGGCCCGCTGTCGCTAGTGCGCATGACGAGACGATCTCTCTGAGACAGGTCGATATAATAAATCTATATTCTTGATGTTACAGATGCTATTATCATTAAAGCAAGACCACTCTGTCTCTCTCTGCTTTAATGTTGAACTTCAATATATACATGACATCATAACTGTGCCTTATTTCCAAATATTATTCAAATGTAAATGTCAATCTCCCCACTACCTCAAGCTCAAGGACTCCTGCGCATCCTCGCGGCCTACAAGCGAAACACTCTTCCGAAGGAAGTTGATGAAACACCAGCTGAGCCGCAAGATCACGTGACTATATGCGTTCTCCAAACTAGGTCAAAACCTGACGTTTGTGGGGGCGGTTTGCATAGGAACATGTACCGTACATCAGGCCAAAATAAAGAAAACGGTACAGTACCTACTGTAAGGCCACGGCCGCTTCCTCCCTCTTCCTAGCCTATCCATCCCAATCTTCCACCCCCTCCCATCCCTCATGAGGCCCCTGTTCGCTTTGCAGGTGAGGCCGCCTGGGCGAAGTGCTGATCACACCTCCCCAGTTGTATCCATCCCGACCAGATGTTCCAAGCTCCAGGACACTGCCCATAGAGGCGGTAGTGGTGAGTTCCCTCGCTGAGTCGTTGGGAACCACCAACCTAGAGGGTAAATTGACTAAATTAAAAATATATATATATAATCCAAGTAATAATTTGAAAAAGTGACAAGCGTGGTCGGTCTTAAACATTATCACAGTTTTTTTGTATGTTTATTACGTGCATATTAACCAAAAATCGAATCCCAGGTCTACCTTAGTAAAAGGCTAACAGCATAACCACTGCACCACCACACCCCTTATTGTTGTTGTTGCTTTTATGTTGTAGTTTACTGTATTATTAACACTTCCATGTACTTACTATCGGATTTTTTTTATTAAGGATACTCGAGTTTAGGCCTTAATTACAACCAAACCAACAGACCTATTGAAAACCGAGTTATACCAATATTTTCCTTGTTTAATTCTGCGTTAGACTATATAAGGCAATTCTTTTCAAATGTATTAATTATTTATTTGTGGTTGTATGAAAGTTTGTCCGTGTTTTTGACGTCTTTTCTAGCAACCGCTCACTTAAAACTATATACATGGAAAACTACTTGGATGAGGGTAATTATTTTTTTATATGTGATAAGCACAAGTATTGGAAGTGCAAATCTCAAGTTTCAATTGTTTTCAACTACCCGATAAAAAGTTCTTATACTTTCTCTGACGTAACGTTTTCTCAGCCCAGGATAAACGTACAGCAGGAAACTTGGTCTCATTTTGAAGCTCTCATTCGTGATTATCGGAAACTACGACCACTGTAAACGTACAGTGTGATGACGAATTTATGAAGAGTAATATTAATGGGAGGTTTTGTGCATTCCGGCCCGTGCGATTAAAAGGGGGCGAGCCGGTGAATTAGAGTGCAGCGTTGCCGGGCAGTTGTGTAATGGAATGCGAGTCACCTGGCTATGTACACATGCTATTTTCAGTCTTCCTGTTTACTACTTATATGTCACATCACATCACATCCAAATGCCTCAGAGACCACCATTGTCTGAGGGCGAACTTGCGCTAACATATTACAAAATGGCAGAAGTATGGAAGCAATGAATGTTTTATGCCGAGAAGCCTTGCTTACCGTTGCTCCTGAACTCTGGAAACAATGTATTAAACACGCTAAAAGAATTGAAGACCACTGCTGGGAGATAGATGGCCTGCCATTCAAGGTCTAAAGCCCTCATGTGAAAAAGGTGATGGAAAATGAAATGTGTACGAGGAAGGAAAATAAAAGGTTGAAAGGAAACTTAAAGCAGTGTTTGTTCGTTGCGAGCCGCGACGACTGCAACTTAACGCGGCAACGCTGCACCGGATTTCACAAGCCCGCTCGCTTTTAATCGCACGGGCCGGAACGCACAATACCTCCCATTAATATTACTCTTAATAAATTCTTCATCACACTGTACGTTTACAGTGGCCGTAGTTTCCGATAATCACGAATGAGAGCTTCAAAATGAGACCAAGTTGCCTGCTGTACGTTTATCCTGGGCTGAGAAAACGTTACGTCAGAAAAAGTATAAGAACTTTTTATTGGGTAGTTGAAAAAAATGGAAACTTGAGATTTGCAATACCAATACTTGTGCCTATCACATATAAAAATTTCATTACCCTCATCCAAGTAGTTTTCCATGTATATAGTTTTAAGTGAGCGGTTGCTAGAAAAGACGTCAAAAACACGGACAATTTTTCATACAACCACAAATAAATAAATAAATAAATAAATAAATAAATAAATAATAACCTTGAAAATAATTGGCTTATATAGTCTAACGAAAAATTAAACAAGGAAAATATTGGTATAACTCGTATTTCAATACGTCTGTTGGTTTGGTTGTAATTAAGGCCTAAACTCGAGTATCCAAAATCCGATAGTAGGGTTGACTTAGGTTTGACTTAATAACAAGTGTCATTGTGATAGTTGTAAGAGTGTGCGTACTTGTAATTCAGATGAGGATTGGAAAGGAGGCATCCATGGCCTTAGTTAAGAACCATCCCAGCATTTTCCTGGATTAGAAGTGGGAAACCACAAAAAAAACACTTCCAGGATGGCTGAGGTAGGAATGAAATCCGCCTTTTTCCACTTTTGTCTCATGAGGCTGAGTGTACCCTGTTCCAGTCCTGAGACCAGAATTAAATTTCTTGGCAGAGCCAGAAATCGAATCCAGGCCTCCGCGGTGATATCCAAGATTACTAGCCGCTACACCACGAGGTGGACATGCATATTACAGTAATTGTTGTTGTTTCATTTGAGGGGCTTTGACATCGTAATCATTTAGTCCCGTGTACTTAGGTGTGTGTTGAATTTGTCTGATAACCTGTGTTATTGTGATGGCTGCGGTAGTGTGTGTATTTTTAATTAGATGAGGATTGGGAAGGATGCAGGCGTACACTCAAATTAGGAATCATCCCGGTATTCAACTGAAGTACAAGTGGGAAACCATAGAAAACCCCTTCCAGGATAGATGAGCTGGGAATTGAGTCCACCTCTTCTCAGTTTTTCCTTACAAAGCGTAGTGTAGACCAAAATTTTATTTCTTGGCAGAGCCGGAAATCAAACCCAGGCCTCCACGGTGACGACCAAGAATGCTAACCACTACATAACGAGTTGGACTCTTCTGAAAGTCTACCTTGTACAGTCTCATGTTACGTTGTTGTTGTTGTTGTTGTTGTTGTTGTTGTTGCTTTGAAGGGCTTAGACATCGTAATCATTTAGTCCTGTGTACTTAGGTGTGTGTTGAATTTGTCTGATAACCTGTGTTATTGTGATGGCTGCAGTAGTGTGTGTATTTATAATTCCAATGAGGATTTGAAAGGTGGTGGCCGTGGCGTTAAGTTAAGAACCATCCCAGAATTTTCCTGGAGTAGAAGTGGGAAACCACAAAAAAAACACTTCCAGGATGGCTGAGCTAGGAATCAAACACGCCTTTTCTCACTTTTGCCTCATGAGGCTGAGTGTACCCCGTTCCATCCCTCAGACCAGAATTAAATTTCTTGGTAGAGCCAGGAATCAAACCCGAGCCTCCGCGGTGACATCCAAGATTGCTAGGCACTACACCAAGAGGTGTTTCATGAATATTAGTTGTTGTAATTGTTGTTGTTGATTCTTTTAGGGGTTTTATGATATCATGGTAATGTAGCCCTGTATACTATACTTGGGTGTGTGTTGTCTGATAACCTGTGTCATATTGATGGCTGTAGTAGTGTGTGTATTTGTAATTCAGATAAGGACTGGGAAGGAGGCAACCAAGGCCTTCAGTTAAGATATATCCCAGCATTTGCCTGGAGTTGAAGTGGGAAACCACAGAAAACTACTTCCAGAATGGTTGAGGTAGGAATCAAACCCAGCTCCTGTCAGTTTTGCCTCACAAGGCTGAGTGTACCCCGTTCCAGTCCTGAAACCAGAAATTACATTTCTTGGCAGAGCGGTGAATCGAATCCAGCCCTAGGTGGTAACAGCCAAGAATGCTAGCCACTACACCAAGAGGTGGACAATATAAGGCTGGTCTTGATTGTACATGATCAATCAATAATAACCTAATGAAAATGAAAATCCACAGCCTGCTTCCAGTCTCCGACCGGGTCAGGAATGGAATGAATGAAGCCCCATCTAGCGGCGAGGATACGAACTGTGCCGGCTGCCGAGGCCTGACGCACTCCTCTGGGGCAATGATTATATGAATGACAGATGAAATGAAATGATAGTGGAGAGTGTTGCTGGAATGAAATTTTGACAGGGAAAACCGGAGTACCCGGAGAAAAACCTGTCTGCCTCCGTTCTGTCCAGCACAGATCTCACATGGAGTGACCGGGATTTGAACCACGGACCCAGCGGTGAGAGGCCGACGTGCTGCCGCCTAAGCCACGGAGGCTAATAACCTAATAATAAGTATAATAATAAGGAAGTTTTGGGAAGATAAGAAGAACAAGAAGACCAATGTTAACTAATGGTTCTACGTGCTCCTTAGAGGGCCAAACGCATTATATATATATATATATATATATATATATATATATATATATATATATATATATATAAGTATTCCATTTTGCAACGTTACACAGTCGACCTCTCCCTATGATATCATCCACGGTCTCAGGGCGTGGCGGCCATCTTGCACATTAGCCCCCGCGCCAGCTATGACTCTCCCTCCCATAGGAATAACATAAGAGAGTTGCGCGCGGTGGCCATTTTGCACATTAGCCCCTGGCCCAGCGATGACTCTCCCTCCATAAGAATAACATGGGGGAGTTGCGCGCGGCGGCCATCTTCCACATTAACCCCTGGCTCAGGACTGGCTTATTGTACCTAGCCTACTGAAATACGCTCATTTGCGCCTAATTGTAACAAGATTGTTAAGGTGCACAAACAAGGCATACTGTAAATGAGAACAGCAATAAACATTGTGTGTATCAGCCAACATGTCCGGTACTAGTTTCTAATTGGTGTGTGGAATTAGTTGTACGTTTGCCATTGTAGAAACATTATGTATTTTGTCTTTCAGTAAAGCTGTTATTGTGTGATATTTGGCACAGCGGAAATATGTTGTCTTTTTCCCTTTTGCAAAGGAAGGGAGGCATGTACACGAATGACTATACATTTTGTGCGTGAAACAGTCCAGAGTTAATGTGAACATAGTTTTGAAAGGAAACGTTTTGCTGCTCTTTCCTCCTTCCCTTCATATGACAAGCAATTTGATTAATGCAATATATTTCATGAACAAAACGTTCGGTGTTCTTGCAACGTTGCCTGAAAAATATATTTATCGCCTACTAATTGACCTCTAAACGTTTGTTGAACGATGACACTCCCCCACCGCGCGGAGCGGAGAGGAAGTAAGGACGTACGGTAAGGGAGGGGATGCACACCTGTTATTCTGAGACACACACTGACTGCACCATGCGGCTTGACCTTGGACAGTGCTGGCCTACAATGATCGTACACTTGTGGTGCTTGTTGAGGGAACGCTGAGCATCCAGAAGACCATCCAGGCCTTTCTGTTGCCGTTCCTACAACGCCAAGAATATGTGTTCTTCCAGCAGGACCTTGCCTGAGCATACACTTACCACGTTACCCAACGTGCTTTCCAAGATATTCGTCAACTCCCCTGGCCGGCACGATCACCAAACCTGTCCCTTATTAAGTATGTGTGGAACATGATAGGGTGGAGCCTAATCTGGTCTGCATTGCCGGCAACATCCATTGACGAATTGCGACAGCAGGTAGAATGAGCGTGGAACACTATCGCCCAAGACGGCATCCTACTGTCATCGCGGCAGGAGATGGCATTTGAACACGCTGTGACGGGGTGCGGGGGCGGGGGTCTTGCAGTACGCATGCGTGGTTCGCATATTCCTAAGTTAAATATATCGGCTTGCCGCATGCCAATGGTTGTCATTGCAGCAGGCGACACTCAGCCACTGAAAGCAGGAATGTGCTGAGTGAGTGAAGCAAGTATTGACCAACTGAATGTTTTTGGAATACGGGATACGCAGTGAGCGGGAAGACCCCTGCAGTTCAAATCCGACTGCCAACTCCTGACGCGATATCAGTACTAGTCTATGATCATCTACTATGCACGACGGCTTCTTAGCTAGAGGTGGCTACACAAGATGCTAAAATTGTTGTCCAAGTCAATCTTTCCATACGTGCACGCAGCACGATCCTGTACAGGGCACAACCCGCATAATAGTTTAAATAAAACTGCATTTATGTGGGAACATCGTTTCAGGGTGTTCATTTGCCATCTATACTAATATATAAAAATGAGATGGTGTGTGACTATTTATTACTCAATCGCGCAAGAACCACTGGTCCAATTTACATGACATTTTACATGGAAGTAGCTAATTTATCTGGTTATCATATAGGCTACTTTTGATTTCGATACTGTGTGCATAAACCCGCGGATATCCGCAACATTTTTGCCATGCGGATATACTTTGCATGGCTGTGCGGATTGCGGATAAGCTGAGGATAACGTTTGGAGTAAATTTGCGGATAGTTTTTAGAATACAATTCGAACTTGTTGAATATCATTACTAGGACCCGAATGTTTATGACATATCATATTTTTCCGTTATATATATTTTTTTTTTCATGACAAATGTAAGATGATGATTTACGCTAATCTCATTCAAATTATATCATTAAGCACAATTAACACTCCAAACTGAAAAGGGTTGCAATTCTGGCTGTATAACATTAATTTTAAACATAGAACTTGACATACTTAGCCTAAGGAAACGTCTTTCCCCTCAAAACTAAATGTGTTGATTTAATATTTTACCTAATTGAAAATATTATTGTAATGCCAATAGATGGAAATTCGTATGCTCCGTTGGGCATCACACTCCTGCATCATGTCAAAACTGACACTGTTCGCCAGCAAATGGGCATCGCACCCATCAATGAGAAGGTGCGGGAAAAGTGCCTCCAATGGTATGGGTATGGTCATGTCCTGCGTGCTGCACCTGGAACAGTTGCCAATTTCACCCACTCGTTTGAAATTAATGGGCAACGTCCACGTGGACGTCCAAAGCAGCACTGGCATGACACAGTACATGCTGACATGAAGACCCTCAACTTAAGACCACAAGATGCCCAATATCGTACAAAATGTCGAGGCAAGATCAAAATAGCGGACCCTGCACCAGCAGGAATACGCTAGGAAGAAGAAGAGGAAGAAGAAGAAGATGAAGATGATGATGATGATGATGATGATGATGATGATTCGGACAACAAACGTGCGGATGCGGATAACAGTCGTGCGGATGCGGGGCGGTTGCGGATACCGCGCAGGGGCGGGTAGTCTGTACACATGGGGCACACACAACCCATTACGCGAGAGTTCTCGCTCGGGTCCGCTAGTTATTATTATTATGCACAAGCTGTACTCGGCATGCGTTGCAATGCCAATCAAAAAAAAAGTGTTGGCATTGTAATTTTGTTTCTTGAAGTGCTTTTGGATACACAATATTTTCTTCAATTTCCGTTAACTGCCTCTAAGCTATCGTAAAATGGATTTACTAATTTATAAGCATTTGTGGGAGCGTGCACAACAACTCACCAATGTTTCATCGCAATCGGATGAATGGTATATGAACGCAGATGGAACTTTGTTCAAACGCTTCGCGCGCCGTCACTCATTTGTTGAATCAACTCGAGCACTACCTATTATACGATGGATTTACTAAGTCAGAAACCTTCACTGCAGTGTGCACAACAATATTCACCCGAGTTTCATTACAATCGGATGAATGGTCTACGAACGCAGATGGAACTTTGTTGAAACGATTCGCGCCCCGTCACTCATTTGTTGAAACTACTCGTGAGCTACCTATTATGCAATGGAATTACTAAATTAGAAACGTTCCCTGCCGTGTACACAATAACTCAATCAAGTTTCATCGAAATCGGATGAATGGTAAATGAACGCATACGGGATTTTATTTATACGATTCGCGCGCCGTCATTCATTTGTTGAATCTACCCGTGCGCTACTTATTGTACAATGGATTTACTCAGTCAAAAACCTTCCCTGCAGTGTGCACAAAAACTCCCCCAAGTTTCATCGCTACCAGACGAATGGTATATGAACGCGTACTTTGTTGAAACGATGTCGCTCACTTGTTGGATCTACTCGTGCGCTGCCTATTGTAAAATAGATTTACTAAGCCAGATACCTTCTTTGGAGTGTACTCAACATCTCACTCAATTTTCATCCCTAACGGACGAATGGTATATGAACGCATACGGGACTTTGTTGAAACGATTCGCGCGTCATCACTCATTTATGGAATCTACTCGTGTGATACCTATTGTAAAGTGGATTTACTAAGCCAGAATCCTTCCTTAGAGTGTACTAATATCTCACCCAAGCGTCGTCGCTATTGGACGAATGGTATATGAACGTATACGGGACTATGTTGAAACGCTTCGCGCGTCGTCGCTCATTTGTTGAATCTACTGGTGCGCTACCTATTGTAAAGGGGATTTACTAAGCCAGAAACCTTCCTTAGAGTGTACTCAATATCTCACCCAAGTTTCATCGCTTTTGGAAGAACGGTATATGAACGCATACGGGACTTCGTTGAAACGCTTCGCGCGTCGTCGTTCATTTGTTGAATCTACTCGTGCGTTACCTATTGTAAAATGGATTTACTAAGCCAGAAACCTTCCCTGGAGTGTACTCAACATCTCACCCAAGTTTCATCGCTATCGGACTAATTGTAACGTATGTGAACGCGTACGGGATTTTTTGAAACGCTTCGCGCGTAGTCGCTCATTTGTTGAATCTACTCGTGTGCTGCCTATTGTAAAATGATTTACTAAGCCAGAAACCTTCCCCGGAGTGTACACAAAAACTAACCCAAGTTGCATTGCCATCGGACGAATGGTATATGAACGCATACGGGACTTTTTTGAAACGCTTCGCGCATCGTTGCTCATTTGTTGATTCTACTCGTGTGCTACCTATTGTAAAATGGATTTACTAAGCCAGAAACCTTTCCTGGAGTATAAACAACTTCTCACCCAAGTTTCATCGCAATCGGATGAATGGTATATGAACGCATAACGGACTTTGTTAAAGCGATTCGCGCATCGTCGCTCATTTGTTGAATCTACTCGTGCGCTACCTAAGTAAAATTGATTTACTAAGCCAGAAAGCTTTCCTGGAGTGTACTCAACATCTCAAGCAAGTTCCATCGCAATCGGGTGAATGGTGTATGAACGCATACGGGACCATTTTGAAGCGATTCGCGCATCGTTGCTCATTTGTTGAATCTACTCGTGCGCTACCTATTGTAAAATGGTTTTACTAAGACAGAAATCTTTCCTGGAGTGTACTCAACATCTCACCCAAGTTTCATGGCTATCGGACTAATGGTAACGTATATGAACGCGTACGGGATTTTTTGAAACGCTTCGCGCGTAGTCGCTCATTTGTTGAATCTACTCGTGTGCTGCCTATTGTAAAATGATTTACTAAGCCAGAAACCTTCCCCGGAGTGTACACAACATCTCACCCAAGTTGCATTGCTATGGGACGAATTGTATATGAACGCATACGGGACTTTGTTGAAACGCTTCGCCCGTCGTTGCTCATTTGTTGATTTTACTCGTGTGATACCTATTGTAAAATTGATTTTCTAAGCCAGAAACCTTCAATGGAGTATACACAACATCTCACCCAAGTTTCATCGCAATCGGATGAATGGTATATGAACGCATAACGGACTTTGTTAAAGCGATTCGCGCATCGTCGCTTATTTGTTGAATCTACTCGTGCGCTACCGAAGTAAAATTGATTTACTAAGCCAGAAAGCTTCCCTGGAGTATACTCAACATCTTAACCAAGTTTCACCGCAATCGGATGAATGTTGTATGAACGCATACGGGACCATTTTGAAGCGATTCGCGCATCGTCGCTCATTTGTTGAATCTACTCGTGCGCTACCTATTGTAAAATGGTTTTACTAAGACAGAAACCTTTCCTGGAGTGTACTCAACATCTCACCCAAGTTTCATCGCAATCAGATGAATGGTGTATGAACGCATACGGGAACAATTTGAAGCGATTCGCGCATCGTCGCTCATTTGTTGAATCTATTCGTGCGCTACCTATTGTAAAATGGTTTTACTAAGACAGAAACCTTTCCTGGAGTGTACTCAACATCTCACCCAAGTTTCATCGCAACCAGATGAATGGTGTATGAACGCATACGGGACCATTTTGAAGCGATTCGCGCATCGTCGCTCATTTGTTGAATCTATTCGTGCGCTACCTATTGTAAAATAGTTTTACTAAGACAGAAACCTTTCCTGGAGTGTACTCAACATCTCACCCAAGTTTCATCGCAATCGGATGAATGGTATATGAACGCATAACGGGCTTTTTTGAAACGCTTCGCGCGTCGTCGCTCATTTGTTGAATCTACTCGTGCGCTACCTATTGTAAAATGGATTGACTCAACCAGAAACCTTCCTTGAAGTGTACTGAACATCTCACCCAAGTTTCATCGCAATCGGATGAGTGGTATATGAATGCATAGGAGACATACACACCCACACACCCACATACTATCTCGTAACATTGATTTATATATATATACAAGCTGCACCCGGCATGCGTTGCAATGCCAATCAAAGAAAGTGTTGGCATTGTAATTCGGTTTCTTGAAGTGCTTTTGGATACACAATTTTTTCTTCAATTTCCGTTAACTGCCTCTAAGCTATCGTAAAATGGATTTACTAATTTTGAAACATTTGTAGGAGAGTGCGCAACAACTCACCAAAGTTTAATCGCAATCGGATGAATGGTATATGAACGCAGATGGAACTTTGCTGAAACACTTCACGTGTCGTCACTCATGTGTTGCATCAACTCGTGCGCTACCTATTGTAAAATGGATTTACTAAGTCGAAAACCTTTCCTGGCGTATACACAACAAATCATCAAAGATTCATCGCAATCGGATGAATGGCATATGCACGCTTACGGGATTTTGTTTAAACGATTCGCGCGCCGTCACTCATTTGTTGAATCAACTCGCACGCTACCAATTGTACAATGGATTTACTAAGTCAGAAACCTTCCCTGCAGTGTGCACAACAACTCACCCTAGTTTCATCACAATCGGATGAATGGTTTATGAACGCAGATGGAACTTTGTTGAAACGGTTTGTGCGCCGTCACTCATTTGTTGAAACTACTCGTGCGCAACCCATTGTACAATGGACTTACTAAATCAGAAACGTTACCTGCAGTGTGCACAACAACTCACCCAAGTTTCATCGCAATTGGATGAATAGTAGGCCTATATGAACGCATACGGGACTTTGTTGAAGCGATTCGCGTGCCTTCGCTCATTAGTCGAATCTACTCGTGCGATACCTATTGTGCAATGGATTTTCTAAGTCAAAAACCTTCCCTGGACTGTGCACCACATCTCAGCCAAGTTTCATCGCTATCGGACGAATGGTAGGCCTATATGAACGCGTACGGTACTTTGTTGAAACGCTTCGCGCGTCGTCACTCATTTGTTGAATCTACTCATGCGCTACCTATTGTAAAGTATATTTGCTAAGCCAGAATCCTTCCTTAGAGTGTACTCAATATCTCACCCAAGCGTCATCGCTATCGGACGAATGGTATATGAACGCATACGTGACTTTGTTGAAACGCTTCGCGCGTCGTACCTCATTTGTTGAATCTACACGTGCGATGCCTATTGTAAAGTGGATTTACTCAGCCATAAACCTCCCCAAAAGTGTACACAACATCTAACCCAAGTTTCATAGCTATCGGACGAATGGTATATGAATGTATGCGGGACTTTCTTGAAACGTTTTGCGTGTCGTCACTCATTTGTTGAATCTACTCGTGCGCTACCTATTGTAAAGTGGATATACTAAGCCAGAATCCTTCCTTGGAGTGTACTCAATATCTCACCCAAGTTTCATTGCTATCGTACGAATGGTATATGAACACATACGGGACCTTGTTGAAACGCTTCGCGCGTCGTCGCTCATTTGTTGCATCTACTCGTGTGCTACCAATTGTAAAGTGGATATACTAAGCGAGAATCCTTCCTTAGAATGTACTCAATATCTCACCCAAGCGTCATCGCTATTGGACGAATGGTATATGAACGCATACGTGCCTTTGTTGAAACGCTTCGCGCGTCGTAGCTCATTTGTTGAATCTACACGTGAGCTGCCTATTGTAAAGTGGATTTACTCAGCCATAAACCTTCCCAAAAGTGTACACAACATCTAACCCAAGTTTCATAACTATCGGACGAATGGCATATGAATGTATACGGGACTTTCTTGAAACGTTTTGCGTGTCATCACTCATTTGTTGAATCTACTCGTGCGCTATCTACTGTGAAATGTATTTACTCACCCAAGTTTCATTGCTATCGGACGAATGGTGTATGAACACATACGGGACTTTGTTGAAACGGTGTGCGCGTCGTCGCTCATTTGTTGAATCTACTCGTGCGCTATCAATTGTTAAATGGATTTACTAAGCCATAAACCTTCCCTGGAGTGTACACAACATCTCACCAAAGTTTCATCGCTATCGGACGAATGGTATATGAACGCATACGGGACTTTGTTGAAACGCTTCGCGCGTCGTAGCTCACTTGTTGAATCTAATTATTGTGCGCTGCCTATTGTAAAGTAGATTTACTAAGCCAGACACCTTCCCTCGAGTGTACACAACATCTCACCCAAGTTTAATCGCAATCGGACGAATGGTATATGAACGCATACGGACTTTGTTGAAACGTTTCGCGCGTCATAGCTCATTTGTTACATCTAACCGTGCGCTGCCTATTGTAAAGTAGATTTACTAAGCCAGACACCTTCCCTGGAGTGTACACGACATCTCACACAAGTTTCATCCCTATCGGACTAATGGTATATGAACGCATTCGTGACTTTGTTGAAACGCTTCGTGCGCTGTAGCTCATTTGTTGAATCTACTCGCGCGCTGCCTATTGTAAAGTGGATTTACTAAGCCAGAAACCTTCCCTGAAGTGTACACAACATCTAACCCAAGTTTCATAGCTATCGGACGAATGGTATATGAATGCATACGGGACTTTGTTGAAACGCTTTGCGTGTCGTCACTCATTTGTTGAATCTACTCGTGCGCTATCTACTGTGAAATGTATTTACTAAGTAGAAACCTTCCCTGGAGTGGAAACAACTTCTCACCCAAGTGTCATCGCAATCGGATGAAAGGTTTACGAACAAATACGGGACTGTGTCGAAATGCTTCGCGCGTCGTCGCTCATTTGTTGAATATACTCGTGCGCTGCCTATTGTAAAATGGATTTACTAAGCCAGAAACCTTCCTTGGAGAGTAATCAACATCTCACCCAAGTTTCAGCGCAATCGGATGGGTGGTGTATGAACGCATAGGAGACATACACACCCACACACCCACATACATACTATCTCGTACATTGATTTATATATATATACAAGCTGTACCCGGCATGCGTTGCAATGCCAATCAAAGATTAGTGTTGGCGTTGAAATTCTGTTTCTTGAAGTGATTTTGGATACACAACATGTTTTTCAATTTCCGTTCACTGCCTCTAAGCTATCGTAAAATGGATTTTCTAATTTAGAATCATTCGTGGGAGCGTGCACAACAACTTTCAAAAGTTTCATCGCAATCGGATGAATGGCATATGAACGTATACGGGATTTTTTTGAACGATTCGTGCGCTGTCACTCATTTGTTGATTCTACTCATACGCTTCCTACTTGAGAAATGGATTTACTAAGTCGAAACCCTACCCTGGCGTGTACACTCATCAAGGTTTCATCACAATCGAAGAAGGTTATATGAACGCATAGGGGATTTTGTTGAAACGCTTCGCGCGTCGTCACCCATTTGTTGCATATACTCGTGTGCTACCTATTGTGAAATGGATTTACTAAGTCGAAACCCTCCCCTGGCGTGTACACAATAACTCATCAATGTTTCATCGCAATCGGATGAATGGTATATGCACGTATACGGGGTTTTCTTAAAACGATTCGTGCGCTGTCACTCATTTGTTGAATCTACTCGTGCGCTACCTATTGAGAAATGTATTACTAAGTCGAAGCCCTTCCCTGGCGTGTACACAATAACTCATCAAGGTTTCATCGCAATCGAAGAAGGTTATATGAACGCAATAGGGGATTTTGTTGAAACGCTTCGCGCGTCGTCACCCATTTGTTGCACCTACTCTTGCGCTACTTATTGTGAAATGGATTTACTAAGTCGAGACCCTTCACTGGCGTGTACACAATAACTGATCAATGTTTCATCGCAATCGGATGAATAATATATGAACGCATACCGGATTTTGTTTAAACGATTCGCACCCCGTCACTCATTTGTTGAATCTACTCGTGCGCTACCTACTGTAAAATGTATTTACTAAGTTAGAAACCGTCACATAAGTGTCCACAGCATCTCACCCAAGTTTCATCGCTATCGGACTAATGGGATATGAAGGCATAGGGGACTGTATTGAAACGCTCCGCGTGTCGTCGTTCATTTGTCGAATCTACTCGTGTGCTACCTACTGTGAAATGTATTTACTAAGCCAGAAACCTTCCTTGGTGTGTCCACCATATTTCACCCAATTTTCACCGCTAACGGCAGAATGCTATATGACCTTATACGGGACTTTGTTGAAACGCTTCGCACGTCGTCCCTCATTTGTTGAATCTATTTGTGCGCTGCCTATTGTATAGTGGATTTACTAAGGCAGAAACCTTCCATGATGTGTACACAATATCTCACCCAAGTTGCATAGCTATCGGACGAATGGTTTATGAATGCATACGGGACTTGTTTGAAACTCTTCGCGTGTCGTCGCTCATTTGTTGATTCTACTCTTGCGCTACGTATTGTGATATGGATGTACTCAGCCAGAAACCTTCCCTATCATCGCTATCGGATGAATGGTAAATGACCTTATATGGGACTTTGTTGAAATGCTTCGCGCATCGTAGCTCATTTGTTGAATCTACTCGTGCGCTGCCAATTGTAAAGTGGATGTACTAAGCCAGAAAATTTCCCTGCAGTGTACACAACATTTTACGCAAGTTTCATAGCTATCGGACGAATGGTATATGAATGCATACGGGACTTTGTTGAAACGCTTTGCGTGTCGTCGCTCATTTGTTGAATCTACTCGTGCGCTATCTACAGTGAAATGTATTCACTAATTTTGAAACCTTCACGTAAGTGTACACAACATCTCACCCAAGTTTCATCGCTATCGGACGGATGGTATATGAACACATACGGGACTTTCTTGAAACGCTTCGCGCATCGTCGCTCATTTGTTGAATCTACGCGTGCGCTACCTATTGTAAAATGAATTTACTAAGTCAGAAACCTTCCTTGGAGTGTACTCAACATTTCACCCAAGTTTCATCGCAATCGGACGAATGGTATATGAACGCATAGGAGACATACATACAGACAAACTATTCGTAACATTGATTTTTATATATATAGATATAGATATACTAGCAGAAGTACCCGCTCTTCGAACGGTCTTCGGTATTAATAACCAGACGCTATCAATTGAGCTACTGTTTCAATGGTTAGGGGCTTGTCATTCCTTCATAAGTTTATCAGAACGAAGTTAGATTTCTGGGTATATCACAGACACTGTCAATTTAAGGGCCTTAAAATGTGGGTTTCGGAGACCCATTATAGACTACCTCTGTCGACCAAAGTATTTTGTGCACTCGAGTTTGAAGGTTGTTTGTGAAGTAACTAATAGACCTACATAAAATCCAATAACATCATCATTTTCGTCGTTCTGTTTTACGTTAGTTCATGTAGGTTTGGAATTTTTAATTTATATTTTAATATTTTTTATCGCAGTTGGAACACAAAAGGTGCACGTTTTTAAGCGTGTTTCAACCATGCGTCACATTTAAGAATTATTATCTCAAAAACCCGTCATCGGATCGAATCCAAATTTTAACACAATATACAATGAAATGTTGTATAACTGGTTTATTAATTTCAAAATTGTGTGTGTCCAAGAAACAAAGTTGTTATCATTTTTGTAAGGTAACTTTTTCTCGGCTCGGGGTGGATGGAAAATGTAGTTCTTGGTTGCGTTGTAATCGTTATATATCAAAAAGTTATGCTGTATGACTGTGAAATACGTAAATTAATTCACTTATTTTATATCGGTTTGTATTTGTACGAGGAAATAACACATGGTTCACCATCTAGCCGCTCCGGCAAATGCTGTACAGCGTTGCTGAGATGGAGCCCATCACTTCCGAGCGATACGCGCCATGATGCGTGTGGGCACCATTTCGGCAACGCTGTACAGCTCTTTCCGGAGCGGCTAGGGTAGTTCACCTCAGCCATCCTACAAGTGGTTGTCCACGGTTTCCTGACTTCTTCTCCAGGCAAATGCCGGGATGGTTCCCAACTAAAACCACGTCCTCCTCCTTTCCTATCTTAGCCACACTATTACAAATACACACACTACTACTACTACGACTACTGCAAGCAACACAATAACACAGGTTATTAGTCAAATTTCCACTCACCCAAAGTACACGGGTCACCAAGGAGGTCCAGATTCAATTCCCGGCTGTGCCAAGAAATTTAATTCTGGTCTGAGGGCTAGAACGGGGTACAATCAGCCTTCTAAGGCAAATCTGTGGAGAGGTGGGTTCGAGTTCCACCTCAGCGATCCTGGAAGTGGTTTTCTGTGGTTTCACTCTTCAACTCCATGCAAATACCGGGATGGTTCCTAACGTAAGGCCACTGCCACCTCCTTTCCAATTCTCACCTCAATTGCAAATACACACAATACCACAGACACAACAATAACGCTGGTTATCAGACAAATTCTATACACACCCAAGATGAATGAGCTCAATGTCCACGCCCCTCAGATGAAACACCAACCAAAGTGCACGGGGCTTAAATAACTATGATGTCCAAGTGCCTTCTAAATGAAATTAGGATAACAAGATGGAAGTAACTTTAAATGTAGAGATTTGTAGCCATTACTTTTCAGTGTTGCCTATACAAATTGACTTTTTGTAGCTTTTCAGTCGGTCAACATGATTGTACCCAATGAATGGGCGGGGTACAAGATACAAATATATAAATACACTTCTGGAAAACATTACATGTATTTATTTTATTTATCGTATGGCTTTTAGTTCAGGGTGTGTCCGAGGACATGTTCGGCTCGCCTGAGTCTGTAGCTGCTTCCAGAGGACACCCTTAGGGTGAGCTACAAGTTCCGTTCAATTTCAAGTAGTTCCAACTTTCGCCATCAGATATCAATGATACCTAGTGGTGAACGTTGGAACTTTGATAGAGCGTTCCAAGGAAATCTAACCTAACAATTTAGCTTCACACTTGTTTAGTCTGTGGAAGGATCTTTTACATGCCATAAATCTATGACTTGGGACCGCCGGCTTTACTTCCCCTCCGAAGGAAGGCATACTGAAGGATTTTCAACGCTCTTAAAAAATCCGACGACTTCGGCCGGGTTTGAACCCGCTATCTTGGGCACAGAAGATCAGCATGCTACCTACTACGCCACAATTGCCCCATTTAGTTGTGAATATTACTAATACAAGCATTTTTTCCCAGGAGTGTATTTATATATTTGTATCTTGTAGGCCTACCCCGCCTTTTCATTGGGCATGTAACGTGTTTTTCGAGGGGATTTTATGCCACTGACATAAGTCAGTAGGAAGCCATTCTATATTTATTTACGCGGCAAATTGTTCAGCCAAGAGAAGTTTTCATGTTAATTTATTATTATTATTAACTTATTATTATTATTAAGGTATTTTTGGAGCATTTTTATAAAATTACAAGCTGTACCCGGCATGCGTTGCAATGCCAATCAAAGAAAGTGTTGGCGTTGAAATTCTGTTTCTTGAAGTGCTTTTGGATACACAACATGTTAACTGCCTCTAAGCTATCGTAAAATGGATTTTCTAATTTAGAACCATTCGTGGGAGCGTGCACAACAACTTTCAAAAGTTTCATCGCTGTCACTCATTTGTTGAATCAACTCGTACGCTACCTATTGTGAAATGTATTTACTAAGTCGAAACCCTTCCCTGGCGTGTACACAATAACTCATCAATGATTCATCGCAATCGGATGAATGGTATATGCACGTATACGGGGTTTTGTTTAAACGATTCGTGCGCTGTCACTCGTTTGTTGAATCTACTCGGGCGCTACCTATTGAGAAATGTATTACTAAGTCGAAGCCCTTCCCTGGCGTGTACACAATAACTCATCAAGGTTTCATCGCAATCGAAGAATGTTATATGAACGCAATAGGGGATTTTGTTGAAACGCTTCGCGCGTCGTCACCCATTTGTTGCATCTACTCTTGCGCTACTTATTGTGAAATGGATTTACTAAGTCCCCTTCCCTGGCGGGTACACAATAACTGATCAATGTTTCATCGCAATCGGATGAATAGTATATGAACGCATACCTGATTTTGTTTAAACGATTCGCGCTCCGTCACTCATTTGTTGAATCTACTCGTGCGCTACCTACTGTAAAATGTATTTACTAAGTTAGAAACCGTCACGTAAGTGTCCACAACATCTCACCCAAGTTTCATCGCTATCGGACTAATGGGATATGAAGACATAGGGGACTGTATTGAAACGCTCCGCGTGTCGTCGTTCATTTGTCGAATCTACTCGTGTGCTACCTACTGTGAAATGTATTTACTAAGCCAGAAACCTTCCTTGGAGTGTCCACCATATTTCACCCAAGTTTCACCGCTAACGGCAGAATGGTATATGACCTTATACGGGACTTTGTTGAAACGCTTCGCGCGTCGTCCCTCATTTGTTGAATCAACTTGTGCGCTGCATATTGTATAGGGAATTTACTAAGCCAGAAATTTTCCATGACGTGTACACAACATCTCACCCAAGTTTCATAGCTACGGACGAATGGTACATGTATTCATACGGGACTTGGTTGAAACGCTTCGCGTGTCGTCGCTCATTTGTTGATTCTACTCTTGCGCTACATATTGTAATATGGATGTACTCAGCCAGAAACCTTCCCTGGAGTGTACACAACATCTCACCCAAGTTTCATCGCTATCGGACTAATGGGATATGAAGACATAGGGGACTGTATTGAAACGCTCCGCGTGTCGTCGTTCATTTGTCGAATCTACTCGTGTGCTACCTACTGTGAAATGTATTTACTAAGCCAGAAACCTTCCTTGGAGTGTCCACCATATTTCACCCAAGTTTCACCGCTAACGGCAGAATGGTATATGACCTTATACGGGACTTTGTTGAATCGCTTCGCGCGTCGTCCCTCATTTGTTGAATCAACTTGTGCGCTGCATATTGTATAGGGAATTTACTAAGCCAGAAATTTTCCATGACGTGTACACAACATCTCACCCAAGTTTCATAGCTACGAACGAATGGTACATGTATTCATACGGGACTTGGTTGAAACGCTTCGCGTGTCGTCGCTCATTTGTTGATTCTACTCTTGCGCTACATATTGTAAAATGGATGTACTCAGCCAGAAACCTTCCCTGGAGTGTACACAACATCTCACCCAAGTTTCATCACAATCGGATGAATGGTATGCGAACGTATACGGGACGTTGTCGAAACGCTTCGCGCGTAGTCACTCATTTGTTGAACATAAACGTGCGCTTCGTATTGTAAAATGGATTTACTTAGCCAGAAAACTTTCCTGGAGTGTACACAACAATTCACCAAACATTTATCACTATCAGACGAATGGTATATGACTTTATACGGGACTTTATTGAAACGCTTTGCGTGTCATCGCTCATTTGTTGAATCTACTGGTGCGCTACCTATTGTAAAATGTATGTACTAAGCCAGAAACCTTCCCTGGAGTGTACACAACATCTCACCCAAGTTTCATCGCTATCGGATGAATGGTATATGAAATTATATGGGACTTTGTTGAAACGCTTCGCGCGTCGTCGCTCATTTGTTGATTCTACTCGTGCTCTACCTATTTTTAAAGGGATTTACTGAGCTGGAAACCTTCCCTGGAGTGCACACAAAATCTCAGCCTAGTTTCATCGCTATCGGACGAATGGTATATGAACGCAAACGTGACTTTGTTGAAATGCTTCGCGCGTCGTAGCTCATTTGTTGAATCTACTCGTGCGCTGCCTATTGTAAAGTGGATGTACTAAGCCAGAAAATTTCCCTGCAGTGTACACAACATTTTACGCAAATTTCATAGCTATCGGACGAATGGTATATGAATGCATACGGGACTTTGTTGAAACACTGTGCGTGTCGTCGCTCATTTGTTGAATCTACTCGTGCGCTATCTACTGTGAAATGTATTCACTAATTTTGAAACCTTCACGTAAGTGTACACAACATCTCACCCAAGACTCATCGCTATCGGACGAATGGTATATGAACACATACGGGACTTTGATGAAATGCTTCGCGCATCGTCGCTCATTTGTTGAATCTACTAGTGCGCTACCTATTGTAAAATGGATTTACTAAGTCAGAAACCTTCCTTGGAGTGTACTCAACATCTCACCCAAGTTTCATCGCAATCGGACGAATGGTATATGAACGCATATGAGACATACCCACAGACCCACAGACAGACAAACTATCACGTAACATTGATTTTTTTATATATAGATAAGCATATAGATAGGTTTTCTATGTCATAGAAAACACTATCAAGCAAATTATTACGAACAACATTATCATAGAAAATTATATGATTACGGAATTTTACGGAGTTTTGTCAGTTAGGGTATTATGAGAGAGATGAGTCACGGGGAATTCGGCTACAGGCTTATTCTTGTCAAGAAGCATGACGCAAGCCTGGGCTGCTGCTTCAAGAAAAGGCGAAATAGTCTGGAACGGTAATCGACATCATCGTCGTGCCGAGTGTAATGACCCTGAGGAGGGGAGTAACGCGTGGTGGCTCAGCCAATCAGTGGAGAGCGGGCGACTTGAAGCCGGATCCAGAGAGGGGAGGCGACGAGTGCATATATGGTTTGCGCGCCGTGGAGGCTAGAGGACTATCTTTGTAAAACTTAACCAGTGTGGTTGTACGTGTGATTGGCTCCGATGTTCGGACCATAAAGTTATCATATCTACAAGTATCGCATCAACTAACGAAGAAGATGACGACGTCCAGGAGGCTGTGGGAAGCTCTCTTCAACATCCAGTACGAGGGAAATGCTTCGGCAATTTCCAGTGGTAAGCGCGAATGACTCAGAACTACGTAATCTCTCGTTTTTTTTTCATTGTCAGCATTTCAGTAACTTCATAGCTTGGGAATAAGAGTAAAATCAGTAATTTATCCGACTCCGTTTTCACGTAATTTTCTAGCGGTAATATTCAAATCGCAACGCTCCAATTTAAATTCAGAATATATTATTATTACTATTAATTTTGCCATACTTGTTTTATATAATAAATTCATTTCTTTTAACCATGCAATCTTTGCTTTCAGTAGGTAGCATTAGATATAGACCAATTCCTTCTCCTGATACAATTGTTTGTTGGGTTAATGATCAAATCATACCACGATCTGAGTGAATTGATTCTTGAAGGTGTTCTACCAGAGCTAGGTGTTGTTAAATATAAATTTAGATTTCAACATAGCGTTGAGGTCTTGGCGCCCATTAAAACAACATATCTTAGGCAGAGTAAATATTTCAAAGTGCAAGGCAGGGCCAGTAGAAGCATTACATTTGTCACGCAAAAGTGAGGGCTAAAGAAACCGTTTCACTTGTACGCTCAACGTGGAGCAAAGGAAACCGTTACAGGCACAATTGTGTTGACCGACTGAAAAGCTACAAAAGGTCAATCAGTAGCCTTGAAATCACAGCTGGAAGGTTTCATGATAGAAGTCTGGTGTATAAAATACGTGGAAACTTCTGCTGCACCCAAAATTTTCCCGGATGGTCAATTTAGAAATGTCAGTTACCGCATTTACTTAAATTTTTAAAGTAGTGCTAATGTGTGCACTTTGCGATTCTTGGGTCATTCTGAAATTTTAACGTCTTAATGACAATGATAATATTTTCAGGATATGGAGCAATTTAATTGCTGTCGATCAAACACAGCAACGAATCCTTACGACAACTTCTAGCAGATAGAGAGTGAGATGTGCTGCTTAACTAGTTATCTATTGCTGCACAGCTGTGTGCATTGCATATGATATATCGTACAGTAGTCAATTCTTCATCTGCTTCTGTTTCATTTATGGACTTATGACATCGAGACCGACAGCCAGTGTACTTGGGTGTATGTAGAATCTGCCTGACAACCTGCGTTATTATAATATCTGTACAGGCGTATGTATTTGTAATAAATAAACTGGCGTTAAGATGTGGAAGGAGGCGGCCATGACATTCCGGCATTTGTCTGAAGTAGAAATCTAGAAAAGTCACTGAGGTGGGAATCTAAACCACCTCTTCTCAGATAACCTTAGATAGTATATTCAGCTGTACTAAAGTGCCTTATCTCTTTTTATGCGAAAATAATTTTCCCACCTAGATATGGATTATATACGATTAATGTTCTAGAAGAAACATACCAATGCATAAGAATTCAAAGCAACATGCTGCCAATTCGTTGCTGCACCTGCAGAATCCTTATATGTAACGGTTGTTCTCTGTCAATCGTTCCCTTGAGATAGGCTACGTCCCTCAGCAATAAGTGGGTTTATAGCCCCACATAATAAGTTCGTAAGGTTCATTGTTCTATGCACTACTACAGAGGAAATTAACCTTTCATCGCTGTGACGGCTGTAGTAGTGTGTGTTACGATCTGATAAGGGGCGTACCACTGCTCCTGATTGCTCAGATCTACATAAAACCCCTTTCTAATGTGCATACCGTCGTTAGTATGCAAAATAAATAATGTAATCACTTTATGATATCCAAATCCAATTTGGACTGGATTCGTTTCACGTCTACAACTCTGGCCAACATGTGCATCACTGGAAACATATCCGTACTGACCTCACCAGAAGTATTCCATGCCTGCTTCTCGATCATCACAGACATCACAGTGACACTAGTTATCAGACGAATTCTACATATATCCAAGTACACGGGGCTACATGGCCACGATGTCGCAAAGCCCCTAAAGAGTCAACAACAACTCTCTATCATAGGGCTACAGTGATCTATTGCTGTTAAGTTACGAATAATAAAAGTGATCGACTAAGTCTCCTAATTCATTCAGTTTGGACTTTAGACGTATTAAGAACAAATGTGTGGCCAAACACAACTTACTTCTGTTTTGGTTGGCTAACTGTTCTGATTTGAAAAAAAAAGTTTTATGAGATCATTCAAGGGGCAATGTTTATGATGTTTTTGTTTTTGGGGGCTTGAGACAACTTGGCCATCAGCTCCGTATTTTGAGTGTGTGGAATTTGTGCAAAAATCTTTAGTATTGTAATGAAGAGCCTCCTAGTTCAATAGCGGGCCTACAATAATGCTCCGAATCCTCTCCAGTGCTCCGCACGCGTTATGATGGCATGTGAGTGTGGCACCACTGGACTATGTTACAGCATTGCACCCTACCGAGACAAGTCAAATTAAGGAAGTTTTTCGTAAGCAGATACCACTTAAGTTGGTGCAGTGGCGTAACTACGGGGGTTGATCAGGGGGATCAATCCCCCCACAGAGCCGATAAAAAAATATGAGGGGTGTTCAAATGAAAAGGTACGAAACGATACTGTGGGTACCATTTATTCGTTATTCAAAAGTAATCACCACAGACCTGTGCACAGGTGTCCAATTGCATCACTAGCCGCAGGATTCCCTGTTCCCAGAAGTCTTGTGGTTGTGACAGGAGCCAATCCTGTACGGTGTCCTTTAGTTCGCCGACAGATTGGAAACGCTTTCCCTTGAACTGTTTTTTTTAACGGACCAAACAAATGGAAGTTGCAGGGTGACAAGCCTCGGCTGTAGGGCGCATACTCAAGTTGCTCCCACTTGGACGTGGCCAATACACCTTGTGTGACGTTAGAGACGTGTGGGCGAGCGTTATCGTGGGGCAGAATCACTCCCTTCGTGAGCAGTCCAGGCCGTTTGTTCTTGATGGACTTGCGTAGGCTACGGAGTATCGCACAATACACGTCACTGTTAATGGTTCGTCCGTGGTTTCCAAGAAAACCAGACCCACTAGGGGAATCACTTCTTTTTGTGGACATAACTATAGACGCCTACTGAATGACGTGTAATTATGAGATTGGATTTCGAATCTATTTACATAATTGGAAACTCGTGAGGTGAGAACCAGAAGGTTCTATCTGACTTTAAGTTAATTTTTTCAGGAGAGGTGTTTGAAGTTTGGAATTGCATAAAGTAAGTAGTATTGAAGCTAGATCTTTATGAAGTATTTCAAAATGATGATAAAAGGTTCTACTTTAATGAATTAACACCAAATATTACAATTACATAGAGAACATAGGTACAGTATTTTAATGACATATTCCAAAGTTTGCATGCAGATAGAAGTTTTTGGCTCTAAAATTTGCATAAGATGTTGGAGTCATAAGGTTCTTCATTTCAAAATTGCTTTGTAGAACTCTACATCGACAGAGGGCATCTATTTCATCATGGAATGGATATCTGTAGTCTTCTCCTTGAAAATTTTCTTCCATGATATAGAAACTCTTGCTTCTGGAAGTCGGACTGGTACTATGATCCGTTGCTGATTGTTATCAGTCCTGTTGGTTCTACTCTTCGGTACCTTGACTTTATTCCACTCCTGAGTACCGTGACTTGTCTTAAAGTACACACTGAACAGGTCTGCACAAAATTTCAGCTGAGATACCTGCAGATACGGTAATTTACTATACTGAAACAGTTTGGTTTGAATCCAGTAGTCACGGAAATCGATTGCTCTCATCTAAAGTACATGGTATGGTGACCTCCTGTTGCAAGAGAGAAGAGTTCTTATTCGTAAAACTGGAGACCATACCTCTGATAACCACAAAGACATCTCTATGTTTGAATTGATGTTGTCAACCTCCTGAATGCAAGAATGCCCCGGTGTTGAAAATTTCATGGGGATTTCCCTTATGTGGATATTTTCTTGAAGAAAGCTAGACAAAGCAAAATAAATCAGTGAGTTCCTATTCTGAGGAACACAGCTATCACTCCAAAGAATATATTCCCTAACTTTCGGTTGAAACATTTTTAATACTTTAATTACAGCACTTGCAATGCCATTTCCAGATCTGCCGCACAGTGCTTCATGCCAAATAGTACAATAGCCATGCGTATTCCTCAATACATGAGCAGTACGATTGCAAGCGATCATCTTTCTTTTATAAAAGAAGCTACTAGCATTTGCACGAGGTAATGCTATCACATTTTGTAGATCAAAGCATATCACCATAGCATCACTTCGTCTGTCATGTTCTCTTTCCTGTCGCATGAATGATTTCTCTTCTAAATGGTTATCAAACTTCGTTGACAAACTCTCTGTGACTATTTTCCCTTTTCGCCATGATAAACTCCTCACAAAGGTCACACCGATCGGATTTTGGTAGGGGCAGATGACCTCGTAGTTCCGCTCCTTAAAACAACAATAACTAACTAACTAAACTAACTCGGATTTTGGTGCTAAAAAGTCCAGATTATATTCAGTGTTAAATATTGACAAGTACTTTGACAGTGTTACCGCTTTATGGCAATTCTGTATGCAAACTTCTTTATACATCTCATACATACTCGTTACATTTAAATCAAGACTTAAGTATTCCTTTTGTGTCACAGCAATGCAGTAATGCGACTCTGCCCTTGGACACGATTCAATGTGCTTTTTAACAAAATCTTACAATTTCTGGAAATCCTCTCTTGTTTTCTTTCCTCTCTCATTGGATTTTGGAGTCCCGGATATTTTGTCTTTGTTAGAATGCACATTGTATATTACTTTTTGACTGACCAACAAGGTCTCTTGCATACTCTTACCTGCGTGCCATTCACTTGTAAAAAGTAAGAGAACGACTTACGTTTCTTACGGTCAACTTTCATGGTTCTCGGAGAAGATTTACACTCGGAGTTTTGTAAAATATAATGTTTCTATCATATCTTGCAGTGAATAAAATGAAATCATTATGGAATTCCGGTCATCTTTAAAAATCTTATGATAAAACTTAAATTTGCACATACAGTCTGTATGTTTTGCTTCCTTCGCAGCCACCACTTTGTCGCAGTCTCTTTTGAATATTCTTTTTACATTGTTGAGGGTTATGCTTTCTCTTCCTGGACTTCTTAAGAGTTATAGCCAAACAGACGAGATGGGATGGAAGTGAGCAACTCCAAACAGCTGATCCAGTGTGTACTGTCTACCAACATTCTGCAGATAGAACCATATGGTTCTCAGCCTTGCAAACTTTTGCAGATAGAACCAAATTTATTGTCTGGAAATGGTAAATGATACGGATGTTGCCGTCATGGATAACGATAGTACATATCTCCCAGTACCATTTACAACTAAAAAATCAAAATCCTCAAAAAGTGTAGGCCTAGATAGAACCCTCTGGTTCTCACCTCACGAACTGTGAACAATCAGCTTTTTTTTATAAAATGATGGACCCAAATTTTTAAACGCATTTCCACAGAAATTGAGATCACGTGACCTCCTATCATTCAAGGGCCGGTCTCAAAATACTTAAATACCAGGACCACAGACGGTCCCGGCACAGTTAAAGAACGTCTTTAAAGGCTGGAGCCCTCGTCAATCGATCCCAGGTTTGAGGCGATAAAAAGCTTAAAAACAAGTGCAATAAAGAAGAAAGTGATTTGAATAGTAGTAGAAATTACCGACACAGTTAAAGAACGTCTTTAAAGGCGAGAGCCCTTGTCGGTCGACGCCAGGTTTGATGAGATAAATGACTTGAATGAAAATCCACAGTCTGCTTCCAGTCTCCGACCGGGTCAGGAATGGAATGAATGAAGCCCCCCATCTAGCGACGAGGATATGAACTGTGCCGGCTGCCGACGCCTGACGCACTCCTCTGGGGCAATGATTAAAGGAATGACAGATGAAATGAAATGATAGTGGAGAGTGTTGCTGGAATTAAATTTTGACAGGGAAAACCGGAGTACCCGGAGAAAAACCTGTCTGCCTCCGTTTTGTCCAGCACAGATCTCACATGGAGTGACCGGGATTTGAACCACGGACCCAGCGGTGAGAGGCTGGCATGCTGCCGCCTAAGCCACGGAGGCTTCGATAAATGACATCTAAAACAATTCCAAACAATAAAATTGCTTCAAATAGACGTAGGCGCATAATTCTGTGATCCCGATGAATTATCCTGAATCGAGTAGGAGTACAAAAAGTATTACAGAAATCGCTAGACTTCGATTACCGAAGAGAGATAACGCACGTCACTGGTAGCTAGTCCACTCTCGTATCAATTGCACATGTGTGAGGCTCGCCGACTGAAATCTGTACGACTGCGAAACCGAGGTTCATCGGCCAAAAACCGTGGCGTGAACTGTAAGTTCCCTTTGAGCTGCTGTAATTTTATAGACTCCAAGATGTAAGTTGTTTTTCTACCCTGGATCGATTTTTAACGCATTGGAAAATTGTACTTCCTAATGAGCTGGGATTGAAACTGCAATCATGATATTTGGAAGTCAGCTGTTAATTCAGTGTGCCAGGTAAAGAGTCATACATCCATTGTGCTTGTTTGTCCCAGCCTTGGATCAGCTGAGAGAATAATATGCGTGTTAACCTCCAGGTCAAGCGACATGTAATGGTTATTATGTAGGCCTATCGTCTGGAAGCTTATCCTCTGTCAATAGCAGACGGCGTCACTCACTGAATGCAAGTAGGCCACGGGATTATGCATGTGTCGGCACCTCATGTTTATACTAGTGACCACTGCACTAAATCCATGATTCTTACCAAAAAAATCTTCACTCAGTATGCGAGTCACAGCCATATGAACTTGTCTGGACCGCTAATTCAAGTATGTATGTCACATGAATGTCAATACGAGGTACAAAACCAACGTGACTCTGAAACTCTTCTCAAATGGTGGAATTTTCTAAACCACTCAATGAAATTTTGCCGAGGGTCACATAGATTAATTTTACGGTTATTTAAGGTACTCGGGGACCAGAAGTGAAAAAAAGAATGCAGAATTTACGTCAAACATCTAACCGAAGTCGCAATAGCAAAGTATTCTGTATTTGGAGAAGCGGCATATTTGAAAACAAGGAGGGATCTAACTTGTGTGAGTAACATTTAGAATAGTTCTCTTGGAATTATTCCAACATGATTTATTTCGTATTTCATGGTGGGCAGCAGAAATGTCTCGGTGGGCGGATTTGGCCCGCGGGCCGCCTATTGTGAAGGCCTGTCGTGAACACTGTTGTCTTCCCGCGGGTCTCAACTAACTCACTCAATCCTGTACCTAACCCACGGCGTGGCCATATGCTCACCACGACTGTGATGGGGGGCTGCACCAAGTCCGGAGATTGGTTGTTTGAATCCCGGTTCTGACTCGTGGCCATCCTGAGTGTGACATTCTCCCGAGATTTTCTACACACTCACCAGGCAAATACCGGGATATTTATTTATTTATTCACTTTCCTTGTTTGGAACCCCTTTCTGTCCGGCACCTACGTCACATGCCGCGTTAGCTACAACTAGCTAGACTACGGCTTTCACCGAAGATGAAATTAGGCTAATATCTGGCAAAATAAATAAAGGTTGTTGTTAATGAGTTTTATGAGTCTGGGGCATTTTAATCATCAGCCCCGTGTACGTGGGTGTGTGTTCTATTTGTCTGATAACCTGTGCTTCTGTGGTGACGGTGACTTAATATGTGTGTAACTGCAGTTATTATGGTCGGCGATAGGGCAGAAATAAGGTACTATCCCGGCATTTGCCTGGAGATAGTGTGAAAAACTCGCGGATTAACCACACTCAACATAGCCCCTGTCAACACCGGGATTCGAACTTCCGATCTCCGGACTTACTGCAGCCCCCCCCCCAATCGAGCAATTTAACGTGCATGGATGCTCTGTGGGGTCTAAATAAAGGTAGGAAGCTTTGGTTTTAAATTAAATCTCGCGACCACAACCCACGGGATCTCCCTTTTACGTAACAACCGAACCACTGGATGTGATATTTCAGCTTGTACATCCCACATGTATTTACCGATAATCAAACCTGGTCCACCTTGGTGAGAGGCAAGCAGCTTAACGGCTGCAACATCACGCCTCTCGTTTGGAAAGTTCCGGAATGGACAATTGAGAGAAGAAAGAAGAGACGAAATTCGATCAAGTTATTTATGCAGCACGGATCTTCAGATGACCACCTTGCTATGGTGGAAATCTCACTCAAAACAATTTCTCCGGCTTTCTGGGTATGCCAACACTCTTATGCATCCCAACCTACCCGAGCTGCATGTGAAATGCATTCCAGTAATGTTAAGGAAGTAGTTCCATGAATAAATAAATAGCATATTTTCATATATCCTACTTATATTAATTGCCTCTATCAACATACAAAATTTCAGTTTGTTGTAATAGATTAGTAGAAATTGAGAACCGTCTAAATATTTCGGATGGTCGCCTTATTGGATTTATATATATAGGCTATAGGCCATAGAGGTATGTATTATTAGATTACAATTATTGCGTAGATTCATTATTCAAACAGTTAATTCGATCGCATGATTAGGACATAAAATAAAAAGTTAATTTTAAATTTCTCACAGCCGCAATTTTGAGGTTATGTAAACAATTGAATTAAATTAGATGCCAGTGCATTACAATGCGTATATACATTTGCTGTACCATGTTCCAATACGCTCGGATTGTTAAATCGCGGCAAAAGTCTATTTAAATGTTTCAACTTCGCTTGGCCGCCATGTTCGTTTTGTACTTGTCAGGTTTTTTAAAGTCACATAGATGTACTGTGCCCGTTTCGACTAAAGTCTAACGAACACATTTGCCAATTCCCAAAATCAGTCTAGCACAAGAACTAAAATCTCAGGTTCCATCCGGGCAAAACTAAATTAATTGCTGGCATGACTGATTATGGCAATTAACAAGCAAGGGAGACGAGAAAGGAGAAATGAAATATCACAATTCCTTAAAATTATCTCATTTTATTAACAATTAAAATACTAAGATATTATGCAAAAGCACTAAAAAAAACTTCACCAGAAAAATACCAACACATACAAAAACACTCCCTACTCTAAATTGTGGATAACCAGAAATTAATAGTCCATCTGGGTATCGGTCCCTACTCTAAATTGTTGTATTTACACGATAGGCGGCTCATTGTTTATATGCCCCTACCTGTACACTGTGCACTTCCACATTGTGTTTTCACAAAAACAAAATCACTCATGGTTTTGAAAATCAATGTTCGTTCATGGCTCAGGTTGAAAACTAATTGTTTATAAACAGGGTAAAAGGTATCACCTCATGTGATATCGCAATGTATTTGTGTTAGAATAATTCAGAGTTCTTCCGTGTAGGAACATTGGTTTGTAAGAAAATATCAATATTCGACAACATGACGTCAGAATATTAACATTCTTTATATGACCTCAATATCCTAATTGATTTTTTTTTTCAAAATATTTGTTTCTATGGACTGTCGTCTTAATCCATGCTCACATATTCATAATTCAATTTAACATTGTAAAAAAAATTGAATTTTCATAATATTTTCTTTGAATACCGACAGTAGTGGCTACGCTGGCTAAAGCGCAGAACTAGGTCATGGGGCCAAGCTCTCTGCTGACTCGGTAGACGCGTGGGTTCGAGCCCCACCGTCGGCCGTCCTTGAAATGGTTTTCCGTGGTTTCCCATTTTCAACACCAGGCAAATGCTGGGACGGTACCTTCTGACACGCCACGGCCGCTTCCTTCCACATCCTTGCCCAGTTTCCTTCACCATCATTCATTTCATCTCTCATTAACTCCTATCATGAGGTTGGCATCAGGAAGGGCATCCGGCCGTAAAAACCATCGCCACCAAGACTTCCATCGCATCTCATCCCCGACCCCGTTGGAAACGGGAATAATAAGGGGTAGACATACATACATCATTTTTTCTTTGAATAACCATATTGCATGACTCAGTGTGTTAATTGTTGTTGACATCATGCCATTTACTCATTCCTTTAAATTTTTAAATGATATATACCATAAATTCACACAACTATTAAACTTTCAAAATTATCAGTATTATTATTATTCTTAATAATAATATTCAAAAGAACATCGGCAATTATCTTTCTTTTATAAACAATATCTAATATCAGGAATATCAACAGTTATTATTTTATCACTACATAAGCATCACTCCTATTCAACTTGCAATTCGAAATTTATTTTATACACTCACATATCTGTATTTATTTTATTTCATTTGAGGATCCGGCTAGGATTTAGCAAAACTAAATAATCAGTGGGCTCCATGATTGAAAATTAGAATGATTGACCCAGGTATTTAGGCGATAATGTGTCTGACGAAAAAAAAAATGGAGTTGGACAGAAATATGGGGCGGTTACACGACACAACCCTTCTTTTTCACAATTAAGCAGCAAATGCTCTCACATCACTTTAACAACATGGAAATACATATTCCAATGGATGGCTTCTAGCCTCTCCACATTCTTTCTTTAAATGCCGACCTTCAAGTCGCATAGTTATTAATATATTTTTTATATATATATATATTTATATTTAAATCAACATATGATTTATTCTTTTATTCTGTGCACTATTCCTGCCTTTAAACAACACGCATTCGTCTCAACTCTTCCAAGATCTGATTTAAACAAAATTTTCCATAAGGAAATATTTTTAATATTTTTACCTTCTGGTCATTTTCTTTGTACCTTCATTTAACAATTCTACGCCCTATTTTATACATGTTCATCCTTAATTCACCTACCGTTCCTCTACTCTTTCTGAATATTGTGGTGCATTTCACAAATATGCCATTAACTTCTCCATTTATTTACTGACTGATATGCTATTTATTCCCTACAAATATTTTCAAATAATCACTGTTATTATTATTATTATTATTATTATTACCGTTAACTATACACTCAACTCCTCAACTTCCCAATGGTTATAATATTTATTCGAATTTATTATTATTACTATGCTCTACATTCTGAAATCTTCAACTGTTTATAATGTTAAATAAACTTAATTGTTATTATTATTACTGCATTAAACAAAAAGTATTTTATCACTTCCCCGAATTTGAATATTTATAATTAATTATAATCATTTTATAATTTGTTTATGATTATTATAAAAATATTTTTTTATTATTATTATTTTCAAATGGATTTACTCATGATCGTTATGAAATTTGTCTTTAATACTGTTTAAATCTTTAAGTTGAATAATTTGAAGATCCAAGCTACCTTCTACTACGAAAATATTTAAATCAACGAAAACCCTCTTTATGTATGTTACTTGGACTGAAATAAATTTTCTCATGACTGTACAATCGCTGTCAACTACCACTGGTATCTCTGACTATAGTCTCGATAGACTTAGCTGTCAGAATGAAGCAAAAACAAATTAAATTAAAGTGTTGGTAATTTCTAAGCGAAATAGAAATTTAACTTCTCATCTACTCTATTCTAGAAAAAGTACACAAGAATGTAGCTTACATATTCTTGAAGTTCACATCGTTGCAGATCCTTGGTTGATGTCGAAATCTAATGGAACATTCCTCCCTTCATTAGCATGGCACCAGTCCTTGGCCATCCACCTCGCATTCGGCTAACCTTCGGGTCCCTCCATTTGGATCCTATCCACGTGGTATCTAGTGACCCATATTCGCGTTCAAGAATACGCGCTTTTCCACTCCGCGATAATTTACACAACTGTTCGACATGACTATTGACGTCATCGTTGACTGTCCTATTATTTTAAACACTTGTTTAAGCAGCTCAATTTTTATAACAACTTGAAAAATATACCGTCTAGTCTGATTCTGATGCCATTCAAAGATGAAAAAGTTACCCAACATCTGCGAACATACTCTTACAGTCAGTGGAGTATATGGAAACATAGATGGAATATTTTCCAACACTGTTTGTTTGAAACAAATGACCCCAAAGTCATAAACTAAGTTCCATCTCCTGACCGGTATGACGCGATAATTCTGAGTACTTTCCACTCGAGACAACTGGCTCAGCTATAAAGACTAAGTCCCACTCGATCGGTGATAATGACGGTCTATAACAGCGTAGCACGTGGTATGGTGACGTTACGACGGTATCTCTTCGAAGACTGATGTAATAATGACATACTCATGCTCCAGACACACGGCTATATATACAGGTTCAGAGCTGAAACGCCGTGCGTTCGTTGTTCCGGGCGGCGAGCACGCCCCGCTCTTCAAAACTCCAGCACACACCCTACTTCCTGTTAAAACATGTGCTTTACAAAAATACCTATAACTTCCAAACGACTGGTCCGATTGTTCTCAAATTTCTTCTGGCATTTCTGGAATTCCATAGCCAATATTATCCACAAGGTTCTAGACCTCAAGTTGTTGATTAATATTTCTCATCAATAAGTTTTGGCAACTTGTCCGCTGGCGCCACAGGTACCTCTCCTAGCGTATCCTCTGAGTCGCTCGGCGAACTATCTGACTTCGCGCTCGGTTCAAACTTCAAGCTAGCGTTCTGCTCATCCAAAATGAAAGAAAATCCACAGCCTGCTTCCAGTCTCCGACCGGGTCAGGAATGGAATGAATGAAGCCCCCATCTAGCGGCGAGGATATGAACTGTGCCGGCTGCCGAGGCCTGACGCACTCCTCTGGGGCAATGATTAAATGAATGACAGATGAAATGAAATGATAGTGGAGAGTGTTGCTGGAATGAAATTTGACAGGGAAAACCGGAGTACCCGGAGAAAAACCTGTCTGCCTCCGTTTTGTCCAGCACAGATCTCACATGGAGTGACCGGGATTTGAACCACGGACCCAGCGGTGAGAGGCCGGCGTGCTGCCGCCTAAGCCACGGAGGCTTCTGCTCATCCGAAATACAAAATATAATTACGGTGGCTTCCGTAATTGGGCACAGTGCGTCTAGTAATGCTTCTTATCACCGTACAAAATTTCAGGGTGATATCAGTAATAGGTTCGGAGGAATCGAATGCCTGTGAAATATATTGCACCGCCGCCATGTCTCATTGGTGAGATGTAATATAATTTGAAGGGCACGGTCGGGGTTGGAAAAACTAGTACTATAACTTTACCGAGTTTCATTGAAATCGCTCCAGCTGTTTACATTTTATTAGGAGACACACACACACATATACGCACACACACACGGAAAAAGGTGATCTCATAAGCCTTTTTTTTTTTTCATAAATGAAAATAGGGTAATAATTGCTGACGGACGGAATAATATTCGATCTAAAATTACCAAAATCACAATTTTGCTATTTCACCTATTATTTCGAATATGCCCCACAACGGGCCTTACCGGTACAGTGCAGTAGTCGTCCTACCTTTGCCAAGGAGAGAGTAAGGGTTTGCTCGGGATAGGCCAGTTGGAAAGAGCATTGGTCCGGAATTCTGAAGATCACAGGTTCGAGTCACGCCAGACACTATAACAGTTGATATCATCTTGACGGGTTGTACCTCATATACACAACACGATCTCTTTGCTAGTCAGCGGTCGTGAAAAATACAATACTTCGTATATGCCCCACAGCGATCCTTGCCATTATAGTGCCGCATTAGTCGTCCCAGTAAACGCAGAGTAATTGAAGCCAATCAAAATGTCCACTTTGTGTATAGTTTACTTTCTGTGCGTATTACAATGGATAACTGCGGTATTTACTTGGTTATTTAGCTACAAAGAATGTTTCAGTTGTTTTTATTGTTTCATTTGATGGTCTTAGGCATCGTGGTCACTTAGCGCCGTGTACTTGGGTGTGTGTAGTATTTGTCTGATAACCTGTTTTAATGTTGTGTCTCTAGTAGTGCGTGTATTTGTGATTCAGGTATGGTAAGGGTTGGGAAGAAGACGGTGTTGGCCTTCAGTTAGGAATCATCCCGGCATTTACCTGGAGTTGAAGTGGGAAACTACGGAAAGCCACTTCAAGGATGGCTGAGGTGAGAATCGAACGCACCTCTTCTCACAATCAGTTTTATCTCACGAGGCTGAGTGTACCCTATTCCAACCAATGGATCAGAATTAAATTTCTTGGCAGGGCGACAGCCAAGAATGCTAGCCACTACACCAGATACAAAGGGTAGGCTACTTGGCAACTTTTACTATACTCAGTTAATATTTGAGAGAAATTATTAAATAAATCGAATTAAACCTTCAAGATTAGGTAAATGAATCCATTGCTCTGGTGCCTGATGGTGCAGTGGTCAAGCTGCTTGCCTCTCTTAAGGTAGGTTCGATTCCCGGTCAATGCATGTGCGAATTTCGAAGTGAAATATCACGTCCTGTGGTTCAGATTCCACGTAAAAATGGAGGTCCCTTGACTCATGACCGCGAGATTAACGGTCACGTAAAACTACCAGCTTCCATCCAGCTTCTACTGCTCAGTGATTAAGAAGAACTGAACGATATACAGAAAGAGAAATCT
Source organism: Meconema thalassinum (assembly GCA_946902985.2). Lineage (NCBI taxonomy): Eukaryota > Metazoa > Arthropoda > Insecta > Orthoptera > Tettigoniidae > Meconema > Meconema thalassinum. Next base: position 939,261,796 of record OX336389.2, on the reverse strand, counting down.
GCAATCTAACAAATGTCCAATTATCTCAAAAAAATGATTTTTGAATTGCTCTACTTTGACTTTCGCCCGTCCATATGGATACGGAGTTAGGTCATGTCAACACTGACCAGTACAGTTGATCTGGTGAGTTCTTCTGCAGCAGTGGTTTGAGGAGGGTGACCCAGTCAGCCCTCTGCTCTGCTGCTCCCTGAGTCTAACAGACCTGCTGTCGGACATTGTCTGCTTGCGATAATGGGGACACTCATAAATTTGTGGGAGGGGAAACAGAAAGTGGATCTATGAAGGGAGAGGTTTACTGGTTACAGACCTTAAGGTAGGGCGCGCGCAGTCGTATGCATCGTTGACGGGACAGTTCATAAAACTTGTCAAGTCGCAGTCCATTATAAATGTGACCACTATCGTCCTGTTCAGTGGGTGTCCATTCCTAACCACCCCTTGCACTGTCACTGTATACCAGGTGAATCAGCTGCCCCTAATAATATTGTTTTATGCAGCCCAAAAACGCGTGTTGTCAGGAAGGTCGATTTTCTGCTTGCATCCCGTATGGTATTAATGCACTGCAAGCATATCCCGCAAACGATACTGAACACTGTTGTTTTTCCTTCGATGTGACAACTGACTAATACGAGGGAAAAATATAAATATAAGACATGTGAGTTACGAGATTTAAATGTTGTATATAAATGAAACTGTGGTTTTATGAGGAGAATGTGGTTATTAAGCAAGAATTATGATGAAGTTCAGTAAAGAGATATACTGTAATTGTGATAAATGTGGCATGGTTATTGGAAGCAAATAATAGGTTGAAGTCACTGTTAATTTAATGGAGGTATATTAAGCTAAAACTAAGCCACAGAGGTTTTAATGGAAATCTTATGAGTAGGGGGCGGATTTCTATGACCTAAAAATGTATGAAATATGTATGCATTTATGACCTAAAAACACAAAAATATGTCATATAAAATTCAAAATATGACTTAATGAATAGCATCTACGTTACATAGAAACACTTTTATTACGATTGGTATAGGCTGCAATTAATTAAGAGTTAAAATAGTTTTAATTCTTTGAAATCTTTAATCCAAAATCAACTAAAATAATGAATATTTCATGAACTCGTTAAGGTTACACTGCATACTCCTAGGCAAGGACGGACTCTGTGGAAGACATAAAAACTACAGTTACTTTCACTGTTCAATATTCAATCAGTTTTAATTTATACACAAAACATATTGTTACGTGCCACCCCTCTAGTGGCACTTTTGTTAACTGGATTACGGTGGGTAGAAAGCACAACACCAATTACTGCTTTAAAGAGAAGTTAGCTTTATTGCTTGCAGGAAGATACACTACTCATCAGCAAATACAAGCAATTGGAACCTTACTCCAGTTTCCTCAAGTCTCTTGCTTATGGAGAGCCCTTGCCCTCTTTCACTTGTCAACAGTTAATCTTCTCGCTAATGAGTCTGGTGGCCTTGACAGAACTACATGCAACTCTCCTCTATGTACACAAATTACAGTTACTTACGAAAACACAGGCAGTCCCCTGTATGCTTCTCACTTCCTCGCTGTCAAGAGAAACGGCTTCACTGGGGGTTTCGCAAGTCACCATACTTCTGTCGCTCACGATAAACACTCGCATTAGCTCGTAAAACACAACAACAAATGCTTGACAGGTCGCTCTTATATAGCAGGCCGGTGACTCAATAAATGCTTCTAGACCCATCCAGGGTCCACGGATTCTTGAGGATTCCAACACTGGCTGGGTCACGAATATTCTGGACCATCCCTTTTGTCCTAGTACACATGTTGCATAAGGCGTACGCAATACACGAGTCAGGGCACAGCCCAGCCCTGGGGCAGATGTGACTCATGCGGCGAGCGATGACACAAACTCACAGCCGTAACACCACCCCCTTCCTAAAAGGCTGATCGTCCCGATCAATCATTGGTCCGTCTGTGTCCCTCCGTAAGCTGCCAGGCGATCTCGATGCACGATCTTCATCTTCGCCCTCGGGCTCCGCTGGATCCTGTAGACGACATCGTTGATCCGTTTCACAACTCGGTACGAGCCCTCCCAGGACTTCTGCAGTTTGGGTGACAGGCCTTTCTTCCGTAATGGGTTGAAGAGCCATACCAGGTCGTCCTCGTGGAATCCGCCGGCATCCGTCTGCTGGTCGTATCGGGTCTTCATTCGGTCGGTCTCGATCCGCAGTTTCCTCCTCGCGAACGCGTGCACGTCCTCCAGTTGGTCGACCAGTTCTTGACAATACTGGCTTACCGGGACCGGATGATTCCCAGGTCGGCTGAAGGGAAGATCGACAGGTAGACGGAGCTCCCTCCCAAACATGGCCCGGGCTGGTGTGCACCCGGTGGCTTCATGCACGGCGGCGCGGTAGGCCAGGAGAAATAGTGGAAGATGTTTGTCCCAATCCCTCTGGTGCTCGCTGACGACTATTCGGAGATGGTTCTCGATGGTGCGATTGAATCGCTCTACCATCCCGTCGGACTGAGGGTGTAGCGGCGTTGTCCTTGTCTTCCGGATTCCCAGCAGCTGGCATAGGTTCTGGAACACCTGCGACTCGAAGTTCCTCCCTTGGTCGGAGTGCAGCTCCAGGGGTACTCCGTACCGGCTGACGAATTCCTTCACCAGGATCTCTGCAATCGTCGCGGCTTCCTGGTTAGGGAGCGCATACGCCTCCGGCCATTTGGTGAAGTAGTCGCTGACGACCAATATGTAGCGGTTCCCTGCCTCGCACAACGGGAATGGCCCAGCAACATCGATGGCCACTCTCTCCATGGGGCCGCCCACGTTGTAGGTTTTCAGTGGACCCCGCCGTCTTTGTCCTGGGCCCTTGCTGGCTGCGCAATGTGGCACCTCGCGCAGTGGTTCTCCACGTCGGTTCGGCATCCGATCCAGTAGAACCGCTCTCTCAGCTTCTCCAGGGTTTTCTTTATCCCTAGGTGTCCACCAGATGATCCTCCATGGACTTCCTTCAGGACTTCCTCCGTCATAGCCTTTGGAACGACGACTTGTTCCCGAGATGTCTTCCCGTCGGTGCTCTCCCAGGCGCGGCAGATGAGGCCATCCCTTACAATCAGCGAGTCCCACTGCGCCCAGTAGGACTTAAACTTTGGGCTGCAGTCACTCACAATGTTCCACCCGGGTCTGGGGACACAGACCCTCTTCCATTCGGCTATCAGTCCCAGGTCATCATCTTCTGCTTGTGCCCGCGTGAAAGATTCGCGGCTCCAGTTCCCTTGAAGTTCCACAGTAGTCCGTCGGCACTGTATCCCGGTGTTCTCCTCCCTTTGGGCACAGAAGGTGCAGTCTTCGGGGCACGGTCTTCGTAACAGGGCGTCGGCGTTAGAATGCAGTTGACCTTTCCTGTGCTGAATCTCAAAGTTGTACTGTTGAAGCCTCTCTAACCACCGCGCGAGTTGACCCTCGGGCTGCTTGAAGTTCAGGAGCCACCGCAGGGATGCATGGTCGGTCCTGATGAGAAATTCTTGCCCGTACAGGTACTTGTGGAAGTGGTCAATGGTCTTCACGATGGCGAGCAGCTCCTTCCTGGTGACGCAGTAGTTCCTTTCTGGCTTTGACAGGGCCTTGCTGAAGTAGGCCACTACTCTCTCCTCGCCGTCCACTACTTGCGTCAGGATTCCCCCTATACCAAAGTCGCTGGCATCGGTATCGACGATGAACCTTGTTCCAGGTCTGGGGTAGGCCAGAATAGGCGCGGTGCACAGAGCCTGCTTGAGTTGTTCGAAGGCACTGTGGCATTCTGCTGTCCACGTGAAGAGTTTGTCCTTCTCAGTCAGTCGATGTAAAGGTTTGGCGATGTCGGCGAATCCTCTCACGAAGCGACGGTAATAAGTGCAGAGTCCCAGGAAGCTTCGTAGTTGGGACTTGTCCTTCGGAACTGGCCACTCCCTCTCAGCTGCGGTCTTCTCTGGGTCGGTGCGCACCCCATCCTCGGAGACGATATGCCCAAAGTACTGGACCTGCTTCCGGAAGAGCTGAAACTTCTTGGGGCTCAAGTTCAGCTGGGCAGCCCGTAGCTTCATCAAGATCTCCTTCAGGTTGCTGTAGTGCTCCTCGAAGCTTCTTCCTAGAACGATGACGTCGTCTAGGTAGACCAGGCAGGTCTTCCAGTGTAGTCCCCTCAGAATGGACTCCATTAGCCTTTCGAAGGTCGCAGGGGCGTTGCACAGACCGAATGGCATGACGATGAACTGCCAGAGCCCGCTGCCCACAGAGAACGCCGTTTTCTCGCGGTCCTTAGGGTGGACCTCCACCTGCCAGTAGCCACTCTTCAAATCAAAGGTGGAGAACCATCTTGATCCTGATATGGTGTCCAGCGTGTCGTCGATCCGGGGTAGAGGGAAGCTGTCCTTCTTCGTGACGTCGTTCACCCGCCTGTAGTCCACGCAGAACCTGGTGGAACCATCCTTTTTCTTCACAAGCACGACCGGAGAACTCCAAGGACTATGTGATGGCTCGATCACCCCTTGATCCTTCATCTCTTCTACCATCCGGTCTACTTCGGCTTGCTTGGTGAGCGGGACACGTCGGAATGGGGCCCTAATTGGTGCGCTGTCCTCAACGTCGATTCTGTGCTGGACCAAGCTTGTCCTGCCGAAGTCTTTGCTCCCCACGGAGTAGACATCCTGGAATTCGTGTAGCAGGTCCCGAAGTTGGCGTGATTGTTCCTCGTCTAAATGGTCCTGGGATCCTTGGTACAGCTTCTGTAGTTCTTCTGGCAGGGCTCGTCTTCTTCGGTTGTCCGTCTGCAGGTGCCCGTCCGTCGTGTCTGTGATGCGGGCAATCCAGGTAACGGGCTCGCAGACTCCTAGGTTGGTGTCCCGGTGAACCTAATATCGTAGTCGTTCAGGTTGGACAGGCGGACGTACGGCCGAGACGTCGTGTTGATGAGAGTCTTGGCAACTAGCAATCCTTTTGTCTGGATGTCCTCATATTTTGGCTCGATGACAGCCGCCACTCCCTCAGCTGTTCCGTCGACTATTACGGCAGCGCTGACTTCCGTCCTGGCGGGAACGATGACGTCCTCTCTCAGCCTTACTCGTCGTGCGGCGACGGCCTCGTGTGCTGGTTGCAAAGCAAGTTCCTCACTTCCGAAGTGCAGAGTGTTGGTACTCAGATCCAAGATGATGTTGTTCTGGTCCAGGCAGTCCAGTCCGATGATCACTTCATTTGATACGTCAGCCACAAGCACTGGATGCTTTATCACCCGTCGACCAATGACGAACTCCAGTGATGCTTCGCCATGTACCGGTGCGGTCTCTCCGGTCGCGGTTATTAGCTGGAGGTTCCTTTGTGTGGGTTGCACTCTCCACTTCGGGATCACGGTGGGGCTGACGATGGTCCTCGATGCTCCCGTGTCGATTAGCATGGGCCAGCTCACTCCGTTGACGACTCCGTCGACCATCAGGCTGCTATTGTCCCTCCGTAACTTCGTCACACGCACTTGGACTGCCGGGGCTTGACGACTGTCACAAGCCAACCTTTGCCCCCCAAGGCTGGCTAATATTCGTTTTCCTGGGCCGCGCGGTTTCCCTACGACTAACTGTCCCGACGGAAACCCATGGCGACGGCGATCACCGCAGTCCTTGCTCAGGTGGCCTCTCTTACGGCAGGTCCAGCAGGTCGGTAGTCCTCTTCCGGGCCGCCTCTCCGGAAGTCCTTCGGCTACGTTTTTGTTGGTGGTACTGCGACTCTTGAAGAACCGGCCTAACGCCTCCATCAACTCGTCGGCCAGGGGCTTGGTCTCGTTGGTTTTTGCTGGTTCGTCGACGTCCACTTGACGCACCCGCGCGTGCATTCTAGATGCCTGTTTTGCCGTCTCGAATGCAAGTGCGTGGCTAGGCGCATCTGCCAGGGTCTTATTGCGCGCGAGTCGCAGCGCCTGTTGAGTGTCCGAGTCCCGTAGCCCGTCGGTGAAAGTCTGCGTCGCAATCTGTTCCAGAAAGACGGCCGGCGCTGTTGGGTAGGCGAGCCTTACGAGGCGTGCGATGTCTATCTCGAACTCCTGCAGGGTTTCCGCATTCTTTTGTACCCGGGTCCGGAGCTGCATCTGTAGGCCTGCTGAAGATGGCTATCCCCATATCGGGACTCCATATGGGCGATCAGTGAAGCGTAGTCCTGGGATCCAGTCGGGATGGCCTGAAGGACGTTAAGGGCGTCCCCTCTCAGCGCTACAATGAGAGCTGTAGCCTTTTCCGTGCTGTTCCAGTTGTTTATGGAACAGGCTGCCTCGAACTGACGTAAATAGGTGCTCCACGGGACCTTTCCGTCGAAGGTTGGGGGCGTCACTCTGCTCTGTCCCGTTCCTGATGTCCCCGGTGTACCTGTGGGCGGGCGTCGGCGCAGTTCGGCAACTTCCTCTTGAAGAGCGTTGAATTTCTCTTCCACCCCCGTGAGTGGGCGTTGGCGCAGTTCGGCAACTTCCTCTTGTAGGGCTTTGACTCTCTCATCCACCCCGGTCGGCGGGCGTCGGCGCTGCTCGGCGACTTCCTCTTGTAGGGCTTTGAATCTATCTTCCATCCCTGTCGGCGGGTGTCGGCGCAGCTCAGCAAATTCCTTTTGTAGAGCGTTGAATCTCTCTTCCACCCCCGTCAGCGGGCGTCGGCGTAGCTCGGCAACTTCTTCTTTTAAGGCGTCGAACTTCTTTTCCACTGCCGTGACTTCCTCACGCAGACCCAGTTCTAATTTCGTCAGGTCCTGTGCTAACTTATTCTGCCCGTCTTCCATCTTCTTCTGGCCGTCCTCTATCTTCTTGGTTAAATTCTTCTGGCCATCTTCAAATTTAGCAGTTAGGTCCTCGGCTAACTTCTTCTGGCCGTCTTCTAGTTTGCCAGTTAGGTCCTCGGCCAACTTCTTCTGGCCGTCCTCCATCTTCTTCTGGCCGTCCTCCATCTTCTTCTGGCCGTCCTCCATCTTCTTCAGGTCCTCCGCTAACTTATTTTGACCGTCTTCAATCTTCTTCTGGTCGTCTTCTAATTTGGCAGTTAGGTCCTTGGTTAAATTCTTCTGGCCGTCTTCCATCTTGGTTACCATGCCACTTAGTTTTCCTAGCAATGATGCGAATTGCTCTTCCATTTTAGATGTTTGTCTTGTAAGGGGCATGCACTCACAGGAAAATTTAAAAAAATGACCTGCTCGGGTTTTGAAACCAGGACCGTCAGGTGTTGTGCTTGTGCTTGAGTTCGTAATCCGGCTTCTGACACCAGTTGTTACGTGCCACCCCCCCCCTTGTGGCACTTTTGTTAACTGGATTACGGTGGGTAGAAAGCACAACACCAATTACTGCTTTAAAGAGAAGTTAGCTTTATTGCTTGCAGGAAGATACACTACTCATCAGCAAATACAAGCAATTGGAACCTTACTCCAGTTTCCTCAAGTCTCTTGCTTATGGAGAGCCCTTGCCCTCTTTCACTTGTCAACAGTTAATCTTCTCGCTAATGAGTCTGGTGGCCTTGACAGAACTACATGCAACTCTCCTCTATGTACTGTGCCCATTTAGCAAGAAATATGCCAATCACAGTATACCAGCGTAGCTCAATTCGGGATTTCGGGGCAGCGGTAAGTTCCCCCACTCTGTGACTCACATATTTTGGATTAATTAGAGGATACACTTGCAAAAATAACAACAAAATCAACTCCTATTTAAACACATTTAATTAATAAATTAATGGCGCTACAAACATTTAAACAATTTAATTACTGACCCAAATATCAACTGCTTGTTCCAAATGAACAAGGGATCACAAATAAAATAAACAAATATTGTATTCAAAACCTGTGGTTTCCACATAAACCAACAATTCTTACTTAGTCTCACTTCCATAAAGCACTAACATTAAGTTTACATAACTCCGAGCTCTTTGGCTCCATGCATTTACATTATTATGGTGTCATTCTTGTACACCTCAAACACTAGCTTTTATATTTTCTTATTTCTCAAAACAAATATAATTATATTTAAAATCTATGTTAATTATCTAATTCAATATTTTGGGCATATCCACACATTCAGTTGTTATCATCTCTCTTTATTTCATAAATATATTAAGGTAATCAGAAAATCAATTGTGTACTCCAGAGCGTGAAGGTACTTGACACAGTCAAAAAAACTATAGTTACTCCCGAACTCAGTTGCCTTCAATCAACTCGTGGAATCCCACGTCCATACATTATTACAATAGGGATTGTTATTTATCTCTTATGTCTTAATAGACCATTATCATATAAGAAACTACGATCTGAACCGGCAAACGAAATATCCATCTTTAAGGACCTCGGTTCAACGCCCGGGTCGTTAACAACTTTAAACACTCCTGGTGTTTTCATTTCTCTTTCTAACAGCTTACGAGACGGTCTCTGTTCCCCCTCGCTTTTAAAAGAGCTAGTCTCTACTACATGGGGTGCGATTTATGACACGTAGGGTGGCGGAGACATCCTGTCTGACCCAACATTATTAGCTTATTTTCAAGGCTTTCAAAACAAACCTTCCCATTCTATCCAGTTCTGGGGAGACCGGGCTTTACTGTACCGTAACATTCAAACAACTATTCTTTGGTTCAAAGACCATTTCCGTATCCTTGGCATTTATTAATTATGAGAGGGTCCTCATTGATTGGGAAGATTAAATACACATACGACGACGGAGAATTACAGGGGCTTTTATCATAAGAAGATCCTGCATTCGAATCTCTTCAGGTGCCTCGGGAACCAATCCCACACAGAGGGCTTATACAAAATGCGATTTAGAGTCGGCCGTGGCCCAATGACATACGCTCAATAATACCATATATTAGCTCCCTTTTTAAATACATACACAATGCCTCGTGATACTAATGTCACAAATAGAGGACTTACACAATTATCAATTCACTGCAATCAACTACCCTCCATAAGTAATGTACCAAGTATTTAACCACTACGCGTTCCTAGCGTGACACTTTAATATTATATTGGCGCTCATTATGCGCTATGCATTATTTTAAGCCGAAAATGTCTTCCCAAGAACTGATAAAATCTCTTTAGTAACAATTCATATTATTTTAATTCACATATTAATCTTTCTGTGGTCGATAAATCGCTCCCTGTGTTAAATATTCCATTGAATCTCATTTTTTACACATACGTTAAGGCTTAACGTTTTTATGTTCATATCAATTTATTTGATTTTTATTTAACATTTCCATATTTAATTATTATTATTATCTTTATCCTTTATACCAGCTCAAAAGCTATTTCTTTCATATCTCAACTTTACTTTATTTCAATGTCTTTCATGATAATTAAATGATATTTCGCTTGCTCTTATGACATTTGTTAAATACATTAACCCTTTATTCACCTATTTCCTCTACGGGATTTATTCTTTACATAATTATTCATAATTTCTCTATTTATTTTATTATTGTTCAGACCGTGTTCTTGATTATTCAGCATTTATTTACTAAAACACATCCCTTTCACTCCAAAACTCCGGTGGGTTTTGTACACAATCAATTTCTGACACCAAAATAAAAATGAATTTAGTACTTACATATTTTCCAGATCATCCCCTGATCTTAACTCTGGTGCGGTGTTTCATTTTTGGGCCCACTTTGAACTTTTTACACCATATTAAAGGTATTCATCTTACGTAAAAACACAAATAAACATATATCTAACACACTTAATATTGACGACATTTTTATATACTGATATGTCCCTTTTGAACACATAATAAACACTAAAAATATTATTTAACACACAATCTTGATTATTTTACACTTCACAATGACTCGATCACTAGGCCGTGTTTCTGAGCCTCTCACACGTGATCTTCTTAAATTCCCGTTTCCAAGGGTGGAATTTATCCGATGTCGGCTTCCTATTCTGAAGAATGCGAAAGTCCCGAAACATCTACTGTTCCCTGGAGTTCAATTCTGCTATTCCTATCCTGGATAACCGGCTATTTATCTAGCTTGAACGGCTTGTCTGTAGATCTGTCTATCGATCCTAACGAAAGTCTATATGGATCGAGGTCTCCTCTAAGACCTATAGAATTAGTTTCTAGCAGCTAGCACTTCTTGATTCTAGTACTATTAGAATTGTTCGCCTGCTTTCTGGAGCTAATGTTTATAGTCTCCTATCCTCTTTGTTTGAACTGTTTTAACACTCCTACGTTCGAACCTTATTCTGTTCTTCCTTTTTAGGTTTCTTCAATTTAAATAACAGTTTGTCTGTCTGGTACGATACTTCCGTACGTTATAATTTATTCGTTCGTACAGTTAACGACCTATCGCCTTTAAGTCCGACGTTCGCAGCCTGCTATGACTATATCTTGCGAATTTTCACTTTAACTTGTATACAGTCGGGCCTAAATCCTATAATTAGGATTTTCCTAATATTTCACTACGGCGATACTTTAAAATTTCGTCTTGGCTGCTCCTTATGGAGGCAAGCAAGTCGTTACTACTGTGACGCCTGTGGCTATCAGATCTTGCTTCGGCGGTGTAAAACAGCGTTTCTCCCCTCAAGGAGTACTGGTAGCTGTTATCGATGTAACGCAGAGTTACGTCCCCTCATGGACTGTCGGAATAATTACTTCTACGTCGTGGAGCAGCACTTCCCCTCACGGAATGCTCGTAGGACTGCATGCGATGTGACACAGTGACGTGCCCTCTGGCTGTCTGAATACTGCATTCGGTGCGTATACTTGTTGCGCAGTATGACCTCCCCTGAGGTTCATACGTTTGAAGACTTTGATGCAGCACCTCCGGTCACGGAGTGCTCGTTGTAACTGCTTGTGTGGTGCGACACAGTGACGTGCCCTCTGGCTGTCTAAATACTGCATTCGTTGTGATGTGATACAGCACCTCCCCTCACGGAGTCTGTCGTGAACTGCATGATTGGCTTGGAAACGCCCGAAGCTTTATACTGTTTTACTACAAAAAAATAAGACTCAAGCCTTTCCTGTGGTCAACTTCTAAAATAATGGTGCCACAAATATAAAAATTATACCTTCCGAAAGCTCGTCTTCTCAATGTCAAATGATCTTATTGCACCTAAGAATCGATCGTGCAATTCGGAGATATTAATTAATTTCTCGTCCTCAATTGTGTGGGTGTTGCATTCTTTTTGCTCTCTCCCCTCCACAGAGGCTTAGGTAATTCCCCTATGACGTCGTCTTACGTCGGCAGTTTATTTCTGCACAATTATTACATGGTTTCTCTATACTGAAAAATCTCTCATTCAAAATGATTCACTGTGCTGTGCTTGTTTACTCATTATTATGCTCGTAAACGTGTTAATTTTAATTATTCCTCTTCTGGTGCATATGCGGCGTTGTCAAAATCCAGCAACGTCAGCTTGAATTCCGATTCAGGCTTCTCTTTCTATCACGGTGGAAATTTCCACTCAGTTATTAATACTCGTGACCAGCCCTCTCTGAAATGTCGAGTGGGGTGATCTCATCTAAGGAACATCTGTCCCTAGTCGCTTGCACAATGTTAAGCTATATTCCTGGCTTAAAATCTCTCTCCGTTCCTTTAAGAAACTATACGTTTCTTTCATTTCTTCCTTAAGGACATGGATTCGACCGTCATGGACCCTATGGCCCATGGGTTCATCTCTCCCCTCCTTAGGTAAATAAATTTTCGAAAATTTTGAGGAAATTTATTTTAATTTTATTTGTATTACTCTATTCGTCGAATCTATCATAACGTCATCCGTATTTACTGTTGTTTTATTTTCTTAAGGTTCCTTCCACTAATTATGTAGGTTGGGTATGCTCAATCTTTACCCTTTTCTTCTTTATTACATTAAAATTTTCCTTTTCAATAAAATCAATTACTTCTTTAAAGTTCCTTTCCTTTCTGGTCTGTGTTTAGGTTGGGTCTCCAAGAGTTCCCATTCATTCATTCATTCCCTAGTGGTCGACTCCACTCAGGCCATAAATCTCTTGTCACGTTCAATGTTTACAACTCTCTACCCTCGTCTGGCGCGCACCTCCAAACTCGAGTCACCAGTTGGTTTCCTTTCTTCTTGTCTCAAGTCAGACTTCAAATCGGTCTGTTCTTTATTCATTATATTTCTTCAACTTAATGACTTTATGTTACTTATCTTGCGGGTGCAATTAGCTTTACCCGTAACTTACTTCATTACAGTTATCAGACTTCAAGTCTGTTACACTTCAATTAAAAATTTTAAGAGCTCAGTCTGACTTCACCTGACTCTTTCTGGTTCTCTTCCCTATTCCTCATCTCTCTTTGAGATGGTATTTCAGCACATATTATATTTATTTCTCGTATTCTTTGATGGTTGCAGATATCTTTACCCGTTTGTTCCTATGGGATAATTCTCTTCCTTCACCTCATATTGAGATGGCACTTTCTAAGAGTATTTCTTTTTCCTACTCTTCCAATTCTTTAGATTTTCCAAATCTCCTTTCTTTCTCTTCTTTTTATCCTTCCCTTTCTTCTTACGATGCTTCCAGCTGAAATATGCCTGGGCATCCTCTTTCTCCATGGCATTGTTGGTTATTTCAACTCCTTTCCTTGTTTCCCTGAGGTATCCATTTCCTAGTACACCAATTATCAACGGCGGTTTTCCTCCTTTTGGCTCTTCTTCAGAAACGTCTCCTCTCATTTTTTCATTGCTCCCAACAATCTCATCCTTTTCCTTTAGGGTTTCTTGGCTCTTATTAGCACTTTCCTCTATTTCTCTAGTCTTTCTTTGGCAATCTAGACATTTAATCATTAATTCGAGGATCTGGGCTTTCAATTTTTCCTCTTCTTCCTTTAATGCCCTTTTATTTTCCTGGTCCTGTATTTCTTCAAAGTATTCCTTTTCCCTTTCTGTGAAATCGTGAACCTCTGTTTCCATCGATGCTTCATTGATATTTTCTATATTTGTTTCATTTAATTTCTCTATTTCTTCTGGAATTATCATTTCCGTTTCTTCAACTATTAATTCCTTTAGTATCTCCTGTTCCGAGATTACTTCTTGTTTTTCCAGCTCGACCTTTTCATAAAAATGAGTCTCTTCAGTTTGGAGCTCATTTTCATTTTGGCTATCCTCCTGTTCTGGAGTTACGATTTCTTCCTGAATTTCCATTGGTTTCTCTGGAAGGATCTCCAAGTTTTCTTCAATTTCCACGGGAGTCATGAGGATTTCTATTTCTTGCTCCTCTTCTTTAATATCAATTTCGGGCTCCTCTGGCACCGTTACTTCTTCTTCTTTAATTTCAGCCTGTTTTTCAGCTTGGGCAACTATTTCATTTGCCTGACGATTTTGCTCCAACGTGTATTCCTCATATCTTTTCTGAGCAGCCTCTAATATTTCTTGATATTCTGGAATTTTGACCTGTCTTACTTCAGCTAACTCTTGAACGCTGATTATCCCTCGTTCATCATACATACCCAAACCGAACCAGTACATCTTACTCTTTTCCTCTGCCATATCATCTTTCTGTTCCTCAACATACTTTTTTCGGTCGTGCTCTTTGCAAGGGATCTTCCACCATATCTCCCCCCATGCATCTCTCATTTTCCATAATTTATCCCCTATTTCACTTACTTCATCAACAAATGTAACTATCTGTTCCCACGGAGCTAATTTTATTTTTCCTTCCTTCTCCATACGTTTCGCAAATTCCCTCTTCGTTTCTCTTAAGGACCATTTAACATTAGGAATTTCTTTGCACAATTCCTCTAATTCCTGTTTAGATATCTTATACCAATTTTTACAGGCCCTTTCACGGAGCTCAGATATCTTCTTTATTTCCTCGGAGATACCTTCCCTTTGCTCCTTAATTTTCTCTTTCTCCTTTGAGTCTACATCTCTAAATTTCCAAAGTTCACTCCTCATCTGATAATGCTCGTCTCGTATTGCTACAATTATATCCAAGAATTCTTTTATTTCATCCCATTTCGCCATTTCTACCTTTTCCTGATCCTGAACGTCAGTACTATCGCTCTTTTCCCCTTCATTTTCGGAGCCTACCTGGACCGACATTACTACGTGAGACTTATTCTTATCAATATCCATTACATTTTCCCTTGGAATTGGTTTACAACTTTCCTTTTCCTTTCCGAGCTCTATAGGCTCAACATTTATTACCCTTTTGTCTGCAGACATGTTACCATCTCTTCGTGTAACTATGTCTCCAGGTGCACGCATGCTTTCTACAGAAACATTTATCATTTCTTTGGTTGGGTACTCTTTCTCACCTGTAGTTTTACCCTTCCCTGGGCTCTCGGCCCTTACATTCTCAGAGAGCCTCCGCCTCTCTTCACTTAACAACATCATATTAAAATACAGTGGGCCTCTAATGCCACCACACTAGTACATGTTCGAGAGATGATACTCTGAATCCGTGTGTCCCAATTTCTTTAAAATATTTTACTTTGGTACGGGTATTCACTTACAACGTACCCTTTTGATACTTTTATTCAATTTCATAAACCCTTTATGGAAGTATTTAAAATTCAAAATTTCGAAAAACCATTTTTTTCAAAAAATGAAAATTTTGATTTTTCGAGAAAAACTCGGGTTTTCCCTAGGAAAACTCAGCCCTGCGTACTGGGCGCCAAAATCCTAAGATTTGCTTGGGGGTTCATAATATATAATGTCAGGGCTGCTCGGTATGAGTTTCCAGGGACCCATGCGGTCAGTTAATATTTTACGTTGTAGCTTTTCCTATCATTACTTTAATTTTACATGATATGACCGACTTAAGTGTTCCTCTAGTTATTAATCCAGCACAGTATTTATATATCCCCCTGTGCCCATTTAGCAAGAAATATGCCAATCACAGTATACCAGCGTAGCTCAATTCGGGATTTCGGGGCAGCGGTAAGTTCCCCCACTCTGTGACTCACATATTTTGAATTAATTAGAGGATACACTTGCAAAAATAACAACAAAATCAACTCCTATTTAAACACATTTAATTAATAAATTAATGGCGCTACAAACATTTAAACAATTTAATTACTGACCCAAATATCAACTGCTTGTTCCAAATGAACAAGGGATCACAAATAAAATAAACAAATATTGTATTCAAAACCTGTGGTTTCCACATAAACCAACAATTCTTACTTAGTCTCACTTCCATAAAGCACTAACATTAAGTTTACATAACTCCGAGCTCTTTGGCTCCATGCATTTACATTATTATGGTGTCATTCTTGTACACCTCAAACACTAGCTTTTATATTTTCTTATTTCTCAAAACAAATATAATTATATTTAAAATCTATGTTAATTATCTAATTCAATATTTTGGGCATATCCACACATTCAGTTGTTATCATCTCTCTTTATTTCATAAATATATTAAGGTAATCAGAAAATCAATTGTGTACTCCAGAGCGTGAAGGTACTTGACACAGTCAAAAAAACTATAGTTACTCCCGAACTCAGTTGCCTTCAATCAACTCGTGGAATCCCACGTCCATACATTATTACAATAGGGATTGTTATTTATCTCTTATGTCTTAATAGACCATTATCATATAAGAAACTACGATCTGAACCGGCAAACGAAATATCCATCTTTAAGGACCTCGGTTCAACGCCCGGGTCGTTAACAACTTTAAACACTCCTGGTGTTTTCATTTCTCTTTCTAACAGCTTACGAGACGGCCTCTGTTCCCCCTCGCTTTTAAAAGAGCTAGTCTCTACTACATGGGGTGCGATTTATGACACGTAGGGTGGCGGAGACATCCTGTCTGACCCAACATTATTAGCTTATTTTCAAGGCTTTCAAAACAAACCTTCCCATTCTATCCAGTTCTGGGGAGACCGGGCTTTACTGTACCGTAACATTCAAACAACTATTCTTTGGTTCAAAGACCATTTCCGTATCCTTGGCATTTATTAATTATGAGAGGGTCCTCATTGATTGGGAAGATTAAATACACATACGACGACGGAGAATTACAGGGGCTTTTATCATAAGAAGATCCTGCATTCGAATCTCTTCAGGTGCCTCGGGAACCAATCCCACACAGAGGGCTTATACAAAATGCGATTTAGAGTCGGCCGTGGCCCAATGACATACGCTCAATAATACCATATATTAGCTCCCTTTTTAAATACATACACAATGCCTCGTGATACTAATGTCACAAATAGAGGACTTACACAATTATCAATTCACTGCAATCAACTACCCTCCTGTAGTAAAACGGTAAAACTGAATTGAACGAAATTTGGTACAGAGGTAGCACTAGCAAAGAGCACTCCAGTGTCATGTTTTATATCGCCGCCATCTTGACGAAAGCGTAATGGCGGCCATCCTAATGTTAAAAGCTTGAATCAAATTACGACCAACCTAATAATCTGATCTCTAACAAATTTTGCAACAACATACCTTTATGTATAGAGAATCTTTTGACCACACTAAAAGGTCATCAGGCCAATAATATGCGGATAGCGGCCATGTATGTGTGCAAATCGATTCCCCCTATCTTTTCAAACACGGTGAAACCGAATGGAACGAAGTTTGGTACAGAGGTAGCACTAGCAAAGGCCACCTCAGTGTCATATTTTATATCGCCGCCATCTTGACGGAAACGGAATGGCGGCCACCCAAATGTTAAAATCTTAAATCAAATTACGACCAACCTAATCATTTGATCTCTACCAAATTTTTCTACAACATACCTTTTTGTGGGAAGCATCTTTTGACTGAACTTCAAGGCCATCAGCCCAATAGTTTGCAGATATCGGCCATGTATGTGTGCAAATCGATTCCCCACGTCAATTCAAACACGGTGAAACCGAATTGAATGACTTTTTTTTTACAGAGGTAGCACTAGCAAAGGGCACATCATATTCATGTATAATATCCGCATAGCACGTTGTATTTCAAGAAGCTACTACAACCAACATTCAATTATACTCCTTGAAAAGGACAAAGAGTTATAACAATACCCATGCATTTAGGAGAAAGTAGGCAATACTTTCTTTACCGAACATCTTGTTTTGTTATTACCTTTTAACAAAAAAGTCATAGCATATCTTTAGGCCCGTATCACACGACACTCGCTGGCAAGGAAGCTGCTGTGATCGCTGGTACAAAATCCTTTATGATTCTGTTCTCTTCGTCAGTACACCTGCTTGTATGACCGAAGTGTATCACACGCTAGCATTTTGGACGCTAAGTTGTATGAAATAAAACCGAAGGGCTGTCGTTTGAGGGCATTATTTGCAGTTCTGTCGCCTTATTAATGTAAAGCGGTCGCGAAACTTGCTTTAAGTAAATTAGAAAACATGCCAGGTACTGAATGAATGCATGCCAATCAATATTTAAGGTCAAACTGTAATAATTGATTATTTTACCATACGCGTTAATAAGAAGCGCAATAAAAACCTCCAGAGTGTGTTGGAAATGTGTGCAAGTGTTATTGCGTCCCTCGCTCTTTCGAAGATTCTGGTTTCAAGACTACCTAACGGCAGATTTTTAAAATTCTTTTTAACTTTTTTATTATACCCTCCATACCTCGTACAGCAAGATTTCAACTTGGTTTTGTTCTCATTATCTACGAAGACGATAGAGAAAGTTATTTTCTTGTCTCATTTAAATGGCTATTTTCCCTAAATACTGTTCAAAACCATGGATGGATACTATTCGTTATAATTATTACTTTTTTAGTCGATTTTACCCTCCAGGTTAGGTTTTCCCACGGACTCAACGAGGGATCCTATCATAACCGCCTCTACGGGCAGTGTCCTGGAGCTTGAAACATCTCATCTGGGGGATACAACTGGGGAGGTGGGATCAGCACCTCGCTCAGGCGGCCTGCAAAACGAACAGGGTCCTCTTGAGAGATGGGAAGGGAGGGGCAGGTCGGGAGGGATAGGCAAGGAAGAGGGAAGGAGGCGGCCGTGGCCGTGGCCGTACGGTAGGTAACATCCCGGCATTTGCCCGAAGGCGAAGTGGGAAACCACGGATACCCACTTTGAGGATGGAAGAGGTGGTAATCGACCCCTCTCTACTCATTTGGACCACCCGAGTCTGAGTAGACCCCGTCCCAGTCCTCATACCACTTTTCAAATTTCGTGGCAGAGCCGGGAATCGAACCCAGGACGTCCGGGGTGGCAGCTAATCACGCTGACCACTTCGCAACGGAGGCGACTCTATTCGTGATAATTAGAATTTTAATAGTTCAATATTTATAATAATATGACACGTTCTGTAATTACTGCCTTGCTGCGAGGCTCAGCGGTAACGTTCTCGCTTGCTGTGCCCAAGGTTGTAGGTTCGTATCCTGGCGCAGTCAGCTGGCATTCGAGGGTGCGCAAATGCGAGGGAGCCGTGTCAGTAGATTTACTGGCACGTTGAAGATCCCCTTCGGAGCAAAATTCCGGCACCCCGGCGTATCTAAAAGCCAGAGCAGTTAAAAGGGACGTAAAACCAATAATATTATAATTATCTGTATTTACTGCATGTTTGGGGCAGATTACCTCGTAGATCCGCCCCTTAAAACCTCACTAACTAACTATTATTGTAAGTGTATAGCAAGCGCTTTTCGCACAGACGCCGTTGAAAGAAATTATAGTTTCGGTCTGATGTATTTATTCGTGAGCCTACCCACATAACAAATTGTTATGTGATTTGTTATGTGGGTAGTGGGTCGTCTGAGTTAGTCGGAGTTTTCCTTTAAACAAAGGTGATCAAAATTTCGAAAGCTTGCTACGTTGAATATACAGGATACCTTGCTTTCGTTCTACAGATCATTATGTCGTCGTCCAATCTGGTTGCGTACCATCGGATAAGTACGGTGCTTTTGAGGACCAAATAAAAAATCACTCGTTGGAACAGATAGATATGCGTCCATAATACATCCACAATAAACGACATTAAACAAAAAAAAAAAATGTACTAGTTCAAGGTTCGAACCTACTACAAGGCGACTTCGTTGACGTTACTCTAGCCATTCATCATTTAGCCACCATAGCTACCGAGAACCATGGCGTTTTGCAGGTACTTATTGAATCTATTCGTAGACACTTCCTGTCCAAACGTAAAAGCTCTGATCGTTTCAATCATGCATTATATTTGAGGTCATTGAAAGAACACTGCCACTATTGATTTCTACTATATTCGCGAGGGTGTACTCAACGGTAAAGTTGTACAATGGACGTAAAGGAGCAGGTACTAATGTTTTTAGGATGACTGTGATATACGCGTTAGTTGGGTTGCCTTCCTCCAAAAAAGAAAATAAGGGGCTGGTGGACCACACTGTATATAGAGATATAAATAACACCAACCTTCTCCGAAAATGAAACATTATTTCTTTAATGAATTGCACAGTAGACTAATAATTATACAGCCATCTTAATAGCATTTTGTCTTTATTTATTTATTTATTTATTTATTTATTTCGCCTCATTGTGCAATGGCTAGCATTTTTTGGCTATCCACTCGGAAGTCTGGGTTCTATTCCCTGCTTTGCCAAGAAAGTAAATCTGGTCTGAGGGCTGGAACTGAGCCTCGTGAAGCAGAACTGAGAAGAAGTGGGTTTGATTCATAGCTCAGCAATCCTAGAAGAAGTTTTCTGTGGTTTCTTACTTTTGCTCCAGGCAAATGCCAGGATGATTCCTAACTTTAAACCATGGCCGCATCCTTTCAAATCCTGGTCTCAATTAAAAATACACACACTATTACAGACATCACAGTAACACAAACTATCAGACACGATCCTTCACACACCCAAGTGCATGGGGTTAAATGAGCACTATGTCCCAATCTTCTAAATGAATTAAGAACAACATTTCTTTCTTTCTTTCTTTCTTTCTTTCGTTCTTTTGTAGGGAGGTAGGTTTTGCCTATATCTTCCAACATAATTTCTTTGTCGGGCGGAACCGTACGCACTGGACCTGGCTCGAACCCATAACCACCCGTTGAAACCCGTTCGGATTGGGTCGGGTACCAACTTCTGGATCAGACTGCTTATTGGGCACATGGGCCCCACTCGCCCGATACTGGGCTCTCGACTAGAAACACTGGCAGCCGTATAAGTGGTGATGCGAGTGCTGAATGCTGATGAGTCGCATAACCAACTCCATTCTCTTGGAACATAGCTTTTGTCTCAGTTCTGCGCGGTAATACGGGGATTCATAATTATTTCACTTTTATCAGAAAACTTTATGCAAAATTTGGAGGAGGGGGATTGAGTGCGTCATGAAACCAGATTGATAATATCGATTAATACCATAGTGACGTGGGCAGGAACTGATGATGACAGCAGCTCAGCAAGAGGTGACAAGTAGATTGAACAGGGGTGATGATGCAGCTCACCTTCCTGTAGAGATGATAATAATAATAGTCGTATGGTCTCACCTGCCTATTGTAGATCTTTTGAGTTGGATCTGTTTATCTGATTTATGGGGCCGTCCATGACCACTTTTTGGTTGATTTTTGACCCCACTTCCCCATGTAATCACGCGTAATCATCACATCGCACCCCCACCCCCCTTGTATTACGTGATCACAAAACAATAGTCTGCATAATATTTCTGATTTTGTCACAATTTATCCGTATAAATAAAGGACACAAAAAGCACAATGTCAGAGAATCAAGGACATCAATTACTGCAAAAAAATATGGGTGGTTGGTTCCTTAGTTTAGGGGCTGCGATAACGCGGTCATGTAGCCCCGTGTAGTTTGGGTGTGTGTAGAATCTGTCTGATGACCGGTGATAATTGTGATGGCTGTATTAGTGTGTGTTATATGTGATTCAGGTAAAAGGACTCAGGACGATCAATTTTTCAAGTAGTTACTACTTTTGCTACCAAAAGCTACCCTCAACGACACCTAGCTGCCGACTTGGCTACTAGATGCCATCGCAGCCAGCACCTGGCGACGAACGTTGGAACTAATATAGCGTTATCAAACTAACCTACAAATGTTTAGCTTCCACAAGTGTAGTTAGTGGAAGGTTCTTTTGCATGACATAAATCCATGACATGTGACCGCCGGTTTTACTTCCCCTCCGAAGGAAGGCATATTGAGGGATTTTAAACGCTCTTAAAAAATCTGACGACTTCAGCCGGGTTTGAACCCGCGATCTTGGGCATAGAAGCTCAGCATGCTGCGCAACTACGCCACCGAAGCCGTGTGTAAAAAATATAACGCTGTAGTTTCCTGAGATGCCCCAGGGACAAAAAATAGCACAAGAAATTGAACGAACAATATTGACGAAAGTCCTACTTTATTTTTCATCAAAAATAATATTTGAACCTCTTTACGATCTGAATAGAAGTAGGCTATTCTTTGAACAAAGTCAAGTTTCTGCTAATTTCATAAGTAACACAGTCGCCTCCGTAGCGTAGCGGTCAGCATGGTTAGCTGCCGCCCCGGAGGTCCTGGGTTCGATTCCCGGCTCTGCCACAAAATTTGAAAAGTGGTATGAGGACTGGAACGGGGTCTACTCAGCCTCGGGTGGTCCAAATGAGTAGAGGGGGTTCGATTCCCACCTCAGCCATCCTCGAAGTGGTTTTCCGTGGTTCCCCACTTCGTCTTCGGGCAAATGCCGGGATGGTACTGCCCCCGTAATTGAATTATGTAGAGACCACGGTGGCTATATTTGAAATTATAAGAAGAGTTATGGCTGTCATAGTTATGACGTGGGTAGTCATGACGTAAGCACGGATGACGTAAATGTTATGCCAGCAGGTTACTTGAGCTGAGATTCTCAGTGACGTCAGCATTTAGTCCAGAATGTTCCAAGATTTACGACGCAGTCGCAGGAAACGAGGAATTCTGCTGAGGAAGAAACTATGCTATTGGAGGAGAGGCTTGAACCAATCAACGATAGTTTAAAGGAAGACGGAGATTGCTGAAACTATGGTATTTTTATTACTTTTGGAATGCAGAATTGTGGAAATCCATTTGCAGTAAAAGCATTGATTTGGAAGTTTGGTGAAATTTATTTTCAGTTTTTGAATTTTGAAAATCCGTCATGTATTAACGAAGTTGGAACTTCTAGCGATGACGCAGTATCACGCTTTGGAAGGGATGGAAACGCCCCTCGAGAAGTTAATAAAAGGGCTTGCGCAGAAGAGAGGAGCCTCTTTTTCGTTCTCTGATCATTCTGAGATCTCATTCTCAGATCATCGAAGTATATTTGTGAAAGTTCTTTTCTTATACATTCATTATAGTGAGACGTCGAAGTGAACAGCAGTGAAAAGAATCGTCTTTATAACGCGTGGCGAGGCCACTATATTAACGAGATCCAAGTCAAACTAGGTGAAGTTGAAACGGACCTTAGAAAGCTTCTACAAGTTTAGCTTCGAACAGTTAGCGGTCACCGATAAGCCAATTGTATTGTGCAGTGCTACATAAAGGAATAGAGAAAAGCTGAACAATTTCGACCGATTAGTTTAAAAGATATTAGCAGTTTTATACGACTGACAAAAGTGATTATCTCACCACAAGAGAAGCACTTTTGTATAGCCAGAATCAACGCAACGGCTGACGCTGCGAGTGGAATAGAATGACTTCAGATTGCTTGGTTACAGAACGATACAGTATAATGGAGCAATTGAATACGGCAGTTTGTTCTTCTGACACTACAACCGAAGAGCAGATGGAAGGCTAAAAGGGCTTATTGCAATTGGGACATACTTCAACGGAGTAAGATAGCGACATGGAACTTCGCTAATTGCTTTTCCACACAAGCGAACATGCGGTGAATACCATCTACACCCATGTTTCGTAATTAAAGGCTGAATACCATCGAACAGCCATAGAAACAATTTCATACTCTGAATATGAATAATTTCTTCGGAAATTTCTACAAAACTTCATGACGATTGTCTACTGGAACTTCAGGGAATTTTTCAAGAGAGGTCAGGGATATCCCGACTCACAAAGAAGATTATTGCCGGAAGGATGTCTATTCGTCTTCGAGGAGCAGAGCGATTTCCGGAGAAGGAAGCAGTTCGATTCTCCGAGGGTGCTATTTCCTATTTCGAGGATGGAGCTCAACTTTAACGTGGTGAAATGGATCCATCAGCAGTCTTCTTTGGGGAATTTTCCTCTGGAACGTCAATCGGCAGATAAGGTAGTCGTGAACGTTTATTGTATTTGAGTTTACTAATAATGTTTGAGCAACCATTTTTCCCATATTTTTATCCTCATGTATTTTGCCCTATTTTCTTGTTGAGATTCCTATTCTCAGTACACCTTGATGAGTTTTGCATTTTTCGACGATTTATTAAGACATTGTTATGTCATGGGCATAGTTAACGATTTTGAATCAGTTGAGACTGATATTTAGAATATTTCAGTAATTAATATTTTTGTAGTCACGATTTGACTAAGTTAATGATTTTTATGGCAGATTTAAATTCAGACAGCGTGTCATTTTATTAAAGTAATTCTACCCCAGTTTAATTACTTTGACCAATTTTCTGTCATCATCAAGAAGGAAGAACATTTAAATGATTTTAGAGCGTTAAAATCTCTTACGTTGTCGACGATCTTGGAAATACTAGTCGTTATTTGAATTGATTGCAACACAGACATTTATCGTCAGTTATGAATGAACATTGCATTATAGACACTTTGTGAAAGAGTAACTTTAATAATGAATTTTTGAATGCATTAAAGTCAAGTACTTTTGTTAGGAGTTTTTCTCAATTAGAGAATTATATAACGATGTTTGCATTCCCCAGTCTAATTGGATTCTATTCGACTACTTTGCATTTTAGTCGCACTTTATTTGAAGATAGTATTTTTATACTACATTTTTTCTTTTAAGATGTTAATCTTAAATTTTGATAGACCAGACAGGCGTGGATAAGCGTATTCACTATTAAATTTGTTTGTGATTGGCAAGTTTTGACTTCATTTCGGTTCATGAATGAAATCCACGAAGGTTAAATAGAAAAACAGTTTTGAAACAATTAATGATTATAAAAATTTTTAAGTGGAACTATGAATGTATAATCGCTAGTGCAGCGCGTGTTGAAAGTCGCTGAGGTATAATGCCCTTGAATATGAAGGAGGTTCCCACAGGAATAAATGTTAAAGAATTATTTGTGGAAGTTTTGTAAGTTATGTGGAAGTTTTTAATGCCATATAGATTAATATATGATGATTTTGGGCATATTTTTAATGCAGATTGTGCATTAACTTGTTAGCGAAGGATTTTCCGCTGGAGTAAGATTGTCATAGTTCGTTGAAAATTAATCAAGTGAGTTACTGTTATAATTAACACGAGTTTTGAAAGAATTTGAGATAAGATTTTGAATGAAGGTTGCCGTCACAAATCATTATTAAAACCTTTATTAAACCAGATTGTGACATTAACATGTATAACTAACCTTCATTGGTCGATTATATTAAACAGGATTATAAAATTACCAACCGAATGAACATGTGGTTAATGTATTTATTAAATTAATAATTTAAACAATTTAAATGTTAATATTGTAAATAATTGCTGTAAATATTTTTGAAAATAATGTGGAACGAGAGTGATGTTAAAGGCGTGCTTATAATATTTTTATTGTCTTTGACAAATATTATAAACAATTTCTAATTGTTATAAATAATTTATGTGATTTTGTTATAAACATTTAAGAGCTAATTAAACATTTGGATTGAAGTTAACAAGTTTAAGAAATTAACATAATGATCCAATCGGATGTGAGCAAAGTACTTGAAAGATTTGCGTAAATATAATGTGAGTTGTCTTGTAGACATTTAAAAGCTTGAGAGCGCAGGCTGTATTCTTACGTAACTTAGCACGTGAGAAGGGAGTGCATTTGACCAGTATGCAACAGGCTGAGGGTAGCCCGCAGCTGTGCCAACATATGGTTCTCAGAGAGTGAGGTCGTACACACTTTGGCCTTGCGACTATAAATACCATTCTCATGTTTATTAAAAGGAAACCAAATGCTCTATATATGTCACATCCTGACGTCCTTCTCCAATCCAATAGTGTTATGAATATTACGTTATTTGAAGCTCTTGGGAGCTAAAATGTTTTATATCATGTTGTATGATAATTTTTGCAAGTCCTACTGGAGGACGTAGTCAGATTGACTTGGGCTACTGATAGCCACGTTGATTTTGTTGTGTTAGTAAAATCATACCCTTTATTAGAAATAAAGCTTTTGTACAGTTCAAAGTTCTCGTCTTCGTCTTGGTTCATTTTTAAATGTCATGGTGGAGGTTATTGTGTGAACAGACTTTAGTGATCCTGTTGTCAACTCAAACCCCGAGATAATTAAGAGGTAAGTAACGGTAAGTATGAACCCCCGTCTATTTTGGTGTGTTCCACAATGATTTCCTGTGAACTTCTGTGCTCTTATCTCGATAGTATCTGTCAGTGCCATTCTTATTGATGTAACTGTGCCGGTGCGATTGATAATTGGCAATCCGATTGAGGGGGCGGATATCTGACAGCCTACTATCCAGGTAAACGGGGACAGAAAGATTGGCGACCCTAATACGTGGGGCATGTTCAACAACACTGGATCACCAGGTTGAACAATAGAAAGATTCGCACCTAAAACGTTGGGGCTCGATTCAACATAACTGGATTACCAGGTTGAACGCCAGTAAGAGTGGCAAACCTAAAACGTGAGGTTCGATTAGACTCAAATAAAGAGGTTGATTCTTTGTTAGATGTCTAGGCCAATTGTAGTATTTAAGAGTGTGATTATATAGGAATTAAATGTTGTATTGTGTTAGGAAAATTACACTCAGAAAAGATCAGATCTTATACAACTTGAGAAAGGTTAAATGGGCAGGAAACTTAGAAAAATCGCCTATAATCTGGAATCTTATTTTATTTGACCGGCTTATGACATTTCAGTCATATTAAAGATAAAATTAAATTATTTGGATTGTAAATGTAAATTATTTGTGTTAGGATATTTTAAAATGAGCCAAAGAAATTTGAACATGTGCTTGAGTTTGTTTCAACATGAAGTATCTTCGAAGGTTAATTATAAGGTAGTTATAAGTTAGATTTAAGACAGAAAATTGATCAAAATTATATATGGTGAAAAGTGTTGCTCAAATGTTGTTATTTTGCTCTTTAATGTATGTCCCTACAGCAATCCATTTTTGAATAATATTGTAATGGCAGATGAAAGTTTGAGGTTGATGCTAGAGGAGATGTCTGCTAACTTGAAAGCTAGCATGAACAATAGTATGAAGCAGATGCTGAATGAAAGCATGAAGGAGAATAATAGTCGAATGGAGGAGAATGTTAGTAATTTGTCTGCTAATTTGAATGCAAGGATGGAGGAGAATGCTAGTAATATGTCTGCTAATTTGAATAGTAGTATGAAGGAGATGGAAGCTAGGAATAATAGTCGAATGGAGGAGAATGCTAGTACTTTGTCTGCTAATTTGACAGCTAGCATGGGTGAAAGTTTGAAGGTTCTTCATACTAGTGCTGCTAATTTGGAGGATAATATGTCGCGTTTACAGATTAATACCCTAGGAATTGAAAATACTGTAAGTGACATCCGCACAAATGTGTCTGATGTTAAAAATGATGTGTCTAAGGTACAGAAAGACCTTACAATGTTAAATCTAGATGTAGCTAATGTCCGAGGGGATATTTCTTGTGCTAGAGCCGAAGTTGTTGTTGTCAAAAATGATGTAGCGACTGTCCAAGACAAGGTCGAGGAAGTCCAAAAAGAAATTCAAAAAGCTAGAACTGATGTATCCAATGTTCAGGTAGACATTAATAACATTCATGCGGATATAACTGAGGTGCAAAGTGACATAACTAAGATTCAGGTAGAGGTCAACACAGTTTTCGTAGATATCACTAAAGTCCAAACTGATGTAAATAAAGTCAGGGAAGAAATCGAAAACTCAAAAACTCTTTGTACGCGTAATATAACTGCATTAGCGACTAGACTAGTTGATGAATCAGTTAGAACAACAACGTCTTTAGCAGAGTTGAAGTATGATGTAGAGGTCATGAGAACCCAGGTATTAGACCACAATAGAGTATTAAAAGAGGATATCGAAGTAGACATAGCCGAAATGTTAACAGCAAACGTAGCGGTATGGAAAGATGAGTGGAATAAGTCAAGTGGGGAACATGTAACCCAAATTCAGGAAAGGATTGAAAGAAAACTTGCCAGTACGCAGGTAGAAATTAACAATGAAGTAGTACAGATTAGGAAAGATTTAAGCGTCAGGATAAATTCGCTATCCGAAAAACAAGTTGACGATAGAACACAACTAGATCAGGATATGCAAACTTTAAAATCTACATTAGAGGATCAAATTCATAAAGTTGTCTCGAATGTAAATGAAACGACGAGTAAACTGAAAAATTTGAAGTTAGGAGAGGCTAGTTTAATGCAGGACTACAAAGAAGAGATTATCAAGAAAGTCTTAACAGAAATCACCGACAAGGGTACAGAAGGCTTAGCTTGCGAATTGAATAGGAATTATGCTAGAAGACATAACCTAGAGCCAGAAGAGAGAGACGTGACTCCTGAAGAACGTGTATCCAGATTCAGAGAGGAGGATGACGAGAGGAATATGGAACCTGAGTGGAACTATCGAGATAGTGGGAAAAACTATCCGGATTCATATCCGAGGAACGTGACGGTCATCAGGAATTTCGAAGACAAACCACAAAAATTCAGTAACACTGATAGTTTGACACCTATAGAGTATGTAAGGAATCTCAAAGATTATTTCATCGAAGCTCACATTCCCAGAGAGAGAGAGAGATGAAGATAGTAGAGAGATATCTGATTGGAGGACCCCTTGAATGGTTTTGCGCATTTAGATACACATTCAGTAACTTTGACGAGTTTGCAGAGGCGTTAATCAAACGATTTTGGTCCATAGAAGCGCAGAATTCGTTAAGAGCGGAGGTGTATTCAAGAAAATACTCAGGTACTCTTCCAACGAGGTACGCTGATTTCTTTACGAGTCAGTTGTCCCGCTTGAGATTTTTGCAACCCCCATTGTCCACGGAGCAACTTATAGATGCGATTTCTCGTATGCTGCCAGTTGAGGTGAGGAGACTTATAATTTCGTCCAACATCAGGGATTTATCCAGCATGGATGAATTACTAAGAAGGTTAGACTACACAAGTCCAATGCCTAACGTAGTCCAGAAAGGTCAAAGGCAGGAGTTTAAAGAAATCAATACGGTATATATGGACCAAGTCCAACAAACTGACAAGCCAGAAGAGGAGAAAACTGACAATGTAGGTCCTCACAGGAATAATCAGTTTAGAAATTACAAATCACAAGGTTACCGACCGTATCAACAGAGAAGAGGTTGGAACTACAACCGAGGAAACTACAATGGAAGAGGCAGGTATTACAACAATAATGGGTATAACCGTAACTATAATAGGAATAACCAAAACCAAAATAGAAACCAGAATACTCAAGGTCAGGTTATGACACCTGATCAGTATCAGCAAAGAGAAAAGGAAAGCCAGCAATACTTAAAAGAATTAAGGGATAAAGGAGCTGACAATCAAAAGAAAAGGCAGGATGTTGTAATCGATCCTGGGCCTTCTACGAGCCAGCAGAATTTTGAGGTCGGTAACACAAAAAAAAACGCCGATTTCTCAACGTCAGTGAGAACCTGTAAATACATTGCCACACCACACCTGATTACGATTAATGAGATATACGAAGTTACCGATGAAGATTTACTAGAAGAGAGGGGTATTGTTAAAGAGGAAAGACCATGTGCATTACCTATTATTGCTGTACGGATAGATGGACAGCAGTACAAAGCCCTGATGGATACTGGTGCTATTATTTCCATCATTTCAGAGGAATGTTATCAAAGTCTGCTAAGAGGAGAGAACATGGCAGTTCTACCTGTTTCTACCGTCAAAGTGAGAGGGATATTCCAAGATAAGGCAGTGAAATGCAAGATTCAAGTGTTATTGAACTTTGAGATCAATGGAAGGAATTATGAACAGATCTTCATTGTGGTGAGCAAGATCAATTTTGATATGGTGCTTGGAATCGATTTTATATCGAAGGTCGGAGCTATTATTGACATGAAGAACAGAAGTATTAGCTTTAATGATGGGTACATAATCACAGAAGAGATAGAAGAACAGGACGTGAAAAACAGTCTGGAAATAGACCTTAGGGAAGAAATTTTGAATACAATAATTAATGAAGTGGAAAACTTAGAAGAAATACCCAGTAGAAAAACTGAAGGATTTGAAGAAATTCAGGGGGAATTTGAGGATCTGATAAAGGAATTCCAAGATATTTTCGATGAAAAGCCTGGATTGATTAAGGATTATAAGTACAAGATAAGACTGACAGATGAAACCCCTTACCAGAAGAGAATATACCCCATTCCTGAGAAATACTATCAAGAAGTACGAGGGTTAATCAGAAAAATGGAGGTAGACGGGATTATTAGAAAACAGGCGTCGTCTTATATAAACCCCATCACAGCAGTAAAGAAAAGTAATGGTCAGATACGTCTTTGTCTCGATGCCAGGACCATCAACTTGAAGATTCTTCCAGAAAACGACAGACCACCCAAGATTAGAGATCTGCTTCGGAAATTCAAAGGGAGAGCTTGTTTCAGCGTTCTTGACTTGACGTCTTCATTTTATCAAGTTCAATTAGAAGAGGATAGTATGCAGTACACTGGATTCCTATTTGACCAGACGTCATGGGTCTTTGCCAGAATGCCTTTTGGAATGGTTAACAGTGGACCAGCACTTATTCGAGCACTTGATAGTACGCTCACTGACGAAGTGAAAGAAAATGTAATCTGCTACATTGACGATTTAATCGTATCTTCACCCAGCGCTGCAGAACATTTAGTGCACTTGAGAAAGTTGTTCGAGAATTTAAGGGAGGCCAACATTAAGGTGAACTTTGGAAAATGTCAATTCTTGAAGAAGGAGATAAATTATTTGGGGCATACTATTGATAAAGATGGATATCATCCAAACATGAAAAAAGTAGATGCGATCACGAGATTTCCAAAGCCAACTAAGGTAAAACAAGTTAGAGAATTTGTAGGTGCATGCCAATTTATTAGCAGCCACTGTCCAAGATACTCGGAAATTATGGCTCCTCTGTATGACTTACTCAAGAAGAACAACAGATGGAAATGGAGTACCGCTGCAGACGAGGCTTTTGAGAAAGCAAAAGAGATGCTCAAAAATAATGTGAAACTGGAGTACCCAGACTTTGAGAAGGTGTTCTATATTGAGTCTGATGCATCAAGAATAGGCATTAGTGCAGTCTTATACCAGAAAGACGAGGCAGGCAACAAGCACTACATTGCGTTCACTAGTCGGAAGTTGAAAAAGCACGAGGAAAACTACTTCACGACAGAGCTTGAAGCGTTAGCTTTTGTGACAGCTTTACAAGCCTGGAAGAAAATCCTGCTGGGACATAAGGTCATCATTATTACTGACCATAAAGCACTACAGTTTATGTTGCAAACTGACATGTCAAGTGATAGATTGACACGTTGGGCTTTGTTCACCCAACAGTTTAACGCTACTATCGTCCACCAGCCTGGGAAAGATAACTTACTGGCTGATGCTCTATCACGTAACCCTATTAAAAATGTGCAGATACACCATGTACAATTGGAGCAAGAAGATGAAGAAACCGTTAGGAGGTTAGCCCGAATCGGTGTGTCACAGAAGAGACACGCTCCAATAAGGAAAATGTACAGGTTCCTCAAGGGTTACATGGACAATACGGATGTTGACTATGAAGCTACACGGAGAAATTCACGACACTTTGTCTTGAGTGGAGACATCGTATGCAAGTATGCTGACTCTGCGCATACAAAACTTCGAATAGTCGTGCCACCTAAACTTGTTGTCAATCTAGTGTGGGTAGCTCATCACGCAACTGGACATGCCGGTTTAGATAAAACTCTTAATACACTTAAAGAGAGATTTATCTGGACTAACATGCGTTCCAGCATTGCCAAGGTCATTCGATCCTGTGACAAATGTCAAAGAGCAAAGTATGCTTCTGCTTTATTAAAGGGAAAACCGAAGGCGATGATTCCTTCTAAGCCAAACGAACTTATGGCGACGGATATATTTGGCCCCTGTCCGAAGGGATACCAGGGTAACCAATACCTGTTGGTGACCGTGGATGTTTTCTCAAAATTTGTTACAATGAGTCCCATGCAGAAAGCTAACACGAGGAACGTAGTAAGCAGACTAGAAAATGCTGTATTTCCTAAAGCTGGTATACCGGAATATCTACTGTCAGATCATGGAACGCAGTTTACGTCCGTGGAATTTGCAGCGGATATGGAAAGGCTTGGCATTAAGCACTTATTTTCAAGCGTGCGTTACCCTGAATCGAATTCCTCAGAAAGATATATGGCTGAATTTTCGAAATTCTGTCGAATTTTCTGTCCAAATGATCATTCTGGTTGGGTGAGATTTGTACCCCTTATTGAGGAATGTCTGAACTCTACAGTGCAGGAGAGCACAGGAGAAGTGCCAATGCGACTTCATCTAGGAAGAAACCCAGAAAGGCCGTGGGATAATCTTTTCAACCACATACCGAGAGATCCCGACATAGGAAGACAGCAGAGGATTGACAAGGCAAAGGAACAACTCCAGAAAGCAGCAGAGAAACGATTGAAAAGAGTAGCTGGAAAACGTTTTGGTACACCCTTTCAAGTTGGAAATCTTGTATTATTACGCAGACCTGTCAAGGCTGATATGACCAAGAAAATCTACCCCAAATTTGGATTAGTGTTCCTGGGGCCGTTTAGGATTACGAACGCTTATGGAAACAACTGTTACGAACTCTACGATGATGAGAATAATGTCGTTTACGGCAAATTCAATGCTGGAAATTTAAAAAGATACTATCCTAGAGTAAGCCAGTAATAATTCAATTTCGTGTTCAAGAGAGCTGAGATACTTGTAACATTGAGTTTAAAAACAATTTGCAACTGTTTTTAAAACGTGGTGAGAGGAGAATGCCCCCGTAATTGAATTATGTAGAGACCACGGTGGCTATATTTGAAATTATAAGAAGAGTTATGGCTGTCATAGTTATGACGTGGGTAGTCATGACGTAAGCACGGATGACGTAAATGTTATGCCAGCAGGTTACTTGAGCTGAGATTCTCAGTGACGTCAGCATTTAGTCCAGAATGTTCCAAGATTTACGACGCAGTCGCAGGAAACGAGGAATTCTGCTGAGGAAGAAACTATGCTATTGGAGGAGAGGCTTGAACCAATCAACGATAGTTTAAAGGAAGACGGAGATTGCTGAAACTATGGTATTTTTATTACTTTTGGAATGCAGAATTGTGGAAATCCATTTGCAGTAAAAGCATTGATTTGGAAGTTTGGTGAAATTTATTTTCAGTTTTTGAATTTTGAAAATCCGTCATGTATTAACGAAGTTGGAACTTCTAGCGATGACGCAGTATCACGCTTTGGAAGGGATGGAAACGCCCCTCGAGAAGTTAATAAAAGGGCTTGCGCAGAAGAGAGGAGCCTCTTTTTCGTTCTCTGATCATTCTGAGATCTCATTCTCAGATCATCGAAGTATATTTGTGAAAGTTCTTTTCTTATACATTCATTATAGTGAGACGTCGAAGTGAACAGCAGTGAAAAGAATCGTCTTTATAACGCGTGGCGAGGCCACTATATTAACGAGATCCAAGTCAAACTAGGTGAAGTTGAAACGGACCTTAGAAAGCTTCTACAAGTTTAGCTTCGAACAGTTAGCGGTCACCGATAAGCCAATTGTATTGTGCAGTGCTACATAAAGGAATAGAGAAAAGCTGAACAATTTCGACCGATTAGTTTAAAAGATATTAGCAGTTTTATACGACTGACAAAAGTGATTATCTCACCACAAGAGAAGCACTTTTGTATAGCCAGAATCAACGCAACGGCTGACGCTGCGAGTGGAATAGAAAGACTTCAGATTGCTTGGTTACAGAACGATACAGTATAATGGAGCAATTGAATACGGCAGTTTGTTCTTCTGACACTACAACCGAAGAGCAGATGGAAGGCTAAAAGGGCTTATTGCAATTGGGACATACTTCAACGGAGTAAGATAGCGACATGGAACTTCGCTAATTGCTTTTCCACACAAGCGAACATGCGGTGAATACCATCTACACCCATGTTTCGTAATTAAAGGCTGAATACCATCGAACAGCCATAGAAACAATTTCATACTCTGAATATGAATAATTTCTTCGGAAATTTCTACAAAACTTCATGACGATTGTCTACTGGAACTTCAGGGAATTTTTCAAGAGAGGTCAGGGATATCCCGACTCACAAAGAAGATTATTGCCGGAAGGATGTCTATTCGTCTTCGAGGAGCAGAGCGATTTCCGGAGAAGGAAGCAGTTCGATTCTCCGAGGGTGCTATTTCCTATTTCGAGGATGGAGCTCAACTTTAACGTGGTGAAATGGATCCATCAGCAGTCTTCTTTGGGGAATTTTCCTCTGGAACGTCAATCGGCAGATAAGGTAGTCGTGAACGTTTATTGTATTTGAGTTTACTAATAATGTTTGAGCAACCATTTTTCCCATATTTTTATCCTCATGTATTTTGCCCTATTTTCTTGTTGAGATTCCTATTCTCAGTACACCTTGATGAGTTTTGCATTTTTCGACGATTTATTAAGACATTGTTATGTCATGGGCATAGTTAACGATTTTGAATCAGTTGAGACTGATATTTAGAATATTTCAGTAATTAATATTTTTGTAGTCACGATTTGACT
The DNA here is from genome assembly GCA_946902985.2 of Meconema thalassinum. Lineage (NCBI taxonomy): Eukaryota > Metazoa > Arthropoda > Insecta > Orthoptera > Tettigoniidae > Meconema > Meconema thalassinum. The sequence continues at coordinate 939,228,027 of OX336389.2, read as the reverse complement.
GTAAGTTAATGATTTTTATGGCAGATTTAAATTCAGACAGCGTGTCATTTTATTAAAGTAATTCTACCCCAGTTTAATTACTTTGACCAATTTTCTGTCATCATCAAGAAGGAAGAACATTTAAATGATTTTAGAGCGTTAAAATCTCTTACGTTGTCGACGATCTTGGAAATACTAGTCGTTATTTGAATTGATTGCAACACAGACATTTATCGTCAGTTATGAATGAACATTGCATTATAGACACTTTGTGAAAGAGTAACTTTAATAATGAATTTTTGAATGCATTAAAGTCAAGTACTTTTGTTAGGAGTTTTTCTCAATTAGAGAATTATATAACGATGTTTGCATTCCCCAGTCTAATTGGATTCTATTCGACTACTTTGCATTTTAGTCGCACTTTATTTGAAGATAGTATTTTTATACTACATTTTTTCTTTTAAGATGTTAATCTTAAATTTTGATAGACCAGACAGGCGTGGATAAGCGTATTCACTATTAAATTTGTTTGTGATTGGCAAGTTTTGACTTCATTTCGGTTCATGAATGAAATCCACGAAGGTTAAATAGAAAAACAGTTTTGAAACAATTAATGATTATAAAAATTTTTAAGTGGAACTATGAATGTATAATCGCTAGTGCAGCGCGTGTTGAAAGTCGCTGAGGTATAATGCCCTTGAATATGAAGGAGGTTCCCACAGGAATAAATGTTAAAGAATTATTTGTGGAAGTTTTGTAAGTTATGTGGAAGTTTTTAATGCCATATAGATTAATATATGATGATTTTGGGCATATTTTTAATGCAGATTGTGCATTAACTTGTTAGCGAAGGATTTTCCGCTGGAGTAAGATTGTCATAGTTCGTTGAAAATTAATCAAGTGAGTTACTGTTATAATTAACACGAGTTTTGAAAGAATTTGAGATAAGATTTTGAATGAAGGTTGCCGTCACAAATCATTATTAAAACCTTTATTAAACCAGATTGTGACATTAACATGTATAACTAACCTTCATTGGTCGATTATATTAAACAGGATTATAAAATTACCAACCGAATGAACATGTGGTTAATGTATTTATTAAATTAATAATTTAAACAATTTAAATGTTAATATTGTAAATAATTGCTGTAAATATTTTTGAAAATAATGTGGAACGAGAGTGATGTTAAAGGCGTGCTTATAATATTTTTATTGTCTTTGACAAATATTATAAACAATTTCTAATTGTTATAAATAATTTATGTGATTTTGTTATAAACATTTAAGAGCTAATTAAACATTTGGATTGAAGTTAACAAGTTTAAGAAATTAACATAATGATCCAATCGGATGTGAGCAAAGTACTTGAAAGATTTGCGTAAATATAATGTGAGTTGTCTTGTAGACATTTAAAAGCTTGAGAGCGCAGGCTGTATTCTTACGTAACTTAGCACGTGAGAAGGGAGTGCATTTGACCAGTATGCAACAGGCTGAGGGTAGCCCGCAGCTGTGCCAACATATGGTTCTCAGAGAGTGAGGTCGTACACACTTTGGCCTTGCGACTATAAATACCATTCTCATGTTTATTAAAAGGAAACCAAATGCTCTATATATGTCACATCCTGACGTCCTTCTCCAATCCAATAGTGTTATGAATATTACGTTATTTGAAGCTCTTGGGAGCTAAAATGTTTTATATCATGTTGTATGATAATTTTTGCAAGTCCTACTGGAGGACGTAGTCAGATTGACTTGGGCTACTGATAGCCACGTTGATTTTGTTGTGTTAGTAAAATCATACCCTTTATTAGAAATAAAGCTTTTGTACAGTTCAAAGTTCTCGTCTTCGTCTTGGTTCATTTTTAAATGTCATGGTGGAGGTTATTGTGTGAACAGACTTTAGTGATCCTGTTGTCAACTCAAACCCCGAGATAATTAAGAGGTAAGTAACGGTAAGTATGAACCCCCGTCTATTTTGGTGTGTTCCACAATGATTTCCTGTGAACTTCTGTGCTCTTATCTCGATAGTATCTGTCAGTGCCATTCTTATTGATGTAACTGTGCCGGTGCGATTGATAATTGGCAATCCGATTGAGGGGGCGGATATCTGACAGCCTACTATCCAGGTAAACGGGGACAGTACCTACTGTAAGGCCACGGTCGCCTCCTTCCCTCTTCCTAGCCTCTCCATCCCTATCTTCCATCCCTTCCCCCTCCCTCATGAGGCCCCTGTTCACTTTGCAGGTGAGGCTGCCTGGGCGAAGTGCTGATCACACCTCCCCAGTTGTATCCCCCCGACCAGGACACTGCCCTTAGAGGCGGTAGTGGTGAGTTCCCTCGCTGAGTCCGTGGGAACCACCAACCTAGAGGGTAAATTGACTAAATAAAAAAAAACAAAAAATAATAAAGTAAAACAAAAATAAGCTTAACATTCAACTTACAAGGTAAGGCTTCCGTCTTCCGTTAGCGCGACTGGAAAGCTGTGTAGAGCATAAAATGAGTTGATCTTTGTTATTTGTTAGGTTATTACGTAATCATTTCGTTTACCCCTCCTCGCATGTCATCAACATAATCATAGGCCCTAAGCTTCGAAACCCACGTCTTTGTGATATGTGGACGGCCCCTAATCTCTTTTTTTTTTTTTTTAGCGTATGGCTTTTAGTGCCGGGAGTGTCCGAGGACATGTTCGGCTCGCCAGTTTTGTAGCTGCTTCGAGACGGACACCCAATGGGTGAGCTACAAGTACCGTTGGGGAGGGAAGGAGGGAAGTTGGAATGTAAGGACGAGGAGTTGGAAGGTAGCGGCTGTGGCCTATAGTTAGGGACCAACCCCGGCATTTGCCTGGAAGGAAGATGGGAAACCACAGAAGACCATCTTCAAGGTTGCCGGCGGGGGGATTCGAACCTCCTCGACTGCCAGCAGTCATGCCGTAACCACCACGGCTAACTCACCCGGTCCCTAATCTCTAATCACGACGTTCCGTTTTGCACGGAAACCGGAACTCCATTGATCGAAAATGTGGTTCAGATTTAATTAATGTTGTCTTGTGATCATTACATTGATCGAAAATGTGGTTCAGATTTAATTAATGTTGTCTTGTGATCATTACATGTGATACGAGAGGTCTTTTACGAGCCGATATCATCTGACTTGGAGTGCTCGGCCAGGAATCGAACCTCAATCTTGAATACACTACCTCTGATCCACCGAGACCGGGGTGACCCCTGCTCAATTAGACTCCGACCAAACCCGCACTCCAACGCAAGAGCAATCGGACTCGTCTCGAGGACAATCGGGTAATGATTTTGGTACTCCCGACTCTACTGTACATATTCCTTTTTCCAGTGTTTCAGCGCTTAATACCTGCATTTCATGCCTGAAGTATTTTGTCTCTCATCAATGCCAAAAGGAATGCCTATCTTGCCCATCTTCAAGACCCAACTTCCAACACAAAGAGAGATAACCTACTGGAACTCAAGGGTAAATGCCAGACGCAGATTAAAAATACTTGGTGGCAACAGAAGGCTCAGGAACTGCAGAGACTATCGGATGCTCGAGACTTGAGGAATTTCTATGCAGTACTCAAGGAAATATATGGACCATCTCGCTCATCATCAGGTACACTGAAAAGCGCTGATAATTCTACTACCTTTACTGACAGTCAAGAAATCTTGGAACGCTGGAAGGAGCACTTCTCCAATCTCCTAAATCGTCCATCAGAAGCTGCTGAAGACTTCCTCTGTGATGTGCCGCAACAACCTGAACAACTGTGGTTGGCAGTACCTCCTACTTATCATGAATTCAGTGCAGCTCTCACCCAATTGAAACCCAGAAAAGCACCTGGCCCAGATAACATCCCTCTGGAACTAATTCAAGCCGGAGGTCATTCCCTCAAAACAAGAATTTTCATCCTTATCCTCAGAATATGGTAATCAAGAAAGGTACCTGGAGACCTAAAGAATGCCACTATCTTTAAAAAGGGTGATCGCAGTGTTTGTGGCAACTACCGTGGTATATCACTGATATCAATTATGGAAAAGATTCTTGCAAGAATTCTACTTAACCGCCTCAAGGTTATCTCTGAGAGGATCCTCCCAGAGTCGCAATGCGGATTTTGAACTTCCAGAAGCACAATTGACTTGATTTTCTGTGTGAGACAACTACAAGAAAAATTTAGAGAACAACAGAATCCACTCTTCTTAGTCTCTTATGACTTGGAAAAGGCATTTGATTCGGTTCCAAGACCAGCCATGTGGGCAGTGCTGAAGCTGTTTGGTTGCCCTCAGCGTTTTGTAGATCTAATCAAGGCTCTCCATGAAGGCATGACAGGTCAGGTTTGCCATCAGAATAAGATGTCCGATGAATTTCCCATTACCCATGGACTGAAACAAGGATGTGTACTGGCTCCAACGCTTTTCGCGCTGTACTTGGCTGCAATGCTTTATGATTCACCCACAAACATCCCAGGTGTGGAGGTCAAGTATCGTTTTGATGGAGGGCTTTTCAACCTAACTCGTCTCTGCTCCTTGAGGAAAACTCAGGTTACTAAGGTTACTAACATGTTGTATGCAGATGATGCTGCATCACCAACTCTCACACCAGAAGAGCTGCAAGAGTCAGTTAATTGTTACAAAAGTGAATGTGATCGCTTTGGTCTTACCATAAATGTCAATAAGACTAAAGTCTTGGCACAACCTTCACCAGGCACACCTCTTCCTCAGTTCAATATCTCCATCTCAAATTTGCCATTAGAACAGGTAGACCACTTCTCATACCTGGGCAGTACCATTTCTGTGAGCTGTACCTGTGAGCAGGATGTGGATAAGAGAATTGGCGCATCCCATGCAGCATATGGACGATTAGCGCACTGGGCCTCCATGAATAAAGATCTGTCCATGAGTACAAAGCTTATGGTCTACAAAGCAGTAGTCATTTCTACATTGTTGTATGGCTGTGAAACGTTGACTCTTTACCGACGTGATCTTACGAAGCTTGAGCGTTTCCACCTACAAAAACTTCGATCAATCCTGAGGATTAAATGGGAAGACTGCATTACCAATATTGCTGTTCTGGAAAAGGCTCAAATCAACAGCATAGAATCATCCATAATAGGTCACCAATTTAGATGGATTGGTCATGTCCATCGGATGGATGATGTGAGATTACCTCGTCAAATGCTATATGGAGAGTTATGCTATGGCACCAGACCTCATGGTGGTCCTAAGAGGCGCTACAAGGACCAATTTAAGCAGACCCTGAAATTGACAGGTTTTGATTCACAAACCTGGGACATGCTGGCTGAAGACCGCTCAACTTGGCGCCGTACCATCTCGGATACTGTAAAGACGTTTGAAAGGGATCGACGCACACATGAAGAGGCCAAGCGTCAAGCTAGGAAACTTCGAGCAGCCCAACCACGTCCTCCTCCAGCAATACTATGTGACTTGTGTGGACGCTTGTTCCATGCCAGGATTGGACTCTTTAGTCACCGTAAACACATTCACAAACTGGACTGAAGGAAGAAGATCTATACTCGGATTCGAGTTAAAGCCGATGATGAATTTGTCTGGAGTAGAAGTGGAAAACAACGAAAAACCATGTCCACGACGACTGAGATGGGAATCGAACCCACCTCTTCTCAATTTTGTCTCACAAGGCAGTGCTCACCGATCCAGCCCTCAGACCAGAATTAAAATTTCTTGGCAGAGCCGAGAATCGAACTCGGATCTCTGGGGCGACAGCCAAGATTGCTAGCCGCTACACCCTCGGTTATCAACTTTATGACTGTATACGAGTGAACATAACTTATTGATTATAATACTTGCATGATTCGCGTGGCCGCCATCTTTAAATTATTCAGCTGATGATCTTGTGGTTTGGGCCTCAGATGCTTCCGACATGAAGTTCTTTTCCAAAAATTGTCAGGGATCCGATGATTAGTTTAATCGTAATTCGATTTAAGCTTTGAACACTAGGGTACCCGCCATTTTGTTTTCGTTAAGATGATGGCGATATAAAACATGACACTGAGATTCTCTGTACCAAACATGATTCAATTCGGTTTTATAGTTTGTGAATTAATCGAGGGGACATACACACAGAATCAGACAGACAAACACAGGGACATTTGAAACTCAGCAATTCTTAAAATGTCATTGCAGAGTGTGTGTACCAAGGTATTACCAATAAAACACAACGTTTAGACCCCTCCAAGGAAGTATAGAACCCCCAACCTGTTGAATAGTTGAGATGAGATACTTGGAATCTAGCGTAAAGTTCATTTTCTGCCACACTTTTACTTGGCCGTCTTCCAAGAGCATGTTGAATTATGTTGCTCTGTCTGAATACTCTTCCTCTAGTAATCATGTTTGTCAATTAAAAATTCCTCGGCACGGGCAGGTCTCTCTCTTTAATTAGTCTCGCTGATATAGGGTTTTCTTTGAGATAATGGCCAATATCCCACGCTTTAAGGAGCATATCTTGCATATTTTGCGTTGAAACATGTTACCTATTTTATTATTTACTTCAGCTCTAATCGTTTTAATTTTTGGATTTTCGTAATGTTCCTGACTGTCTGCTATTTTCCCATTCGGAAGCATCTCACTGCAGTCTGACTCTTTTGTCAACTAGTTTCCTAATTGTTTTCAACGTACGGTATGTCTACCCCTTATTATTCCCGTTTTTCCAATGGGGTCGGGGATGAGATGCAATGGAAGTCTTTGTGGTGATGGTTTTTACGGCCGGATGCCCTTCCTGACGCCAACCTCAGGAGAGGAGTTAATGAGAGATGAAATGAATGATGGTGAATGAAACTGGGCAAGGATGTGGAAGGAATCGGCCGTGGCCTGTCAGAAGGTACCGTCCAGCATTTGCCTGGTGTTGAAAATGGGAAACCACGGAAAACCATTTCAAGGACGGCCGACGGTGGGGCTCGAACCCACGCGTCTACCGAGTCAGCAGAGAGCTTGGCCCCATGACCTAATGCTGCGCTTTAGCCAGCGTAGCCACTACTGTCGGTTCGACGTACGGTATTGTAGTTTAAATTTGCTACAAACTTTTTCGTAGCTGAAAACAAGGTCATTAGATCACTTGTACGTCACCTGAAGGGTGTGGGTGTGGAATGATGTAGGTAGTTAAATCGACAGTGCTCACCAGAGCAATACTTTTTTGACCCTCTGTAGTTTGTTTGATCTGTTCCTCCCCTGCATGCAGGCGGTTTGAGTAATAATTTGAAAACCAGGGCTTTAAGGATGGATACAGACGTCTTTTAGTTAAGTCTTTATCTTCCTCCTATAGACGACGCACTCTCTATTTTTTCTAAAGATTGGAGCAATTTTTAAAGGCTGACCTAATTCAACTGCTTATTTGTCGAGCTTATCCACATGTTCATTGTGTACTGGTATCCATACAAAGCCAATCCCTTAAACCAATCATGGAGTAGGGGTACCTAGAGCTTTCCACTTTTTCGTGACATCGGTCGTTGTTGCTCCCAAGAACTACCCTGGTACTCATTTACGTTGTGGGCTGAGTAAAACCTTAGGGTCATTTGCATTTCTGCAAGTGGTAGTTTTGTTTCTAAGATATACTACCTGGGTGGGGATTGAACCCACTCCCTACCAATTAGAAGCACAGCGTCTCGACCAACTTTTCAAAAGCATTTTTACTTAACATTATTTTTAATAATTCCTTTATGAAAACGTCACGAAAACCCAGTCCCAAAACCAGGGGTATGATTCATAGGATATTAAAATCACCACGACCCTGCTGGGAATCGAATCTGTGATCCTTCGGGCCAAAGTCTAACATGCTAAACAAGTAGTACGGGGCCGGAGAACTGAGCATTGGTGCCCTCTATCCGTGTCGTGAAATGTTGAAATCCTTACTCATAATGCTGATAAAATGTGTACACTCACCTTCTGAGGGAGACACGGAATTGAAAGTGCAGCTTTTTGTACAAGCAAATTCTGGCGTGTTTAGACAACACCTTCTATACTCAGGCCAGAGTGCACTGACGTCCCTGGTCCACGCTAAGAAAAGTGTGGTCCTAGCCAGCGGACATGTTGGATTTGTCTTTCTAGAGTGATTTCGTTGTAGTGCAGTGCAGTGAAGATATAGCGATTAATAGTGAAAGGTGCCTCATCGCTGCTGTGTAACAGGTTGTTGTGGCAATCATGATATTGGACCAAAGGTCCATGTGTTCAGATTCCCTATGGACGAAGAATTTAAAGCGAAATTAATGGCTCAGTGCTATTCCTCGAAAGGACTTCACGCCAACTCATTTCACGGGAGTAAGTAATACATTTCATGTTATCGGAAGTATAGGATTTCGATATAAATATCTGGTGTTTTAATGTACCGTAATTTTAATTTATTTACAATTGCATCGTTGAAGGATAAATAAATAAATAAATAGCCTAGTTTAAAAATTAAAAACATAGATAAATAGATACTGATAAAAAAATAAAACTATATTTTCTGCCTATATAATAAAGCATTTGTAGATATTAATAAAAGTCTTTAGGCTTACTTTTCTAATACAATACACTCTTTATTCTTTGCACCACACAGGTGTGGATCAAGATCAGTCAGCAACATTGATTCCGTGCCAAGTCGTATACAAATCTTGATGACGAGACATCGCTTCAAAAAAGTAGCCTTTACTTTTTATATAAAGTTGAGGTTACTTTTCGTTTGATGTTGCCATATGATCTCCAGTCAGTACGTAGCTATCGCCTAGACCAGTTTCATTGCTGTCCGAATAGAGATCATTAATAGCCAACACAGCAGCCGCTACCCTGTAATGTTCCACGGGGCTGTAGAGTGACCCCAGGTATTTGAATTTGCTCACATTTATCAGCGGTTCTTTCTCTTAACAATATAACGTGTTCTGCCGCTTGTCTACCACCTCATTTTAAAGTTTCATGACATTTTTTCGTGTCCATTCCGTCAACCTATCAAATGCACTTTTCCTACTGTCCAACAAAATGACAATGGCGGCCAAGGATGATGTAAGTATAAGAGATTCGTCACTTTTGGTTATAGAATTTCCGAGAGAGAACACCGCCTGAGGCTATGAATTGTACCAGCGAGTCTGCCAACATAAAAAATAAATAGCCATATGAATGTAGCCTTTATTACACGTAATTGAACAGTATGATCTGCGATGAGTTACCGATTTTTGATGAAAGTAACACAAACATAACTGCGCCTTTCGGTAGGCGCAGAAATATACATCCAGATAGGAATATAATACGTTTTGATATATATCAATGTTGGCAATAAATTTGTCACGAAGGACAGAATTATGCCGTTCTAGAGCTTAATTTACCTTTAGGCTAATTAAACATTGCTCTCCTACTGTACAGAATTGTCGGGATGTTAGATGAATATAAAAAAACTGTCCAAATGAACATACTATACTGCCATAACCTCACTTTTCATCCATTATGCCAGCTGCCTTCCCACCCCTCCCCAGTCACCCTAAACCACAAATTTAATTGCAATGCAAAGGAGAATGGGTAAGAAAACAAACAAGAGATGAAATGAACACATTTATTCTCAAATTTTTAAATCACAATGGACAAAACATATATTTAAGATTAGTCCATATTGTCCACTCATTTTTCACATGGTGAACACACCAGGTCAAGGATAATTCACACAAAAAATAAAGAAAATATTCCAATAACAGTGTACAGTACATTCATGCACACCTGTTTTATAACATCACTTTCTCACACATACTGGTAAGTTAGTTCACATTGCATGATGCAGTATTTTGTTGCACAAATTTCAGTGTTGCTGTAACTCGTTTACGAGTATAATGTTCTTCCTAATGGTCCTTTCCATCAAATGTATGTACACAAATATAAAAGGCGCACACAATTTTGAAATATAATTTCAGTGTCATTCTTTCGACAAATGGAAGACGTATTGGAGTAGCCTATGTATGGATTGCATATTGTGTTAAGGCATTTGTTCTTCTCGATTGCAACTCGATACTCGCACAACTTTCCATTTCTTTGCCAGCAGCAGGGGCTCCAGAACCTGAAAGAAAATGAAATATGAGATCTCTCACTGTAGTTCAGTGGTATCGGCAGTCTGATTTGGTGGCCCATATCTTAGAGGGGGAAATTTCAAGAGTCTTCTATGCAAGTGCATACTATCAAGTTGCCAAAACTTCAGCCTACTAAACTGGCTACCTGGTGGCACCTTCATGGGTCAGCGAATGCAGATAGAACCAATCTTCGTGCTTTCGTAGTAGAGAGCAATTGATTCCTGATGGCACAGACCTGAACGGGCTTGGAGGGGAGGTATGAGAAGGCAGGCAGTGGTGGGGGCACTGCTGCTGTGCTACTGGAGTGAAACAGAACCTCCTGTCACCAGCTGTAGCCACACCAAGTTTAGAGAGTGATATTTCGTCACTTGAGGTCTTAACTCACACCGAGAGCTGACGCAAACGTCCTTTTATCAATCACGATGAAGCACAAGGACTCACCTGAATACGAGATTCACTGTGTGCGCAGCTGAGGTTTAGCGCCATCAGGTATTAATTGCAGTATACAACAGTTTATGGGTATGCTTGGAACACACACATGATGATGTGCCACATGTTGCAGCTACTGTGATAGAACACAAAGTGGGAGTAATTTGCAGTACTATGCGGTGCTGGGGGCCACCAGGTCAGACTAGCACTGTAGAAACAACATATTCACTAGCTTACAAGGGGAGGATACAATGCATGGGTCACAGATTCGAACCCTCTTTAGTAAACGTGTAGGACATGACCAGGCGTATACCAGGTGCAAGTACTGTAGTTAGGTGCGCTTCTCAGCAGTTTCTGAGAAATTAATTAATTGCAATTGCAGTGCGGCGTCTATGCGCGTTGAATGCTAGCAAGAATCCGACGAGTGCGTAGTGCAGCGGTAAGAGCCGTGCTTCGTAAGTGCGGGATCGCTGGATCGAATCCCACCGGCTGATGAATCAAGTTTGTTACAGGACATACTTACTTATGAATTAAATAAAGCAAAATAATGAAATGAAATGCTAAGTGATGGAAGTGATGCATTAATTCAATCGTGGATCTTTTTTTCATTTTCACTAGTGTTTATTTCTGCATTATGAATAGTTTATGACGTGTGAAAATGTCAGTTCGTAAAAGTAACACAGCAACTGCACGTCTGAAAAAAGACTGTGTATATAATCAACGACGGAGGTCGGGTTTAACCTCATTAGTGGCTTTCATATACTGGACATAATCTTCTGTAGAAGTAATTTGGTGTCTTTCAAATACTATAACAGATTTAATAGATGCCGTTTCTGATTAGTCTGCCCATTTTATGTTTTAAATAAACCCTTGGGCTATGATATGTCTGGGCTGATATTATATTTCTTGTTTATGGGCTTTTGGTTCAGTTTCATTCCTGGAGTGATAAAGATTTCATAATTTCTGGTATGCATCATGGACAATTTCAGACATTGCTTTTGTGGAAAAATGGGTTTAAATGAGGACCCCATGATGCAATGTGATGGATGTCAAAAATGGTTTCATGCCTCTTGTGTTCACCTCTCCAGTCTGCAAATCGAAATTTTAGGCTCAATAATGACTCCTGGCATTGCTGTGACTGCATTCTTCAAGGGTCAACACAACAAAATCAGCTCGACAATCTATCATCGACTAATTGGATTTCTTGCCCGAGGTGTACCCATCAAAATCCCAAAAACTATACAAAGGCGATAGTGGGCTTAAAATTCATTACTCTCGAAAGCATAAAGACTATATCTCCGAAGTTCATCCCCCAACAACACCTGTCGATAATGTGAAGGATTTTTCACAGCAATTAGCAAGGACGAAAAGGGAAGGGTTTTGAAACGCATTCCAAAAGCAGCTCGTATTGTGGTAGCATTCCGTCTTTCCCACTTATGGATGAATGCCAAAGGAAGAATTCATTTGATTCTTGGAAGGATCTATTGACATTTTGCTACGTAGCTTTACAAGTTCCAGAAAAGAAATCAAAGAATCTAATCCAATTTACAGCAAGAAAAATGTTACTCATCCACCAGTCGACTTTTCTCAGCATGTTCCACTAAGAAAACCTCAAAATTCTTTATCACGGAGAGTGGAATCTAAAATGGCGGAAGGAGACATAGGCTAGGTGGAGCCGTGAAACTCCTTTCATCCTCAGATAAACTTGCACCTGATATCGAGGATACGGTTTTACATCTAAAGGATAAACATCCTGAACCACCTAGAGCACTTATTTTTCCCGATCCTCCTATTGAAGCAAATAAGTTCGCAGTATCAGAAAAAGATGTGATGGTAATTCTCAGCAAATTCCAAAATGGGTCTGCAGGTGGTATTGATGGTTTACGTCCACAACACCACAAAGACCTAACTGCAAAGGGTAATGGTGTGGCTGGAAACAATTTACTAACTTCTTTAATATCCCTCTGCAATTTTATTCTATTGGGTCAGGTGAATTCGGATATCCTTCCAATCCTATATGGGGCGAGTCTGTGTAGACTGAACAAGGAGTGTTGCGGGCTCCGCCCCATTGCAATTGGTTGTACTCTACAGGGGCGTATACAGTGGAATCTCGTTAGCACGTTCTCGGTTACGACGTTTTCCCGTTTAACGCGATGATTTTCTCAAGTCCCAGCCCCATTCCTACTAATTACATGTTGATATATCCCCTTAATACGTTTTCTATTCCCGCTTACGACGATCAAATTTCCGTTGTACTATTTGTTAGGGAACCAAATTTTATTCTTATTTTATTATAAAATTCGGCATCTTGAAAACACGATGCGATATTGCTTCCTATTCTCTGATAGTTATTGACAGTGTAGACGATTAGTGTGTTTTGACGGTGTAGAAGTGGCTTGAGGTATGACGCAACACGGAAGATAGCCGACGTGTCTCTCTCGCGCCAGTAGAACACGCTACCTATAACACGTTCTTTGTTTCGAAATACACCACAGATTGGCATGCGTATGCCGGCCGACCACTAGTGTCTAGTCCTTCCGTGAATGCGGCAGCGTGCGTTTGACGACCGGCCGCCCCGTCATCAGTCGCGTAGCGTGAATTATATAGCCCGAGAGCACAGAACCTTTACACAACGTCACGTTGCATATTTTGCCGCGCATCGCTTTAGTACGAACCCCATTTTCGTCAGCGTGCAGAATCGCTTTCAATACGATACGTGTTTATATGTTCCTGAACACCAGTTTGGATACGATCCGATCCCACAATTTTACCGTATAGACCTTGAAACTCAATACGATCTGATTCACGCAAATACGCATTACACTACCGAAGAAGTGGTGAAACCTAGTGATAATTTTGTTGCATCGTATTGAAATAATGGAGGTGGCGCTTGAAAGTAGGAGAACCTTTGTATAATCCTCACCTTAAGTGCACGAATGTAGTTTTTCTTTCTGTACATGCGCGAGCATGTCTAACCTAAAAAAAAAACCCTCGGTTATATCCAATCGTTCACGCCAAAGAATACGGCACTTCTTTTCCACAGAATAGCAAGAAAAACATGTATTCAAGCCGAAATCAATTATAGAAAATGAAATATTTCAACTCGTACTACAGTACTTCAATTACGAGTACGGTACCGGTATACGGTAGTATATTTTTCTCTTGTTTTCATTGCTCTCGTTTCTCTGTGCTGTATAAACTAGCTTTGCGATACAATAATTCTGTAGGTTGTTTGAAATTGTATATTCGATAGTACGTACTAACGATTATCACGTTTTTTACTTTTCCCTCACTGAAACAAGTTAATGATGTTTAATTATAATTTTTCATTAGTACGTTCTCCCGCTTTTTACGTTCAAATTTTTCGGTCCCTTGAAAAACGTACTAACGAGGTACCACTGTATAGAGTTTTATTTCGGGGGATGCCCAACCGAGGGTTATGTAGAAGCCACTCTTGTGTTCGAGGTAAAGCACTGTGAATGGCACAGTGGAAGTTATAACTTAACTGATTAAAGAGATGAGCTCATATTTCCATCCACAAAGTCTTTTTGCCTAGCATGTGTGTAATATGCTGGCTCTAAATGCTAATCTTGGCAGATTTCTATGTATTAAAGCTTAAAAGGATTACTAAATTAAGTAGAAGCTTACTGAGCTCCCTGTTGACCTTGGTGTGCCAGGGATGTTAGTGCAGCATCTGCACCACACTTTCAGAAGACATGCCTCATCACCCGTCTATGTAAAAACTATGAAGACATTCAATGCTACTCAGAGGGTATGCAAATTGAGAATTGATCACTAGAGCAGGTGTCTTCAAGTGGGTTCTGGTCCGGATCTGAACCCTGAAGCCTTTTTCACCAGATCTCTACAATTTAGACAACGTCAAGAGTTATAAAAAGGAAAAGGGGGGATAACACTACAATTAAAATCAATAAAAAAAAAAAAAAAAAGAATTTCAGAGAGAATGAACGACATACACATCCGCTAGCATAAGTTGGAGATGCTACAGCGGCAAATGACCAAAGAAAGGACAAAGAAAGTTTGTTTGTTGTTTTTAGTGTGTCTTGTAGAGATTAATTCCCTAAATTGTGCAAGTTTTCAAAATATGTGCTGACAATATTTGGGTCAACATATGAGTGTTTGAAAACGGGTTTCGCAATGTGGATTTTGTGACAGAAATTTCAGACCCAGAATATCTAATGAACACTTGAAGGACTGCTAAACCATTGCTGGAACTCCGCACACTCCAGACTTTGAGAAGATTTCATATAACAAAAGACATAACTTCTCTCATGATGCGACTGGGTGGGGTGAATTGTATATTTTGAATGTGCATTATTTTTAGTTATAAAAAAAATCAGTATTGGGTGTGACGTTATTCTGCAATACCACGAAGAGTACAGACAGCTGAGATGAGATTCCTGAGAAGTATGGTCCAGAAAACGAGGAGAGACAGAGTGAGAAATGAAGATATACGGAAAGAACTGGGAGTACAGAAAGTAAATGACAAACTGGAGCAAAACAGATCGAGATGGTTTGGACATGTCAAACGGATGAATGAAGAAAGGCTACCGAGATGAGCACTGGAATGACGGATGACAGGGAAGAGAGGACGAGGAAGACCAAGTATAGCATTAGAAAACGGAACCTGGATTGGAACACCGTGTCGGAAGAGGAATGGTGGAACGACAGAACAAAGTGGAGAGGAACCATATTTGCCCCCACCCAGTGTCAGCTGGAAAAGGGGAAATGAAGATGAATGAATGACCACGAGAATGACCACTTTTACTTTGTTCCTTCCTTTCTCAATTTTCTTTGTCAGGCAAAGCCTACAATGTAGAAACTTCCGGCAATTTTTAATCAATTTCATAAAAATCCTATCAGGATGTAATAAAATGCAAAATAAGTGGCATCCCACCAAAAATTACCTTAATATACAATAAGTTAAAACTCTAGCAACACATCACCACCCTCTAATGAAACAAAACCAAGTCTTACAGCCATAATGCTGTCCCATTCAATGATTCTCATTTTGAAAAGTCACCAACCCTAAGTTATAATGTAAGTACAGGTCCACAGAACAATTTGTTTTAGGATAACTTTCATCTACAGTTTAGCATAGGAAATTGTCATTCGTGATACTCCATGATATTTTTTATATTCCATGAAGAATAACCTTGCATTTGTCTCACCTGCACATGTAAGCTGGCTCATCAGAATCATCACCACAGTCGTTATCGAAGTCATACACCCACAGTCTAGGAATACATCGACCGTTTTTGCAGTGGAATTTTGTTTCTTGGTCACATGGACGTTTATCTAAAAACACCAAACACATTACTTATTTCAAATCAATTTTAGGAGAAAGGGAGATTTTATAGTCTCTTATTGTACCAGCATTTGTAATGGCCTAGCTTGTATAAAAATCGTTCCCAATTCAGACCCATAAAAGAATGTTTTGACAGCTTTTTAGTCGACAAAGTGTGTCGACCCTTGACTGACAGACCAGAAAGAGAAATCGTATCGCCTGCATGGAAGCATGTACCATGGCACCTGTTAGTAGTAATTTTCTATTGAGATATGTGCGCTTGTGGTCAGATGGTGCAATATCATTAATAAACATCAAGAGAGGATGTTTGAGGGAAATACGCGATAACTGGCGCATTAGTTGAATCTAGGACCATATTGTGGAGAGAGTTAACTTGATCAATGATTTTAGCAACATAGCATTTTCCTGATGCACCAAGTTTTTATAGAAGGATGCACTAAATTACATGCTAAATGTATGTGTGTATATGGAAAGGGCCCAGCTCCTGGCTTTTAGTTTGGGAAATATTCCAGTTTCAATAACAAAACTGAAACTAGCCAAAGTGCAGTAAACATTAATAGACATTAATTATCACTTTGCTGTATTATTTCATATATATACTGCATATAAATATATAAAACCACAATTTGGAACCATACTGCAATAATAGCAAAATATAAATTTATTGCCTGTCTCTGCTAAAGAAATATCCATATTAATTCCAAGGAAATTAAAAATCATAAGTTTAACCTATTGAGTGCAGTTGTTTGCTACCTCAGTGCAGAGTTTATTCATTCGCATGTAAATAAAACAAATAAATGGTAGAAGTTGTAATTTTTAACTTATTAGGGGGTTGGTATGCATAACATGTAGGTAGTTATTAACCCTTTCACTTTCAAGCTTTCATCTGATGGATGTGTGAAAACTGGCAGCCATATTTACCAAGCTGAGCACACACGTCTTTTAAAATGAGACGGAAGAGAGACCATTTAAGATATTAAAATAAAATATTATAAACATTGAGCGTATAAATCACTTGTTATTACTTGATGTCTCTGAGCCATATGTTTTCAGTGAAAAAAAAAAAAAAAAAAAAAACAACAACAACATTACAAATTTCAAATTTGAAATTTTTGAAGAAATTTTGGGAAATGGAATTTACATGTCAAGTCTACTATTCATGTTAAAAGAAACTCTATATGCTCGTATTTGATAGTGTGGTAAATGTCAAGAATCCAAAATTACCAATGTTTCAGACACTAAGAATTAATATAAATACAGATCGTCCGAGGTTCCCGTGGAATATAAACATGAGTTAAAATTGCCTTCTTCATATTCCCTGAGAATTGCTGCTATCAAGCGTAAAAATAACAAAATAACCAATAATCAAGGCCGGTAACGATGGATCGTTACCCTGACAGTTTTGGCACGAACAGGGCGTAACGACAGATCGTTACCTTGAAAGTCAAAAGGTTAATCTAAATGCAAGTGAAAAATCCTATGTCCCTATTATTTCGTTTTATTTTGAGACGAATAAAAATTCAAAATATTTGTGCCCACACTTGCTTTATCTTGGGTAAGGGCCCAAAATAAATAAAAAGATTTCCTAAAATGAGTTGGCAACAAATACATGTTGCTCCTCACTAGTAGTCAATAACTGAAGGATTCTTTCATCTGAAATCACAATGCGGCGATGAGAACTTGCTTGTTGTTCCACCATGCTTGTTTACATCACAGATGAACTCCAGCTGTCGAGGACAGAAGTCTACTAAATGCTCTGTTAGTTACTTCCGGAGGCAAAAATCCAAACTAAAGTAGTAGCCTGCTACATAATGTCCAACGGATGGCAAAATATGCCAAAAATAGACCCTGCACTCGAGAGTGAACGGGGAATATGAAAAAAAAGTAAAAGTAAAGGGAAGTTCTTGTTCACTGTCTAAAGCAGTCATTGGGTTAATTGAAATTTTGTAAAAATACCGTATTTCCTCGCATAATCGTCGCACCCCACTTTTCAAACACTAAAATAGGTTTATAAAATGTCGTTGCATAGCATATTCGTGCGTCAGTCAGTTGCACATGCTGCCGCGACTTTATAACCTGGCGCGACTTTGTCAGAAGAAAAATATCTCGTCTTTGTGCTTGCGGACTATGAACTGTGACGCGAGCGGCAAGCTTCGTCACTTAGCACATTCCGCGAGCTTATAGGCCTAATCTGGCGTGATCTTGTCAGGAGAAAGTAATCTCGTCTTTATGCCTGCGGGCTATGAACCGCGACGCGAACAGCCAGCTTCGTTAGCACATTCCGCGAGCTTTAACCTGTCGTGAACTTGATAGAAGAAAGAAGCCTGTCTCTGACTGCAGGCCATGACTCACGCCAAACTCACGCTACGCGAATGACTGGCCCGTGCAGCAATAATGATACAGTATATTCTTTGAACTTAAATAATCTTTGTATAATCGTCGTACCCTGCTATTTTCCACGAATTTCAGGCTAAAAAATTGCGACGATTATGTGAGGAAATACGGTAATGTAACAGGTGCTAGAATAGTTATGTAAATACTCTTGAAAATACATACGACAAATGGAGGGATCTTCATCGCTGCCGTCCTTGCAGTCAGCATCTCCATCACATCTCCAGGCATTCAGAACACAGCGGCCATTTGAGTGACATTTGAATTCCAGATCGGGACATGGCAAGTCACAATTTTTCTCATCATAATTGTCTCCACAATCATCCACACCATCACAGATAGTAGCAGACTGAGTGCAGTTGGTGTTGGCACACTGAAACGAGCCAGCATGGCAGATGCGTTTGGCACAGCTTGCAGGTTCATCAGAGCCATCTTTACAATTTCTTTCACCATCACACCTGCACAGAAATAAAATCTCCGTTTACAACAGATCACTTCATGCAAAATTCAGGAAGATTAAAGTAACTTCTTAGGGGCAGATGACCTCGTAGTTCCACCCCTTAAAACAACAATAACTAACTAAAGTAACTTCTTAATGGAACAAAAATTGTGAAATCACTATAGAACTTCAAGATCACCATTTTTGATCAATTGAGCAACATTTTAAATATCAGGTAAGCAAATGATCAGTGTCTGCAAAGTTGCCAGTCATATTTCTTTTAACACCCTTACCTACTTGGAAATATTGTTTAATATGACATTTGCCTTTTAAAACCAAGAGAATTTGTAGCAAAATAAATTTAGAAGTTGTGGAGAAGTGAAAACATTTCCAATCCATTTTACTTGTTCGTCATGACTCTGTCTGAGGAAAAGAACAGAATTAGCAGAATTCCTTCCAGTGGTTACAGCACACAGTGTTTTAAGCCTCTTTTTTAAAGTGTTTACATAAATGTGTCTTAGGTTTATTATTATCAGCAGGCAACTTCAATAACATAATCATTTTAGATGTTTATTCTCATATTCATCACATGCACTATCCTTCAAAACAAATTGTTTTTCATGTAAATACTGTACTCCTAGTAATCATAAAAACAGCACAGTGCTACCATAAGGGATCATGAGTCTTTCTCAAAAGAAGTATTTCTTTTTATTATGTATAAACAATGTGTTGGTATTGACTAGGTGGACCCTTACGTTAATTTTTTAATCGTTAAATAATAAATTTCCAAATAGACAGTATCTAATTACCCTTAATCAGACATAGTTACTACTTAAAAATTCGCAAAAACAAAACAATCAAATACTGTTATCGCCATTCTGTTACTGTTTTCTATCACTTTTGTTAGAAAATGACTTGTGAATTTTTCATAATTTTGTCCATGTGCATAAATTTTACTAATCACTCGATAATAGTCACCAAATAGCTCAATAGAACATATTCAAGAATTAAGGGTAGTTTTATCTTTTCCCGACTTGTTTCTCTTTATCTCCCATTTCATTTATGAATTGTATTCTTAGAGCAGTATGGATTACCATGAACCAAATGCTAAATGTAAGAGGTATTATTGTTTCAAAATGATTTTGCCATTTTTAAATATTGCAGAGTGATTCTACTGCTACTAATCTTGACATTCTGTTGTGTTATTCCTATGTATAGGTGACAACTTACGATAGAATTTAATGCAAAAATGTTATACTTTTCTTGTTTTGTGAGAATGAACAGAGCAGAATTCCTCAGATTAGCATATTATATAAAAAAACAAAAAAACTTACTTCCAAAACCCCGGGATACATTTTTCGTCTGATCCATGACAGCGACGTTGTCCAGCAATGCAGTTAGCCACACAAGTTTTATTGTCGGGCGATAGGAAGAACTGGTTAGAACAAGCACATGTAAATGTTACTGCAGTCTCTCCTTCCCCAAATCCTTCTGGAGATGGATTGGCACCAGCTGGAGGAGTCAAGAGGCACAGATGTGAGCAGCCACCATTGTTGGTTCCGCAAGGATTGTGGTATGTTAGTTGGCGCAGGTGATGGTACTCATGAAGATCATATGGACGATGTATTGTATTTCTAATTGTTTCAAAGTCCTTTCCTGTGAACTTATTAGCTTTGTTGATGGCCTTGAGGTTCCAATCAGTCCAGTATATATAGTCATCAAAAAGAGTAATTGCAAAGACATGTGGTACCTGTTGGCCTGACAGTACTACATGTCTGTGTCTACCTTCCAGATCAGTGAAGGCAATATAATCCAGATGAGCATCTGCCCAGTAGAGTCAGTCTGTGAAATAATCTATCGTCAGAGCATTGGGCCATGCAATATCATTCTCCCAAGTCAGAATACGAGTGAAGTTGGAACCATCCATTCCCATCTTGCCAATAAATGTCTGAAAGAATAAATAAATTCATTACTTTCTGAAAATACTTTTATTTTATATTAATTGTAAAATTATCCTTATAATACCTTGAATAGAAACATGCAACTTTTCTATCCGAATACCCAAGGAAAAAACAACTAACTTGGAAACCATACTTTATTACTGGTCTATTCGATTATCATTCTAATTACACAGGCCTGTATGATTTTCAAGTAAATTAGAAAATAGACAATTTTGATAGAGATGAATGTTCTAAATCCAAAAATGGTGTCAGTTTATTAATATCACATCCCTTTTAAGGCTCAATTCCCTTTTTATTGTTATAATCAAAATAGCATTTTTCACTATTGTAGATTAACTAGATGTGATAGGGAAAATCAAACTCCATTTTCAAATTCAACACAAAGAAGTTAATCAAACACACCTATTTTAGTTTTTACCGCAGAATTCTCTTATTTCTTTTTTGTAGGCCAACTGGTAACAACTGGTCCATTCAATTATCATTTTGAAGTCCCTTTAAGATTCATGTAATAAAATACTTCCAGGATTTCCCCAGACTGAAGAGGCACAAAAATAGACAATTCTCCTTTTCTCTCTTAATGAATATTGAACACATAAGCTTGATAAGAATTAGATGTAAAGCATCTCGCCAGGTAAAAACAAAAGTGGTTGTGAAATGATTCCTTCATTCTTGTCCATTTGCAATCAACTCTTTATTTGAAAGACGTGCCAACATAACCGGTAAGATGTATTATAGTACCATATTTACAATTTACACGTATGATTATAGATACAAACTGTTGAACACATGATACATATTTCATCACAGGTTGATTCCACATTTTTAGGATGACCACTTTCAAGAGATTCATTGTACAACCGAAAACTATTACTTGCCTGTAAGTGCCAACTGGTAAAATATAAGTAACCAGTTCCAGGATGTACAACCAAAGCACGAGGATCTGCAATACCAGCTTTGAGAGTTCTGCGGTTTGTTCCATTCAACTCTGCTACCTCCAGATGCTTGCTGTGACGATCCAGCCAATACAGTTTACTACAGTTTACGTCCCACCCAGTCCACGGCTATGCCTTCCAAGCCATGGCTGTCGTGCCTTATGACAGGTTCCTTTACTGTAGGTATAGTTACCGGTCCATCGATGCGGGATCAGAAAATCCACAGTAAACCGTATTAAAGAGCCCTCCAACTGTATTTATTGTGAGGTAATAGGGAAATTAATACAAAATACAGCTGCTCCCCAAGAGAAATCGAACATAGCATCATCAATATCCTTATCCACCAGATGGAAATTGATCGATTCCTCATGAACAATCCACAGGAGATTATGGTGGCCTAATGTGACAACACAGCAACACAGACATTTCCCATACAGAAGATGATCGCCATTCCGATGAACAAGGAGAACTTCAAGGAGCAACTATTTAGGTGCTCAAAAGCATGCCCCTCTCCACTTGTGTCTACTCTTCCCACCCACATTCACCAGTAGACACTTTGTGGGCTAGTTCAATGCTATTAGCCAACTTCTTTGAAACATTGTGAACACTATTGCTTTACTCATCAGAATCTTATATAGTATAGGTACTAGCAAGTGTGCCTGTATAACCTACAGTGTTACAGTATATATATAGTATGATCAAGTAGGGAGTGATAGAGGAGTAACACCTCTTTAAAAAAAACCCTGGTCCAGCTGGTAGTACCTTGTTAGGGTCCCTTGCCAGGGTTACGGTGAAGTCCTCAACGGTACCTGCAGTGAAAGAGGTGAACTCTGGCACAGTGTAGTTGGCGGAAGGGGCAGCCTATTGCTCAGGTTTAATAGGGCAAACTATTGTCCATAGTTATGATGGGCAGGTTTCGGCCCAACGGCAAAATGAGCGGAGGAGGAGCCAATCACTCTCATGGCTCCCAACGGTCACAGAGGCGGAAGAGGACCTCAGTAGTACTTGAGTATGCGGCAGTTCGTTGCAGTCTCTGTGTTCGGTTCTGCATGTCTCATTCTTTGTGAGCCGCAGGATAAGGCTCAGAGATCATAGTGTGTGGGTCTCATCCTGGCAAGCTGAGATCCACCCTAAACAAATTCACGCCAGTGGCACTTCTTCCGAACGTCACTTACTTTCAAAGTCCAACGGCGATGGGATATGGACGGTGGGGGCAGGTTATGGGTGTAACTGGAAGCCCCTAGTTCGAACCTGCACGTTGGCAGCAGATGTGTGATGGTCGTCTTCCGGAGACTCCGTGACTACTCAGGAATTCGGTCCTGCATCTGTGTTTGGGCAGGCCTATTTAGGATCACCGCTGCCCACCCCACATGGGGAAGGCCCTAGAAAAGGTGGGCTAAACATCGGAAGTCACAATCTTGGTCCGGCTGGGCAACCGCACTCAGCAGGTCAACCCTCATGCGGTCGAAACTCAAAAACAGTAAAGAATCACAAATTGATTATTGTATCATGGAACATCAGAACTTTGCTTGATTTGGACAATAACGTTATACTTGAGAGAAGGTCAGCTCTCGTAACCCAAGAGTTATCAAGACTCAACGTTGACATTGCTGCTCTCAGTGAAACTAGGCTCTCTTCTGAAGGCAAGATTACTGAATCTGGAACAGGATATACCATCTTCTGGAAAGGAAAGGAGGAGGGTGAATGTCGTATTCATGGTGTGGGCTTCGCTGTGAAGACCAAACTGGTAAATCATCACCAACTTACGCCCATTGCAATCAGCGAAAGGCTCATGACTCTCACATACCACTCTCAGGGGGTTCCTTTATGACACTCATCTCTGCCTATGCTCCTACCTTAGATTCTGATGAAGTAAAGGCTCAGTTCTATAATCAGCTAAGTGAAATCATCTCCAAGGTACCATCTGCAGATAAACTCTTGCTCCTCGGTGACTTCAATGCCAGAGTTGGGAAAGATCACAGGCTATGGAATAATGTGATGGGCAAACAGGGACTTGGAAAATGTAATCCCAATGGACTGTTGCTTCTTGGTCTTTGTGCAGAACACGAACTTTTCATTACCAACACGCAGTTCCGGCTACCTAACCGCTTCAAAACCACGTGGATGCATCCTCGTTCCAAACATTGGCACATTCTTGATTATATCATTACCCGGCAATGTGATAAGAAGGACACTCTTATTACCAGAACAGCAAGGAATATAGACGATTGTTGGACAGATCATAAACTTCTTATAAGTAAGCTCAGGATATCCATCAGACCTAAACCACCTAGGAAAATCAAAAATTGGCCAAGAAAGAAGTTTAATACATCCAAACTTCAGGATGAATCCATGTATAAACATTTTGGAAACAGGATCGTCACCCAGTTATCAGAAGACCCAGTGACAAATGACATTCAGCTAGAATGGGCCACACTACAGAAGATTATCACACAGTCAGCTGAGGAAACCCTTGGTTTTATAGTGCGGAAAAGACAAGACTGGTTTGATGACAACAATGAGGAAATTCTGTCTCTCATCAATGCCAAAAGGAATGCCTATCTTGCCCATCTTCAAGACCCAACTTCCAACACAAAGAGAGATAAACTACTGGAACTCAAGGGTAAATGCCAGACACAGATAAGGCAGATTAAAAATACTTGGTGGCAACAGAAGGCTCAGGAACTGCAGAGACTATCGGATGCTCGAGACTTGAGGAACTTCTATGCAGTACTCAAGGAAATATATGGACCATCTCGCTCATCATCAGGTACACTGAAAAGCGCTGATAATTCTACTACCTTTACTGATAGTCAAGAAATCTTGGAACGCTGGAAGGAGCACTTCTCCAATCTCCTAAATCGTCCATCAGCAGCTGCTGAAGACTTCCTTTGTGATGTGCCGCAACAACCTGAACAACTGTGGTTGGCAGTACCTCCTACTTATCATGAATTCAGTGCAGCCCTCACCAAATTGAAATCCCGAAAGGCACCTTGCCCAGATAACATCCCTCTGGAACTAATTCAAGCCGGAGGTCATTCCCTCAAAACAAGGATTTTCACCCTTATCCTCAGAATATGGGAATCAAGAAAGGTACAGTACCTGGAGACCTAAAGAATGCCACTATCGTCACTATCTTTAAAAAGGGTGATCGCAGTGTTTGTGGCAACTACCGTGGTATTTCACTGCTATCAATTGTGGGGAAGATTCTTGCAAGAATTCTACTTAACCGCCTCAAGGTTATCTCTGAGAAGATCCTCCCCGAGTCACAATGCGGATTTAGAGCTTCCAGAAGCACAATTGACTTGATTTTCTGTGTGAGACAGCTACAAGAAAAATGTAGAGAACAACAGAATCCACTCTTCCTGGTTTTTTATGACTTGGAAAAGGCATTTGATTCGGTTCCAAGACCAGCCATGTGGGCGGTGCTGAAGCGGTTTGGTTGCCCTCAGCGTTTTGTAGATCTAATCAAGGCTCTCCATGATGGCATGACAGGTCAGGTTTGCCATCAGAATAAGATGTCCGATGAATTTCCTAATACCCATGGACTGAAACAAGAATGTGTACTGGCTCCAAAGCTTTTCACACTGTACTTGGTTGCAATGCTTTAAGATTCACCCACCAACATCCCAGTTGTGGAGGTCAAGTATCGTTTTGATGGAGGTCTTTTCAACCTAACTCGTCTCCGCTCCTTGAGGAAAACTCAGGTTACTGACATGTTGTATGCAGATGATGCTGCGTCGCCAACTCTCACACCAGAAGAGCTGCAAGAGTCAGTTAATTGTTACAAAAGTGCATGTGATCGCTTTGGTCTTACCATAAATGTCAATAAGACTCAAGTCTTGGCACAACCTTCACCAGGCACACCTTTTCCTCAGTTCAATATCTCCATCTCAAATTTGCCATTAGAACAGGTAGACCACTTCTCGTACCTGGGCAGTACCATTTCTGTGAGCTGTACCTGTGAGCAGGATGTGGATAAGAGAATTGGCGCAGCCCATGCAGCATATGGACGATTAGCGCACTGGGCCTTCATGAATAAAGATCTGTCCACGAGTACAAAGCTTATGGTGTACAAAGCAGTAGTCATTTCTACATTGTTGTATGGCTGTGAAACGTGGACCCTTTACCGACGTGATCTTAGGAAGTTGAGCGTTTTCACGTACAAAAACTTCGATCAATCCTGAGGATTAAATGGGAAGACCGCATTACCAATATTGCTGTTCTGGAAAAGGCTCAAATCAACAGCATAGAATCATCCATAATAGGTCACCAATTTAGATGGATTGGTCATGTCCATCGGATAGATGATGTGAGGTTACCTCGTCAAATACTATATGGCGAGTTATGCTATGGCACCAGACCTCATGGAGGTCCTAAGAGGCGCTACAAGGACCAATTTAAGCAGACCCTGAAATTGACAGGTCTTGATTCACAAACCTGGGACATGCTGGCTGAAGACCGCTCAACTTGGCGCCGTACCATCTCGGATACTGTAAAGATGTTTGAAAGGGATCGACGCACACATGAAGAGACCAAGCGTCAAGCTAGGAAACTTCGAGCAGCCCAACCACGTCCTCCTCCAGCAATACTATGTGACTTGTGTGGACGCTTGTTCCATGCCAGGATTGGACTCTTTAGTCACCGTAAACACATCCACAAATTGGACTGAAGGAAGAAGATTTATACAGTGGAATCTCGTTAGTACGTTTTTCAAGGGACTGAAAAATTTGGACGTCATATGCGGGAAAACGTACTACCGAAAAACGCCATACTGCATTTACAACGTATAAGAAAGAACGCGGCGTATATATGGACATCAAATCGCCGACCTTAGTAAGTGATTGTATGCACTACTACAGTCACGACATAAACATAGGTTATCAGTAACTTACACGGAATAAATAACATAAAAATGAATTACTGTACCTCTACACTACAGTATAATACAGGGTCTCTATTTCTGCTTAGCAAGGACATTCTCGCTCTCGCGCTCCGCCAGTGACGGCTCAGTTACCGGCGACCGCGCACGCATATGTTTGAAGCACGGGCTTGCTTGAACCACTTCAATGAAGCGCTTTCTAGTTGAGGAAACTGTCCCTCTCGAACACGTTTCCTTTTGCCGCTCATTCCTTCTTCAAATGCACGTTCGATTTCCTTCCATTTGCCGAGAATCGTGTTCAGTGTAGACGGAGGAATGTTCCACTTTCGCGCTATATCCACACGCTTCATGTGAGGATTGCATTCCACGTCTCGAATGTATTTCATCATCTCATCATTAGTTATCTGCCGTACTTTCTTCTTATCCATTATGAAACACGCAATAAAATAGGTCATAACTGGATGTGAACACTAAGAACTAGAAGACAATAATGCGGAATACGAAGACAATAATGCGCCTACGTGAGAAATAAACAAAGGGAAGGGGGTGGAGGGCAGCGGGAGAGAGACACGTCACCTGTGTTGCGTCATAGCTATAGCCGCTTCTACGCCGTCAAACACAATTAAATCATCTACACTGTCAATAACTAGCAGAGAATATGAGGCAATATCGCATCGTGTTTTCCAGAAGCCGAATTTTATAATGAAATAAGAATAAAATCAGGTTCGCTTACAAATAGTACAACGGAAATTTGATCGTCGTAAGCTGGAATAGAGAACGTATTAAGGGGATATATCAACATGTATTTTGTAGAATTGGGACTGGGACTTGAGAAAATCATCGCGCTAAACGGGAAAACGTCGTAACCGAGAACGTGCTAACGAGATTCCACTGTACTCGGATTCGAGTTAAAGCCTATGATGATGATGATGACTCATCAGAAAAGAAAAATTGCAATGAACCTAAGGCAACTATGGCTAATGCATCCAACTCTTACTGCCAGTCCCTGGCCCCGAGTCTCTGGGAACATCTTATTAAATGTGAAGCAGCCTATTATGTACAAGTCAAGGCTGACAAGCATAACTTCCATCAATTTTCAAGATGTTTCATTGAAAATTATATCCAAGTGTCAGCAAAGATCATTTGAATGGAACAGCTCAATGTGGACAATACAGGACCACTATTACTGATTGTATGAGGGCGGGAATGGAAATGCTCTGATGATTTTATTGGCCGTGTGGGGTCTCAAAATTACTGATGCATTAAGTCTGTAACATCAACAGAATAATATACGTAATACAGAAAGTGCTCCTATAAGTTTTGAGTCTCTAGTTTCTCGGCACAGAAAAGTTCGCTACCCTACAGTAGGCTATATTACACATTGTACTAGGTAAGAAGAAAACTGTCTGCACTCGGATTATATCCATCATCATTATTTCAAGAGTTAATTTATTTTGTCATATTTTACTGCAAACAATTTTACTGCAATAAGGTGGTTTAATACCAGGAGTTGTTTGAAGACTGGGAACAGCACTAATGCACCCATCCACTGACTTAGTAATCTGTTACTGGAAGCAGTTTATCATCATTTAGATGCAAGACCAAGTAACTAATATTCTAGTGATGGTTCACCTCTCAATGTGTGAGTAGTGTAAAATCCCATGCTTAATTTCTAAATTTCTTTCCTTGATGGCTGAGCAGAACAAAGGTAAGTGGAGAACACTCAACAAGATCCGAGTTCACAATGGTGGGATATGTTGGCATTATAGCTAATGATAGTTATAATCAAAGTTCTTTCTGAATATCTGTAATGGATTTTAAAAACAATCTAATCTTATCAAATTAAGTGGGTTTGCAACATTGATATTCATTGTTTGCACCTAGTGATAAATTTTCCCTTTTTCTTCTGGTAAAACAATAACGACTCGAATATTATTACCCTTGCAAAGCTCTTACTAGTATCCCATTACCCTCTGAAAGTGGGGGAATGATTCCCCACCAATTTGTGATCGTGGTTCTGGGCCCAGATGATTGTTCACTTACATCTTCTGCCCTATCTATGTCAGCTATTTGTAAACAGGGCAAAATGCTTCTTTGGCATTATTATTACCATGTTAGGAGTGGCCTAACTATCACCTGGCAGTAGGTATAAAATGCACCCGACGTCAGGCTGGGGCGACAGGCCGGTTGGTTTATTCTTTGTCGCAACTAATGGATCATGACAACCTCATCTGTATTGGTAAATGCTAGGACGTCCCCCGGAAGCGACGTGCGTCGGCCTCGTCTGACTGCAGTGCATGGACGAGGGCTACTGGATCAAGAGCGGAATCAGAGTTCACCGCTACGTATTGCTACGTTGAACATCGGAACTCTTACAGGACGAAGCCGAGAACTAGCAGGTATGTTCAAAAGACGGAAAGTGGACATTGCCTGCATTCAAGAAACTCGTTGGAGAGGACAGAAATCTCGTGAAATAGGAGATGGATACAAGCTCATCTACCGTGGGACAAGCAACCGAAATGGGGTTGCTGTTGTTGTTTGTGCCAACTTAAGGGATCAGGTAGCCGAGGTCAATCGACAGTCAGACCGCCTCATGACTGTCATCATAGATATGCCATCTTGTCGCTTACACATCATTAGTGCATATGCCCCACAAACTGGCTGTGATGAGAGTGAGAAAGAAAGGTTTTGGCAAGAACTCCAGGATCTTGTCTTGTTGTGCCCAGAGGAGGAGTTCTTACTCGTATGTGGTGACTTAAATGGACATGTTGGTCAAAATAAGAATGGTTATAGTTGTCATGGTGGAAATGGCTATGGTAGATGAAATGACGACGGATGCCGAGTCCTTGACTTTGCAGAAGCAAACAGCCTTCTCATAAGCAACACTTTCTTTAAGAAGCGCACCAGTCATCTCGTAACTTACGCCAGTGGTGACAGCAGAAGCCAGATCAACTTTGTACTGTTACGGCGATGTAACTTCCGAACAGTCTTAGATGTGAAGGTTATACCTTCCGATTGTGTTGCCACCCAACACAAACTACTCATTGCAGACCTGAGGATCAGTAAGCGCAGGATAGGTGGATGTACAAGAGTCTCAACAAAAGTAAAGTGGTGGAAACTACGCGACCAGAAATCAGCATTGGTTAACAGTATAACATTTCCTCTTGTCATTCCAAATTTCATCGACACCACATGGACTGATCTCTGTGAGTTAGTGACTACTGCTGCAGCAGAAACATTGGGTACCACAAAGCCAGGGCGTCGCCTTATTGACAACAGACATGGCTATGGACAGATCAGGTACAAGATAAGGTCCGTGATAAGAAGAAAGCATATAAAAGCTGGCTTTCTCTAAAGACAGACGTGAGCAGAGAAAGGTACGTCACTGCTAAACGAGAGGCAAAGAAAGCCGTGGCTGAAGCAAGAGCCAACCACTACAACAACCTCTATCTTAACTTGGACACCAAAGAAGGTGAAAAGGATATTTACCGTCTGGCCAAAGCCCGAGCAAGAACAGCAAGGGATATTGAACACTATGTGTGCATAAAGAGCAAGGAAGGCCAAAGACTACAGAACAAACATGCTATTCTCAAGCGATGGAAAGAGCATTTCGAGGAGATCTCAAGCATAGAGTTTGCGCATCCAACAATCCCAGAAGGTGTCCCAACTAGTGGGCCTATCCCCCAAATCACTCCACAGGAAGTTACCACTGCTCTATAAAGCATGAGAAACCATAAATCTCCTGGGCCAGACAACCTCCCTGCTGACTTCTGGAAACTTCAAGAACTGCAATCTACTGCGATAGATTGGCTTGTTACCTTTTTCAATGCCATATTGGACTCTGGCCACATCCCTATTAACTGGGCTACAAGCATTACAGTACCGATTTTCAAGAACAAAGGAGACCCAGCGGAATGTTCAAACTATCGCCCAGTACGTCTTCTCTCACATACAATGAAGATCTTTGAGAGGATTCTTGATCGACGCCTACGTGCCATCACCGAAATCAGCTCCAACCACTGCGGGTTTGTCAAGGGAGCTGGAACCGCTGACGCCATCATCGCAGCACGGTTACTGAAGGAGAAGCACTGTGAGAAAAGAAAGCCTCTGCATATTGCCTTTCTTGATCTTGAAAAGGCCTTCGATCGTGTTCCTCATGAGTTGATTTGGTATGCGCTCCACAACCATGGGGTGCCAGAGTCATTTGTAAATGTGGTCAAGATGTTATACACGAACACCAGCAGGAGAGTACGTTGTGCTGTTGGCACCTCGGAAAACTTTCCTGTAAATGTCGGCGTCCACCAAGGCTCAGCACTATCACCGTCCCTTTTTGTTCTTGTGATGGACACCATCACTCGTGACCTGCAACGGAATGTTCCTTGGACCCTTCTGTATGCAGATGACACCCGAGAAAAACTCCAATGTCAAGTTGAAGATTGGAATAACCGCCTCTCCCAGTACGGCCTATGTCTGAATGTGAAAAAGACGGAGTATCTGGAGTTAAACCCAAGCGACGGTACCATTCAAGTCGCTGGACAAAATCTAGTCAAGACAGAATGCTTCAGGTACCTTGGATCTCGTCTTCAGAGTGATGGCAACTTCAATGATGAAGTAAGAGCCAGGGTAAACGCAACCTGGTTGCGGTGGAAGGAGGTCACGGGTGTGATTTGCGACAAGAAAATGCCACTTCGTCTCAAATCGAAAATATATCGGACAGTGGTACGGCCAGTTGCGCTGTATGGAGTTGAATGTCGACCATCCGACAAAATTTCAGAACGTCGCCTGCACACCATGGAAATGAGAATGCTCCGTTGGAGAATGGGCATCTCCCTTATTGACCATGTCAGAAACGACACAATTCGGGAGCAAATGGTGTCGCCCCAATTGTGGACAAAATGAGAGAGAAACGGCTCCGATGGTATGGCCATGCCCTGCGTGCAGCGCCTGATACTGTTAATAACTCTGTCCTTCATTTTGAGATTGAAGGCCTACGCCTCAGAGGACGACCGAAGCATCGTTGGCAAGACACAATAAATGGTGATTTAAAAATTAACGGCCTAAATCGAGGTGACGCACAAAACCGGACAAAATGGAGGTCAATGACCAAAAAAGCGGACCCTGCACCAGCGGGACAACACTAGGAAGTAGAAGAAGAAGAAGAAGTTCTGGGCCCAGATAGGAATTACTGAAATCCCTACCTTTCACACTCCCAACTAAGAGCCCTTGATGAAGTAATCCAATCAAACATAATCTTACCTAAAAATTGTCTTTGCACTGACATCGCAGAAGTACATCATGTTTTCTTTTATATCAAAATCGAGGGCCACCACATTCATGAGGTCCTGATGTACCAACGAATATAGGGATGCATCAAGAGACATATTGCGGATGTAGTACTTGTTGGTGAATATAAGCCATGGTGTAATGCGATCACGACGTTTGCAAGTATGTTCATCTGTGGCTCGTTCATAAAAGGCATCATTACACTTGCAGTAGTAGGATTCTGGCGTGTTGGAACAGTATTGTGAACAAACTCCAGGAGTCTCAAGACATTCATCGATGTCAGCACAAGCCTTGTTGTCTTCCAACAGTCTGAAAACAGAACATAGCTCATTTAGTTTCTTCCAGGTACTGTAACTTAACTCCATTTTAAAATGCAGACACACACGTACTTGTATCCTTGGTTGCATTCACAGTAATAACTGGTAAGTGTGTCTACACATTTCTGGCCGCACTGGTGCACCTCCACCTTAGAGCATTCGTCGACATTACAGTGAAGTGGCTCATCGCTCTCGTCCGAACAGTCCGCCACCTTATTGCACACCAGCTGATAGTCGATGCACTGGCCATTACTGCACTGGAATTGGCCTGTTGGACACGTCGGTGTTTCTTTCTCTGTAGGCAGAGAAATATGAATTATTAATTAAAAATTCCATGCAAAATGACAATACAGAACTTATGTTGAACATGTTGTGAGCATACTTTCACTTTCTTTGATTTAGTTATTTCAGGAGCCAGCAGCAACTAAGCCTCAGGACAGTTATGCAATCTCCCACACAGGGCAGATGGCCAGTGCAACACCACCCTCAGCCACATGACCTTGGGTTTTAGCTAATAGGATGCCACTTCTCACGTGAAGCAGGTATTCAACTGAGCTATGTGGCCCGAGTTCTCTCATCAGATTTAGAATCTCCAGTGGAGTCTGTGGATGAGAAGCAAGGATGTTACCTCTACACCACAAGGCTGCCTAGGCAGTTATAATTAAGTACTTCTACCCTTTGCTGGCAACTCTTACAGGGGATGGAGGGGATTTAAAGACAAACCACTCATTGCATACAGACTATTGGGCAAATTTCTTTTAAATTTTGAAGAAATATACTTTATAACATGCAGATTATGACAGCATTCGTCAAGTAGACGTAGACTGAACATTACCTTTGTAATTCACAAAATGTTTATATTTCGTACTACGTTCTTCATCATCATAGTAATAATTTAGTCTGCAATAATTTCCACAGTAACAACCTCATCCACACAATTTGAACCACGAGTGTCACTTTGTGCAATATCTCAGTCACTAGATACATCACATTTATCTAAAACATTTACATTAGCACATTTGTGCAAACCACAGGACAGGCTGGCTGCTGCGAGGTGCGCCCAGATATGTCTGGAGGTCATGGCCATAGGAATACATAATAGGGCGTTCTTCTATGACATAATACATCGATAATGTAGCCTTTCAAACTGTGTCAAGAGATTGCAAGTAATTCCAATATCTGACTTTAGATTCCAGCGCACACACACTGCACCCTGAACAGTACCGCTCCTGATCAGCAGAGGAACTGATCTGAGCTCTTCTATCTGCTGGTTGTGATACATTAACATTCAAAAACCATCACAAAGGACGAACGCTTGTATAAGCTGAGTTACCGCGATTTCAGAACGAAACATCATGTGTCAAACAATTTGTGATTTCGGCTCAGGGGCATAAAACACGGGGAGGGTCCCTCTCAAGTTTTAGCTGCAAGATAAAATCTTTACATACCGTACCCTTAAAACAAATAAAAGTAAAATAACCCTAAACTATTCTATAAATGATTTCATACTACGTTAGGCGGAAAATCAGACAAGCCATTTTGCCTTGCTTAGTCGTAATTAATTAATTTATTTATTTTACCAAACAGTCTGTTCTCCCCCCCCCCACTGTTTCCCACAGAGGCGCTTTAAGTTTTATCCCCTTACCACAACGATCCAAAAAGGCACATTTTCTAACTATTGTTTATGAGCCCCGGTTAAGATACTGATCTCTTATCTACGATGTGACAAATTAGATGGAATCATAGCTGTGTACTGGCCACCTACTCGAAAATGGTTGACTAGCTACAGGGTTATTATGTGTGTGCGCGCTAGCAAACACGGCAAACTAAGCCGGCTGTGACTAGCGCAGATCGCGGCCGCGTGTACCCTGTTCAGCCGGTGGTTTGGCGCGCACTTTCACACTTTTACCAAACATGTTCAATAATGTGTACTTACAGTGCTCACCGACGATGCTGAAAATGTCCTCCCTCTCTTGTAGCACACACGACATTTTCTGATGAAAGAATGTCTGTCAACTCTTTTATTATTTACGGAGCCTGTTTCCTTGAATCGTTTAGCGAGCCTCCTAATTGTACTGGCATTAGGCACAGGTCTTCCTGGAAACTTGATTCAAAATTTTCGTCTTGTTTCAGAAAAAGATTTTCTGCTTTTCATATACGAATTATGGATATACACATGTTCGCGCAATGTGAATTGGTGTCTAGGCATGACCAACAATCACAGTAATCACAATATTCACTAAACGTGCAACACTAACGTCTAAGCTTAACAAATACACGCCCATATGAATGACAAAACGCGTGTGAACTAACGGTATGAGTCAGTGGAGCTGGTTATTGCACCGGCTGAACCAGGTGCGCGCGGCCGCGATCTGCGCTAGTCACAGCCAGCTTAGCTTGCCATGTTTACTGGTGCGCACACACATATTAACCCTGTAGGTGACACTCATCTTGCCCGACATTTTGTAAACAAAGATCGACGGCAGTCAGTGTTCAGATCTTTTGCTAGACGTTGACAAATGTCTTATATTTTGTATTCATATTCTGATTGTATTTTGTACTTTAATTAGAAATAATAAATAAAAATCATCTTTGTTTTTTTCAATGTCCTTAAAACTTTGACCAGGACATTGTGCTGGCTCGTACCATGCTCGGAGGCTGGCATTGAAAGGTTAAGACAATTACAAGTTTCATCTTTCAGTTGTAATGCATAATCTAAGAAAAAGACCGAACAAACAAGCTATGTTATTAACAAAAAATAAATTAACATATGCCATTCAAGGCATAAGAAATGAAAGAGAATGAAAGAGCACTTACATGCAAAGAGAGAGGCAAGAGTTAAATGGCGAGCTGCATGAATGGTCCATGGGGAAAACTACTGAAGTACAGTAACTATTTGACAGGAACTATAATCTCATCAAGAACACAGGTTATCTGACAAATGAGGCTGATGACCAAGGATGTCCCTAGCCTCTAACTGAAGCAAAAACAACAACTTTGCAACCTACTGTTGAAGTTTTGGGAATAATAATAATAGTTTTATCTCTCTTTTATTGATGTTGGTGTTCATATACTGTATGAGCCTATGAGCACAAAAGTGGGCTGATACACAATTCTTCAAGACTATTTTCTTCTGTATATACACATAGGAAATTAGCCCTTGATAAAAAGGAGATTAGGCCACTATTGTACTCATAGCCTCATATATATGTAAATCTTTAAAAATAAGATTAACATCCCTCTATGTAACATAAAATAACTTCTTTTTAACTTACCTGATTATATTGAGAGTCAAAATCACAGATATAAAATTAAAACTGTGTATTTCATGCACAGCTTTCAATTTCTAAATATCTTTCTTTGTAAGGATGAAAGAACAGTGTGAAAAGGAATCAAAGAGGAAATATATAGTGTGAAGCACACACTGGCAACCTTCGGATTTATATTCTCATGTTTAGCCCTTAGCACCTTTTGTCACACATGGTGATCATTTCCTTATAGCATCACGGTAGGAGGGTATGGCATCATTTACTCTATCATTAATGTTTCAGATCATCTTTGAATGGCATCTGTTATTTCTATGCCAGTGCTATATTTCAGCAAGATAAAAGATCAGAAGGTTGTACACTTCCATCGTATGTACCTCACGAGTGTCACTGTGCATGACCGTAACAAGCTTCACATTCTTGGTGTCCTGCTCTGCTCAGTTGCCTGGTTATGGCCTTTCCTTGATTTCGAGCCCAGTTGCGGCACAGATTGCCGTCACATCAGGCGCAGTAAATAAATCAACCTGGTCTCATTGCACATTGCTAGTGGCCATCGTAAGTGTGATCTTCTCGCAAGCTTTTCCACACTCCTACAGGAAAATGCCATGACGGGCCTTATTTCAAGTTCTGGGTTACTTACCACCAATCCTGGACTCTATAAGTTACACACCACTACAGTCACCACAGATACACAGGTTATGAGTAAAGATACGAGAAAATAGCATTTTGAAATTGATTTTGTAGCACTTTCATTTTTAATTTTAAAAATTAGCGTTTTGTAGCATTTAATTTTTTTTCACCAGGTACGATGAATTTAACAGGTTCAAAATTAATATGCACGGAAACGAATTCAAACATGCACAGGATTGGAAATATGGGCGTTTCTGATTAACGGCATAAGCATTTAATACAATGATGTGAATCGTACATTTACTTAACTTCAGGTAAATACCATACAACCGATGATTAACTAAATAATGAAATGTACGTTCACTCCTTCTTTATTCCCTTTTCAATGAGCGCCAGGGATGAGGTGCATTGAATTTCTATTTGCAGGGTAGTATAATGGTCAAATGCCACTCCTTGAATCCAACCTCATAAGACAATTTATTAAAAGAAATGAATGGAACTTGGCAAGAAGTTAGTAGGGAAACCACACAAAAGGATTTCATAGACATCTCACAGAATTTGAACCAATTCGTCCACCGAGTTCAGGACAGCCCGGTATTGTCGTCATTCCACCTGCCACACGGTAAACTTCGTAAGACGAACATTGTCACCTGACCACAGCTCGCTTTATTCTAACAATCGGCACCTTGGTATCGGTGAACTAATACAACTCTCCGCCGGCCCTCAACATTCTGTCCATTTCGCTTGTCGAGTTCGCACCGTACCGATAACAAGAGCAGCTCAGGGTAATTTGAGTTGCTGCACAACACCTGATATTGTTGATTGCATAATGAGAGCATGATCTTTGGATCTTTTCAGCATAGCTCAGGTGCCCTCGTCTCACGTCATACAACCAACCAACAGCACTTTAGCTCAATCTTGCCAAGTAGAAAGGCTGGTGCCTTTATTTTCAGAGAACTCAAATTTCTGAAAATTGTATGGTGTCAAGTTTCTACATTTCTTTTTTTAGTAAAAAAATAATAAACCACACACAAGAGGAGACTTAACATTGCTGCCAATGCAACTTGTATAAACAAATGTTGACAATCCTGTGAATTTTGTGGTGTACCTTTCATGTCTACTCCAAGGATTTAAATGATCACATTTTATCAGTCTCAGAGGTTTTCTTAAGTTAACTTAAACAGAATATGCAAACATGCAATTACTGGTATACCTTTTTGCGACTCTTGACTGACAATCTGTTAAAACAATAGCCTATCCGAATTCAAGAGGAAATCGCCGGACATGTAACATAACCTAAAACTCTCACATTGTACAGAATACTTTCATCAAATTATACAACATTCTCCAAAGCGAGGAGAACCCCTAACAAACATTGTCTTTTCATATGGATCATGAAATGTTATGTGTACAAATTTCGGATAAAGGAAATAAATTCCCTCTTCAGGTGATAGGGGCGTATAGAGCACCGAAAGATAACTTTTCTCTCCTCGAAACACTGTATGATAAAACTTGTACGGGTAATGCTATGAAAAAGAGCATAATAATTGCTGGAGATTTAAACCTCCCCAAAGTAGACTGGTCTGGTGAGTCAACTAGCTGTAGTCAAGCTCAGAGCGCTGCAAATAAATTCTTAAGGGAGGGGGGATTTTCCCAAGTAGTTGACTTCCCAACTAGAGACAATAATACCTTAGATGTTTATCTCGTAAGGCCTGTAGAGCTGTATATTAACTGCCTGAAAGTACCAGGAATTAGTGACCATTCTGGGGTTGAATTAAATATTAGATATGGTGACATTACAAAATTAGACTCTGATGTAGCAAAAAAGATCATATTCCAGTATCGCAGGGCGGATCAGGGCAAGTTTCAGGGGTATTTGAATGAGCTATTTGTAGGATGGGCATCGGAAGGAAATCACATTAATTTCCTGTGGACTAACTTTTTGAAAATTTTAAATAGCGCTGTTGATAAATTTGTCCCATTTAAATTGCTGAAACAAAACCCAGATCCTGAGTATTGCACACGAGAAATTAGGAGTCTAAAACGGAAAATTAGGAAATTATACAATAAAAGACATGATAGTGACAAGTATATGTTGAAATTTAAGTCCTTATCAAGAGAGCTCGTCTTAAAAAAGAGGGCTGCTCATGACAGTTATATGCAAGGTTTGCTTGGTTCGGGAGGTGATGGGTGGAAAAAATTTTACAGTTATGTTAGGAGAAGAAAGGGAAATCCAAATAATTTGTCGATGATAATGTCCGGTGACGGTAAATTAATTACTGAGAAACAGGCCATTGCTAATGAATTAAATGTCTTTTACGGTAGTGTGTTCAATAAATTCAATAGCTGTGTGTTGGACCTTAACGACGAATCAGGGGCTCCCCTGTTCCAAATAAACCAGTCAGCAATTGTAATGCTAATACAAAAACTACGTTTCAATGTATCAAAGGGTCCTGATAATATTGTTAGTGAAGTACTTAAACTAGGAGGTAGGGCCGTGGCACGATACTTGGAGGTGATGTTTAATGTGTCCATAAACAATGCGCAAATCCCAGATGACTGGAAAAGAGCTACGGTAGTCCCAATATTTAAGGGAGGGAGCAGACTTGAATTGGGCAACTACAGGCCGGTTAGCCTTACGTCCATCGTTTGTAAACAGATGGAGCATCTCATTTGCGACTACTTGAGGGAACAGTGGGAAACATTATCATGGTTTAATGATAGGCAACATGGATTTCGGAAAGGTTACTCATGCGAGAGTCAGATGCTATCACTTTTTCAAGACATTAGCGAATCGTTAGACCATGGAGTCTCAGTCGACGCTGTGGTTATAGATTTTGCGAAGGCATTTGATGTCGTGCCGCATGACATGCTACTCCATAAATTAGCTTCGACGAAGATTGATAGAAGAGTAATTTTATGGATCCAAGAATTTTTGACGGGTCGTTCACAGAAAGTGAAAGTCGAAGGCATATTCTCGGATGAAATTACCGTAACGTCGGGTATCCCTCAGGGCAGCGTAATCGGAACTTTGTTATTTTTGGCGTTTATAAATGACTTACCAAATGGGATTCGCAGTGACTGTCGATTGTTTGCAGATGATTGTGTAATATATCGAAAGATACATGACTCACAAGACAATGCAGTGCTTCAAGAGGACCTGAACCTGGTCTATAAGTGGGCGATTGAAAATAAAATGAAAATAAACACAAGACAATGTAGTCTCTTAAAGATAGGGAAAGTGCGGAGACAGGATTTTCAATGTAACATTGGCTCGGAAATACTTGTAGAAGAAGATTCTTGCAAATATTTGGGTGTTCACGTAAGGAATGATATGAAATGGAGTAGTCATGTAGGATGTGTAGTTTCAAAAGCTTACAAATCCCTGCACTTTGTAATGAGGGTATTAAAAGGAAGTAGTACCTCTGCTAAAGAATTAGGCTATTTGTCACTTGTAAGACCTATTCTGGAATATGCCTCGGTGGTTTGGGATCCATATCAAGTAGGGCTCATAAATGAGTTGGAAATGGTACAAAGAAAGGCCGCTAGATTTGTGCTCAGTGACTTTAATCCCAGGAGCAGTGTGAGCAGTATGTTAAAGAAACTTGGGTGGGAATCACTGGAGGCTAGGAGGATGAAATCTAGACTCTGCGCTATGTACAACACGTATACAAATCAACCAGCATGGGGTGAGCTTAGCAAACGATTGGGAAAGCCCACTTACATGGGTAGGAGCGATCATCCTTTCAAAGTTAAGGGCCGACCACAGCGAACAAATTATGGTAAATATTCTTTTGTAAACCGTGCCATTGATAACTGGAACTCTCTACCTGCTGCAGTCTTAGAGCCTTTTCCCAAACATATAGGTGTGTTTAAGAAAAGACTGACTATTTGTGTAAATACTCCAGTTTAATTCTTGTATAATTGTTATTGAATTGTTATGTATAATTATTTATTTGTTATGTATATCCAATTTGCCACCGGGGGACACTCCCCCCATTGCAAATAAATGAATGAATGAATGAATGAATATCACGATACGTACTTGACAGTTTTATCTATAATGGTCAAATACTCAAAATGAGGGCCGGCGCGATATAAACCAATATAGGCCTAAGCATAACCTTATTACTCTAATTTTTTTTAAAAGAATCATTACAAAAGATTCGAATATTCCTTTTATTAGCACAACCAAATGAAACTACGAAATAATTTCTCCAAAAACATTGTTTTATTGGCGATGAACAGTGCATATTATGCAGCAATAACAGCAGCCATTTTCAAATCGATTTTTACCGTTTTAGATTGTTTTCACGGCAATAATCGATGTTCGTACATATCGATTATTTAGCCGAAATTTCCATTGCTAGGAACTCGCAAATTTCAAATTTGCGGCGCGAAACTGTAACAAAACAATATTTTTCGGTAAATTGGGCACTTTTCGCATTTATGGGAAAAATTCGCAAGTACCTCTAGTTATCGCACTTTGTCGCACATTCATTTTCGCAAATTCTGGGTATACATAGTCATAATAGTTACCACATAGTTGAAAAATCGAGAAAAAAGTAAAATTCGCATTTATCGCAATTGCGATTTTCCCGTATCTCTAGTTATGAGACAAATTACACATACTCCAAAGTATTTGGGGCTGATGACCTAGATGTCCTAAGCACATAAATGAATTGACAACAACAGATGTCTATACACTCAATAAAATGGTTAAAATGCTATTACCCATCCTATCATAGAGCTTAATTCGCACCCTAGGAAAGAATTCTTAACGCTGATCAGGATGAATCACAGAAGACCACTTATTAAGAGAATGCAAGGGACAAGATGAGAAGACTATGAAAGGATAGTGGAATGGGTACTAGCAGCAAACATGGACCTCACGCTGGAAGTAAGTGAAGAGAAATATGGCTCTGAAATGAAATCAATCCTTAAAATCCTGATCATTCTTACCACATATAAGAGACAATTAATGGCTAGTAAAAAAAAAAAAACTTGAAGAGCCTTACAGTAGTCGCATATGATGTGTAACATCTGACATAGAAGAAACCTCACGTGAAATTGTTGATACACCGGTATTTTATAATATTATTGGCACAAATATTAATCTATTGTAAAAGGGAGTGTTTTACAGATATTGTAGTTTATAATATGGAACTCATTTTATTAGATGATTTGTAGCTTCCACCAGCACTAGCCTAAATAAAGAAAACGATATGGATCAACTAGATTAATAGACGCGACACCGCTCATAACCTTAAATTCCTTATAAATAGGCCAACTTGCGAGTAAATGCAATGTGCACAGCAGTAGATCATGAAAGGCTTGCCCAGTTCCCGGACCTCTTGAATCACAGACCAACACGTAATTTCATATGGATTCTGTTAAAATTAGTCATATTGATATGATTAGCAGCAGAGTATCAAGAAGGCAGTGCGAGAACAATCAAGAAGGCAGTGCGAGAGTAGAAATATCAAGTAGGAAGTGAAGAAAAAAAAAGAGAGTCTTGGAATATTTATGTATTATTAGTGTGTAAATAAAAAAGACTTGTGTGTGTTGATGAATGTCCAGGAGGGATACGATTCAGCTGGCAGTGTGTCTTACACACTTCCGTCCCATTTTTCAAAATCACTCCCACAAAAATATCCAGCAACCGAGTGGAAAGATGTTACACATCAAAAATACAGCTTTCCGAGGCCAAAGATGTCTCTACCCATAGATAAAAAGTCTATGTAAGCTCATGGTTCCCCTCACATAAAATGAACAAGAGACACTAACCCAAAATGATTTAATTCATCCATTAAAACAAAAACATGAAATACTTACTTTGACAGCCAACTTCATCC
Source organism: Meconema thalassinum (assembly GCA_946902985.2). Lineage (NCBI taxonomy): Eukaryota > Metazoa > Arthropoda > Insecta > Orthoptera > Tettigoniidae > Meconema > Meconema thalassinum. The sequence goes on along the minus strand of OX336389.2, from coordinate 939,186,277 downwards.
GAGTTATCCCCACAGTCATCTTCTCCATCACAGCGGGAAGTGGTACGAATACACTTGAAGTTATTGCATGTGAACTCGACAGCACTGCAGGTCTTATACTTAGAATTGCACAATTTTCCTTCATCTGTTCCATCACCGCAGTCATTATCGTGATCACACAACCAGCCCTGTAACAGGCCATTAGTGATAAACACATGTATTCATAAATACATTTAAAACCATAATTCAGTACATCTTAATTTCCTGTTTATCTAGGTTTATTATAGTCTCAGCAGCACCAAGAGCCTGGAAGAAACACATTTCACTAAGCACTCCAAACGTCGTTCTTTTTAAAAATGAATACAAAGGGTGTTTCGTAGTTTTTCTCATTCATTTCCTACTTATCACATACTAATATGTGGTTAGAAAACAGAGTTTGCTACATGTTTGTCATCTTTATCATAGCGAACAAAGTCAGACCATCATTCAAACAACATATCGGCAGCAATATACATTCTATGAAAATGTGGTCATGTCTATCGTGAATGTTTCTGCATGTTCTAGTTATATTTTTTTACCGGAGTAAAGTAGATGCAAATCTACTCTTACCCTCCCTACACCAAATTTCAAACTCATTGAAGAAGAGACCCATAATAATACTGACCAAAATATTATTGTCTCATAGCTTCCTTGAGTCCTCTTACTTGAACCACTAATAGTAACTTATTTAGTCTGAAGAAAATTTCTGATCTGAGACAATGCTGCCAATATGCATTGCTTTATAGTTATGTTATATGTTATCTGGCGAACATTACCCAATGGAACACTGGGGCGAAACGCTGGCAACTGTTTTGAGTTAACCAGACCATTTTATCAAATTTCATTGTGAATTTGTTAATGATGATGATGATTATAATTGTTGTTTTAAGGGGCCTAACATCTTGGTAAAGATTGGCGAACATTGAATGATGTCAAAGCGACAGACTACAATCAGCATATGCCACTAACTTTCAAGTTACATTATAAATGCCAGTTCCAGTGTCTGCAAGTGATCTGCAAATATGATGACCTTGAAACATGCATGGCAACAATGAATATTATCCTGTTTCAATCCAACAGCAAACAATTACATCAATAATCACTATATTTGTAGTGATGGGGACAAGTGATAAGGTTACATTGTTAGCAACTTATTTAAGATGACGCGGACTATAGTTAAATGTCTGCAAACAGGCTTCATACACCCGTACATGGCAGCACTTCTTATCCTTTGGCTGGCAATAGTGCTCTTTGCTTACATTTCACACAGCACAAAATGGGAGAAGCAGTATGAGCATTAAAAATCTCTTTTCATTTAAAGCACAGTCTCAGAAACTGATGTAAACCTGCAGAAGTTTATGGTGACTGTACTCCATCTCAAAGTACAGTGCTCACTTTCTTCGACTGTAAGGGAATGGTTTAGAACTTGGCTCAACCGGCCGCGGTGGCCGAGAGCGCTAAAGTGCTACCTCGTGCCTCGCTGGCATCAGGAGAGCGTGGGTTCAAATCCCACCTTGGCTGCCCGATTATGGTTTTTGTTGTTTACCATTTTCACCACCAGGCAAATGCCGGGACGGTTCCTTTCAATAGGTCCACGGCCGATTTCCTTCCAATATCCCTTCCCTGACCCGTCCTGAAAAGAAAAGTACATGGCCATTGGCTGCATTAATAAAATTATTCAATGTTGGTTGAGGTAGCTTGGAACACACGAAGGTTGAGAGTCAAGAGTACTGTATCAATGGACAAGTCATCTGACACCCTTCAGCCTTAATTCTGAACAACTCTTAAGTTGGACTCGCATGCTACAACATTGTGGTGTGCAGTTTCCCTGCGCTGCACAACGCTGATGTGGCACATTGCAAAGAAACAACCTGATGTGGAGTAACCTACAGTATTTGGTTAAATTCAATATAATCTGTGTACCACATCCCTCTTATAGTCGCAATCTAGTTCTCCTGTGACTTCTTCCATTCCTTTTACTAAAGTCTAAACTATAGGATAATTGATTCTAGTAATCATAACCCGTGTTAAAGAAGCAAGACGTTATTTTCAAGGATCTCGCAATGAATGGATTGTATCTTTTTTTTTTGAGGGCTGCAAAAAAAACATTGGAATTAGTGCATTTAGGTCAGTGGGAACAACTGTCTCCCCTAACTCGTCGCTACTGCAGGCTTATGTTACAATCATGTACTGCTCATAATCAATGAACACAACATTGATAAGTGCATGAGGATAATGTCCAACGATCGAAAGCAAAGTTCGGTAAATAATGTGATTTTACCTTGTTTATGCAACGACCATTTCCACACGTGAACTATTCATCTCCACAGGGTGTTGGACTGGGGCAGTTCGGAAGAGTAGAGTTCTCGTCGGCACCATCCACACGGTCGGGATCACCATCGCAGAGCCATTTTTTGGGAATACACTGAGCACGATTCCAACGTTTATTCTCCGTACACGTGAACTCTGCCTCATCGCAAATTCGGTCATCTGAAAATTCCAGAAAATATTTGGTAATTCTTTATTAGAGCCCACGAAGGTATAAATTATGTTCCTATAAATATACTGCATGCTTGTACTCATCATCATCATCATCATCATTTCCCCTTATCCAGCTCCTGCCGGGTCGGGGTATTTATGGCACTTCTCCACTTTCCTCTTTCCTTCCACCATTCTTCTTCCACGATCTTGTCCCAGTCCAGATTTCTTTTTCTTATGCTGTTCTTCACTGAATCAATCCACCTTGTTCTAGGTCTTCCTCTTGCTCTCTTACCCTTGCACTTTACATCCAGCATCTGTCTTGGTATTCTATTTTCCTCCATCCTCTTTACATGTCCAAAACACCTTAGTTTATTCTTCTCAATTCTCTCATTTAGTTTTCCCATCCCAACTTCCTTCCTAACATCTTCATTCCTCACTCTGTCTTTCCTATCATACTTCTTAGGAATTTCATTTCACTGGCTTGGATTCTACTCTCTTTCCTGCTTGTCAGGGTCCAAGTCTCAGCTGCATAAGTTAATATGGGAACATAGTACACTTTATACATTACCTCCTTGCTTTTCCTTGGTACTTCCTTATCCCAAACAAGTTTTCTTACACTTTGATAGAATGCATTGCTCTGCTGTACTCTCCTGCCAATCTCCATGTCCAACCTACCAGTTTGCATCAATTCACTTCCTAGGTATTTGAACGTGTCACAATTTCCAAACTCTGACTTCGAATTTTCACAGTGCCCTTTCCTTGTCTTTCCCCTCTTGTCATCACCATGGTCTTGCTTTTCTCTATACTGATTTTCAGGCCGTATTTCTGAATATTTTCGTTCAGTGCATCTAGTTGTTTTTGCACTTCTTCGGTGTTCCTTCCCCAGACCACAATATCATCTGCAAATAACAGTAACTTCATATCTTTATGTCCATATGCTTCCTTTGTTTCCTTTACAATTTCATTCATCACCATTATGAACAAGAGAGGTGACAGCACACTCCCCTGTCTTATTCCAGTCTTGTTCCTAAACCGATCTGTCTTTCCAACTGGGGTCAGTACCCTGCTAACACAGTTGTTGTACATTGCTTGCACCATTTCCAACATTTCTCTTCCCAGTCTCTTCTTAACCATGGTTTCCCATACCTTCTCTCTGGGGACACTATCATATGCCTTTTCTAGATCTATGAAAGTCATGATCAAATCCTCTCCATATTCCCAGTTCTTTTCCATCACCTGCCTCAAGCTAAAGATTGGGTCCACTGTGGATCTTCCACTCCTGAAGCCATACTGTTCCTCTTGCAACTCTCCTTCCACCTTTCTTCTCTTTCTTCTTTCTAATATCCTTTCCAGTATTTTTACTATCTGTGATATGAGGGTGATCCCTCTATAGTTATCACACACCTTCTTGTCCCCCTTCTTAAACACTGGTATTATTAGCCTTTTCTCCCAGTACTTGCTTGTACTACCAAGTGCAAAATATTATTTCCATTTTCTCAAATTGATTACTTTTGTGCATTCTGAGTTAGAAATGAATTCTGCAACATGCTAAAAGAATTGCTGAAATCATCAGCATTTTCTCAATACAAGTATCATGTGAATATGGATGACTGAACAGAACAAGTGCCAAGAATATCTCCTGCTTTCCGGCTTACATTCCTTACACTAAATATTCCAATGCACAACTACTCACTGCACTGATGACGTTCATCTTCATCGGAGTTGTCCAAGCAGTCATTATCTCCATCACAGATGTAAATACGTGGGATGCAATTGCCATTGTCACAAGTGAATAGGTCTCCAAAGCAGGTGCGACCCTCTGATTTGCAGTATTCTGGTGGCTCATCAGATCCATCGCCACAGTCATCCTCTCCATCGCAGTACCATGTAGCTGGTATACAACGATGGTTGGGACACCTAATTCAAGACAGTCCAGTTGGTCAACTTGGCACAAAGTTTCGGTTTACAATACCGGTAAGGAAAGTTGAGAAATGTCTAAATACAGAATACCATTCTTAGGTTGGCATAATAATCTGACAAAAGTTTGATAAATTTTTCAACATTTACCCTCCAGATTATTTGGATCGCATTAGAAACATTGTTTTTAGAGTCTTCATACACTGGTTTGGTGACCCTCTGCCCTGTGCTACCACTCTTCATAGGACTCGTGGAAACAAGTTATTTTTTGTTTGGGTACAAAGTGAATGAATTGAAAACCAAGTGGAATGCTCTTAACTGCCAACCCGAACAAGTAACTTTAGTGTCTATTGTGTTGTTCCTGTAAAGAAACAAATGACTAGCAGCTAATTCGACAATTAGAGAAACATCTTATAACGTGGTCATAGTACTGTTCCCAATAACATAATTATTATTCAAATGAGGTATAATTGCATTCGTGTGTGTAGCTTGTTGAGGGATTATTTATTTATTTATTTATGTTGCTCATATTAAATCAGAATGTGGGTAGTCTTGTGAATACACGTGTTTATTTCTGATGAATGCAATCAATAACTTATCTCATATTCTTATGTTGTGAATTAAATTGATGATCTGATGACCGCTTCACAGTTCATTGAACCTCAGAAAGCAACGTAACTGCCTTGTAATATGATATTGTCAAATATAGTTATAAGCAATCCAAAATAAGGAACAAGCCCTACTGATGATCTTGGCTGAGGGCGGAGAGGGAGGGGTATGAAATTTAGAGGTTATGGTACCAGAACGTGATGGAAGCAGCAATAGTTCAGTTTTTATTGTTAAACAAATTTGGGATATTACGAAGAACAATTCTCATGTACTGCCCTTACTCTCCATAACTTAAAAATTGGGCAAATAAAACCGCAACTGATCCACCTAAATTAGAAATCTTACCAACATTATGGAACAAAACTAGTGAACAGATCTTAATTTGCGCCGTCGCCTAGCCTCCTAACATTATAGATTCTTTAATTTTTTGTTGTTAAATACAAAAATCAGTTACCGGCACTTAATACAGTCAATAAGTATATATGTATGTGATAACTACAGCCTTTGAGTTTACTTTCATTGCATAGGTTGACACAGGTAGATGGTTTTGCATCGATTGATTTTCACGACTGCCATGTGAAACTGGTCCATTGGTTTGATTGGGCATCAAGTTACAAGGAACAGGGATTAGCACAGGTTTTAATATAATGAAAGCCTATATGGATACTGTATACATGGATATGCTATGAACCATAATTTGACAATTTGAGGACATGTCAGGACCACACACCCTTCAAATGAGGATCAAACTCATGAAATTTAATCTGTAAGAGTGGAAATACAGTGATGTCGTCCTTTAATTAACCAAACCTCGCAGGGGCCGCATGGCGGGCGGGCCACTGCGTGTAGCAGCCAGTCGTGCAATATTTCCTTTGGATACATATCCCAGTTATCTATACTAATATAATAAAGCTGAAGAGTTTGTTTGTGTGTTTAAACGCGCTAATCTCTGGAACTACCAGTCGGATTCGAAAAATTCTTTTTGTATATGATAGCCAGATTCAAGAGGAATAGTTTAGGCTACGTAGCATTAGGCTACACCTCTCAGGTAACCTTTAAGATTGATTTTTGTTTATATAATTTCCAAAGAAAAATATGTATTGTCCGTTGAGCCATTATATATTTAAACACAAATTGTGCTAAATGTTCCGGCATAACTCAACAAAATGACAGGGTTTCGCCCCGGTGTGCAATTGGGCTCTTCAGTTGGTTAATGCACACCTCACCAAGACACTGTCTAGTACACACTGGGAAGGCCATTGCAAGACGTATTTGATACATGAGTATCCACGTCACGAGCAAAGCCAGTGCACTATGGGAGTTGAAACTCCACTCCAAAGCAAAACACTGTCATTTTGTTGAGTTATGCCGGAACATTTAGCACAATTTGTGTTTAAATATATAATGGCTCAACGGACAATACATATTTTTCTTTGGAAAATTATATATTCAATGCCAAGGTAAGGTTATAATTGCTTTGGAGTGGAGTTGACTCCCATAGTGCACTGGCTTTGCTCGTGACGTGGATACACATGTATCAAATACGTCTTGCAATGGCCTTCCCAGTGTGTACTAGACAGTGTCTTGGTGAGGTGTGCATTAACCAACTGAAGAGCCCAATTGCACACCGGGGCGAAACACTGTCATTTTGTTGAGTTATGCCGGAACATTTAGCACAATTTGTGTTTAAATGATTTTTGTTTAGTAAGTCGGAAGAACAAGCGCTCCCGGACAGCTTCAATAATACCCAAGTCTATTGTTGACTGGTAATGCGGCTGCATCAAGTCGCACTTACCAGTGTTCTGGTGCAGAATTGCGAGCTGCTTATAAATTGCAGTCACGGGGAGTAATTAGTGTAAAAATATTTCTTAGGCCCCTTAAAACAGTTATCATGACAATAGTATGCCTCTGTATAAGGGCGATGGTGTTGGTGCAGTATACTGAGGTTTTCAGCTACAATAAGCGTTGGTGCTTTCTGATCCTTATCCTTGAGCACTCCAGTTCAGTAGTAGTATTCATTATCACCCATAAAACAAATAAATCCACTGGGCGAAGCCGGGCACTACTGCTAGTAACGTATAATTTTCCTGACTTGGAAATATTGTTATTCGTTTTTGTAAGGACGTTTTTTGATGATTTTAGTGAAGATTTTCCAGTTGTGATTTTAGGAATATCATATATGTGGGAATCGGAATATGTTGAACCGTTTTTGGGTTTCCCGCCAGTCTTGGCACCGCCCGGTGGCGCCGCGTAGAGGAGTCGAGGGGAAGTCGCGAGAAAGAAAGACGATCAGTGTTACAGTTTTGTGTCGAGTGAAGTCACGCTAAGTTCTGCGCAATCTCATTTGTTGTGATCTTATGTGTAAATACAGTTTTTATACTTAAAATGACTACAAGACGTGTTCGGATTATTCGCTTGCCAAAATCCCTTCCCACATTTGGGGGCTCGTTCGGGATGCGAAGGATTTCGAGTGGGGAACGGCAATTTTGGCTAGGCCTACAGTGATAAAACCAAAGACGGAGGACGACAAGGCGTGAATTGACGACATTTTTCTGGCAAGATTTACGACGATGACGTGGGTCCGTGGAATATACAAGACGAGCAGCCGTTCAACTTCCAAAGACGTGGTGGTTCGAGCAGGCTACAAAAGACTAGTTCCAGGATCCTGAAGCCTACGACAACGAAAAGAATAGTGTTCAGCGCGAGTGCCGAAATACAAAGAAAAATGGCGGACAAAGTGGAGTGTGTACAAAATATTGAAAAAGTGAATAATAAAATTAAGACGGTGCCCACGGCCGTGATTAAGACGTTACATAACCTCATTTTCGAAAAACTGCCACGTGATCGAAAGAACAGGCAGCGCTTAAGAGAATTCCCAGGATTCGAGTTTGAACGTGACTCACCAGAACACCTGGTGAAATTGAAATTCATCGAGATCATATTCACCGAGGCTGACCTGATTGCCATTTGCACAGTGTTAAAAATTGAATGTACTGGAGAGAAAGCCGTGCTTGTGCAACGCATCTGTAACAACTTAATGGACCTTTCGTTGCTGGGGATGCCCAAAGGAGGAGGAGGAGGAGGAGGAGGAGGAGGAGGAGGAGAGACTGGTAAAACGAAAGATGTGATGACCAAGATGAAAGAGGCAAACGAATTACTGGCGGAAGAATTACATGAGTTAAAGGAGAAAATGGCTGGGATGAAATCCATGAAACATTCAACCTCTAGCACGTCAGGATCATCATCGGATTCATCTAGATCGTCCGAAGACCAGAAACTCGCAAAAGCAATAGGAGGTAGGCCTAACCATAAAAACATAACAAAGACCAAACACAAATCGAAGACTGGAGTAGAAAGCTCAAGTGAAGGGGAAGTCGACCAGGACGTGGTGGACTCGTGGCACACTGCAAACCAGGGAGTCCCACACAAGTTTGCGTTAACTTTCCGCGATGTAGAGGGCTCTGTCAGAACCTATGACGGCAGCGAGACCTATCCGGTGCGACGTTGGATTGAGGACTTGAGGAAACAGCAACGTTGATGGGCTGGGACGAGATGCAAAAATATGTTTTTGCACTAAGTTGTTAGTGCAGAGTGAACGTGGCATCACATCCTGGCACAAGTAGAAGAAAGCCCTGAAGAAAGAATTCAGAGATGATACCAGTGCAGCAGAGGTTCATCGACTGCTAACCAATCGACGAAAAACAAAAGTTGAAACTCTTCAGGAATATTTCCTGGTGATGCGAGAAATAGCCAGCAGGACGGCAATCGATGATAAATCGTTGATACAATACGTAATCGATGGCATCGAGGACGACACTGGATCCAAGATGATTCTGTATGGAGCAAGGGACATCAAGGAATTCAAGGACAAGTTGAAGATCTATGAGAGAGCTTACGCACGAAACTCCCAGAAGTTGACAAAAAATGAGAAGAAGACAAACAAACATACACCAAGAGAAGACAACAGGCAGAAGCAGATCTCGTCTGTAAAGCGATGCTACAATTGTGGTCAGAAGAACTGTCATGAGTCCAGAGAATGTCCACACAAGAGTCAGGGTCCAAAGTGCTTCAATTGCAGCAGCTTCGGACACATAGCTTCAAAGTGCCCAAACCTTGAGCAGAATGCAGAGAAGAAGACAGGGAATGTCACTTTGGGAACCGAGTGGAATATGAAGATGAAGGAATTGTTGCTCCAGGGCCAGAGGATCAACGCATTGGTGGACACAGGCTGCCCAATCAATCTGATCCGTGAAGACATTTATGCAGTGATGGGCGATCCCGAGCTGAAGACGACCGCCATAGTACTTAAGAGCCGGCCGGAGTGGGAACGGATTTCGCCTTTCATTTCAAAAGCTCGCCACTAGGTTCGCTGTTGCTGTCGACTGCAGCTAGCTCCACTGGTAGTTTCATCGAGGGTGCCTAGAGGGCAGTGAGGGAGGCTCAAGGCCGTTCGATTCGATCCTATCCTCTCCTCCAGTCATGATGAATAGAAATATTATTTCTATTATTCTTCATGCTCCAGTGTCTGTGTCACGCCAAAGTACCTTCAGAACATTGCGACCAGAATGTTCGTAGTGAAAGTCTGTATACAATCAACTGAACAGTCAAGGTATCCCCGGATTCAGTGAGTGAGTGGGTTCGAACCCCTCTGTCGGTCGTCCTTCAAAAGGTTTTGAGTGATTTCCTATTTTCAACCCCATTATTATGCATATTATATATTACCTTCAAAGAACGATAGTGTGTAAAGTATTGTTCATAGTAGTTTTAAATGACGACTGGGAGAAGAAATAAGGATATCATATTAATATAAACACAACTTATAGCCACAAATTGTTTATTTATTTTAAATAGACACTGAATTAGTAATCAGATCTACATACATACATACATTTTCCTAAGCTGGTCAGCTGAATTTAGTCTAACTTATAGTCGTCGACAGACTGTGTGTACGCGGGTAAATGTGATGAAACGATATAGGCTATAAAACTCATTTTGACATTTTTGAAAGACTTAAAATATCAATTTTCGTAATTGGGGAACCCCGAAATCATCTCCCCGGTCAAAATTAGCCGCGCCTGGTTTCCGAACTATTTCTCATGAGTAGGGCTAGGATTTTTATGTAAATGCATATTGTTTCCCTTTCCTTATACACAACTAAAAATGATAAATGTCCATGAATTAGAACCTTAGCTATAATATAATTATATGTTGTTATATATTTTACATATTTGATCATTTTCTTTTTTGTCGTGTGGCCTGATGAGCGGCCGAGGGCAGGTCTTTCCAGTCGACGCCCGTGGGTCACCTGCGTGTCGGAATGAAAGATGAGATGAATGGATGAAAGTGGGTAAGGATGAGGAAGGAAGCGGCCAAGGCCTGTAGAAAGTACCGTCCCAGCATTTGTGGAGTTGAAAATGGGGAAACACGGAAAACCATTCAAGGACGGCCGACGGTGGGGCTCGAACCCACGTCTACCAAGTCAGCAGAGAGCTTGGCCCCACAGCCTAACGCTGCGCTTTAGCGAGAGTAGCCGTGGTGGCTATATACGTGTTGGTATATTTTATCATAATAGCATTTTTTACTTTTTATGTAAAATTACATATACCGTCTCTTACTGTGATTGAAAAAAAGTATTTTTTCGCAAATGAAATAAACGGCAATTCAAAACAGTTAGGTATAACAATATTTGTCCACTAGAAACTCAGGTACATGAAACGGATTTTCCAAGCTATTCATAACCTGCCGAGAAAGGGCAAGGGAAGAATTCCAAGTAAGATATTAGTGAAGATAAGGGGATGGGAATTCGCATCACACATTGCCGGAGACTCATCGGCGGGATTTGGTTCATTTCAATTGTACAGTGAATGCCTGAGACTCAACTTTTCAACGTTGATCATAAAGGCTACTAGCCTATATTTCCTCCCACCTCGCAAACAAAAAGTGACTCTGACAATACTTATTGTGGAGTTCGAACGCATTTTCTCATACATAATCATGGAATTTATTTAAATTTGCTATAATATGAACATGCTTAATTAATTAGTGTACCACCCTTTATTTTGCAAAAAAAAAAAAAGAATAAAATGAAGAATCTACAAGCAATATCATGTGCAATGTATATGATTTATATAAAAATTAAATCAATATTACATACCGGTATTTCAAATTTTTTAATGTAATATTACATAGAAGAAATGGAAGAACGCAGATGCCCCATGTGGAACCACCTGTCATCACTGCGGCAAATTGTGTGCCTCCCGCATTGGGCTGTATAGTCACCTCCGATCTCACCAATGAGACATTCCGGATTGAAAGGCCAATCTACTCGATACGAATGTTTGCTATGATGATGATAGATATTACATTAAAATCCTAGCCTTACTCATCAGTATATTGCCAAAATGGATCCAACTATGACATTTTAACGCATGATAACCTAGAAAGTCATCTCGAAATTGACATCTTAATTATTATGAGGTAACCCGTAGTGACATTCTCACTCCGATACTTACGATGAATATATGGGACACAAGAGGGTAGCAGATCCTGACGTTATTCTTCCATATTTGATAAAAAGATCCGGGAAAAAATAGCTTATCCTCTTGATATTAAATTTAATTTATCGATCAAGTCTTCGATATTTCCAGAGAAATGGAAACTTACTAAAGTCAGTCACAAGTCGGGTAAGATCTCACTAATTCTTACCTATCGAACAGTACCGGTAGTTAATATGTTTGCCCCAAACAAACTTTACGAGCAAACACTTCATGAACACATAATTATTCAGGCATACATGCCATTTTATTCACGATTCATAACACGGATTCATCCCTCGATGATCAACAATAACCAATTTTCACGAATCAGAAGTCATCTGGTTTAGAATAAAGGATAACAAGCCGATGTAATATATACAGATTAATGGCAGAGTTAACCATCACGTAGCCTACAACTTACGAAAATGTCATATTACGGATCATACTTACAGTATGTAAGAGGCAACACTTTGTATCATAGAGAAAAGATCCATTCACCCTCTGGTGTTACCCTGGGATCGAATCTTGTGCCTCTGTAATTTTTATCTTAATTAACCATCTCCGGGATGCCAATATATCATTATTATTATTATTATTTGCTATTGACGTGTAATCGTTTAAATACATTTATTCGTTATGGGATTGTATGCTGCTCCAAAAGATGAAGAAAAAATAAATTGGAACAAAACAAATTATTTAGATTTATAAGTGTCATCCGATTGCATTTACACGAAAACACACAAATTTTGATAGAAAACACCACCATTTCCTATGTATTTCCCATCTCAAGTCATCTAGGTTTATGGTAGGTTATACTTTGATAAAAAAAAGTTATCCTTTTCTCACCGTATTGATCGAATTTTTGAGATATATTCAAAATGCTGGGATATATAAGAAGATGCACATTTTATTTTAGGAACCTGTACATTGCTAAAGAATATATAATGCATTCGTATGAAGTAGACTTGAATTTGGCTCAATAGTTTGGAACCCAAGATGTGCGAATGCTGACGATAGACTTGAATCGATAAAAAATAAATTCCCTATATTCTTGGAATACAAAAGAACAAATGTATATCCTAAATATGCTAAGCGGGAATGTGGTGGACCAGTGGTGTGGTCAAGCTGTTGGCCTCTCACCACAGCGGACCGGGTTCGGTTCCCGGTCAATGCATGTGAGATTTTCAAAGTGAAACGCCATGTCCAGTGGTTCGGATTCCACGTAAAAAGGAGGTGCCGTGGCAATTGATCGCGAGATTGATGGTAACATAAACTACACAATTCTTTTAAAAATGCTAAGCATAATTTCCTACTGGAACTTTTTCTTTAAAGACTTTAGAGAAAAGTAGGCAGGTTATTACATTTAAATAATTTGATAACATCTTTGATAGACCTTATTTGTCATCTGAATTTGAACTATATGTTCCTTCGCGGTCAATAAGACCGAAACGTATAACATCCCACTGGCCAAGAACCAATACAGAGTAACATAAACATTCGCCTGTATCCAACACATTCAATATCTACCAAAAAAAAAAAAAAAAACATGCACACATTTCAATATATCAGACAGCACCTTTTGTTCATTTGTATTGTAGAGAAATCACTTAATATCATACACTCCTTATCAGTGACTTGTAACATAATTTCAAGTACGATACTTACTAGAATAATATTTAGTCATACGTATTATAAGTATCATTTTATATTAGTGTAAGAAAAATATTAAAAATATTAAGTGTAATTCATATTGTTATTTCTCATAATTAGGTTTTAACCTGTTAGAAGAACTACAAATAAACAAACAAATAATTATAAATAAATAAATAAACAAATTAGTTTAATGAAATTCAGGCCCACTTTAGTGATGGTTACTAACTAGTGATTGCTTGCTACTCATGTAATAATTACTGTAACTTGAAAAGAACAGTAGTCGCTACATCATATTTAGACTGACAAAGCAACATTTTATTTACAATCCACCTCGTGGCGTAGTGGCTAGTCTTCTTAGCTGTCAACGCATAGGTCCAGGTTTGGGAGCTGAGGGCTGGAATGGGATACACTGAGGCTTGTGAGGCAGAACTGGGAAGAGAAGGGTTACATTCTTACTTCAGCCATCCTGGAAGTTGTTTCATCACTTATGCTTCAGGCAAATGCTGGGATGGTATCTAAGGCCTCGGCCGCCGCATATACAAAACCCGACCCAAATACAAATACACACCCTAATACAACCATCACAATAACACAGGTTATTAGACACATTATATACATACACCCAAGTGCACGCGGCTACATGACCACCATGTCCCAAAGCTCCTAAACGAATCACCACCTCCAACAACAACAACAACAACAACAACAGCAACAGCAACAACTCTATTTACAGTACAACAATGGCATAATCTTGAAAGTAGCCTATACTATATTACAGACATGTTATAAAGAACTAAAAAGCTCATAATCAACACTGGAACTACAAAAGACCTGTAGGCCATACACCATAATATGATGATCTAGAAAGCAGCCGATTGTAATCAGGGGCGGATCTAGGGGAGGGTGAGGAGGGCGACCGCCCAGGTCCCCGCGATCTGGGGGGGGGCTGCGTCATGGATTGTTTTAAATTTCATTGATTAATTATTTATTCGTTAATTCCCCATAAAGAGAGCGTTATAACACAATCAATTTTCATGTTTAATTCTGGCCCTTTCTTCTTTTTTTCCCAAAAACCTCTCATACACACACTATGCTTCCTCTGTCTCTCCTCCCTCCACTTCTTTCCCGGTTGTCTCTCTTTGGGAGTCTGCTCAAACATCTGTTGTCAAGTCTAATTGATTAATTAATTATACTTTTCAAACTAATTTATAATTCATATTCTTTTTTCAGTGCAGCTATGACCTCCCGTGACCGTTTAGCAAGTATAGATTTCAGTGAAATGATGGCAGACTTCATCCGAGAAAAAGAGTCGCAAACTAATATTTTAATATTTCATAGTTTACATAATCTTCTTCAAGAGGACTTACGGGTTTCTTTCGTATTATTAAAAGAATGTACCGTAGTGTATTCAAAATATTGTAACTATTCTTTATTTTATTATTATTACAAAACTATTTTCCATTTGATTTGATATTTTTTATATTTTCTATTGTTGAGGGTCCGACCGTATCATATCGCCCAGGGCCCCGCAAGGCCTGGATCCGGCACTGATTGTAATGAAGCGACTGACAGCACCTGGACATGAGCTGATTTCATCACTTCCTGGCATGAGATTACCATCTCTCAGAAGCCGGCTCTGTCTTCTTTCACCCTGTTTCAAGGACACGACTTTGCGACGATGCGGTATCTGACGGTAACTGCCTGAACTACCAGCACCTCGACACGGCTAGCATTAGCAACTCAATATGCTTACATTTTCTAAAATCACGATTAAACATATACGGAGTTCTTAATTTGAAAATATGTTTCAGTAGCACAATAGAGAAAACTATAAGCTGTCTTGCAGTGGAGTTTGTTTCTGTTTTCAACATCATCTGAAGGCATTGAAGAGGTTAAGAAAATTGCAGTTCAGAACTCTATTTTATATGGAGAATTGTGATTTTAACTACACTTTTTATAACTATCATTCTATTCCTGTTTGATATGCTTTTGCACTGATGAAAAGTGTATAAAATACTACAGCGTGCTGTAGAAACAAAATAATTTTACCTTGTCCCGTTTCTTTATAAATCGTTTCACAAACTTTTGTCCCATGTTACAACAAGAGCTGGGCTGGCGGCCGGCCGTCCCAACTCCGGCCGGCTCTTAAGGGTTTCGGTGATAGTGAGGTGCCATCCCTAGGATATTTTACAACTGACGTCCAGGTTGACGACGACACTTACTTGACTGAGTTCTATGTGGTGTCTGGAGATGTACTCAAGTTGCCAGCTATCGTGGGTAACGACTTGCTGGACCAAGCCGTAACTACCATCAGCAAAACCGGTGTCAAGATGTCCAAGGAGATATCAGAAGTGTACTTATACCGAATCGACGTGATAGCAGCCGAGGAGATGGACATAGGAGAGGCATCGGAAGAGGCTGTTTTGAGAATCAGAAAGATGGTCAATGAACACTCGCCGCGCAAGGAGAAGTGTACCAGCGTTGAGATGGGCATCATGATGAAACAAGAAAAAACAATTCTCAGTCATCCAAGACTCTTATCACCAGCTGATAAAGAGATTTTAGAGAAGCAAGTGCAGCAGTGGCTCCAAGATGGCATCATCCAACACAGTACGTCTGAGTACGCTAGTCCAGTGGTAGTTGCGTGGAAGAAAGTTGGGTCTCCGAGGGTGTGCGTTGATTACCGTCCAGTAAATCGAAAAGCTGTCAAAGATCGATACCCACTACCACTCATTGATGACATCCTGGACAAGCTGAGTGATGCCCTACGAAATGGATTTTTTCATGTTGCAGTCAAGGAAGAGAGCAGAAGGTATTTGGCCTTTGTGACACATTCAGACCAATATGAGTTCCTGAAAGTTCCATTTGGTTTCTGCAACTTGCCTCCTGTGTTCCAACGCTTTATCAACTGCGTATTCAGAGAACAGATTCAAGCCGGCACAGTCCTGGTGTACATTAACGACGTAGTAATCCCAGCAAAAGATGAAAATGATGCCATAGAGAATCTTGGGCAAGTGATGGAGGTAGCTGAAACTCATGATCTGGATATTAAGTTCTCGAAGTGCCAGTTCCTGAAAAAGAAAATTGAGTCCCTAGGACACGTTGTAGAAGATGGAAATGTCTCACCATCTCCTAGGAAAGCAGCCTCAGTTCAACATTCTCCAGAACCCAAGTCGCTAGCCGAAGTCCCCAGTTTTTTGGGCCTTTCCGGATATTTCCGGAAGTACCGTACATCCCAAACTACGCCAAGATTGCAAAGCCGCTCAGTGACTGTTGAAGTCAACCGGTGGATTCAACTTTGAGCAAGAACAGAGGATTGCATTCACAAGTCTGAAAAAAGCCTTATCCGAAGATCCAGTCATCATACATAACCCGGCTTACAAGACGGAAGTCCATACTGATGCAAGCAAGTATGGTCATGAAGCAGTGCTACTGCAACGTTTCCCAGTCGATGGTCAACTGCATCCTGTTCAATATCTGAGCAAGTAGACTACGCCACAGGAGGAAAGGTACAGCAGCTACGAGCTCGAGGTGTTAGCTGGGGTGACGACCTTGAAAATGCTCCGAGTGTACCTGCTTGGAATCAAGTTCAAGTTCATAACCGACTGCTCAGCCTTCCAGAAGATGATGGACAAGAAGGACCTCACTCCGAGAGTTGCAAGGTGGGCCATGATGTTAGAGGAGTTTGATTACTCGATCGAGCATAGACCGGGTGCGAGAATCCCTCACGCCGATGCCTTGAGTCTCCATCCCAGGGTCCTCTACGGTCTCGTTGATGGACTCCTTGCCAGGCTGAAACGAGCTCAGCAAGCTGATGAAGGTCTGTGTGCGATCATGGAGCACCTGAAGACGAAGTCATACAAGGATTACACCCTGCAGGATGGTATCCTCTTCAAGTTCTGTGATGGACAAAATCTACTTGGGCTGGAGACGACTCATCATCCGAGGTGGATGATCTGCAGGATGGCCGATTGTGGGAATCGGAATATGTTGAACCGTTTTTGGGTTTCCCGCCAGTCTTGGCACCACCCGGTGGCGCCGCGTAGCGGAGTCGAGGGGAAGTCGCGAGAAAGAAAGACGATCAGTGTTACAGTTTTGTGTCGAGTGAAGTCATGCTAAGTTCTGTGCAATCTCATTTGTTGTGATCTTATGTGTAAATACAGTTTTTATACTTAAAATTACTACAAGACGTGTTCGGTTTATTCGCTTGCCAAAATCCCTTCCCACATATATGAATGTGTGGTTTTTTTTTTTTGAATGTTAAAGCTATGTCGAGGCTGATGAAGAGAATATTATGTTTAAGCTATCGAAACTCGTACCTGTGGTGTTTTATTGAGTTATAAATGTTAATGGTATTGACTAGGCAGAAATTGTTTTTAGATATACACCTTCAAATATACAACAAAGATGCTCATATCAGAGTGTGAATTACATGAAATGTTACATAATAAATGGTATAAAGAGGGTAAAAGCATAAATAAAGAATAGGAAGTGTAGTTAGAAATAGAGAGGCTATAAGTGCTGTACATAAAGGTTAATAATAATAATGTTATTGATTTTACATCCCTTTTAACTACTGTGGCTTTTAGAGACGCCGGGGTGCCAGAATTTTGCCCCGAAGGGGATTTTTAACGTGCCAGTAAATCTACTGACACGGCTCCGTCGCATTGGTGCACCCTCAAATGCCATGGACATAAAGGATGCACATTTCAGGATGTCAAGAAGAATTAAATAGTTAAATAGGCTGAGAAAAAGAAAAAAGACATGAAGGCTAGTGTATTTTATGTTGCAGCCTAATATTTGCATGATAATTCATCACTTTCACTTATGGTACTTCAAGCGAACATAAATAAGCACTTTATTTTTACCCTTAGGTGATACATGTAACTGACCATAGCAACAAACTGCTAATTGGTGATGTGGGTAGAGCCTATGACTCTGGTCCTTGGCGACCAGCTATTGAATCCCACCTTATGCACACTTTGTAACTTCGTATGATTAAATTTTCTTGGCTCAGGCAGTTGGTGTTCGGAACGTCATCATTCATTTAATCATAAATTATTAATTAAATTTTTCAAGTCCTCAGACTGCAGCTCGTTCACCAAGATTTTACTAGTGTAAATATTTTTGTCACATTAGTAACCCAAGGTTTAACCCATAGACGTTTACTTTATCTTTCAGTTACTTTTACATACCGGTATTGACAGTACAGAATGTTAACTATTACAGTGAAATGAGCAAGAAACTGTCGTTCATCTATTTTTGCTGAACTATGATAAAATATTTTTAATGTAATGGCATTTATAACTTTTATAAAAGTACAGTTTTATGAAATATTGCATAAAATTTCTTCGACAAGTTTCTTTGAGATGAGGAATTCGTAATTTATTTGCACTCACCTGAAGCTGTTCTGAGGACAGGATCGCTGAGCACAGTGCAGAGCATCCTCATCACTGTTATTTCCACAATCGTTGTCTTCATCACACAGCCAATATGGCTCCACACAAATATTAGTTTTTTCGCACTTAAGATGATTCACCGGGCATGTAGTGTTGCGAGGACACCGATCGTGAGTTTCGTCGGAGGTCATGTTGTCCTTGCAGTCGTTGACACCATTACAGACCTGTATCAAAAAAGTCGTTAACTTTTTGGAAACTGAAGGAATACCTGAAAACTGTATTTCATCCTACTCTTTGAAGAAACCCTCTTTACCGCCCTTTGCAAGAAGTTTATAAACCCATCAGATTAGGTGAACTCCACAACTATGAAAGAAAAAGCTAAACGCTGACAGCAGTCGAAGCCAGCAAGTGGAAAAATGCTACATTGCCACCGACTGGTATCTCAACGTCCATTGCTGTGTAACATGAAAACTAGTGGACCAATTTTTATGCAGTTTTTGCCATTTCCTCTGATAGAATAAGTAATACACTTCAATAAGTACATGGGATAATACCGACAGTGAGTGATAAGGAACATCACGCAAGGACACTGCGTCAGGTCTTGTGCTTGACGATGTCCAAGAGTACATTACAATATTCACTTTGTAAAATTTATTTTATTTTCCACCTTGTCAATACTTCTCGTATAATAACAAGCTTCATCAAAGATCATTGATATTAAATATCAAGCATCATTAAGGATCAAATTTTGATCTTTAAATTGCTAGATTTGTTCAACAATTTACGTGCCTGGTTAGCACCATCATACATCACCATAAAATAAACAATTTTGGTCTATAATTTAAGTTTCTTATTGACTTATAATATTCACTTTGTGAAATGGATTTTAATTTTCCACCTTTACAAAATGAATCTTGTAAGTCAATAAGAAACATATATCATAGACCAAAATGGTTTATTTTATGGCGAAGTATATTGCAACACAGCTCGTTGTTGCCATGGAAACCGTTACCTCTCTCACCTCCTCTACACACTTCATGTAACGAGCAGATGACAGCTGTCAGTGTTCTCCTTTCATAATACGGACTAAGTTATAGACCAGACGAGATCTGAGGTAAGAATCCTGGCACTGCAGTGGCTTATGTTGCGTGGGATAGAATCTCATCTCATGTCACTGGACACCTGCCCCAATGCTAGACTAAGTTAAACACACTGTGGCAGTAATCACGCATGATCATCGCACCAATATTTCTGATTTTGGTATATTGGCTTTCACGGCCAGTGAATTAAAACTCAGTGATTTTTCTAGGTTTGTGCCGTGTCATGTGTGAGGTATTTTTATTTCTGATTTCGTCACGATTTATCTGTATAAATATATGAAACAACAAACACAAAGTCAGAGACTTGTGGGCATAAATTACTGTATAAAATATAACGTTGCAATTTCCGGAGGTGTTTTGGGGGCCAAAAAGCACAAGCAATGTACAAACAATTGGCGAATGTCATACTTTATTTTTTGACAAAAAATATTTTTGAACCACTTTATGACCCGAATAGAAGTATTCTTTGGCTTCACTCGCACCTTCCGTCAGCGAGACTGTAAAGTTGCGTAGAGCGTAAAATGAGTGGATTATTTTTACTTGTTAAGCAATTACGTAAACATTTAGTTTCCCCCCTCTCCGCACGTAGTCAACGTATTCAAGCATCAAGATATAACATTGATAACAGTTCAAGTTTTTTAATTGAATTACAAATATCTCACCTGAGCCATAGGAATACAGCGATGATTAGCACAAGTGAATTCTCCAGTAGCACACGGAGGATAGTTACAGTCCACTTCATCGGATCCATCACGGCAGTCATTCTCGTGATCACATTTCCAAGACCGGAAACTACACCTTCCATTTGCACAGCGGAATTCATTAGGACTGCAGGAATGATATGCTGCCAAACAAATCAAGACACATTATTGATTATCTGTTGAGGACATCCTTCATTAGAAATAAAAATTATCAAAAATGAACACACTTAAGTAGTAAATAGATGGAGAGGTTTGAATCCATCTGTTTGTCGAGTCCAGAATGCTTGGTTGTTTTCAATAGGCTATTGTGTTACACAAACTGGGTAGGCTAAATTTAGATTCCTCTCTACAGCCCTTGAACTAATTTTGATGTCTGAAGGATCATCAGTTGTTCTTGCATTGTATATAAACAAGTAGTAAATTGATTACCAGACATTTGAATGAAATCGTCAGTATCTCGATAAAATTACACTTTATAATTTGAGCCCTTTTACCAAGACTAAACCTAACAAATATCTTAATTACTTTTATCTGATCTATGACTTTTAGTCATAAACAAACAAAGCTAAAAAAGGAAGCTTGTAGTTTAACGTGACCGTTAATCTCGCGATCATAAGCCACGGGACCTCCGTTTTACGTGGAATCCGAACCACAGGACATGGCATTTCACTTCGAAAATCTCACATGCATTGACCGGGAATCGAACCCGGTCCGCCTTGGTGAGAGGCATACAGCTTAACCGCTGCGCCACCACGCCCCCCATAAACAAACAGAACCTAGGCCTACAAAATTGGACTGGGACAAGTAAACCATTGACGACTTGATGAAGCATCACAGAAATCTGTCTGCCTTTAAATTTCTGTCCAGCATTTTCAAGCATATAGAAATTAACTATTCTCTAATTCTCCAATTACAGTACATATGGTACCCACTGTATTCACGAACACCAATTATATTTGCAGTAACGGAAAGTGATACCCAATTATTATACGTAAATTTGCTCAATGATATGGCTTAATTAATTAAATAATTAGTAATTATGTATGGTCCAGAAAACGAGGAGAGACAGAGTGAGAAATGAAGATATATGGAAAGAACTGGGAATACAGAAACTAAATGACAAACTGGGGCAAAACAGATTGAGATGGTTTGGACATGTCAAACGGATGAATGAAGTAAGGCTACCAAGACGAGCACTGGAACGACGGATGACAGGGAAGAGAGGACAAGGAAGACCAAGAATGCGTTGGATGGACTCGGTGAAGTAGAGCATTAGAAAACGGAATCTGGATTGGAACACCATGTCGGAAGAGGAATGGTGGAACGACAGAACAACGTGGAGAGGAACCATATTTGCCCCTACCCAGTGTCAGCTGGAAAAGGGGAAATGAAGATGATGATGATGAATAAAGATACGAGAAAATTTTGAAATGTTGAAATTGATTTTGTAGCACTTTCATTTTGAAAAATAGCATTTTGGAGCATTTTGAAATTTAAAAATTAGCATTTTGTAGCATTTAAAAGTTCATCACCATGTTCAATAAACAGGTTCAAAATAATATGCACGGAAACTAATTCAAACATGTGCAGGATTGGAAATATGGGCGTTTCTGATAAACAGCATAAGCATTTAATATAAGTCTCCTGTTGTGTGTGTGGTTTTTATTTTTACTAAGGGAGTGTTAGAAGTATTAAAATCCTTATATCAGTATTACAGAAATGTAGAAACTTGATATCATACATTTTTCAGAAATGTGAGATCTCTGAATATAAAGGCTAATTGGCAAGATTGAGTTCAAGTGCTGTCGGTTGGTTGTATGACGTGAGACGAGGGTACCTAAGCTATGCTCTAAAGATCCAAAGGTCATGTTCTCATTATGCAATCAACAATATCAGGTGTTGTGCAGCAACTCAACTATTGAGGGCCGGCAGAGAGTTGTATTAGTTCACTGGTACCAAGGTACCAGAAAGCGAGAATAAAGCGAGCTGTGGTCAGGCAACAATGCTGGTCTTACGAAGTTTACTGTGTGGCAGGTGGAATGACGACAATACCAGGCTGTCCTGGACTTGATGGACGAATTGGTTCAAATTATGAGGATGTCTATGAAATCCTTTTGTGTGGTTTTCCTACTAACTCCTTGCCGAGTTCCATTCATTTCTTTTAATAACTTATCTTATGAGGTAGGAATCAAGAAGTGCCATTTGACCATTAAACCACCGGCAAATAGAAATTCAATGCCCCTCATCCATGGCCCTCATTAAAAAGGAAGTAATAATGTGAATCATACATTTACTTAACTTTGTGTAAATATCACACAATGGATAATTAACTAAATAATAAAATGTATGTTTACTCCCTCATTATTTCCTGACCACACTGCGACTCTTGACTGACAATCTGTAAAACAGTATCCGATTTCACTGAGAAATCGCCGGACGACATGTAACATAACCTATAACTCACACATGGTAGAGAATACTTTCATCATATTATACAACATTTCCCAAAGCAAAGAGAACGCCTAACAAAAATTGTCTATTCATATCACGATACGTACTTGAGAGTTTTCATTTTCATTTCAAATACAAGAAATGAGGGCCGGAGCGATATAAACCTATATAAGCATAACCTTATTGCTCTAATTTTTAAAAAGAATCGGCGCAAACGATTGGAATATTCCTTTTATTAGCACAACCAACTGAAACTACGAAATAATTTCTCCAAAATAATCATTTTAATGGATATTATGCGGCAATAATAACAGCACCATTTTCAAATTAATTTTTACCGTAATCGATTGTTTTCACGACAATAATCGATGTTCGTACTGTGCCCGCTTCTCCAATGGGACAGGCGATCACCCGGCTAGCATCCCGGCCCCATCAGAAGAAACAGCCAAGGGAGTGGGTACAAAAAAAAAAAAAAAATTAGGGCATGAATCTTGGTTCATACAGACAAGACTATGAAAAGCTCCAGTGAGCTAGAGACAAAGGGTCTCGGGTCGTTTACGGGTCGGGATGGTAAATAGACTGAACCAGGATTCACAAGCAAAACCCTAACTTGAACTGACAAACAGAAAAGAAAGTAAAAGCCCTCGTAAAATCACATCTGCTCCTTTATTGGCCAAAGGATAAATAAATATGCAACCTGCCTATCACGCACGAGTATAATGTTATGGTGGGACAAAGTCCAAAAAGAAATAAAGTTCATAGTCCCTAAACAAAGGAAAAAAAATTATACTTATTCAAACTTATTCAAAGTTCCGACAAGGAGATCGTCTTTCAAAAAGCTAAATTAACCCTTCATTTATCGGTGCACACGCATGTAAACATCACTAGCCACTTAACACAAAGTTCACCTGCGGCAAAAAAACTCTAAGAAAATATCGAATATCTATGTAAATTACAACTGTCTACCCTTATACAGTAATGGACGGATCTCCTCCATCGAACTGCAAATTAATAATTAAAGAGCATCATGTTACATCAAATAGCACTCAAACATCGACTCAGCTTCACATACTATGACATTTCAACAATTAATTATAACCTATCATAAATTATTAACACACCCAGATTGTGCTTACATATTTACACTACTAATTCTTATTATTATTATTAATTTATCTTCGCCTTTCCAACAACCTTGATCCACACGGTCATATTTGTCCTTGTAATTAAATTATAGCATTGTCAAATGTTTATGAAAGGTTAAGAACTTCGTAATAAGGCGCCCTAGCGTCTTTCATACTCATAACAAACATTTAATCGTAACCCTTCCGCCGAACACTCTGTGTGAAGATCCAAACAACCTGACTGTCGAGCGCACCATCAATTACACCCCTGCGCTATTCAATACAACTCATCAATGAACGTGGCACGTTCGTCAAGAGGACCCTGTCCTTACAACTACAATTCCACGGACATCCGTCGCCCCGTGAATAATCTCGTCACATTTTGACGGAATAATACCATTTTTAATTACCACATAATTATCACAAACTTTACGCAACATCATTACAAAATAAATCATGCATTATTAGCATGTCTCAAGAACCCACACTAACAGAGCGTATCAACTTTATCGGGACCACGAGGTCGTATGATAATATGGCATCCTATCCAAGGAACCTTATCCGACAATCTTCAACCATATTCATTTGCAATAAAAATCTATGCAATCCGTGACAAACCTTTCAGAATACAATTCGAATAATGACCTCTGAAATCGTCAGGCTAGAATCTCCCAGCAAAAATGGGCATCTCCTATTATCGTTACCCAATTTCAAATTATTATTATTATTATTATTATGTCTCAGAGAATAAATACATGTCTTACTCCTACCATTGATGCTATAAATTTATGTAGGTCAAATGACCCGAAAAGAAAGACAAAAAAACATCTGCATGACCCTATGAAAAAAAAATGATGCTCTTATTCAACCTGGAATAAATGATTATAAAGGGCGTTAAATTACACGATCTCAGGTTATCTCATTGCATGGCTATCCGAGGTAGAAGTTCTCTTCTTTCTGATGAACAAGGATGGAAAGGAAACGTCTTACTTTATATCCGGCGTCCTCGGAAATCCATGGCGTCGGAGTCGTCATCGTCTGCGGCATCAGGGCGGCGGCGTCCCTCCAGCGTCCCCGCGATGTGGTCTCCCAGCGTACTGGTAGAGGTATCCGCCTCTGGCAACTCCCGACCTCCTGGCGACGCCCATGTCTGCCCACAGGTTGTCCCCGGGCACCTTCAGCAGCGGCGTCACCCGACGTCCCAACCATGGTCCACTCGTCCATCTCGTTGCGACAGTTCATCCCATTATGGCCCCTTTAGAAGTTCAGTGCAGCATAATTTGCATGTTAATATGCATGTTGATGCCCAGAGTATATGAGTCCATGGTTATTAAGTTCATGCCGCCGTGTAGCAATATTACATTTCACTATATCAGAGCACATTCACGCTCTCACACTATGGCGTCTAGTTCCTGGTTCACTTGAGTTATATGTTTCCACTTCCTTTAACCCGGTGACACGCTTCCTTCCACGAGGAGCTATTTCGAGCTGGCCTTGACCGACATATCAAGTTGCTGGTGGCCTACAGTCTTTCAACACAAGCTTAAAATAGATGTGGCCTCCCTTACTGCGTTCTCATTGCGTTTCTTAAAATGCCGTACTGCTATGCTATTTCCGAATGGATATCTGTTACCATTTAGGGCCTCGCGATAATGCTTCGCCTCGACTATCGTTATATAGTTCTTCCCCTGATACTCGTAATTTTAAACACCTCCTGGTATCAATCTTTAATGAACATAAATTGTCGGCATAAACGGACTTCCTTTATCAGTTCTAACTGTTTCCTCACATACTAGCGAGTCCGAAATTGTCTTGAAATTCACACTGTTCGACAAACAAACTGACATACTTCACTGAAAAAAAAACTCACTGGCAATACATGCACGCTAGTTTCAGGCTTCATGGCCTGCTGGTCACTCACGAAAACCATTCAAGTTCCCGATGTAAAATCACTGTCTACATGACATGGGCCAATCTTCCGTGCTCCGCTGTGTGACATTCTCGTCCACGCACTACCGACTCACATACTGCTAACTCACATACTGAGCATTCCGGAACTCCGTCCTTCTTCGAGAAAAAGAAAGTGGGAGGGGTTGGCACCTTCTGGAGCATTCCCCTGCTCTCGCCGCGTCATGCCATGACGTCATACTGACTCTCCGAGTTCCTTCCGATCTCCTGTCATCCGGGGCCGGTAATTGACCCTGACTGGATCGGTCACAGTACATATCGATTATTACTCGTAAATATCGATTATATAGCCGATATTTTCATTGCTGGGAACTCGCAAATTTCAAAGTTGCGGCGCGAAAATGTAATAAAACATAATATTCAACATTAATCGGTAAATTCGTCACTTTTCGCATTTATCGCATTTATGGGAATAATTCGCAAGAACCCTTAGTTATCGCACTTTGTCGCACATTCAGTTTCGCAAATTTTGGGTATACATAGTATTATTAGTTACCAGGTAGTTGAAAAAAGGAGAAGAAAGAAAAATTCGCATTTATCGCAATTGCGATATTCCCGTATCTCTAATGATGAGTAATTACTTACAAATCACTTGCGACAAGAAATGAATTAACAAGAAGAGTATAACTTAAGAAAGTTATTACTAAATAAAGTGAAAGGAACTCACTGCAGTAATTCACATCCTCTCGCTGGTGTCTCCACAGTGGTCGTCTCCATCACAAGCCCACATGCGAAAGATACACTTGCCATTGCGACAGTAAAACTTGCTAGCTTCACAAGTCAAGTTTTTGGGAACACACATTCGATTCTCGTTAGCCAGCTTTGAATTATCGTCACATTTGCACTCCGCCTAAAATCATACGAATTGAAAATGCTTCGATTGCCAAATCTGATCAACTCTCCTATAACCACATCATAGAATATCTATTGTGGGAACATGAAATGAGTTATTATAGTTAAAGTGACAGAGATAATGAATTCAATTCATCATGCACTTCTGCAAGTAAATCACTGTTGATGAGGATAAAATTATACACAACGGACTATCTTAACTAACAGTATGAAACATCTCCAAAATAACTGTGTAGGAGAAAGAATGGTTTCAATAAAAGTTAATTGAAATAAGGGGGCAAAGAAAAGTGTGTTAAATATGATAAAGTACTTGGAAGTGATGCCTTTCGATCAGAATGCACTTTAGATTTCTTTGCAAAACAGACTTATGTGTACATCAAATTATAATACCCGCATTGTTACAAGCATGCTCTTGCATGTCTGCTGGAGAGATTTGTATATTGCTATACACTCTCTCTTCGAGGTAATCCGTAAAGAAAATATTCAGAGATTTAAGGTCAAGAGATCACGCTGGCCAATGTACTGGACCTCTGTGTACAATCCAAGGAACTATAGAAAACTTGAACGTCATTTTTTGAGCGTTGCTTTTTGTAATCTGTAAAGGAATTGCTCTTCAGTCGGTCAACATGTAAATGTGTCCAATTAAGTAAGCAGGGAGTGAAAAATTATCTCTTCATTCCTACCTGAAGAAAAATTACTTAGATTAATTATACACTTTTCAAATGGAGGTAAATTGAATGACATGTTTTGTTAGTCACGGAGACATCATCAGATCCCAGTCACATAAGAAGTTTAAAGGGTTTAGTAATATATACAAGTTATATACCATACATTAATTTAGGTATAATAAAAACTGTTTTATAACACAAAGAAAAACATAACTAAAATAAACAATACAACGAGCAATAATTACACAGTATTAAACCTGTATGGAACACAAGAAAATATATATACACTGTATATATTTTTTGTTGACATATCAACATTTTTTAAAATAAATAAATAAATAAATAAATAAATGATTGTATATAAGTCGCACATACAGTATTAATTAAATCCTATAAATTTGATCAGGATCCGATTATGTCTGCTCGATTAATGAAACATGTCATACATTTAATATTGCTCGAAAAGTGTATTAATCTATGACATTTCTTTCAGGTTAGTATTGGGCAAATTAACGTGTTGACCGACAGAAGAACAATCCAAGGAACCTAAAAGTGGAAATTTAAAACATTTATGCAGAGAATCCATAATGCTGGAACCACATAGTCTCTATTGTCCAAATTGTATATTTCTCAATAGCAATATCTGTGGAACTAAGTAGTACACTAATAAACTGTTCATTCAAATGCTCATTTGTTATTTACAAGGAATACCACTTCTTTTTATATGGGTTTCCCTTTAAGAAGAAAAGAAAAAAAAAACTTGATTATCAAATGATATTGCAAGATACTATGAACAGAAAAATAAACACTGCATATAGCTTTCTTCCTGATGTCAATATTGATTGCAACCATTTCTTTCTGAAACAATTTCTGAGCAATGTTTTGCATCAGTAACTTCAACAGTCTATTCTGTGTAGATATATATTCGTAAGGGTGCAGTATCTAACAAACCATAATGCTGTTCCTTGCCATTGCTTACCCCATGGCTGATGGCCAACCCTTGGATAGACATTCCTGTCAAACAATACACAGAAGGTTCAATTTCCTCTGCACACGACCACAGGAAACTCAACCTAAAAATATAAAGTTTGGCATGAAAAATATATTCACATATGGCTAGGGTTGGTGAGCAGTCACAAGGTCAAGAATTGAAGTGAACAGAACTGTGGCTAACAAGTTCTTGCACCCACCAAAAAGCATCATCAACCACTATGCATATATTTTGTAAAACTTACAGTTCCATTAATGCCAGGATGGCAGGACTGTGCACATCCTCCATTGTTAATCTGACAAGGGTTCACAGTGCACTTCTGTCGAGTTGCAGAGAATACATGGATGTCTCTTGGAGAGTCCTCTAGCCGCTTAACCATTTCCACCATGTTAGCACCAGTATGTTTCTCAGCACGATATACTCCCGCAGCTGAAGATCTGTCCAATACATGTAGTTGCCATAAACTGTGCTGGCAAATGGATAAATTGTAGCTGCAATGAGAACCTGTGAAGGACAAAATTTAGTTATTTTCTGATGCACAACTAACTTCTGCATTCAAATCCAAGATTATTTCAATATTGTACAACCAAGAATTCACAAGCCACAGATATTTCCAAAAGTTTAATTTTATAGCACTCTATGAACTTGTGTATGTTGATGGTCTACAGGTCAATTGGTACAACCCACTTAATTATTTAAAATTGAGATTACATTGAATCAAATCTGTATAGTTTGGTATTTTGGAGGTTACGCCAATTGGGCGGTTCACGATCTATGTGTGTACATAGCTATTTTGAAGTTTTGTTGTATATAGGCTAAATAAAATCACTCATTCTCACTCAATTTTACCTTTTCACGTATAGTTTTGAAGAAATACTTAAAAAGCAAATTGTAATTAAAGGGAAAACAAAAACAGTGTATTTGTGTCATCCTGCTGTACTAAGTGTGTATCTTATCCCAGTAAGTCTCTGTTCATTCTCCCTCCTATGTTTGAATGCAAATTCATTGCTTATAAAATAATATGCAGTACACAGTCAAATTATCTATATGCTCCTGGCAAAGAACTAATCTGAGGCTGTGCCCTAAAATGTACCTACTTAATGTATTACATTTACCTGGCGGTTACTGCCATCAAGTGCAGAGCGTTCAATCTTCTCTCTAATGGCATCTGTCCAATAAAGCATTCGGTCTTCGTAGTCTATCGCAAGACCACTGGGTTGAAATAGGTCCTTCTCAATCACAGCCTTCTTCAGTGAACCTGCCATAGTAGTTAGGAAAGTCTTTCCGGATGTGCCAAAGCGACCCCAGTCAGTGTAATAGAGAGACCTGAAATTTTAAAACAAACCACTTAATAGCCACCAACAATACATCATGACGATATCCTAGGCAAATATGCCTTCAGCTTACCACGGTAAGCAAAGCATCAGCTATGGAATGATCGTAAGTGTTAGCAAGCAAAGGTAATTTTCTGGAAGAAGGGCAATCTGGGTAGACATTGTAACACTGGTGTGTGTTTAGTACAAAATATCCTAAACAAATGTGAAAGGTGTTCTGATAGAGGAGAGACAATACAATATGGCTACAAAATGTATAACAGGAGTGCTGTAAAATTTGTTTTAGATCTAATGTGATGTTGAAACATGAGAGTTCTGAATTCATTGCTGCCGCATAAGAACCGAAAATAGACGAAGTTACCCAGCAACAAGTGAATAAAAAAATACCTTTTATTACACAACACAAGAGAAACTAATGCATTGGTTAGTTAAATTATAGAACTGTAATGTCAGTTCAACACAGATTTCAGCAAAAGTATGGTGCTCAGAAGCCTCTGAATTAAAAACTCATATTCTTTAAGAAGGTATGTACAAATTATTAAAGAATAAATAGCAACAGTTCTCATGTTAACACATTTCTACTTTATGTCTTTCCAGTATGATGTTGGCAGCATATTCTGAATATTGTTACGGCTGTGAGTTTGTGTCATCGCTCGCCGCTTGAGTCACAACTGCCCCAGGGGCTGTGGCCTGCCTCCTGTATTGCGTGTGCCTTATGCAACAGGGCTACTAAGACAAAGGGATAGTCCAGAATATTCGTGACTGGACCAGCGATGGAAACCTCGAGAAGCCGTGAACCCTGGATGGATCTAGAAGCATGTATTGAGTCACCGGCCTGCTATATAAGTGCGACCTGTCAAGCGGGGGTTGGTGTGTTTTACGAGCTAGTGCGAGCGATTATCTTGTGCGACAGAAGTGTGGTGACGAAGTGCTGTGCGAGTTACGAAATCCAGTGACATTGTTTCTCC
The DNA here is from genome assembly GCA_946902985.2 of Meconema thalassinum. Classification (NCBI taxonomy): domain Eukaryota; kingdom Metazoa; phylum Arthropoda; class Insecta; order Orthoptera; family Tettigoniidae; genus Meconema; species Meconema thalassinum. Next base: position 939,155,507 of record OX336389.2, on the reverse strand, counting down.
AGCTTGTGGACAGCGAAATAGCCTGCAGCAAGTGATCGTAAGTAATTGTGGTCGGTGAACATAAAGGAGAGGAGCAGGTAGTTTCTGTCAAGGCCACCGTACCCATTAGGACGGATTAACTTCTGTGATCTGTTGACAAGTGGAAGGGCCAAGAGCGCTCAAGGAAGAGACTTGAGGAAACTGGAGTAAGGCTCCTAATTGCTTGTATTTGCCGATTAGTGTAATTTTCTGGCCACAATAAAGTTAATTATTTCTTTAAGCAGTAATTGGTGTTGAGCTTTGTACCCCCACCGTAATCCAGTTAACAAAAGTGCCACTAGGGGGTGGCACCTAACAACTGGTGTCAGAAGCCGGATTACGAACTCGAGCACAACACCTGACGGTCCTGGTTTCAAAACCCGAGCAGGTCATTTTCTCTAATTTTCCTGTGAGTGCATGCCCTTTACAAGACAAACAACTAAAATGGAGGAGAAATTGGCAGCATTGCTAGAAAAGTTAAATGGCATGGAAACCAAGATGGAGGACGGCCAGAAGAATTTAACTAAGGAGCTAACTGCCAAATTAGAAGACGGCCAGAAGAAGCTAGAAGATGGCCAGAAGAAGATGGAAGACGGTCAAAATAAGTTAGCGGAGGATCTGAAGAAGATGGAGGACGGCCAGAAGAAGTTAGCCGAGGACCTAACTGCCAAACTAGAAGACGGCCAGAAGAAGTTAGCCGAGGACCTAACTGCCAAACTAGAAGACGGTCAAAATAAGCTAGCGGAGGACCTGAAGAGGATAGAGGACGGCCAGAAGAAGATGGAAGACGGTCAGAATAAGTTGACACAGGACCTGAAGAAATTAGAACTGGGTCTGCGTGAGGAAGTCACGGCAGTGGAAAAGAAGTTCGACGCCTTACAAGTGGAAGTTGCCGAGCTGCGCCAACGCCCGCTGATGGGGGTGGAGGAGAAATTCAACGTCTTACAAAAGGAAGTTGCCGAGCTGCGCCTACGCCCACTGACGGGGGTGGAGGAGAAATTCAACGCCTTGCAAGTGGAAGTTGCCGAGCTGTGCCAACGACCGCTGATGGGGGTGGAGGAGAAATTCAACGCCTTACAAGTGGAAGTTGCCGAGCTGTGCCAACGCCCGCTGATGGGGGTGGAGGAGAAATTCAACGCCTTACAAACGGAAGTTGCCGAGCTGCGCCAACGCCCACCCACCGTTACACCGGGAATATCAGGAACGGGACATAGCAGAGTGACACCCCCAACCTTCGACGGAAAGGTCCCGTGGAGCACCTACTTACGTCAGTTCGAGGCGGCCTGTTCCATAAATAACTGGAACAACACAGAAAAGGCTACAGCTCTCATTGTAGCGCAGAGAGGTGACGCCCTTAACGTCCTTCAGGCCATCCCGACTGGATCCCAGGACTACGCTTCCCTGATCGCCCATATGGAGTCCCGATATGGAGATAGCCATCTTCAGCAGGCCTATCAGATGCAGCTCCGGACCCGGGTACAGAAGAACGCGGAAACCCTGCAGGAGTTCGAGATGGACATCGCACGCCTCGTAAGGCTCGCCTACCCAACAGCGCCAGCCGACTTTCTGGAGCAGATAGCGACGCAGACTTTCGCCGACGGGCTACGGGACTCGGACACTCAACAGGCGCTGCGTCTTGCGCGCAATTAAGACCCTGGCAGATGCGCTGAGCCACACACTTGAGTTCGAGACGGCAAAACAGGCATCCAGAATGCACGCGCGGGTGCGTCAAGTGGACGTCGACGAACCAGTAAAAACCAACGTGACCAAGCCCCTGGCCGACGAATTAATGGAGGCGCTAAGCCGTTTCTTCAAGAATCGCAGTACCACCAACAAAAACGTAGCCGAAGGACATCCGGAGAGGCGGCCCGGAAGAGGACTACCGACCTGCTGGACCTGCCGTAAGAGAGGCCACCTGAGCAAGGACTGCGGTGATCGCCGCCGCCAAGGGTTTCCGTCGGGTCAGTCAGTCGTAGGGAAACCGCGCGGCCCAGGAAAGCAAGTATCAGCCAGCCTAGGGGGGCAAAGGTTGGCTTGTGACAGTCGTCAAGCCCCGGCAGTCCTAGTTCGTGTGACGCAGTTACGGAGGGATAATAGCAGCCTGATGGTCGACGGAGTCGTCAACGGAGAGAGCTGGCCCATGCTAATCGACACGGGAGCATCGAGGACCATCGTCAATCCCACCGTGATCCCGAAGTGGAGAGTGCAACCCACACAAAGGAACCTCCAGCTAATAACCGCGACCGGAGAGACCGCACCGGTACATGGCGAAGCATCACTGGAGTTCGTCATTGGTCGACGGGCGATAAAGCATCCAGTGCTTGTGGCTGACGTATCAAACGAAGTGATCATCGGACTGGACTTTCTGGACCAGAACAACATCATCTTGGATCTGCGTACCAACACTCTGCACTTCGGAGGTGAGGAACTTGCTTTGCAACCAGCACACAAGGCCGTCACCGCACGACGAGTAAGGCTGAGAGAGGACGTCATCGTTCCTGCCAGGACGGAGGTCAGCGCCGCCGTAATTGTCGACGGAACTGCTGAGGGAGTGGCGGCTGTCATCGAGCCAAAATATGAGGACATCCAGACAAAAGGATTGCTAGTTGCCAAGACCCTCATCAACACGACGCCTCGGCCGTACGTCCGCCTGTCCAACCTGAACGACTACGATATTACGGTTCACCGGGACACCAACCTAGGAGTCTGCGAGCCCGTTACCTGGATTGCCCGCATCACAGAAACGACGGACGGACACCTGCAGACGGACAACCGAAGAAGACGCGCCCTGCCAGAAGAACTACAGAAGCTGTACCAAGGATCCCAGGACCATTTAGAAGAAGAGCAATCACGCCAACTTCAGGATCTGCTACGCGAATTCCAGGATGTCTTCTCCGTGGGGAGCAAAGACTTCGGCAGGACAAGCTTGGTCCAGCACAGAATCGACGTTGGGGACAGCGCACCGATTAGGGCCCCATTCCAACGTGTCCCGCTCGCCAAGCAAGCCGAAGTCGACGGGATGGTAGAAGAGATGAAGGAGCAAGGGGTGATCGAGCCATCACATAGTCCTTGGAGTTCTCCGGTCGTGCTTGTGAAGAAGAAGGACGGTTCCACCAGGTTCTGCGTGGACTACAGGCGGGTGAACGACGTCACGAAGAAGGACAGCTACCCTCTACCCCGGATCGACGACACGCTGGACACCATATCAGGATCAAGATGGTTCTCCACCTTGGATTTGAAGAGTGGCTTCTGGCAGGTAGAGGTCCACCCTAAGGACCGCGAGTAAACTGCGTTCTCTGTGGGCAGCGGGCTCTGGCAGTTCACCGTCATGCCATTCGGTCTGTGCAACGCCCCTGCGACCTTCGAAAGGCTAATGGAGTCCATTCTGAGGGGACTACACTGGAAGACCTGCCTGGTCTACCTAGACGACGTCATCGTTCTGGGAAAAAGCTTCGAGGAGCACTACAGCAAGCTGAAGGAGATCTTGATGAAGCTACGGGCTGCCCAGCTGAAGTTGAGCCCCAAGAAGTGTCAGCTCTTCCAGAAGCAGGTCCAGTACCTTGGGCATATTGTCTCCGAGGAAGGGGTGCGCACCGACCCAGAAAAGACCGCAGCTGTGAGGGAGTGGCCAGTTCCGAAGGACAAGTCCCAACTACGAAGCTTCCTGGGACTCTGCACTTATTACCGTCGCTTCGTGAGAGGATTCGCCGACATCGCCAAACCTTTACATCGACTGACTGAGAAGGACCAACTCTTCACGTGGACAGCAGAATGCCACAGTGCCTTCGAACAACTCAAGCAGGCTCTGTGCACCGCGCCTATTCTGGCCTACCCCAGACCTGGAACAAGGTTCATCGTTGATACCGATGCCAGCGACTCTGGCATAGGGGGAATCCTGTCGCAGGTAGTGGACGGCGAGGAGAGAGTAGTGGCCTACTTCAGCAAGGCCTTGTCAAAGCCAGAAAGGAACTACTGCGTCACCAGGAAGGAGCTGCTCGCCATCGTGAAGACCATTGAACACTTCCACAAGTACCTGTACGGGCAAGAATTTCTCATCAGGACCGACCATGCATCCCTGCGGTGGCTCCTGAACTTCAAGAAGCCCGAGGGTCAACTCGCGCGGTGGTTAGAGAGGCTTCAACAGTACAACTTTGAGATTCAGCACAGGAAAGGCCAACTGCATTCTAACGCCGACGCCCTGTCACGAAGACCGTGCCCCGAAGACTGCACCTTCTGTGCCCGAAGAGAGGAGAACACCGGGTTACTGTGCCGACGGACTACTGTGGAACTTCAAGGGAACTGGAACCGCGAATCTTTCACGCGGGCACAAGCAGAAGATGACGACCTGGGACTGATAGCCGAATGGAAGAGGGCCTGTGTCCCTAGACCCGGGTGGAACATTGTGAGTGACTGCAGCCCAAAGTTTAAGTCCTACTGGGCACAGTGGGACTCGCTGATTGTAAGGGATGGCCTCATCTGCCGTACCTGGGAGAGCACCGACGGGAAGACATCTCGGGAACAAGTCGTCGTTCCAAAGGCTATGACGGAGGAAGTCCTGAAGGAAGTCCATGGAGGATCATCTGGTGGACACCTAGGGATAAAGAAGACCCTGGAGAAGCTGAGAGAGCGGTTCTACTGGATCGGATGCCGAACAGACGTGGAGAACCACTGCGCGAGGTGCCACGATTGCGCAGCCAGCAAGGGCCCAGGACGAAGACGACGGGGTCCACTGAAGACCTACAACGTGGGCGGCCCCATGGAGAGAGTGGCCATCGATGTTGCTGGGCCATTCCCGTTAAGCGAGGCAGGGAACCCCTACATATTAGTCGTCAGCGACTACTTTACCAAATGGCCGGAGGCGTATGCGCTCCCTAACCAAGAAGCCGCGACGATTGCAGAGACCCTGGTGAAAGAATTCGTCAGCCGGTACGGAGTACCCCTGGAGCTGCACTCCGACCAAGGGAGGAACTTCGAGTCGCAGGTGTTCCAGAACCTATGCCAGCTGCTGGGAATCCGGAAGACAAGGATGACGCCGCTACACCCCCAGTCCGACGGGATGGTAGAGCGATTCAATCGCACCATCGAGAACCATCTCCGAATAGTCGTCAGCGAGCACCAGAGGGATTGGGACAAACATCTTCCACTATTTCTCCTGGCCTACCGCGCCGCCGTGCATGAAGCCACCGGGTGCACACCAGCCCGGGCCATGTTTGGGAGGGAGCTCCGTCTACCTGTCGATCTTGCCTTCGGCCGACCTGGGAATGATCCGATCCCGGTAAGCCAGTATTGTCAAGAACTGGTCGACCCACGCGTTCGCGAGGAGGAAACTGCGGATGCCGGCGGATTCCACGAGGACGACCTGGTCTGGCTCTTCAACCCATTACGGAAGAAAGGCCTGTCACCCAAACTTCAGAAGTCCTGGGAGGGCCCGTACCGAGTCGTGAAACGGATCAACGATGTCGTCTACAGGATCCAGCGGAGCCCGAGGGCGAAGATGTAGATCGTGCATAGAGATCGCCTGGCAGCCTACGGAGGGACACAGACGGACCAATGATTGATCGGGACGATCAGCCTTTTTAGGAAGGGGGTGGTGTTACGGCTGTGAGTTTGTGTCATCGCTCGCCGCTTGAGTCACAACTGCCCCAGGGGCTGTGGCCTGCCTCCTGTATTGCGTGTGCCTTATGCAACAGGGCTACTGAGACAAAGGGATAGTCCAGAATATTCGTGACTGGACCAGCGATGGAAACCTCGAGAAGCCGTGAACCCTGGATGGATCTAGAAGCATGTATTGAGTCACCGGCCTGCTATATAAGTGCGACCTGTCAAGCGGGGGTTGGTGTGTTTTACGAGCTAGTGCGAGCGATTATCTTGTGCGACAGAAGTGTGGTGACGAAGTGCTGTGCGAGTTACGAAATCCAGTGACATTGTTTCTCCAGCTTGTGGACAGCGAAATAGCCTGCAGCAAGTGATCGTAAGTAATTGTGGTCGGTGAACATAAAGGAGAGGAGCAGGTAGTTTCTGTCAAGGCCACCGTACCCATTAGGACGGATTAACTTCTGTGATCTGTTGACAAGTGGAAGGGCCAAGAGCGCTCAAGGAAGAGACTTGAGGAAACTGGAGTAAGGCTCCTAATTGCTTGTATTTGCTGATTAGTGTAATTTTCTGGCCACAATAAAGTTAATTATTTCTTTAAGCAGTAATTGGTGTTGTGCTTTGTACCCCCACCATAATCCAGTTAACAAAAGTGCCACTAGGGGGTGGCACCTAACAATATTTATTTATAACTACCAGGCATTGTCTAACACACTTTTAATCATATCCAACCAATGACCACTACTGCAATCACCACAGAAACACACACACCCAAGTACACTGGGCCGATGACCAATATGTCACAAACCCCTAAAGTTAACAACAGAGATATTAACAAATTTATATTTTGTCACTCTTTGCCGTTTGACGAGATTCATATTGTCCTCGTGGTCCGACACTACGGAGTTATTTCCCGCTCATGTTCTAGAATCTACCGAATCATGGTTAGGTTGGCAACGTCAAATGTTTGCCGGTGCACGAGACATGTTCCATATCAATCTGTGATCCGAGCCAGTGTGAAATTAAATGATTTAACCTGCCCTTGGCAAATTTTTGTTACCTCCAATTATTCAGGCATAAAATCAGCTACTTTTCATTACTTTCGTCATCTGTTGGTAAAATTACGTACTTTCTTGTTACTTTCGTTACTGGTAGACACCCTGCCATATGGTCTTGAATCAACCCAAAACGAATGAAACAAATGAAAATATTGCAAAAGAATTTAATGTACAGACAGCAGATCCCCTACAATTTTATTTAAGTAGAGGCATGAGGATAACATTGGTAACATGTGCAGTATACCCTAGTAAAGAAAGTGACCCCCCTTTACTGCCTAGAAGAGTGCAACCATCACTCATCATTGACTGTCGAGTTAGTTTCCGACTGTGGTTATACCGAGTGTTTCTGCGGTAATCGGACAATTTTACATCCTGTTTCCTTCGGGAACAGATATTTCCAATATATATACTATTGTTGGAAAAATCTGTCCAGTACACTTTCTTCTGAGTCCAATCATATGCAATGCCTTCTGGGTTTATTCCACGTTTGATAATGGTGTGAACTTCACCTGAGAGCTCTTTACTTGAAATCCAACAAATCTTTGTCCATGGACGAATTTGTGTGAACAGCAGTTTCTGGTCTGCGTAGTCAAAGTCCACACCCACCACATTTGTCAGGTTATTCTAGAAAGGACAAAGTAAAGGCCACCTTCTACAGAATGCAGGAGAATCTCTCACAACTCCTAATGCAAAGGCCATAACTTACTTCATACTTTCATTGATATTTTGAAAATACAGCCTTCCCTTTATTTCATGTAACAAACTTTCATGCACTTGCATAAATATATTGTGAAAGCTATCTAATGTTGAACCTAAGATCAGTTCTAGAATTGTGTTAATTATAGTTTAAGAAAATCTAAACATTTGGAAGGATACAGCTGCTGACTATTACATCTACTGCATCTACGGTATTGTGGTGCCAGCGTTACTTCCGACTTGGCGTTTCAGGGTTACGCTAGAGTTATCTAGGGGTCAGAAGTGAAATCACTTTAACTAGCCAATCACACACAGCCATTCAATCGATATATCATGACAAATCGATTTTCGTTCGTGATATTGGCTGCCTAATTTGTCGTGACATATCGATTGACTGATTGCCTGTAATTGGCTGGTTCGAGTGATTTCACTTCTGACTGCTAGACAGCTCTAGTGTAGCACTGAAACGTCAAGTCGGAAGTAACAATGGCAACACTATGCACTCACACCACCTATGCCCCCATGTTACACAATGAGAATAAATGGTTTTATCATTCCTATCGCAATTGGAATTGTCCACCCTCACTAGAGATCATTATCCAGATTTCCTACACAGTATAACCAACTATGCTTAAGAATTAACATAATGAGCTAAACTGTAATGATTTCTGAGTTTATACTAATCAAATTATCGTCAATTACTTAAAAGTATCCAATATATCTAAAGAAAATAACAAACAATTATAAAAACAAAAAATTCTCTCTCCTCAAATTCATCGAGGCGATAAACTTTAACCAACTACGAATTATTAAAATTCACTTTCAAGTTACTACTATAAAAGGGTAAAAGGAGCACCATTAGGAGCACCAGTCCCTTGACACCATCCCTATGGTTTTTCGAATCCATTTGGGATAACAATGCCCTAGACTTGCTTGCATATTATCAATATTGGAAGTCATGTTCAAAAAATACAGAAATACGATGTCATCTTTCAGATGTAGAATATATTCTTTGTTTATTAATGTGATAAAATGAGGTAGTGGTGGTGGTGGTGGTGGGGGCAAATAATTAACAATAGATCTGTCAAGTCTCAATTTTCTGACCTTAAACGCTATAAGAAAATAATAATAATAATAATAATAATAATAATAATACTTCAGTTTAAAGGAGTCTGATTTATCCCCTTTTGCACATCCCAACATGAAATGCTCTCTTCATGACTGGCTGATCTATGGTTTACTCAACAATTGATTTTTTAGCTGTCAGTCAGTCAGTCAACACAAAATAATTCCAATTACAGTAGAACTCCGACTATCCGAATCGCTGATTATCCGAATCGCTTTCAGAAAGAAAAGAAATTAAGATGGAAACGTACTGCAATTCGCAAAATAATGATTCTGTCTTTGGGCGCTATTGTCCTTCCCTCCACGAAGCTAGTGCAGACGCAGCGCGAACATTATTGGGATGATGAGTCACTGTCTCATAGTACAGTACTGTACAGTAGTCTTTCTGAAGAAGCTAAGACTTAGCTCAGAAGCTCTGCCCGAAAATGGATCAAGACAGTCAAACAACTTACTTTGACCGAGATGTTCAGCAAACAATGACTTTCATTTACTACTATTGTACAGCACTTGTAAGTACGTAAATTATATAACGTGTAAAAGTGTTGCCTTTTCATTTAATTACATAATTAAATTGCATACAGTACCGAAAATAAGCTCTTGTTCTTTAAAATACGTATGTATGTATACCCTTTTTTCGGAAAAATCTAATTGTCCGAATTTTTGATTGTCCGAATGGAGTCCGGTCCAATTGTTTCGGATAATTGGAGTTCTACTGTACTGGAATATGACTGTACAATAAATAACTTTAAATAAATTACATGTGATTGAGATGAAATTCCTATGAAGTAGGATAGGAATAACAAGAAGAGATAGGGTGAGAAATGACAAGATCAGGGAAATAGTGGAAGAGGAGCCCTTGCAGGGTAGGATTGAGACTGAGATGGTATGGACACTTGAAGAGGATGGAAGAGAAGAGGATACCCAAGAGGCACACGAAATGCAGATGAAGAAAACGACTAAGGGGAAGACCAAGGGATAGATGTCTGAAGGGAGTGGAGAGTGTTTCAAAATGAGAGGACTGGACCAGAGTGACGACGGAGAGGTGGTGGGAGGAGAGAAATAAGTGGAGAGGCCTATGTTACAAACAGACCCGGCCTGGGGCTGGAAACTGTGTATGATGATGATGATGATGATGACCACCAGGTGAATCAGCTGCCCCTAATAATATTGTTTTATACAGCCCAATTAATACGCATTGTTACAAAGGTCGATATTTCTCTGCCTGCATCCAGTATGGTACTAATGCACTGCAAGCATATCTCGCAAACGATACTGAACATTATTATTTTTCCCGCGTATTAGTCTGTAGTCACATAGAGGGAAAAATAATAGTGTTCAGTATTGTTTGCAGTGGATTGGTACCATACAGGATGCAAGCAGAGAAATATCGACCTTCCTGATAACATCGCTAGTTGGGTAGCATAGAACATTATTATTGGGGGCAGCTGATTCACCGGGTATATTTATTGTTATGGACTCTTGAAGAAGGAGAAAACTAAGGGATGACATGTTTCGCTCGTCAAGTGAGCATCATCAGATCCAAATCTACAGACAAATGACTCTACAAAACACTACCAAACCTACAGTGATTTGGATCTGATGATGTTCGCTTGAAGAGAGGGACATGTGATCCCTTTGTTCTCTCTTTCTTCAATAGTCCAAACTATATACAGGGTGGTTATTATTAAACTTGCGAGCCCCCCACCGGACAAACTAGTGATCGTAGGACAATGAAACGGTGTGGAAACCCTTCGCAGGACCTGCGGAAGAGGCATACCGAATAAACCATTGAGAGGAACACACGTTAATTTCCACATGAGCGGGTAACAGGTGTTGATGGCGGACCATGTTGACAGTCCAGGTTACAAACTATACTCGATGTGACGACCATCTGCATCCACGACAGCCTGGAACTGCATCATCGGCCGATTGTTACCCATTGCGTGGCCACCAAGACCCCCAGATTTGAGCCTGAGTGATTTCTGGCTGTAGGGTGTATCAATGGGACACTGACACATGTTGGCGTTTGAAGGTAAGCATCGCGAGGGACTTGGCCAATATCCCACCTGAGATGTTCCGGGCAGTGGTGGAGCACTAACTAGTGCAGTTCCAGGCTGTCGTGGATGCAGTAGCACAAGTGTTATGCACACCGGCTTGTAACACGGCAACGAACGCACATACACCATAAGTTTACAGGACATGTTTTGCTTGTTGTCAGGTCCTGTATCGAATCCCCGGAGATTTCCCACATAGTTAGTTACACCCTGTGTTCAGCTTTGGTATTTCTTTGACTGCCCCTTCAGAATGCTATGTTTACCTTACGTCACTGTGCCATAGATTTATCGACCTCTCCGAGTTGCAGGGGTATGTATCTGTGGTGTGATTACAACACTGCTCTTTCTCCACTCCTTAACTAGATAGCAGCACACTTCTTGTGTCTGACTTGAGTCTCTAGGAGGCAGTGACTTTTTAATTGCTTCTCTGTATTCTCGGGATGATATTATTAATTGTAGGAGATTTGGCTCTTACTGCAAGACATTGTAGGATGAGGAATCTTATAACAAGCACAAAATATTACAAACCCAGAGGCTTTAAGGCTCTGGAGAAATATAAGAAGATGTGTGAAATAAAGTAGTGTTATTTCTATTCATACTACAAACGAAGTTAAAACATGCCAGTTACAGTCCATTCATTACATAAAAATGAATTGTTATTTATTCAATACGCCAAATACAATCCACTCATCAAGTAGCTATTTAACCAGAGAATAAGATCAAGGTCCCGATTACCCTGTATATCTTAATCACATGTAATTTGTTTCAGGTTATTTTTCAAATATTCCAGTTATTGAAATTATTTTGTGTTGCCCAACTGAAAGCTACGAGGGCTGTTTTTTAAGTAAGGGCCGTTTTTTATTTTAAGTTAACCGAACATTTTATTTTTAAACCACATTAATTTTAGGTTTTACATACCTTCCTCTATTTCTACATAGTTGCCTTGTTTATTTAGGCACTTGTCATACCTTAAAACTAAGTTCTGAAATCCCTCTGCATAAAAGTTTGCTGCCTGCTCCGACAACCCAGAATTCACACTTGAGGAAAATCCATTGATAGAGTGGTTATCATGAATCTTTGGTCCTCGTGAATTTTCGTGTCAATTGCAGTCACCAAGTCATCTGTGATCACAGACCTGAGCGGTCATAGTCATGAACATTTTCACGGCCCCTTTTGAACTCGCATACCCATTTTCGCACTTTACCTTCCGTCATTGCATTATCACCATACACCTCACAAAGCTGACGATGAATGTCTGCAGCCGACATGTTTCTTACACTCAAAAAACGTATCACAGATCGTACCTCACACGCGGCGGGCTAATCATTAATCTTGAACATTGTAAACATGCACAGTTCAGCGTACAGGTTAGCTACACAGCTGAAACTGACGCCTGCTTGTTCGTAAAGGATGCCGGGAGGTAGCGCGCACGCTTGTTGCGGCGTGCGCTCAAACTACGGGCTTGAAAAAAAAAAAAAAAAAAAAAAAAAAACGCCCTCGTACAATATCAATTGTCAATATGGCAACATTGAAAAATGGCTTCAAAGCTCTCTTTACTCAACAATGTTAGAAACGAGGACTAACACAAGGGCAAGCAAATGGGGTTGGAGGAAAAACAAGGATATCTCCACTGTTATCTTAAGGTGTGTTTAGGAAGAAAATCCACATATTTTAATCGATTCCTCTGAAAGTTTCACATCATCACACATGAAACCCAACTTTTCATATCAGAAACTTTGTTTTCTGTTTTCAGTTCTCTGAATTTTTGAAAAACAGAATCAAAAATGTCTATGTTTCAAAATGCCCTATAATTACTAAATATAATTCAATCATCACATTTCTTTCATCGAGATCATCTTCTATTTAACGCATATAATGTTCTGAACACAAATCGTGCAGTTATCTGCAACAGACAAGAGTGTGGGAAATTTTTATTCATTTTTCAAAAATGAAATGCACATTTATTATTGCTTAAAATAAACAAGATGGCCAAAGTTTTCGAAGTATCAAAAAATCTCTAGTTCACAGCATTCCTACATTCATTAGCTTTAATTTGATGTATCAATGATATTCCTGTGTCAATTTTTGATGTTGATTTTGTTAATTTGAAAGGCAAATGTTAAAAGATTTTAATTCTGAGAATTACTTAAATTAAGTTGCACATTTGTGATGACGAAACAAACAAACAAACTTAAGACATATTAAAGACGGTAATTCTTCGGGAGTGATTTAACCTGGATCCTACACTTGTACTTAGCTAATATACAGAATAACCCCTCTTTTACACTTTTCAAGGGTCTGGAATGAAAAAGTGTAAATCGAGGGAAAGTGTAAATTGTGGGAAATCATTAGGTTACATTTTTTATACACTCGGAGCAACAACAACAACAAAAAAACTCATGTAGAGCAAAACATTATTTTTCTCACATAATATCAATATTTTAAGCAGTTGCATATGAACATTACAGCTTAATTTCTGCGTCATTTCATTTTTAATATTTAGTTAGTTTTTTATAGGCCTATTAAAAATGATTTTTAAAATATTTTTTTGTGCTGGAAAATACAACTAAGATAAGTTTTCATGCTAAGAGAATGTTTATTTAATTATTATTTTTTATGAATAATAATCAAAATATTATAATAATGTAGGCCTACAATTACCTTACCGTATGAATGAAACGCCCAAAAAGAAATCCTGCGTACGCCACTGATCTTAATCACTCTCTACTACTGCCGTTGTTTAATCGTTCCGTTCCAACGATTCTAAAACCACTATTAATGGTTCGGCGGGAAACTTCCAAACGCGCCGCAATTCGAAAAGATAGGTTATGGTAGTAATCGACATGCAACAAGGCACCTGTCAAGTTTTCGATGACAATTTGACAATTGTACACAACCGGCTGACATATTCATTAGTTCATGAAGAAAAACTGGTGGCATATGTGACATATTTGTCAGATTTCTACCAGTCAGCTTTACAAATTTATCAAACAGATTTCCGACAATACCGTATTTCCTCGCATAATCGTCGCCACCCGCGTAATCATCGCACCCCACTTTTCAAACACTAAAATAGGTTTATAAAATTTCATCGCATAATCGTCGCATAGCATGTTCGTATTTTTGCGCCAGTCAGTTGCACATGCTGCCGCGACTTTATCAGACGAAAAATATCTCGTCTTTATGCTTGCGGGCTATGAACTGTGACGCGAGCGGCAAGCTTAGTCACTTAGCACATTCCGCGAGCGTATAATCTGGCGTGATCTTGCCAGGAGAAAGTGATCTTGTATTTATGCCTGCTGGCTATGAACCACGACGCGAACGGCCAGCGCACATTCCGTGAGTTTATCGCGAGTTTATAGGCCTAATCTGGCGTGATCTTGTCAGCAGAAAGTAATCTCGTCTTTATGCCTGCGGGCTATGAACTGTGACGCGAGCGGCCAGCGCACATTCCGTGTGTGTATAGGCCTAATCTGGCGTGATCTTGTCAGGAGAAAGTAGTATCGTATTTATGCCTGCGGGCTATGAACCATGACGGGAATGGTCAGCGCACATTCCACAAGCTTATAGGCCCAATCTGGCGTGATCTTGTCAGCAGAAAGTAATCTCGTCTTTATGCCTGCGGGCTATGAACCGCGACGCGAATGGTCAGCGCACATTCCGCGAGCTTGTAGGCCTAATCTGGCGTGATCTTGTCAGCAGAAAGTAAGCACGTCTTTATGCCTGCGGGCTATGAACTGTGACGCGAGCGGCCAGCACACATTCCGCGAGTTTATAGGCCTAATCTGGCGTGATCTTGTCAGGAGAAAGTAATCTAGTCTTTATGCCTGCGGACTATGAACCACGACGTGAATGGCCAGCTTCGTCAGCACATTCCGCGAGCTTTAACCTGTCGTAACCTTGTTAGAAGAAAGAAGCCTGTCTCTGACTGCAGGCTATGACTCACGCTACGCGAATGACTGGCCCGTGCAGCAAATAATGTTACAGTATATTCTTTGAACTTAAATATTCTTCGCATAATCGTCGCACCCTGCTTTTTTCCACGAATTTTTGTCAAAAAAAGTGCGACGATTATGCGAGGAAATACGGTATGTCACAGCAATTTACAACATTGTCACAACATATTTGTCTATTTGTCATGCTTTAAGAAACGGTCACTTGTCGAACTATCGAATTGTCGTACATTTTATGCCATCTGACATGTATCGACTTGTCAAAATAGGACCCAGTTTGAAGCGCAATGCGAAGAGAAAAACAAAGAAAACAAGCTGCCATTTGCATCCAAGAACATTTTGCCGAGCATCAGTTAGCAAAGAGAATATAAGTGAGTCAGTTATTACCAACCTACATCTGCATAACCTAACTCGTCAAGAGTAATTCACTCTTCACTTATTGGTGAAAGTGCCGGTCACTGCTCCCAGCGCTTAGCGTGCTCTCTGGGCGTCTACCTGCTGAAGCTGAATGATCAAGGCCACCGGAGTACCATACTACGTGCCGCGTGGCATGTTCAGTGCTTTGGAGTTAAACTGAGACTTGTTTTCAAACAAAACTGTCTCATCGGTGACAGCGACCAATATCGATATCTGTTAAGATGATCGCCACTTTTTAGTGGAAAAAGTAACAACACTCCCATGCGGCGTCACATGATGAAGAATAACACATGGCTTTGTCCCGCACCTGCATTCAATACGCCGTACAATTCGTTTCCATTGGGGCAGCGATAAGCCGCTTGGTACGGCCTGGCGACATTTAAGGTCATTTCATGGGCATTTTGTTCGCTTTGTTATATCAAGTAATTATTATTATTTAAAATCGCTGTCTTTTCTTTATGTTCGCTGATCTATGAGGTGTAAATTGCAGGAAATTTAAAATTTCGTTAACGTAAAAGCGGGGACCAGATTGCATTGAAAACATAGGAAAATTGAAGCGACCGTGGAAGAATGTTGTAAATGGCGGGAAAACGTTAATTGCGGGAATGTAAAAGCGGGGTTATACTGTATGTCATTTTCATACCTTATTTGATATTCTGGGATATTTAGATGCAAGTAAGATGCTGTGGAGCCAAGCCCCTGACTTGTGCACATGAGCATCCTTAAAATAGTTTTTAACTACTTACAGGTGGAATATCAACATAAAATATACCGTATTTCCTCGCATAATCATCACACTTTTTTAGCCTAAAATTCATGGAAAAAAGCAGGGTGCGACGATTATGCGAAGAATATTTAAGTTCAAAGAATATACTGTATCATTATTTGCTGCACAGGCCAGTCATTCGCGTAGCGTGAGTCATAGCCTGCAGTCAGAGACAGGCTTCTTTCTTCTAACAAGGTCACGACAGGTTAAAGCTCGCGGAATGTCCTGACGAAGCTGGCCGTTCGCGTCGTGGTTCATAGCCCGCAGGTATAAAACGAGATTACCTTTTGCTGACAAGATCACGCCAGATTAGGCCTATAAGTTCGAGAAATGTGTGCTGGCTGTTCGCGTCACAGTTCATAGCCCACAGGCATAAAGACGAAATTACTTTCTGCTGACAAGATCACGCCAGATTAGGCCAATAAGCTCGCGGAATGTGCTAAGTAATGAGGCTGGCCGCTCGCGTCACAGTTTATAGCCCGCAGGCATAAAAACAAGATTATTTTCTGCTGACAAGATCACGCCAGATTAGGCCTATAAGCTCGCGGAATGTGCGCTGGCCGCTCGCGTCACAGTTCATAGCCCGCAGGCATAAAGACAAGATTACTTTCTCCCGTCAAGATCACGCCAGATTAGGCCTATAAGCTCGCGGAATATGCGCTGTCCACTCGTCACAGTTCATAGCCCGCATGCATAAAAACGAGATTACTTCCTCCTGACAAGATCACGCCAGATTAGGCCTATAAGCTCGCGGAATATGCGATGGCCGCTCGCGTCACAGTTTATAGGCCGCATGCATAAAAACGAGATTACTTTCTCCTGACAAGATCATGCCAGATTAGGCCTATAAGCTCGCGGAATGTGCGCTGGCCGCTCATGTCACAGTTCATAGCCCGCAGGTATAAAGAGGAGTTTACTTTCTCCTGACAATATCACGCCAAATTATACGCTCGCGGAATGTGCTAAGTGACGAAGCTTGCCGCTCGCGTCACAGCTCATAGCTCACAAGTATAAAGACGAGATATTTTTCTTCTGACAAAGTCGTGGCAGCATGTGCAACTGACTGGCGCACAAATACGAATAATGCTATGCGACGATTATGCGATGAAATTTTATAAACCTATTTTAGTGTTTGAAAAGTGGGGTGCGACGATTACGTGGTGGCGACGATTATGCGAGGAAATACGGTATATTAATTTGAAGCAGACAAATAAGACTTCCATTTACAATTAAAAGAAAACAAAAATTGAATCTTTGATCAAAAATGCCATTTCAAACGTATATACATACCTTAAAAGGCAGGAATTCCAGCCCATTAACTAGCTATAATAATGGCTGAAACCTCTGAAAAGTTCTTTTCGACTTCCTGGTCTCTTCACAAGGGCAGGCAGGCATTTACTCAACAGTGCACACTAAAATCATGTAAATTCATTTGTTCAATACTCACCACTGGCTGGAATGGCAGTGTGGTGGCATGAGGGTCCAGGTGGATACTTCTGATCTCAGTTCGTGTGGCGAAGACCAGGAATTCATCCACAGCAGAAAATTTCTGACCATTGTCACCTGCAGGCTGGCCAGTGGCACAGTCGCAGCGGGATTTGATTGGCGTGTTGTTGGAACTAGCAGGGTAAGAGAAGCAAAGTTGATCACAGCCACCATTGCCATGTTTTAAACAAGGATTAGTGGAGTCAAACGGCTGGCTGGACTCATCGAAGATGGCCATG
The DNA here is from genome assembly GCA_946902985.2 of Meconema thalassinum. NCBI lineage: Eukaryota > Metazoa > Arthropoda > Insecta > Orthoptera > Tettigoniidae > Meconema > Meconema thalassinum. Next base: position 939,138,104 of record OX336389.2, on the reverse strand, counting down.
TCACGCAGATTCTGGAGAGTGGTACGGACGGTGATGGGCCGTGTACTGTTGGCTGGCAATTTCGATGCTTTGAATACTGTGTTCAGGTTGCGATCCACCGAGTACACATCATTCTTGTACACTGCAATACCCATAGCATACCTGCCAACTTTTGAAAAGGGCTATCAGTAAAACTCACGCGCGACAAAAAATTAACGATTTTCGACATACCCCGGCTTGACGAAAATAATAATACTTCTGGGCTACAAAATACAATAATTCATGCTTTAAACAGGATACTTCAATGAAATCATATCTACTTACTATGATTTGTAGATGAACATAACAATCAAGAAGAAATCCATGTTAATCAGCAGCAGGCGTGGTGAATATTGGTTTGGAGCAGACATAACAGGACTTCCTTGATAGATTAAGCTGATATACGATAATTGAAAAAGGCTTTAAACAATAAAACTTGTTTAACGTAACACAGGCAAGAAATAATATAATACACACTGCAAATCACATGCTAGTTCGACTTTTAAGTCATGGTTGTGGCCTTTTTAGCTTCCTGCAAACATTCTTGAGAAAATGTTTTGTCATAACAGGGACCAGAACTCCTGGTCTTCAAAATAGAAATAGACTCCAGAGATTCATTGGACATGGATGACCTGAACAGTGTTCTATTTTTCTTCACAAGGCTAAAAAAAACGTTCACATTCTGCATTGCTATGGGGTATGGTGAGACTAGAGAGCAATACTCTAGAAATTCGGTTATACTTAAGAAGTCCATCGGCTCCACGAATTCTTGATATTTGTGCCCAACTGGAATCACTTGCAGCATCTTGATGTGCAGCCAAAGTGTCATCTACCTGAAGAGCTGTGAACTGCCTCTGAAGCTCATTCACCACCTCATCTGTAGTTTCATTCTCTTCCTTGCATAACATGATAGGAAACTTTTCCAAGAAAAAACGAATGGAAGATAACTGTGCATCTTCAATGTTGTCTAACCTAGCAACTTGAGCATTCTTTAACACTTCATCCTTGAGTGGAAACTTGTTGATGATGTAGTCACAGGCAGTATAAAAGTAGTTTCTCACTGATGAAAAGAAAAGGGATTTATCTGTATCCGGTCCGTTCTGAAGGCACTTAACAACTTCAGATGATGCATTTTTGCCATTTTATTTACAATACATGTCGTTTTCGTGCGACCACAACTTTATTTCTTTGCAACTTCTGATGTGGGAAACATCGTCTTAAATAAAGCACCAGCATGATCAGCCGCACTTAAGGGCACATTGTGTTCCACCAAAAAGGAAGTAAACAGACACTCGGCCCTAATTACGTCACTGTCAACGTTTCCAGACTTAGCAAAAAAGGTGTTGATTTTCTTGCTTATCTTCCTTCGATTTAACATAACTAATGTGTTTACCGCACTTCACATTATTACTTAAATCGTTTTTTCCACCATGTGCAACATTAATATCACACCCACATACCGTGCAAAAGGCAAATTTTTCTCCCTTTCTTGATTTTAGTATGCACGGAAAATCAACCGAGTATGATTCTTTAAATGTCTGGAAGTACTGTTTCTTGTTGGATTTGTTCATTCTCGATATCTACTAAAACATCGAAAGGAACCTGGATCACTGAACGTCACATAAAATTATAACATAAAACACTTAAGACAGCCAACACTTCATTAAAACATGTCAAGACACACAAAGCCATTAAATGAAAACGACGCCAACCTCGTGAAGGAAGAATATGCACATGGTAGGAAAAAAAAACACACACACACGTGGAACGAATGTAATTAGTCGAGGGAATACAGGAAACTGCGAAGCACGACGTTATAGCACAAAAACTCGAACGCTTCATTAAAATATGCCATAACCTTAAAAGACAGAAACATTCAAGGAACGCCAACTTCGCGAACAATGAGCAACTAACGTGGTCAAAGAATATGGTTTAAATCGCAACGAGCGAACGGAGCGGAACAAAGAATATGCGAAGCAGAGCCTGTCGACACATGGAAGAACGGTTATCCCGGCTTCAAATTCAATTACAAATGACGACACAACCACCACACGGTTAAAAGTACGAATCATATCAAAGAACGAGCTATCGACTATCGTGGACTTGCCTCCGACCCACGCAAACAATCGATTGTACGGAAGTGGGCGGTATTATTGAATGTAAATTATCGTTTCAAATTTTTGTCCGCAAAATCGTAAAATGACACCGTTCATCCGTAAAACCGTAAAATGCTGCAATTTCCGTAAATTTTACGGATAAACCGTAAAAGTTGGCAGGTATGCCATAGGATTTGGCAAGTTGCGACAAATAACCTGTGAGAAAATTTATATCAATCAGTTCACATCTCATTTCAGTCCGTCATGATTATATTATTGTCGAAGTATGAAAAAATCTTTAAAAGAAGGAAAAATTCAGGTAACATTATCAAGTTAGGGAGGGAAAAAGTAGAGGGGGAAAGAGGCACCTGGGTAAGTCGACACTTAATGAGCACATAGTACAGGAGGGTGGACAAAAAGAAAAGGAAAATATCGTTGTTGTTAATTCTTTAGGGGGTTTCGCGACATCATGGTCATGTAGCCCCATGTACTTGGGTGTGTGTAGAATTTGTCTGATAACCTGTATCACTGTTATGTCTGTACTTGTGTGTGTATTTCTTATTGAGATAGGATTTGGGTAGGAAGTGGCCATGGCCTTAAGTTAGGTACCGTCCCGGCATTTTCCTGGAGTAGAAGTGGGGGAAACCACGGAAATCCACTTTCACGATGGCTGAGGTGGGAATCGAACTTGCCTCTTCTCAGCTTTTGCCCCCCGAGGCTGAGTGTACCCTGTTCCAGCCCTCAGATCAGAATTAAATATCTTGGCAGAGCTGGGAATCGAACCCGGGCCTCTGCGGTGACAGCCAAGAATGCTAACCACTACACAACGAGGTGGACAAAAGGCAAACGTTCTGACTGAAGTCATAATCAGTGACTGAGAGAAGAATGAACTGTTCCCGGGGTAGTGCTCCATCAGGTGGTACTTTGCCCGGACCTCCACTGGGGTAGCACATCTTGCACTATGTCCCATACTTGTGCTCCTTTGCTGCGGGAACCAGTTATCTCCTCCACGTAGAGGTTGTAAGAGATGACTTGCAATCTAATTTTCAGTCCCATAACCTTAAGGGTGCCTCACAGTCAATGTTGTCAACAGCATCCTTCCCTGCTCTGAGACACTTGGAGAATGCATACCAATTTATTCTTAATTTTAGAACTGGCCCTAGGCTCAATATTAGATAGCTCTCACTCCACACCTGTAATGCAACCTTCCATTATGTCTCAAATATTATACTTTTCGATGTATGATACAAAAGAATACAATAATTATGTGTGGAAGACTGAATTTGTATGATAGTAAGACATAACTCAAACCATTTTTGGTTTAGTGAGATCTGCATTGACTACAAGATTATATTGCATTTGTAAAGGGTTGAAGTTCTGCACAATTAGTCTTTAGAGGAGAAAATTATAGTACTGAAAAGATGGGAACGGTTATGAATGCACCACGTGATAAGCGCTCTTTTTCTTCGATGTCAATGAACTACGACCTATATCCGATTTATGTCTCGGCTTGATGGGTTAAAATCACTGACTGGACTGTTAATTATATTATCATGGAGATGTATGTGCAACGAATTCTTGTCAGACGTAATTTAAGAATGACGAGGTCCATGGAACACAAATCCCCCTTCCGTCCAATCTTAACTTGACTGTGTATTTTGCGGAACGAAAAGTTCACAGGCAAAATTAAGAAAAGCCGAGTTGCACTTCCAGGGAAACTCCAAACACAACCACTCTTCTCTGAAGTCTTAACTCAACATGACTCGACAGTTTGCTGCTAGCTGTACCTGGAGTAATAGGCTCGTCCGCTAGCTAGGCTGTAACTGGGGTGATAGGCTCGTCTCGAGCTAGCTCGTACTGTCGCCTCAGTAATTGAATGGAGATTGTTGGAAGAAATGAAAACGTAAAAACCCTTCTAGTGGGCGATGTATTGAATATAGAGAATATGCTCTTCCGGACTTTTTTGTAGAACTTTTCATGCTGAACAATTTCTACATTCATAGTATATAGAAATTTTTAACGGTTTTCCCAGCATAAGCTTAAAAAGCACACGGACACCAGTTTTTTTACTTTTTCACTGAAATCGTTACTGCTTGGCTTCCTTTAATCATAAATAATTTTCAACAGAAACCTTCCTCGAGATATCCTTAACAAAGTGGTGAAAACTGCATTAAATCCATCCAGTGGTTCTAGAGATTACCCGTGACATCCAAGAATCGGGGACTTTGTTTTATACTAACAAGGAGAGGTCGCCAAGTGGTTTACTAGAAAAGTGTTCGAATTTGGTGGATTTGCTCTTCATAAAAAGATATTTTACCCCTGTTTGAGCGTTTTTGCCAATGGGCCTAAGTGTGCTCAAGATTGAACGTTTAAAATCAATCCTGAAACTTCTGTAGTCTTATTCCCATACACGTACCCGGCTCGTCTCCGTGACGTAGTCGCTAGCGTGTTGGCGTTGGGAACGGAAGTTACCGGGATCGGAACTACAGTAAAAACTCGATTAACCGTCATCGTCGGGACCGTGGTCGTGACGGTTGAGCGAATAGACGGATAACGGAAACACTGTATTATTCCTCCAAAACATGACCTCAATCAATTATATTATAGACAGATAACACTCTCACAGTAATGTAATATATTTCGGAGTGAAAATAAATTAAACACGATTGTAATAGCAAATAAAACTATTTATTACAGGATAAAAACATCCGCACAGTAGCTACAAATGTGGCAAAATAATGTACAATACAATAATATAAACTTGCAGGTGAAATAGTTCATGTAGCTTGAAAATGGAGTATCATGGAAAATAGAGTAAGTAAACAAAGCGAACGTGTCACTGCACCTTAAAGCACTTTGTTATTGCAGTATTATTATGCTATTACAGCAATGACGGTTAACAGAAATTGACGGTTAAAAGAGTGGCGGTTAAACGAAGTTTTACTGTATCTTGATCTTTTTACATTATTTTCTTTATCTTTCTTTAACATTTTTTCTTTTATTTTATGTTTGTGGTACAATATTTAAGTTTGCAGATTACATCACGTACTTTATTTTTTTTTATTTTTTTTCTATTTACAATATTAATAAATTAATATTTACGTTATTGTTTACATACAGAAAGTTTAGCTTGACGGTGGAGCCGAGTGGAACAGAGGGAAGTGCTCTTGTGTTTCTGCATTGGACTCGGCGCAGTGCGAATGAACGTAGCGTTGCCGGCCACGCTGCATTTAAATTCTAACGAATAAAATTTACAACACGTTCAAGCATCCCGGACGAATAATGATGTTAAAATATTGTACATAGCTCCAAAACCGAAGAGACCACAGCAAATACATTATAGAAAAGACAGAAGACAATAAGGGATGTATCAGTAAAACAAAAACAAGTGCTGACCAAGGTCTGGCTCGAACTCAAAACCTTCAATTCATCACACCAACGCGCTAGCGACTACGCCACGGAGACGAGCCGGGAACGTGTGCGGGAATAGGACTACAAAAGTTTGAGGATTGATTTTAAACGTTCAATTTTGAACATACTAAGGCCCATTGGCAAAAACGCTCGAACAGGGGCAAACCCTCCAAATTTGAACGCTTTTCTAGTAAACCACTTGGCGACCTCTCCTTGTAAGTAGAGATACGCTCCTACGATAGATTGGCTTAAAAATTAACTTTTCAATACAGACCAATATGGTCATGAAATGAGATGGTCGTTAGGCCATCACTGTTCTGTTCGCATATTTTAGAAACAAAATAATTGTTATAGATCCTTCACCTGGTTCTGTGTGAAATCATTACAATCACTGTGTACGGACAAGGTATCAACCCCCAAAGATGTTGGCATCTGTCCACAGTTAGCTTGATAGCAGGGTGCTGCATCAAATCTCAATTGCTCTGTCCTGCCTAGGTGTTGCTGCAGAATCGAGAGCCACAACACCTTTGCTCTTGACGTTCTGAGTTGTAGATCTATGGTCTAGATTGACTGGAAGAGTCCCAGACTGGAAGAGTCCCAAGAATAACTGCACTCGCGTGAGTGAAAGGATTTAAACCTGAAATTTTCAGAACTTTAGGGGGAAAAAATAAATAACTTTTGGTGAATGACAGAAAATTTCTGAAAGAAAGCTCAGTCTTATGCTTCTCGCGTGTGCTGATGATACTCCCATAATATTGGTACAGCAGGAAGTGACAACGATTTAGACAATTCACATTAATATACCGTACCTGCCGATTTCCTCCGCTGGCAGATACTTTTTGGATCATATCCAGTTTAGAATCAACCCAGTAGACTTCGTGAGTTTGCATATCCACTGTAATGTCACGTGGATTGCTTATGCCAGTTGTTACTATTGATGTCCAGTTACTTCCATCGAGCAGGGCTTTACCAATTCTTGGGTATTGGCCATAGTCGATCCAATACAGCAGACTGGAAAATAAAATAAATGTTGTGATCAAACATTTCTCTGCAGATCAAACAAGTAATCCACTGTGAAACTACCATTATTCTGAGAAGTGAACATTAAAATCAGATTAAACATTTCTGAATAACACTAAACAAGGAACAGTGGCTTCCATGGCCAAGTAAGTCTGGAAAATCTTCTAGGTTCTTGCTGTAGTTTAACTACTTTGCCATGAAAGCAAACAATTCATCCTTTAGTACATCTCTAGGAAGGAGATAAAATTGAGGGAGCTTTTGGTTCCCCAGTAAAAAGATATGAATTTTTAAAATTGTACTGTATGGTTTTACAAGCTCACAAAAAAATATATCCATATCTACAATAAAATGGAAATGTCCAAATTTGACAACCAATCCAGAGCACTCTGAGTCACTTAGTGTAGAGTCCTCAGATCACAGTCAAACGCTCAAAGTGGGCACTCTTAACACTATGGTCTATTGTCAGCTCCTCCGCACCGCAGTTGCAGTCACCAGATGAATGGAAACCCCACTTCTTCAGGGTGTAACCACACCATCCTTGACCCATCCTAATGAGGTTCGGCGTTTACCAGCTTTGGCGCTGGAGTTGAAATCCCTTCTTTGTTGGATCCTGAGCCAGGTGAACATTGGTGGGTGGATGCTCATTCCAGCATTGTCGCCACTTCGAGGTTACATCAAAAGTATGGATATTTTCTGAATCAGCCCCGAGTGGTTTGCGTGATTTCAAATGAGTTGTTGGTGGATCCTGCAGTGCACCATAAAAGGGAGAGTTCGTCTGAGAATTTATCTTCTTGAGCAATTTTACCGAAGCAGCTTTCCTCCGTAGATCTTGTGGGGGCAATATTAGCTAGGACAGGTAACCACAGAATGGGAGTAGATCTAACAGTACCAGTGACACCTCTCATGGCTTCATTGAGCAGCACATACTTCACATATGGCATGTATCCCTACAGGATCCAGGCAGGGTGTGCCCAATGCCTGCTGATGAATGTAACTTGATACACCTGGGAGAAAACCTACAAGTTTTGCTAAAGTTCAAAACTAAAAAGGTTTGTAATTTAAAATTACCCTGTAGACAGTGAACCTTCTGTTTCTGCACTTAACAGAAAAATGAATCTGTTAATACATGGGCCAGTGTGGAGATGATCGTTGTTTAAAGGAAAATGAAAATCCACAGCCTGCTTCCAGTCTCCGACCGGGTCAGGAATGGAATGAATGAAGCCCCCAATCTAGCGGCGAGGATATGAACTGTGCCGGCTGCCGAGGCCTGACGCACTTGTTTAAAGGAATTGATGGGAATTTTCATATAACATTTTATACTCCTGACAAACATATTTAAAGTGGTAGTCAAATTTGAAATGTTTCTTCAATGCCAAAACAGTACACACTTTGGCATATGAGTCCACTCTACAAAACTTGTACTTTTTCTATACTTCCTTCCTTCTTTGTCTTTCCTATCAGCTGTTAAAATGCACATATAGGCCTAAATACTTGATGTATGTCTTAGAATCAGCAGATTCATTCACACTGAGGAGATACAAACCATGTTAGAGTAGGCTAGTGTGGTCAGCAGCACCAAACCAGTCAATGAGCAACGGTTTGTTTCTCTTCTGCAAGACTAACTTAATATTCCCTTTTACAGTTATATTTCTGCCAACAATCTCCAACTTTCTATGACCAATTTTTTTTTGCCAGGCAATTCCTGACTTTCCAGGTCAGTGGCAGTCCTGCTTGTATAGTAAGTGGGCTCACAGGATATATTTAGTCACACCTTGCATTGGGGCAGGTTAGTGCTGCTGAAACCACAAGGAACACTTGGAAAGCCGCAAGGCAACATACACTACAATTAGTTCACTGCCACAGCTTCTACAGAAAATAAGATATGGTGCTTACCGCTTAATGGGGTTCACAGCAAGTTCTCTGGGAGCATCGGTGGTAGTTTTCACAAGAACTTTGCGGTTTGACCCATCCAACCAGCACACTTCCAGGTAATTTTCATGAGGAAACACGTTGGTGAAGTAGAGGCTTCCAGCAATCCAGTCAACAGCCAATCCTCTGATACCGCGTGAACAGATACCATCCTTAATGATCGGTTGCAGCTCCGTGCCATTAGGTCTGATACGATAGATGCCGTTCCACATGCCACAATTAAATTCCACCCAGTAAATCCAGTTGCCAGAGAAGTGAACATCAACATGAAAGATGTGGTGGCCTGAAATAAATTCCAAATGCACACATAAATACAATGCTGCACCATTTTTTTAAACTATTCTGAAGCATTAGAACCCGACAGAAAACAATAGTCAATGCAAATATTAAATGTTTAGAGAAATATAAGAAAATAGCAGACGGGATAAATTATAATTACTTCAAGAACATTCTAAATCAATTATAAGTACAATTTCTTCTTTGAGAAGTAGCCTAAATGATATCCAATAAAATGGTATGAAACTGGGGCAACGGCTTATCGACCAACTTAGCATTTAACAAATACAGTATGCTGCACAGTACTAGTTCAAGGATGCTGGGGGGGGGAGTGCAGTTTGTACCAAATATTCATGAGCCAACATGCATTTTGACATCTGGAATAACTTAAATGTATCAATTATGCGTTGTACCTCCAGGGACTTAAAAATACATTCTAACTTTTATAAGTTAAACTTCTATATCTCGAAGTACCGTAATTTTAATTTCCCCGCGAAGTTCTACACAATTTGTATGTCATGTCTTTTCTATAACTCGAAGTTCTATTATTCGAATATTCCGATAATTCGTATGACATTTTGTTCCCCAGACATAAAATATGTGTCCTGATTCCAAAGTTGGAGTGAAAATGCAGCTGAATTAAGTTCTTTAGGTGTGACGTCGGAATTACAATATGGATTCAGTTGTGTAGGGTACCTGGACTGTGTATTTCTGTCAACTTTTGTCAGTAGCTTATTATGCACTTCAGACAATGAGAGTATAAGTGGGTAAAGCCAGCTAACGACAATATCAACAGTTAAATATTTATGTATTTCTGTTAATAGAACCCTTTTTTTTACATGTATTTCTATATCTCGAATTTTCGATAACTCGAAGTAATTTCTATCTCCAATAGCACTTCGAGATGTGTAAGTTTGACTGTATTATTGTAGAAGAAACAGATGGAAAAATGAACCCAAATAAATTCATATGCGAAGTTAGGGAACTTGGCTGGAACCTCAGGAAAAAACAGTAGTACAGGGTTATTATCTTTGTGCGTCCCGATAAACATGGCAAGCTAAGCCGGCTTTGACTGGTGCAGATCACGGGCGCATGTACACGGTTCAGTCGGTGGTTGGCGTGCACTTTTACCAAACATGTTCAATAATGTGCACTTCCAGTGCTCATAGCCGATGCTGAAAATGTCCTCCCTCTCTTGTAACACACACCTGACATCTTATGATGAAAGAATGGACAACAATTTGAAGTTCCACAGAAGTGATGGCTTCGATTTCATCTCTTATGTACTGTTTAAGTTCAGTTCACAGTAATCACAACACTCACTAAACGTGCAACACTGACGTCCAAGCTTTGCAGATACACGTCCATATGAATGACACATCACGTGTGAACTAACGATATGAGTCGGCGGAGCGGGGTATTGCAAGGTCCACTCGCTGCGCACATGGCCAGCCAAACATGTGGACTGCGGCAAACTATTGCGTAATTTGGCTGGCCAGGTGCGGATCCCGCAATACCCCACTCCACTGTCTCATATAGTTTAGTGAGTTATCTGAAACAAGACGAAAATGTAGAATCATGTTTCCAGGAGACCTATGCTTAATGCCAGTACAATTAGAAGGCTCGCTAAACGATTCAAGAAAACTGGCTCCGTAAATAATAAAAATGTTAAGAGACAACAAAAATTAGATGAGATAGTTTTCCATTCTTTCATCAGAAGATGTCAGGTGTGTGTTACAAGAGAGGGACAATATTTTCAGCATCGGCTACGAGCACTGTAAGTACAGATTATTGATCATGTTTGGTAAGAGTGTAAAAGTACGTGCAAACCACCGACTGAACTGTGTACGCGCACCTGCGATCTGCGCCAGTCAATGCCGGCTTAGCTTGCCATGCTTATCGGGGCGCACATAGATAATGACCCTGTACAAGTGAAAAACTTTTGAAGTGTATAAAAGAAATTTGACTTTATAGCTTATTCATTCACAATATAGAAGGCAAATAGTCTGCTTAAATTTCTTGTAATCCTTTTATATTTTTATTTTAAAATAATTTTGCAATCACAGGCAATAATTTGAGATGTCAAATATCACATCAACAAATTCCCAACGAGTGTGGGGATTGAAATGCACACACATCAGTACACGTATGCTTCCAAATGTCTGGTATCAAGAAAACAGCCTTTTTTGGCCCTTCATTTAACTTTGATATTTCTTTTTGGTGTTGTTTATACTAATCTACAAAAAAAATACTTAAACCTTACAACCTGAAACCTATTGTTTCATAGAACATAGAAAATGAACTAGAAATTGCCTTCAGCTTATTATGCCTGCATATAATTTTTTGCACAAAGTCTTCAGTCATTACAGTTTACGCCACGGTTTTTGGCCCGTCAGCCCCGGCTGCGCAGTCATACAGAGGAGAGTCGGTGAGCCTCAGGAATGTACAATTAATAGGCGAGTTGATTTCCGCACATCTGACAACTCACGAATCAGTTGCACATGCCTGAGGCTCACCCACTGTCCTCTGTATGACTGCGCAACCGGACCCGACCGCCCAAAAACCGTGGCGTAATCTGTACAGACTGTTGCCCACTACATTCCTCGTCATGGGCATTAGTACGGCCTTCATTCAATGTTCTAATCCATTTTCTTACCACTCCTTTGCTCATTGTATGTTCTCTATCCACTTTACTTCACTAATTTGCCGATGAATTACAACAGCTTTCACGTCTTTTGCCTTTAGAAAATGAATCACAGTGCGTACTTCACACTCAGTGGGACTGATGTGTGTGCATTTCAATCCCCACACTCATTTGGAATTTGTTGATGTGATATTTGACATCTCAAAATTATTGCCTGCGATTGCAGAATTATTTTAAAAATATAAAAGGATTACAAGATAACAAACAACCAGAGGCATTTTCAATAAGCACAAACAAATGTAAATACAGACGAATGCTTCCATAATGGAGTTTGTAGCTAGCCCAAGAGATGTACATACCACAGATTACCTACTACTACAGATGGCCAACAGCCATGCTAATTCTTGGTACCTAAGACTTCAGCGCTGTCTGGCGGTTGACTGATGTACTAGCAACACGTCGACCGGTAGCGCCACCTATGAGCAGATCTCGTAAACACTAACCCTCCCGCCCCCACCCCTCCACCCTGCCCCTTCCCCACGTTCCGCTAAATATTCTCGTCCTAAATGCTCTGCCCACTTCAATGTTCCGAAAATCACAATCTCCCAATACTTATGGCACGTTTTTAAGTGTGGAGATTATAATATGATCTACAAGAAATAAATCACATTCAAAATACCAATAACAGAAAAAATTAATAAAAATAATAACAAAGTGGGAAATTGTGAATTCCAGAACTTTGAAATGAACAATCACAGCATTTAGGACATAACCTCATCACTATTATACATGTTTAAATTTCTTTCAGTTGCAATTGGAGCATATTGCATTGGTGACAAAAATTAGGCCTGCAGCATATTATTACTCAGCTTGAAAATGGCCCAAGTAGGCCTATAACCAATTAGTTATTAGAAAAAACTACAAAGGAAAAGTACTGGGAAGGGAGAAAATTCATATTTTAAAATGCTTGATGCTGTTAGCAATAACAGTAAAATTTTAAGAGAGAATGCTAAGGATCAGGTGGTGTAACCAGATCCTCATCACACTAAAATTGTTAGTGTAATTAGTGCCAAATACATTAGGGGACAGAAAAAGAATTGGATATCACAAAATATCTATACAGTAGTTCATTTCATATGCCCTTTAAAATATATCCAGTTAAAAATTTTGAAGGGTGAAATGCAGTAAGTAGGCTACACTAAAAATTATCATCACACACTAATACAGTACATTCCATGACGTGCTGTTAAGGGGAAGGGAGAAATAGGACTTTCAATGAAACAAAAGAAAAACACTCAATACTGCTAGAATTCATCATGTTTTATTTAAAAAGTTGTCAATGAAGAGAAGATAACAGCAAGAGCCAAGATCAAACTTAGCAAAAATACAGTAATCAAATCTGGTCCTCCTAAAAGTATGTGTTGAGGCATGTTCCTTTCTTCTTTCTTGCCAAAGTATAACAGTAGGGTCCAGCACATAATAATGGACCTAGTTCCTCCTTGATGTAATGGCTGACACTGATGAACCGCAAATTCCTACAACACATACCAGTGTGTATGTTGAAACAGTAAACTTAATAAATGTGTAACTTAATGCTTGAAATGGGGAACTTGAATTTGCTGACATGTGTATGTTTGCACCTACTATAAGTTAACTACATTTTAAAAGAATCATTGTGTTTTTGATATTAATTCATTTAGGGCTTTCGATAACATATTCATTTAGCCCCATGTATTTGGAAGTGTGTATGATTTGTTGATATTTGTTGTTTTAACGGGCCTAACATCTTGGTTATCGGCCCCTAATGGTTTGGGTGATCGTGAAGATGAAAATCAAATGTAAACTATAAATGAAACTAACTACAAACTTATGTAGGCTACTAGAAGAAGAAATGGAAAACAAAAGGAGAATAAGGCAAACAAAGGACAGGAGGAAAAGAAATGCCCTCAAACCCTCGAAGAATGAGGATCGAGACACTTGGAAGGAAGGAGAGCCACGAAAGGCCCCAGAGGCAATGGAAGAAAGGGGAAAAACCGACCCAGCTCAGGAATCCCTCGGGGTCGCCATCTCCCGAACTCACCAGCCGTGAGCCCCTGAGGGTGTAGCAATATCCAGGGTGCACCAAAGGTGGTGGGGCTATATACACCCTGCCCCTTGAGGGCCTTGAGCAGAAGGCAGGAGATAACAAGAAAAGAAAAAGAAGGCTGACCCCTCGCAGGAGGAGGGCATCAGAAAAGATGAGACAAGGGCCAATTAAGGCAGGAAAGGAATAGACTCCCTAGGCCTCGGATACCCTATTACCGTGGGGGTCGGAAGAGAACAAGAGTTGACCAAGTGAGGTCGACATGCAAGAAGACAGAGAGGAGCCCGGCACAAGTAAGTGGAAGCAATGCGGGACTCAGCTGGGGCCCCATCGTCGCCAACCCACGTCCCACTAGATGTGAGCCCCTGGGGGAGTGTATGATTTGTATGATAATCTATGTTATTGTGGTATCTGTAGTAGTGTGTATACTTCCTGTAATTCAGGTGAGGACTGGAAAGGTGGCAGCCTTAGCCTTAAGTTGGGAACCATCCCAGCGTTAGCCTGGAGAGGAAGTGGGGAAACCTTGGAAAACCACTTCTTGGATGGCCGAGGTGAGAATCGAACCTACCTCTTCTCAGTTCTGCCTCACAAAGATGAGTGTGCACCGTTCCAACAGTCAGACCAGAATCAAATTGCTTAATCAAGCTTGGAAACTAGCCCAGGACCTCAGGAGTGGCAGCAACCACACCACAAGGTGGTCTTATTACAGAATCAATTGATGAAAAAATCCCTCCATGTAAGCTTAGACATTGGCATCCTACGTGTTGAAAAATATTGCAAATAACGTGTGGGAATAAAATACTACCTATAGGTATATCAACCATTACATTGGCATACAATAAATCAATTATATTTGTCTTGTATCTATCTCGCGGTTACAGAATATCATCGACAGAACCTAACACTTATTAACTTACCAAGAGTATAAAATAAAAATTGGCAGATAAGGGTGGGGTTATCGGGCCAATGGTTCCATGGTTTTATTGGATTTTCACGTTGGACTCAGTTCCACAGGACATGACGTCCGGAACGAGGGAGGAGCTTACAGTCAGCTGTTTGCAATATGGCGGCGAGATAGTGACGAGACGTAAGCAAGACAGTGATAGGGTGTGCGTTTGTTATGGATTCTAATTTATGATGGCAAAATACTACATATTTTCTTTTATTGATAGAAATATTTTTATAATCAATTTAAATGCAGTGCTTAATTACTACCAGTTAAAAATATTACCCACCTGTCGATAGTTAATTTACTGTCTGCCGTTACAGTTATGAAGCCTGTACTTGGGAGCCTAGCGGTGTCGATGTTTTTATTAATTTCACAATATATATCCAGGGGCGGATCTAGGGGAGGGCGACCGCCCAGGGCTCCGCGGTCTGGGGGCCCCGCGCCAAGGATTTTTAAAATTTAATTAATTAATAAATTATACGTTTCAATCTTTTCAAACTAAGTTATAATTCATAGTCTTCTTTTCAGTGCAGCTATGCCCTCCCGTGACCGTTGAGCAAGTTTAGATTTCAGTGAAATAATATAAGACTTCAGCCGGGAAAAGAAGTCGCAAAGTGATATTTTAATATTTCATAGTTTACATAATCTTCAAGGGGACATAAAGGTTTCTTTCATTTTCTTAAAATAATGTACTGTAGTGTATTCAAAGTATGGTAACTATTCTTTATTTTATTATTATTGCAAAACTATTTTCCATTTGTTTTGATGTTTTTATTATTACCTATTGTTGTCGGCCCAACCTTATCATATCGCCCAGGGCCCCGCAAGGCCTGGATCCGCCACTGTATATATCTCACATAACACAAAGGACGACTCCCTGATAATAAATTGAATCCAGCAACCCTGAATTTGCATGAATGTTTTGGGTTCAAAGAAGCGTTACTTGGGATGCTCAAATCATACTTCAATATTGCTAATATTGACCTACATACTTGCTGTTCAAAGGCAAGAATATAAATTTATTAATCTCTTGCCACAGACAAGTTAAAATGGAGGCATCCTCTTTATCAATATATTTAATTAAATATTTAAAATACAGATATTTAACAAAGCTGGAGTCTCCATTTGAACTTGTCATAAGCAAGCGGAACAGATCTAAAACTACACTTTAAGCTAAATCAAATTCACTCCCCAGCTCGACATAAACCATAATACCAATTAAAACCTATACAAAACATACTCTCCTTACTGTTGTACAACTTTCAAACCAACTATTCGGACTCAAAACTGAAAAACCTTGAAATGGAAACTAATTAAAGTTAGAATAGCCTAGGCCGATCAGGTCTCCTGCTACATTACCGCATATGTATACTTAAAATCACTACAACTTCTAAATTACGGCTAAGTGACCCATCTGCCTGAGTAGTATAGGTGTTACCGGCCTGCCTGGGATGATGGGTTTCCAAACCGGTACTTAAAACTAAGATTTTACACATTAATTAACTAAATTCAACAGTAAGGAGATCATAGACAAAAACACAATTTAAGCCAAATAATACTTCAATATTGCAAATATTGAGCTACATAGGCCTACTTGCTGTTTAAAGGCAAGAATATAAATTCTCTGGCAAATTAAGGCTAGGGACAGCATTTTTCTTAAGTTTTCTAACCATTCGACTATTGTCAATCGGAAGAACCCCTAAAATAAGTTTGCGAAGAACGGATTACATTCTATGTACGACACAGAAGTATTAGGCTACAAGTTTATCAGTATTTTTGATGTAGCTAAATCCTTGTGAGTACAATTAGAGACAATAACTATCAATAATCAACAGTATCGGTGCTTACACTGTGGAAAGAAGTAGTCTTCACAAAAATTCAGACTGCACACTGTCATGTAACGTGTAACACGTTTTCCAATTGACAGCGCCGTATCCCATCTTTCTCTCTGAACTTTTTGTACAGGAAAGTAGTGAAGAGATTTCGTACCCATTTTATACGATTTGCAACCGTATACAGAGCAGTACCTCCTCGAATTTGACAAATTCCTTTCTGTTTCCATCATGACATCAATGTTTCACCATGAAAATAAACCTCACCAGTCACAATGTTACAGCGTCAACATTCTACCGCGTGGCTGCGCCATCCAACTTTTCTGACGTCAATAGTTACACATTGGTAAGACTATAATATGATCCTAGGCCATTAAAACTATTAGACCATGGGGGTGTATGTTAAGTTTTAATAACCTGTAATTACAGTCCTACATCAGTATTGCCATTACTACCAATTCGACCAACTGAACACCCAATAGCGTTACCGATAGCAATACGTCAGCCGTGAGATCACGGTGACGTCACTGATGTCCCTAAATATTCCCTAAACGCCGGTGTATCGGAAGGTATAGTTCAACCACACATTTGTTTGTTCTTGGCTTATTAGAGGAGGACAGGTGCATTTGAATGGTATTTGGGTCGCAGAACATTACACGAGTCGACTACTTTAGCACCATGACTTAGCATAAGTATATTCACGTTGGACTTCGTTCCACAGGACAAGAACACATTAATGTATATAGTTACACATTGGTAAGACTATATGATATAGGCCATTAGACCTATTAGACCATGGGGTGTGTGTGTTAAGTTTTAATAGCCTGTAATTACAGTCCTACATGGCATTACTACCTATTCTAACTGAACTGATCTGTTTTGAATACTGTAATAATTTGAAATTCAAGGAAGGGGAAAAATTAAAGCTTAGACACGTTGTCATGAATCATGAGATTTATATTCTATTGCAATGTGAAATTAATTAATTGATTATTCACACTCCTCAAGATCTTCAGTACACACATGCAATAGGCTCATTTAAATATTTCTGCGAGTTGTAATCAAGTTGTTGCAATGGTTTATGGAACCCAACCTTATTCATCTTGTACTCTACCGTAGGTCTACATTATAGGCCTATTAAAAAAATCCATTACGAGAACCCACAGTACCTAGTTCCACTACCCACTGCCAAAACATTACGGTAACACAGACTTCTTACCTGGTCATAGACTGGATCATTTCTTAGGAGAGTAATTGCCATATATTCCTCTGCTATTTCGAGAACAGCGATTTACGATTTGTTTTTTTCCTTCTTCCGGTGATAGGCACAGTTCACAGAATTTGGTAGGTCTACCTATGGGATAAATAATAGTGAAAGTTAATTGATATGTCAAGTAGAATGTCACCTGCGTCTAATATCAATTCAAAACTAGGCCTATATTTTTCACAGCCACTACAGAAACACAAAACTTAAAATAAGCGTACTTACTCGCCGTAGCAGAAGAAGAACTGTTCACTTCTCATTACCACGAAGACAATTTGATATAAGAAAGATGAGATAGAACACATTAGCTTATTTAGCTTATTTGTATACGGCCAATATTATTACATACAACTCAAACAGAGCCGCCATGGCATGGTCAGTGCCGCCAACCTAGTAGAAATAATGTTTATTTAATGATAAGTGCCGTAATTATCGTCTGTGAGCAAGATAATTGCAAGGAAATGTCAATTAGGAATTATGTGTATATTTATTGACTAAATATAGTGATATGTTTGCAATTTAATTACAACGTTGTATCATGCATATGTTGGCAACACGATATACACGATATACAGCGCTCCATACGACTGGCACGTGCTACTACACCGATGGTGCCAAATGATCCCTATCTGGTTGACACCCCCTGGTACATACTGAGCGTGCATGTGTTCAATGAGTCAATGACGACTACAGCACTGCAGCGGCCATATTTAAAAACGGTACTTGCTTAAAAAACATACTTCATAGTTAATCTTGTTTTTCTATTCACCTATCCTATATTTCTTGAATGTGTTTCTTCTGTATCTTTTATTAAATTTAAGTGCCCAAATAATTGAGGTCCTTCAACATGTTGACCAACTGAAAAGTAGTACTGAGGATCTGAAGACACAAGGCTCTTGGACAAAAGTAACTGCTGATTTAGATTAATGGTGGTGTGACCTCCAAAACAAATGAAGGGCATACTGACCTGGACCAGAGATCGGCACCATAGCCTCGGCAGAGTCCTCAAGACTGTACCCACGTGTTATTTCCAGTTGAGATACGACAGCAAATGTCTTGTATGCTACACAGCTCATCTCGTTCTGCTTCTTGTAGCCCACAGAACAACTGCACACACGTGAACCTCCATCGACGGGGATGCAGATATGTTCGCACCCACCATTGTTGTGATTACAGGGATGAGATAATGGCACTAGAAGCAAGCAATACTTGTTAATTACGTCACGGCCCTTTAGAATAAACACACATTACATTAGCCCATATTTCCTAAAATATCACGAGTCAAATGTACAGACCACAGCTGCCTCCCACCAACCTGGCCCAATCCATAGCTAACAGAAAATACCCAGCGACCCCATAGGACTCCAGAATAATCAAGCTGCTAAAGCAGCAGTGCTCATAGGGACACCTTGTTTACTAACAAATGCTCGTAGAAGAAATAGGGAAAAAATGATAAAATTAGGGCCATTCCTCTATATGTGATTGACCACCTCATGGTGTAGCAGGTAGCATGTTTGGCTGTTGTCCAAGAAGTCCTGGTTCGATTCCCGGCTCTGCGAAGAAATTTAATTCTGGTGTGAGGGCTGGAACGGGGTACACTCAGCCTCGTGAGGTAAAACTGAGAAGAGGTGGGTTTGATTCCCACCTCAGCCATTTTGGAAGTGGTTTTCTGTGGCTTTCCACTTCTAATCCAGTCAAATGCTGGGATGGTTCCTAACTTAAGGTCACAGCTGTCTCCTTCCTAATCCTCACCTGAATTACAAATACACACATTAATACAGCCATCACAAATACACAGGTTATCAGACAAATTCCACACACACACACATTCACACACCCCTAAGTACATGGGGCTACATGACCTTGAAGCCCTAAATAAAACAACATCAACAACATATATTTGTGGTTAAAGAAGATCATTCATTCATTCATTCTGTTTCATTTTGGACTGTTATGCCCTTTAAAGGAAGGACATTTGTAGTTTTATGTGACTGTTAATCTTGAAAGCATGAACGATGGTACCTCCATTTTTACGTGGTATCTGCACCACAGGACGTGACATTTCCCTCTAAAAATCTCATATGCATTGACCGGGAAACAAACCTGGTCCGCCTTTGTGAGAGGCTTGACCATATTATGCCTTTTAACATCCAGTCTAGTCTGCAAGCAATTGAGAACAAACAAGGTGTCTCCGTGATCCCATATCATGATGATGATGATAATTGTTGTTTTAAGGGGCCTAAAATCTAGGTTATCGGCCCCTAATGAATGAGAATGAAAGGGAAATCAGAACGAAAATTATGTGAGACGGAAAATACGTACAAAGAGAAACTCAAGAGGGAAACAACTCACAATATGGTCTTACAAAAGGGAATGTAGAACGAAAAGATTCACAAAAAGAATAGATTGAAAAAGACCCACAAAACGTAGGCTAGATTCAAAATACGTACAAAATGCAATGTAGCGTCGAAATACTTACAAAATGCAACTGAAATTCAAAATACTTACAAAATGCAAACGAGATCGAAAATACGTACAAAATGCAATTGAGGTTCAAAATACTTACAAAATGCAATTGAAATTGAAAATACACAATGCAATTCAGATTGAAAGAGGCCCTATCCCAGTTCCAATCCAAATTATTCACAAAGTGCAATTGAAATTCAAAATACTTACAAAATGCAATTGAAATTGAAAATGCTTACAAAATGTACGGTAGATTCAAACGACTCATGTGGATTGACAATACTTACAAAATGCAATTTAGATGGAAAATACTTGACAAAATGTAATTTAGATTCAAAATACCCACAAAATGCAATTGAGAATCAAAATGTGTGCAAAATGCCCACCAAACAAAATGCAATTTCGATTCAAAATTCGTGTGAAATGCGGTTTTGGTTGAAAATACTTACAAAATGCAATTGAAATTCAAAATACTCACTAAAAGGCCCGTCTACCTGCATTGAAAGACTTACTAAAAAGCAATTTAGATTGTCAATCTTCACAAAATGCAATTGAGGTTGAAAACAATCGCGAGATGTAATTTAGATTGAAAAAACTTACAAAATGCAACGTAGAGCAAAAATGCCTTAAAAAATCGCTAAAAGGGAATTTAGATACACGGTGAACCAAGTAACAAAAACAGTGCGGGAATCTTAAAGAGAAAAGGAAATATAAGGAAAAGAGGAGAGGAGAGGAGAGGGGAGAGAGGAGAGGGTCCGCTCCAAAGGGAAGGGACAAAAGGGGAAAACGGACCCAGCTCAGGAATCCCTCGGGGTCGCCAACTCCCGAACTCACCAGCCGTGAGCTCCTGAGGGTGTAGCATTATCGACAGTGCACCAGAAGTGGTGGGGCTACATACACCCTGTCTCCTTAAGGGCCTTGAGCACAAGGCAGGAGGTAAAAGGAAAAGAAAAAGAAGGCTGACCCCCCACAGAAGGAGGGTATCAGGAAAGATGAGACTAGGGCCAATTAAGGCGGGAAAGTGAAAGACTCCCTAGGCCTTGGATAACCTAATACCGTCGGTGTCGGAAGAGAACAAGAGTTGACCAAGGGGATCCCATATCAACAGTAAGCACTGCGGCCTTGTCTGCTTATACACCACTCATCTTGAAATCGTAATGCATCACCACCTTGGTTTACCTCTGCTTCTGAAACTCTTTATTGCAGAGTTCTCTCTCATCCTCCATTTGCATTATGATGCCCAGTCAGCTGTATTCTCAACATACTCATGTTCTGACTGGATTGCTTTCAAGAATTTCACCAAGTATTTCACACTTATGATGTTTAATAGTTTTTGCAATGTGTCCAAAACTCGTCACGTAACGTAACTTTACGTTCTATGATCCCTACAAGTAGATTTGCAATTAAATGGGAATTGACTCAAAATGTTAAATTATTTATTTTCTGCTAAATCAATGTAATTTTTTTAAAATTTTCTACCAGGAATAAAATGAGATTTTAAAAATTAAAATAAAAAATAAAAAACAACACAAAAACAAATAATATATGTAAATAAATAAATTGGCAGTAGGCTAGGATCAGTAAAATTATACAAATTTTATTGAATTGAAAATTCTTCCACCTAGTCAATACATGTAGTTTATTATTTTAACATTAATAATAATAGTAATTAACACTAAATAAAACTATATGTATTGACCAGGCGAAACATACAATTCAATAAAATTTGTTTAATTTGCTCTCCGTCAATACGGATAAAAAACTTCAACATGGTTCAATTCACGTCAATGTAGAATATCAGTAAAAAATATTGAAACATTAATTAGCTAACATAAATTAGCTTGCTTTTGGCTGGACTGTGTTTGGAATCAATGGTCCATGAACAAAATGCAAAATGTTTATTAAACTTGAATGTTTGAATGTATACATGCAATGGCTAGAGAGAGTCGAAATTCGCAACTCTCGAAATCACAACAAAAATTAAAACAAATAAACATTGGTTTAGAACATGTTTTACATAAAAAATACATAATTACACGTTTCAACGCATGGAACACTCCTGAAAAATCGTAAAAAAAATCTATGACTCGCTAATTTAGCATCTTTCTTGTCATTATTCGCGAAAAAACAAAATTTTTAGACGATTAATAAATAAATAACTACATTTGATAATTTTAGACTGTTTCTTTTTAATAATATTTATTGACCAAGTTCCAAAACAGAACTGCTTTCTGCCTTGTCAGTTCTGAAAAAATTCACAAGGTTTGGAAAGTTGTCGCTAGATGGTACGAGTTGAAATGGTTCGTATATAACTAATTATTACTGACATAATAACTTAATAAAGCAGTGTGTAAAATTTAGTTTCACTCAAGAATTTTTACCCTTATTAATCAAGAATTTTTGCCCCTTTGATTCAAGAATTTTGACTGTCTCTAGCGATAAGTTATGTACTTGTCCACTATACAATACAAAATATCTTTTTATTTATACTTTTTGATACATGTTTCGGCCCTGTGAGCCTTCTTCAGTCAAAATCAAAAAATTCTCCTAGATCATTCTAAGGGTTGGTCTCTCATAAAAAAAATTTTGTTAATCAAATTTTACATCGTCAGGATGCTTAAAATACATGAATATAAAATGCTTAAAGACATTAAAGGATTTAAAAATGCACGAAATTTTGAAACGTGGGCTCCATTCTTGTTAATCTATTTCCAAAACAAGGGACCTGGAACAATAAAATTACCTAACAATCTATGGTTCCTACTTGGAAACATGAAGAAATGTTGACTTTAGTTATGTAGAAAACTTACCCCATTGTACAAGCATCTTTAAAAAGGAAAGTAGAGATAGGAATCGAACGTTGTTTATTTAGAGCTTGGTCAAAATGTTTTCAACAACCTGTAAAACGAAAAACTAAATGAAAATGAAAAATTGAAAAATAGAAATTATAACAAAAACCCACGCATAAATGACCAATGTTTACATACCGCAGTTTGGAGACCATAAACTGTCACTTCACAACTTGAAAGAGCTACTACAAATGTGTCCGTCTTGTTGTTCACCTTGATCACATGTTGACTAGAATACTGCAAGTGTGGGGTCAACGGTCGCAGAAGGGGAGGAGTAGCATACGTCAGAACTTTACGTTATGGAGGAGGGAGGGCCGTTTCTTGTTTATGTCGGTCTCTTCGCCTTAATTTCGAGATCGTGTTAAATAATATGTTGTCGTTGAGAGTTAATTCGTTCAAATTGTTTACAGGGTCTGTTTTTTGGGCGATATAAATTTCTATGTTCTCTAATACATTAAGTTTTTTACTTTTATTAACGATATGCACAATTTCCAAATCCTTATCTATCGAACTGAAATTATGTTTTTTCTCGTCCATGTGGTTCGCCATGGCCGAGAACTTGTTATATTTCAGCGCACTGGTATGTTCCCCGTATCTTACGTTGAACGCTCTACCCGTCTGTCCAAAATAGGTGGAATCGCAATCCTTACATTTTAGTTTGTACACTCCCGATTTGCTGAATTTATTGGTCTTATTTACACTATTATGATTAAAGAAGATATTGCTGTTATTATTTTGTGTTTTGTATGCAATGTTAATATCAAATTTTCTAATTGAGTTTGTTATTGTATGTGCTTTTGGGTTTACATATGTGAAAGTAGCGAAATTTTGGTTCTTTTTGCGATCTTTTTCTAAAGTTGTTTCAAATTTGTTAATAATTTTATTTTTGATTCTGTTTACGTAATTTTGCGAAAAACCATTTTTCTTTGCGATGTTGGCTATGATTTTTAGTTCCTTGTTTAAACTTTCTTCACCGAGTGGAATATTTAGCGCTCTATTAATTAAGCTGTAAAAGGCGGCTTTCTTATGGCTCTCTGGGTGATTAGAATCTTTCTTGATTGTTATGTCTGTTTGGGTTGGCTTGCGATATATATCAAAATGCAACTTATTCTGTGTTTTCTTTATTTTTAGATCTAAGTAATTTAAGCAATTTTCTTTTTGGGATTCTAGCGTGAATTTTATATTATCTAACTTGTTTAACATATTCAATAATTCGTCTGCTTTTACCATTTTTTCGTCTATTATAGTGAACACATCGTCCACATATCTTCCCCAGAACACAATACCTGGTAGATGGTTAATGATTTTATTTTGTTCCAAGAAATCCAAATAAACGTCTGCTATAATACCGGATGCCGGAGATCCCATTGCCAAACCATTGGTTTGTTGATATATTTTATTATTAAAGGTGAAAAAAGTGTTTTCTAAACAAAAATTAAGTAGTGACATAAACTCATTAATTTCTATTGCACTTACTTTTCCATATTTTCGTAAGTTATTTAGGATTATTTTCTGTGCTTTCTTTATTGGAATATTGGAGTACATGTCTTGTACGTCAAATGAATGC
The DNA here is from genome assembly GCA_946902985.2 of Meconema thalassinum. Classification (NCBI taxonomy): domain Eukaryota; kingdom Metazoa; phylum Arthropoda; class Insecta; order Orthoptera; family Tettigoniidae; genus Meconema; species Meconema thalassinum. The sequence goes on along the minus strand of OX336389.2, from coordinate 939,113,700 downwards.
ATAGTGTGTTCATCTTCTATGATTAGGTCTTTTGTTTTTTTGCTGAAATCGATGGAATTAATGAAGCCTGTATTAGCTTCAAATTTTATATGTTTTTTTAGAAACTGCTGTATGTACTTTGCTAATTTATACGTTGGGCTGTTCTTAATGTTTACTATGGGTCTAATAGGTATTTCTTTTTTATGGGTTTTGGGTAGTGCCCTGACTGTGGGGAGTCCGGGGTTCATGTTCACTAAGTTTGGGGGTTGTTTACCGTCAAACAGGACTTCTAAATTTTTAATTACTTGTTTTAGCTTTTTTTGGATATTCGTAGTTGGATCTTTGTTAACCACTTTAAACTTTGAGCTTTCGAAAAAATTTTCGGTTTTTTCTATGTATTGTTCTTTTTTTAAAAGGAATATTGTATTACTTTTGTCTGATTTTGTGACTATTATATTGTTACTGTTAATTTTTCTTTTTAGTTGTTTGATGCTTTGCTTATCAGATTGCGTTATGGGTTCTGTGTTCTTAAGAATCTTTTCTATTTTTCTGCTAGTCTCGTGCCGTATTACATTTTTATTTTCCTGGCTTAGATCCTGTATAGCTACTTCTATTTCAGCAATGGTATTAGTGATTGTGCGTTCATCATATGTTTGGTTCCAATTATACTTGGGACCTTTATTTAAAATTAATTCTTCATCAGTTGAAAGTTTTATATCGGTTAAGTTAATGACAGGTTGTTGAAAACACGGGCTGTCAATATTTTCATCTACGGATGTACTTGTTTTAATACTTAAGGCATTAGATTTTTTGTCTAGGACTTTTTGTTTCTTATCTAAAACAAATTCCATTTTTTCTATACTGCACCGTTGAAAATCATCCCACCCTAGCGATAACCAATGGCATGGGATTGATCCTCAGCCCATCAGGGGAGTGTTTTTATGAGGATGATGAGTTTTAAATGGCAGTTGACTCTTATGTTTCTACTCTCCAAGATGAATAGTTACAGCAAGGTTGCCAATACACCTCTCATGTACATGGTGATGCAGGGGCGTAAAGCCCGGGCATCCCCCCTGAAATTTTATCACATATAATATTTGTTTATGAATTAAAACAGTAAACACCAATACACTTATCATGTACGGTACTATTTTTACTAAGTGACGTAACGTTGCAAAGCGAGGCGACGGTAGCGCGATTCAAACAGTATAACTATCAGTTTGCTCTGATCTTATGGGTAGTAACATAACCACTTATTACTCTCCTGTGCCTTCGATCTTAAGAACCTACCAAGAACATCAACATGTGCTATTGAAGCGTGTGAAAAAAGTTTTTTCCCCTAACTTTCATACCCTTATCAAACTTTTGGCAATTTTGCCTGTCTCTGTAGCTACCGCCAAACGAATTTTAAGTTTGAGTTGATTGAAATCATACTTAAGAAATTCTACTTTCGAAAACAGACTCAATGGTCTATCATAGTCATGTATTCACAGAGACATACAAATCACTGACGAAGTTATAAACTGATTTAGTAATGCTTCAAGAAACCTTGACTTTATATTACACTATATGTTGTAAATCCAAACAGTAATGTTAATTCTTTCCATCTAAATACTATCAAGTGAGCATGATGACTGTATTAATAAAAAGTAACATAAAATGGTGTTAGTTGTGTTTAACAATTACCAAACATAATACATCACAACAAATTGGTAGAAAGTGATGCCAGACTGCCTTAAAACTCAGCATCTTGCACCAAATTATACAAAAGTTTTCCTGGAAGGAACCCATCCCCCTTTTCTTTGGGGGCTATTCCATGCCCTCAAACCTCCGGATAGGTCCCCTCCAAAATAAAACTCTATACACCCCTGTGGTGATGTATGACCACTATGCACGAAAAGAAGGACAAACATAGGTATTAGTATGCTTAGTTTAGGCTATGACATACAATTTGTTTTGATGTTTCGTCATGAAGATTAGCACTAACATGTTTAAATAATCAATGCAAGAAGTGACAAATATGCTATTGGCAACAGCTACAATACCTTTAAATCACAAGGGACATCTGTTATTGAGAGAAAGGAAGTAGACACTGAACCCTCATAACCCGAGCGGCATGATTATTCGGATGAAAGAGTCCCAACTGGGGTTCCGTTGGCTGTCACGACTTTATAATTAGTGAAAACCTGCATATTTTATAATATGTATAATTGTAAATTAGATCGACTGGCTGCGTGGTTCAGCGGTAACATTCTCGGCTGCTGTTCCCAAGATCGCAGGATCGAATATTGGCGCAGCCAGTTGGTATTTGAGGGTGTACAAATGCGAGGGAGCCGTGTCAGTAAATTAACTGGCATGTTAAAGATCCCCATTGGGACAAAATTTCGGCACCCCGGCGTTTCTAAAAGCCGCGGGAGTTAAAAGGGACGTAAAACCAATAACACTATTATTATTGTACATTAGATTCTTCAGTCTTAAGTTTTCTTTGACATTCGTAAATAATATGACGAGCAATTTTATATTATTGAACTATAATATTTTAGTGCTAATTGCTACAAACTATATAATAAAAATCCTCATTTGTAATATATTTGCAATGAAATGCTAAATCTGGAATTCAGAATGTGAGATTTTGGATTCTTAAATGCTAAAAACCACACATTTTTAATATTGACTGAATTAACTGTTAGTTCTGGTGACTTGGTGGTTAATTCTATATTGAGTTTATATATGAAGCTCATACAAGCACATCTTTCATTGCGGTCAAACTTCGCGTGGTAGTAGCATGGAACACACAAAGTTAAGTTTTCGCTACCTAGCGGTGGATATAAGCATTCACTGAACTACAAGCATTCTTGCCATTAATGGGCGCAATCGTTCTTAGCACTAACAAATATGTTTGGAAGTAAAACTGTATTGTAATAAGTAAAACTGCTTCCCGAGACTTAAAACATTCCCAAGTTACCCTTACACTCACTACACAACTTGTTCATAAGGTACAAAATAAAAGATCAGCAACTTTAGTTTCAGAACATATGTTACCTTGTCGTTTGCGAAATATAGTAAATGTCTTCAGATCAGGCTCATTATCAAGAATGTGTTTTGGATTTTCTCCGGTAAGGTCAACTCTCTCTATCTTGGGATCCAAATAATACAGATGATTCTCGTAAACAGCCAGAGCTTTAGGCAGAGCAATGTTGTTATCTTCAGTCAACAGATCACGAACCTCCTCTCCGTCTACTGTCATAACCTGGATCTGAAAAACAAGCACAGAACTATTACAACAAGACATCACTATTTATTTACCCGAGTCCTCTAAATCACTAACATTCAATTATAAATTATTAGGAAGGAAAGAAAAAGTGGAACAAACAAGATATGTGGCGATTTATACAGATGAAACGATGCATAGCAATGTACACAGTACTGCCATAAGTTCTGTGTGAGAAGCATGATATGGAGCAAGGATGTCCCTCAGAACAGCAAAAAGGTCATATATCGGACGTACTATGTCCCTATCCTGACTTATGCCTCGGAGACCTGGGTTATGAAAGGAAGGGAGAAGAGCAAAATACAGGCCACTGAAATGAGTTTCTTGAGAAGCAGTATTGGAGCTACAAAGATGGACAGAATAAGAAATGAGAGGACAAGAGAATTAATGAAGGAAGAACCATTACAGGATGGTATAGAGAAATCTAGACTTAGATGTTATGGACATGTAAAACGAATAGAGGAGAAGAGGATACACGAGACGAAGTGGAAAGGAAAGAGACCGAGAGACAGGTGGCTGAAGGGATGGAAGAAAGCGTGAAGAAGAGAGGAGAAGACTGGACAAGGGTGGAGGCTGAGAGATGGTGGGAAGACAGAAGATGTTGGAGAGGCTTGTGTTTCAAACAGACCCGGCCAGTGGCTGGAAACTGTGCAAGATGATGATGATGACTGCCGTAAGTTCTGTCAGTAAAATCTAAACGTGTTGTAGTATGGTAATTGTGAAGAAGAAGCATGGTAATGCTGAATGTCGTCGTCCACAAGGTCACCTTCACAACTCCGCCAGTAACTGCTTGCAGTGTGCTATTAGCAGGCAGCAGTGAAAGTTTGAGTGAGGAGTGTGTGAGAATCTTATCACTGTATTGGCGTTATTTCGTGTCTGAATGTGGGCTAAGGAAATTCTTTCTATGCAGAAACCTCTTGGTAACCTTCTAACCAGTGATGGACGAAGCAAAGAGGATATAAAAAGTAGGTTGGATCAGGCAAGGAAAGCATTTCTAGGGAAGAGGAATCTGTTGACATCGAATATAGATTAATGTATTAGGAAGTCATTTTTGAAAGCTTTTGTCTGGAGCATAGCACTATATGGAAGTGAAACTTGACTATTGGTGCAGCAGGAAAAATGAGAATTGAAGCATTTGAAATGTGGTGTTACAGGAGAATGATGAAGATCAGATGGGCAGATAGGGTAACAAATGAAGAGGTATTAAGACGAGTGGGAGAGGAGAGATGTTTCTGGCAACAGCTAATGAAAAGAAGATATAGGTTGGCAGGACACATTCGAAGACACCCAGGAATAGCAAGCTTAGTTATGGAAGGAAGTGTCGAGGACAAGAACTGTAGGGATAGACCAAGGTTAGAATATGTTAAACAGATTGCCTCGGATGTAGGGTGTGGTAGCTATGTAGAGATGAAACTATTAGCTTAGGACAGGCAGGCATGGAAGACTGCATCAAACCAGTCAAAAGACTGAGGACTCGAACAACAACCTCTTGGTATCAATGAATGATGTGTTTTTCGGATGATAGCAAAGTTTTAAACAAATGGGTACAACCGTTGATTACGTCAGATCGGGCCGTACTAGGTGTGTAGGCAGAAAAGAAGTTGTGAACACTTTTTGTGCAGTGAGAAAGTTCCATGTGTGGCAGCGCAGACATCACCCTTCTTCCGTCATGGTATGTTGGCTGGTTTCCTGGCGGGGAGCAAAGTAGGTGCATTTTTGCGAAGACAATGTTGGAAAAGGGGATGTCAGTTATCAATTCGAAGCTGTTTGAAGGGAAATCGCAAAAACCACGCAGCAGTGGCTGGCAACCAATGTCCCACGGTTTATCGCTGCTGCTGACTGGCCTAGTGGAAGTCCGGACCTCAATCCATTGGATTTTTCTCTGTGGCAGAAGCTTGAGGCATTACCATGTCAAAAACGGCACCACAATATTGGGATGTTAAAAAAACGTCAACTGTCAAAAATATTCCACAGGACATGATTCATGCAGCTATTGAAGAGTTGCTTCAATGTATTTGCCGCTGTGTTGCCGCACAGGGTGATCATTTCGAATAAGAGTATGTTCATTCTGTAGCATATCTTGTGTTCTTTCAGAATATACGTATATTCATGGGCTTGCATAGTTTTATTTAGAAGTTATATGCATTGAAAATACTGACATAACTTATGGCAGCACTGTGTACTATTAGCAGTGCAGAAAGATTGGGCCCCATGTTTTTTGTGTGTGTGCATGTGCGCGCATGTGTGTGCAATGATTCCTTTATCTACATACAATCATAGTAAAGGTGTTCAAAGTTCAACAGCAAGCCATTAAAAAAAATCCCGTACATGGGTCTAATAGATTCTTAAAGGGACTACAGAATTTCCTAAACTGCGAATGTTCATCTTCAACGTTTTATGTACCTTTTTCCTAGATACTATGGTATTTAGAGGAACTAATTGAATATTCCCGGGGAAGTTCCTTGAAGCTCTCTCCTTATTTCAGCACACACTTTTAGAAAATAAATATATTTTTGATTTTTCAATAATATTTTTAAAATGGCATAATTTTAATAGCATTTTCTTGAACAGTTCCATCTGTCAAAATTAAATTTAAACATATGTCTTGTTGTAACTTTGGTGGTTTTATTCTTATTTATCAAGTATGCGGTTCTATATATGCCCCTTTATGCTTCAGTTTGTCTAAAACTCGCGCCATGTTCGCACATGTTTAATTTGTGCGGTTCCGCTATTGCCATCCATGTACATCAGTTCGTTATTATTATTAAACTCCCATCAATTCGCTTTGCTTATATATCTCTGGTTTCCATATATCCTCTTACAGGTTATGGACCCAGATGCGCATGACTTAAGTGCGTAATAACAAATCGTAATTATTCGTATAAACGTGCCAGAAGTTAACCACAAAAATGAACGCCGGAAGTATTGGGAGAATTGAACCCCTCGGTAAGGATAATTTCGACACGTGGGCCGTGCAGATGCAGGCTATCCTCATTACGGGCGATTTGTGGGAATTTGTCGGCGGGAATTTTACGAAACCAGAACCAGCGGCTGGAAATGCAAATGCGGCGGCAATTCAAGAGTGGGACAAGAAGGATCAAAAGGCTCGGTCGCTGATCATTTTGTCGATGTCGCCAAGTGAAATAAAGCAAGTCAAGAATTGTGCCACGGTACGTGATACATGGCAACGACTGAAACAGATCTACCAATCCCAGGGACCGGCTCGGAAGGCGACATTACTGAAAAGGCTAACCTTACAAAAATTGGCGGAAGATGGCGACGTGCGTGACCATCTGAACGATTACTTCGACACCGTGGACAACTTGGGACATATGAACATGACGATCAATCCGGAATTATTGACAGTTATGTGTTTATATAGTCTGCCGGCACGGTTCGAGATCTTTAGGTGTGCAATAGAGTCACGTGACAACCTACCGACTCCCGAGGCTCTTTGGACCAAAATCATCGAAGAGGATGACGCACGAAAATCGAGCACACAAGGTGAAATAGCGGGAGCTATGTTCGTCAAGAAGAAGACTGGTCCAGGAAACAAGAACTATAAGAAACAAACACACAAACTAAACAACAATAGTGAAACAGAAGGAGGCGGATCTGAGTTCCGGTGCTACGTGTGCAAAAAGCAAGGTCATCGAGCCAGCCAGTGCAGATTTAAACAACGAGATCCATCGAAGAACAAAGGTAAAGACAGTTCTAATACTCAATCGGCAAATTTCACTCGAGAACTATGCTTACAGGCGACGACAACTCAGAGCAGTGGCGTAGGCAGAATATGGTGTCTCGACAGTGGCGCCACTTCACATATCTGTGGCGACCCTGCGATTTTTTCGAAGATCGATGAGTCAGGAAGGGGTGTGGTGAAATTGACCGATGATTCAACAGCAGAGATCGTGGGAAAAGGCAGTGTTCGCTTATCTACCCGCATTGCGAACGAAGAGAGAGATGTCCCTCGCTCAGATGTTTCTCACGTTCCAGACCTCAGGACAAACTTGCTGTCGGTAGGAAAGATCACCGACCGCGGCCACGAGGTGATTTTTGACAAGGAAGGTGCAGTCGTCATGAACGAAAAAGGAGAAGTCTTGATGCGAGCTGAGAGGAAGAATCCGAGGTTGCAGGTTCGTATCCTGGCGCAGTCAGCTGGCATTTGAGGGTGCGCAAATGCGAGGGAGCCGTGTCCGTAGATTTACTGGCACGTTAAAGATCCCCTTCGGGGCAAAATTCCGGCACCCCGGCGTCTCTAAAAGCCGCAGTTGTTAAAAGGGACGTAAAACCAATAACATTATTATTATTGAGAGGAAGAATAACCTATATTACGTCAGTGAGAGTCAAGAACGTGCAAATATGGCTGCATCGCCCAAAATAATTGATCTAGAACTGCTACACCGTCGGCTCGGACATGTCAACGTGGGCGACATCTTGGTAGCTGTGAGAAAAGGGAGGGTTTCTGGCGTTGAGCTGAGGAATCCATCGACTCTGGACTGCAAAGTCTGCCTCGAGGGGAAGATGTCCAGGACACAGGTTCCCAAGAAATCCGATCGACGGATGGAGCTACTCGATTTGATCCACACGGACGTGTGTGGACCGATGGCGACTACACCTATGGTAGGTTCAAGTATCTCTTGGAATTCATCAACGATCACTCTCATTGGTGTGAAGTGAGATTTCTGAAGGCAAAATCAGAGGTCTACGAAGCTACCGTCGAGTACTTTACCAGGATGGAGAATCAGAGGGGAAAACTAGTAAAGGTGATCCAGTCTGACAACGGCAGGGAATACCTGAATCGAGAGTTCGACAACTACCTGCAGAAGCGCGGAATCACAAGACGCCTCACAGTCCCTCACAACCCCGAACAAAACAGGAAGTTGGAGAGGATGAATAGGACTTTGATGGAGAATGCCAGGTGCATGTTGTTCGACGCTGGATTACCTCACAGCTTCTAGGCGGAAGCAGTGAATACTGCAAATTACATCCGTAATCGCCTGCCATCAAAAAGTATCGGAGGCAAAACACCGTACGAATTGTGGACAGGAGAGATTCCTGACATCTCGCAATTCAGAACGTTTGGAAGCAAGGTTTACTTCCTGGACAGGGATCCCAGAAGAGGGAAACTGGATCAACGAGGCAGAGAAGGCGTGTTCATGGGTTACTCCGAAGAAACCAAGGGCTTTCGCATATACTCCCCTGACAAAGACAAAGTTTTGATCAGCCGAGATGTAAAATTCTTCGAGAATGAAAAGCCACTGGAAGAGACTAGGATGGAGCGCCCGGAATCCTCGAAGCAAGATATTTGTTGGGAGCTGTTCTTTGCAAAACCACCGCCGCAATCAACAAGAGAAAAAGATCAACCAGCTGTCGTGGAGGAACCAGTCTCTCAACCCGAAATCGGAGAAGATGATGAACCTTTCCTCGGTTTCGATGTGACGCCAGTGGATGGTCATGATAGAACGACTGTCGAAACATCCGATACTACGCCTCAATTGATACAAGGACCTGGTCGACCCAAGATTCTGCGGACTGGAAAAAGGGGAAGACCGAAGAAACTTTTTCAAACCAATCTCCAAGATGTGGAGGAGCAAGAAGAAGACGAGGAGATTTTTCTAGCAGAGATTCCATTCAAGGAGGCAATAACAGGACCAAACTCAAACGAGTGGCATGGTGCCTTGGTCATGGAAATGGAATCTATCCTGAGCAACAATACATGGGTGCTGGTGGATCCTCCCCGTGATGCCGAAGTTATCGGATGCCGGATGGTGCTGCGCGACAAACTAAAACCTGATGGAACACTTGAGAAGAGAAAGGCCAGGCTGGTGGCTCAAGGTTTCAACCAGGAGTATGGAATCAACTACTTTGATACGTTCGCACCGGTGGCGCAAATGGAATCAATTCGATTGATGGTTTGTCTCGCTGCCAAGCTCGGTGTAAAAATCAGACAGTACGATATCACAACGGCTTATCTGTATGGTGACCTAGACGAGGAAATATTCATGAAACAACCGAAGAACTTCAGGGAGATGTTAGAGAGCATTGCGATGTCTGGAAATGATGACGAAACCAAGGAGAAGGCCAAGAATATGCTTCGCCAGTTGCAGGGAGGCGACAAGGTCTGCTTACTACAAAAATCACTGTACGGATTGAAACAGGCCGGTAGAAACTGGTATGCCAAGCTGCGCGAGGTCTTGAGGAGGTGCGGTGCCAAACCAACCGCATCGGATCCGTGTCTATTCCAAATTGGTTCCGGAAATAACATAACTTTGATTGCGGTTTACGTTGACGACATGATGGTGCTGTCAAAATGCAAAGAGACGATCGCCGAGATTTCCAGAGTCCTGAGTGAAAATTTCAAGGTCAAGGACTTAGGATTGGCCAAACACTTCCTAGGCATTGAACTAACCCAGGAGACCGGATGTATAGCCATGCAACAGCAAGGTTACATTGAAGTGCTTCTCCAACGCTACGAGGTGGCCGACTGCAACCCTGTAGTCACACCACTCGACCCTGCGACCCTGGAACGAAATTGAGCGAAAATGAGAATCCCAGTACTGACGAGTTGAAGTTGCCTTACCGCGAATTGGTAGGCGCGCTGACATATCTGTCGACAACTACACGCCCGGACATTTCGTTCGCTGTCAGCTACCTGGGACAGTTCAACAATTGCTTCGGAGTCGAACATTGGAAAGCTGCCAAGAGAGTGCTGCGGTACTTGTAGGGGACTTCGAACATCGGGCTGATCTACGAAGCAGACACCGAACCGATCCAAGGATTCGTCGACGCCGACTGGGGAAGCTGCCAAGAAGATAGGAGGTCCTACATGGGGTACGTGTTCCTGCTCGGCGGATGCCCTATATCGTGGGACTCAAGAAAACAAAGAACCGTGGCCCTTAGCACCACGGAGGCCGAGTACATGGCGTTGTCAGAGTGCGCCAAGGAAGCTGTGTACTTACGTCGATTTCTGCTTGAGTTGGGCTTCAAAGACTTAGCCACTATGTTCATCTTTTGTGATAATCAAAGTGCAATTAATTTGGCAAAGAACGCGATGTATCACAGTAGAAGCAAACATATTGATATCCAACATCACTTTGTTCGTGAAGTCTTTGAGTGTAAATTTTTTGTTTTGAAGTATATCTCTACGAACGATCAAATTGCTGACTTTCTCACGAAGAGTTTAAGTCGAATGAAACATGAACGTTGCTTGAAGTTTGCTGGTTTGGAGAGTGTAAAGATTGTATGAACCTTTACTTGAGGGGAAGTGTTGTAACTTTTTTTTTTTATAGCGTATGGCTTTTAGTGCCGGGAGTGTCTGAGGACAAGTTCGGCTCGCCAGTTTTGTAGCTGCTTCGAGACGGACACCCAATGGGTGAGCTACAAGTACCGTTGGGGAGGGAAGGAGGGAAGTTGGAATGTAAGGACGAGGAGTTAGAAGGTAGCGGCTGTGGGATATAGTTAGGGACCAACCCCGGCATTTGCCTGGAAGGAAGATGGGAAACCACAGAAGACCATCTTCAAGGTTGCCGGCGGGGGGATTCGAACCTCCTCGCCTCCCGGATGTGAGCGACTGCCATCAGTCATGCCGTAACCACCACGGCTAACTCACCCGGTTGTAACTTTGGTGATTTTATTCTTATTTATCAAGTATGCGGTTCTATATATGCCCCTTTATGCTTCAGTTTGTCTAAAACTCGTGACATGTTCGCACATGTTTAGTTTGCGCGGTTCCGCTATTGCCATCCATGTACATCAGTTCGTTATTATTATTATTAAACTCCTCACATCAGTTCGCTGGTTTCCTTATATCCTCTTACATGTCTACCCCTTATTATTCAGTTTCTCAATGGGGTCGGGGATGAGATGCGATGAAAGGCTGGATTTAGACAGCTCCTTAACCCGGTCCAAGAGGCAATCATAATTGGCTCCATGGATAATTCTTGCCAGGCGCGTCCACGTCGCGGGGGTGGGCAACGGTACTGTAATATACCATGGAACTACAATACCGGCTAAGTTCTGGTGAGGACCCAGTCCTATGGGGTATAACATAGGCCCCGTGCACAGGGTTATGTGCGAAGACCTCAACGGGATCTGCAGCGGAGAAGATGGACTTCGGAACGGTGGAGATTGCGGAAGAGGCAACCCAGTACTCAGGGAATAGTATGAGTACAGCATCAATCGGCAGCGTCTGTTTCCCAGGTTAGGGGCGGCTGCAAGGGCGTCTGTTTCCCATGTTAGGGGCGGCCTGTATAATAGCTGGCTGTAGCTTCATAAAATGCCTTTGGGAGTGGCGACCCCATCGTAATAATAGCCTAAAATGGAAATGGCACTTCAAATGATTCGGAGAAGGTTAGGGCGTACCCTGCAGGCGACGTGCAGTTCTTTTGGTACTGGGGGAACTGTGAGAAATGGGCGACCAGTAACCGAAATGAAAGTGGGAATCATGAATGTCATGACCCTGACAGGCAAGGTGGAGGAGATGGTAGACTTCATGGAGAGGGAGAATGTTGGATTGATGGGGCTGAGTGAAGTGAAATGGAAAGGTAAAGGAAGGAAGAAATTGAGGAAAGGATATACATTATAATGGAGTGGTGGCCAAGAGGCAAAAAATGGTGTGGGACTGATAACAACTGGAGGAGTATGTTGAAGTGGTCGAGTGTGTGAGTGACAGAATAATGAAAATTAGAATGAAGATGAAAAATGACGTGATGGACTTCATACAAGTGTATGCACCACAGACTGGAAACAGAGAGGAAGATATTGAAGTATTCCCGGAGGATGTAGAAAGAGTAATTTCAGATGTAGAAGTGGTGATCAAGGGAAATATGAATGCACAAGTCGGAAACGAGAGACAAGGAAAGGAAGAAGTCATTGGACCATGTGGATATGGGAAAAAGAACCGGGAAGGAGAGGAACTTGTAAACTTTTGTGAAAGGAATGGACTGATAGTGGGTAATTCATGGTTTCGGAAGAAAAACAGCAGGAAAATTACGAGATATGGTTGGGGCGATAGAAGAACAAAATCAGTAATTGACTACTTTCTGGTGGAAAGGACTAATCGCAGAAAGCTGATAGATGTGACAGCTTTACCAGGAGAAGCATTTGATGGGGACCATAGAGCTGTGGTGGCAAAATTTAGATGGGAAAAATTGGAAAACCTAAAGGAGATCAGAGAAAGTAAAATATAAGTATGGAAATTGAAAGACAAAACTGTACAGGAAGATTTTCAGGAGAGATTAAAGCAACAAATCCCAGTTACTGAAGTGGAAAACATAGAAGAGGAATGGTCCCACTTTAAAAAGGCATTTGTTGGTGCATCAGAGAGTGCTTGTGGTAGGACGTCAACAAGAGTGAAAGAGAAGGAGACACCGTGGTGGAATGAGGAAGTGAGGAAAGCAGTGAAAGAAAAGAAGTCTGCATGGAAAGAATGGAACCGAGATCAAACGGAAGAAAGCAAAAGGAAGTATCACGACAGCAAACGGAGGTGTAAGAAAGTGGTAGGAGAAGAAAAGTTGGGAAGAATTTACACGAAGAATGGAAACAGATGTAAGTGGCAGTAAAAGGATGCTGTATGGGCTTCTAAGAAGCAAGAGGAAAGAAAGAGTTACCACAAAGCTGGTGAAAAAGGAAGATGGAGAGTTGTTAACACACCCAGAAGAGATAAAGGGACGATGGAAGGAGTATTTCGATAAGCTATTGAATGTGAGCAATTGTACTGGTGAGATGGAAGTGACACAACCTGACGACTCTATAACAGAAGATGATATAACAATGCTGGAGGTGGAATTAGCAGTACAGAAAATGAAGATGGGAAAAGCAACAGGGGTGGATGAAATCAGTGTAGAAATGATAAAGGCTGCTGGACCTGTTGGTATGCAATGGTTGTATCGACTGCTAAAGTGTGTGTGGAAACGGAAATGTGTACCAGAAGACTGGGAGAAAGGGCTAATAATACCAGTGTTTAAGAAGGGGGACAAGAAGGTGTGTGTTAACTATAGAGGGATCACCCTCTTATCACAGATAGTAAAAATACTGGAAAGGATATTAGAAAGAAGAATGAGAAGAAAGGTGGAAGGAGAGTTGCAAGAGGAACAGTATGGCTTCAGGAGTGGAAGATCCACAGTGGACCCAATCTTTAGCTTGAGGCAGGTGATGGAAAAGAACTGGGGATATGGAGAGGATTAGATCATTACTTTCATAGATCTAGAAAAGGCATATGATAGTGTCCCTAGAGAGAAGGTATGGGAAACCATGGTTAAGAAGAGACTGGGAAGAGAAATGTTGGAAATGGTGCAAGCAATGTACAACAACTGTGCTAGCAGGGTACTGACCCCAGTTGGAAAGACAGATTGGTTTAGGAACAAGACTGGACTAAGACAGGGGAGTGTGCTGTCACCTCTCTTGTTCATAATGGTGATGGATGAAATTGTAAAGGAAACAAAGGAAGCATATGGACATAAAGAAATGAAGTTACTGTTATTTGCAGATGATATTGTGGTCTGGGGAAGGAACACCGAAGAAGTGCAAAAACAACTAGATGCATTGAACGAAAATTTTCAGAAGTACGGCCTGAAAATCAGTATAGAGAAAAGCAAGACCATGGTGATGACAAGAGGGGAAAGACAAGGAAAGGGCACTGTGAAAATTGGAAGTCAGAGTTTGGAAATTGTGGACACGTTCAAATACCTAGGAAGTGAATTGATGCAAACTGGTAGGTTGGACATGGAGATTGGCAGGAGGGTACAGCAGAGCAATGCATTCTATCAAAGTGTAAGAAAACTTGTTTGGGATAAGGAAGTACCAAGGAAAAGCAAGGAGGTAATGTATAAAGTGTACTATGTTCCCATATTAACTTATGCAGCTGAGACTTGGACCCTGACAAGCAGGCAAAAGAGTAGAATCCAAGCCAGTGAAATGAAATTCCTAAGAAGTATGATAGGAAAGACAAGGAAAGACAGAGTGAGGAATGAAGATGTTAGGAAGGAAGTTGGGATGGCAAAACTAAATGAGAGAATTGAGAAGAATAAACTAAGGTGGTTTGGACATGTAAAGAGGATGGAGGAAAATAGAATACCAAGACAGATGCTGGAGGCGAAGTGCAAGGGTAAGAGAGCAAGAGGAAGACCTAGAACAAGGTGGATTGATTCAGTGAAGAACAGCGTAAGAAAAAGAAATCTGGACTGGGACAAGATCGGGGAAGAAGAATGGTGGAAGGAAAGAGGAAAGTGGAGAAGTGCCATAAATACCCCGACCTGGCAGGAGCTGGATAAGGGGAAATGATGATGATGATGAAATTTAGAAAACTTGATGTGTTTAAATATAACACATAATAAGAAATTACAGCTTTGTATCTTAAATGGTTCGGGAATAAAGGTATTTCCTTTTTAAGAAATAGTTTTTCGCGAGAAATTGGAACCACACAAGTTTTATCTGCTAGCTGAGGAAACGACGACAGCTTAGGTTTTAGGGCGGGGCACACTCCAACACCAGTTTTATTTCTTACCTCTTTTTAACCGGAGAAGTGCCAAGGATTGCTACAAGTGGCTCACTGCGCCTTCCTGTGGTGCCAAGATAGCTTGAGATCCTTAGCAGATCGTGTTTCCTCAACAGTTATGCCATCTGTAGGTGTACCGTAATATTTGCACTATGTCATTGTGAATGTTTCTAATTTACGCGTATCACCACTATTGTCACCGTTGAAAGTATTTGTTGGAGTTTCATGTCTACGAATCTTGGTATCTAAGTAGTCGTCATGGGACTGCGGTAAACAACAAACATGCCAGAAACTGCTGAATCAAAAATTTACAAGCTATTGATGAGGGTGGTGATTTTGAACATGGCGAAATTGATATACGGTAGTGATTCTGAGGACAATGAAATTCCAGGTGAGACTGGAGAAAGCTTGAGAAATTAGTCAGATGACGATACACCATTGCAGACTAGACTTGATCAGGCACATGTACCGTCAATAGGCCTGTAGAAATTTCAAAAGGTGACTTACCCGCAAGTACTAAGGGGTCCTGTAAATTTACACAGAAAAAAGAGAGCCCAAGAAGAAGCAGAATAAGAAGAAGCTACATTGTGACACAAAAAGTTTTTCAGTAATGCTAATTATGAACCGATTTTCACCAAACTTTCAGCATTGTTTCAGAATTGCATAAGCAACATTTTGTATATTTCAGTTTTTCTTGTTTTGATGAATCATTTTTGTGCAATTTTACTTAGATTTTTCCAAAGAACAAAAATTCAAACCAACAAAAAAGATTGCTAAGTATAAAGGATCTTTGGTTCTTATGGTTTCATTTTTTATATTTTTAAAATTGTGAAACAACCCTTTCTGATCAAAATCTGATAATATTTAACAGTTTTAAAAAATATTTTCCAAGTCCAGTTTTCAGCCTATACAGTTCATATAAAGTAAGAACGGCAAGCGGCAGTTTTGTTATTCGCTGCAGCGGTGGCCTTGGCCGAGCTTGTGGCGCGCCATGGCCCCCTGCTGTACTAATGAAAGCGCGCGCATAGTACATTTGAGGGATGATTTTTTTTTTCAAGTTCTGATGGACTGTATAAAAATAACAGATTGACATACAAAACTGATTTTACTACTAAATGTGTGTCTGATTTATTCTTTTGTCTCAACATAATCGCCAAAACGATTGAAACATTTGTCGTGTCGTTACACCAGCTTTCCGATGCCCTCGGCAAAATATTCCGCGGCCACTGAGGTGGGTACGTCTGGACAGTCTCCTAAAGTTTTTCCTTTTTGCTGAACGTTGCCGCCCAACCATATCTTCAATTCTTGAAAAAGATGAAAATCATTCATGGCCGCACTGTGCCAACGTTATGATAGACTTTTACAAAGAATTCAAGTGTGAAGTTTTGGACCATCTGCCATTTAGTCCAAACCAGCACTGAATGATGTTCACCTTTTTCGAGAATTGAAGATATGGTTGGGCGGCAACGCCTCGTCAAAAAGGAAAAATTTCAGGAGACTGTCCAGACGTACCCACCTCAGTGGCGGCAGAATTCATTGTAGAGGGCATTGGAAAGCTGGTGTAATGATACGACAAATGTTTCAATCGTTTTGGCAATTATGTTGAGACATACGAATAAAACAAGCAAGTAGTAAAATCAGTTTGGTATGTCAATCTGTTATTTTTACACAGTCCATCGGAACTTGAAAACAAAAAAAGCCCTCGTATGTACTATGCGCGCGCTTTCAATAGTACAGCAGGGGGCCATGGCGTGCCACAAGCTCCGCCAAGGCCACCACAGCAGCGAATAAAAAAACTGCCGCTTGGCGTTCTTACTTTATATGAAAGACCCTGTAGAATATATAGAATATACAGAATATAGAATTGGCACTTGCAGGGTTAATGTCTATCGCCTATTAGAGAGAAAATTTAAAAAATCTACACGAGTGGATTTATTAATTGGACGGACAGGTGTGAGATATTATAAGGAAATTAGCCTTCGGAGTGAGCTATGAACAAAATAAATACACTGGTACAAAGCGAAAGTTCCTCAGCTTAATATGGCGCATAAAATGTAGAGATTTGAAGCCATATTTTCAGTGTTGCCTACACAAAATTGTCATTTGTAGCTTTTCAGTTGGTCACCACGGTTATGTATTGAACTCTGAGAGTCATACATGGTTCCGTATTGACAATTGTGATTATGTATTGTGCCCAAATCCAGTTGCCCAGATTTGAGAGCACAGGCCCAGAGCTGAGGTTTTGAATAGTGCGTGCCAATCCTTCTAAGAAGCATTTAGAAGCTTTATGCAGCCAAGAGATCGCTAAGTGACGTAGCAAGGATATCAGAGTCGAGGCTATATTTGTATAAAATATTTTTCCTGTGGAGTAGAAACATGAGACTAACACCAATTTACTGGCACGGACAAGGGAAGAAGAACGTGCTACATTTCAAGAAAATTGATCGAGCGGAAGCTCAGATATGAGATGTTTTAGCCGAGGTCACACAGTGACGTAGAGAAGTCTGTCCGCTAGGTATATAAGAGCTGGCAGCAACCACTCAAATATGTTCACTTCTCCGTAGGTGCTCCGTCGCTATGGATGTCACTTCTTCGTAAGCGCCCTGTCGCTAGACATATCACGTCGCTCCGAACATTGTTATACTTCAAAATTATCTTTGTGCACATGGTAGCAATACTCTACGTTTTTACTAGCACGCAGTTGCTAGGACTTAGTGAAATTCTACGACAGTACATGGTTACTGTACTTCGAAAAGTGTTGGAAGTTTTAGTGAAATTCATCGTAAGTTATCACTGAGGTGATAGACTTTGTGGCAGAACATTGGTAACTATTACTGCTACACGGACATATGATAGACTTAGTCTATATTTTTTCTTTCCACTGTCCACCAAGATTTAAACTTGGATTATTTTCATCCAATGACCAGAACAAGCTTTTGTCTTGATCACACTTTGACCAACCAAGATAAGTCAGTACTGTTCACATACCAGTCTTGCATGTCCAGTTCATTTAGCCGACATAGGGAAACCAGCATGCTTAGCATTGACTGGAGAGTGAGAAACTCTGCCCAGGGATTGAACATCAGAACTTGGACCGGTGCTGAGTAAGATTGTCAGAGTATTGATGGTACTGAATGCATCACAGTTGGGTCAAGTTATTACTGGTAATTTTGCATCATGGATCATTTCGATCTTACCCCTATCAAGAAGATTACTTCAGCTGTTGAAGCAGCTAATATTATAGACAGTTTTCATCAAGATATTCAGGCAATGAATATGAATACCGCTATGTCTGGTTAAGACATTTTGCGGGTGTATAATGGAGGCCGATACGAGATTATACGCACGTGTCCAAATGGGGACAGAAGGCTGAAATAATCTGGTTCAGATCTACAAGAATGTAAGCTACACTTTGCATTATTCTTATGCGTAGTTTGCTGGAATTTCTAATTTCTCTACAGTCTTGCCAACACATTTTTTTCTTCGATATTTTGCTGTTGCAAATATTTTATCAAGGCATGTGGAAGCCCTGATCTGAGTAGTTTTTACACTCAGACATGAGAAGTCAATGATTTGAATTAATGAACGAGCATTTATTTGATTTTGAAATTATTTTTTCTAATGACGGCTGATGACCGAAACTGATGGTCGTAACTGTAAATTTAATAATAAATTTAAGTTGAGGAATGGATTTTTATCCATATTTAAGAAGTAGAGGATGATTTTTCCCGAACAGTTTAGCAACGTAAATTCCATTTGTGGAATAATAATAATAATAATCATTTTCAATATTTTTCAGGAGATGATAATAATAATTATTGTTGTAACTTTGTTAGTTTTATTCTTATTTATCAAGTATGCGGTTCTATATATGTAAGGTGCTGCCACCTGCCCTTTATGGTTTCAGTTTGTCTAAAACTCGCGCCATGTTCACACATGTTTAGTTTGCCCGGTTCCGCTATTGCCATCCATGTACATCAGTTCATTATTATTAAACTCACATCAGTTCGCTTTGCTTATATATCTCTGGTTTCCTTATATCCTCTTACAGGTTATGGACCCAGATGCGCGTGACTAAGTGCGTAAATAACAAATCGTAATCATTCGTAAAAAGGTGCCAGAAGTTAACCTCAAAAATGAACGCCGGAAGTATTGAGAGAATTGAACCCCTCGGTAAGGATAATTTCGACACGTGGGCCGTGCAGATGCAGGCTATCCTCATTACGGGCGATTTGTGGGAATTCGTCGGCGGGAATTCTACGAAACCAGAACCAGCGGCTGGAAATGCAAACGCGGCGGAAATTCAAGAGTGGGACAAGAAGGATCAAAAGGCTCGGTCGCTGATCATTTTGTCGATGTCGCCAAGTGAAATAAAGCAAGTCAAGAATTGTGTCACGGCACGTGATACATGGCAACGACTGAAACTGATCTACCAATCCCAGGGACCGGCTCGGAAGGCGACATTACTGAAAAGGCTAACCTTACAAAAATTGGCGGACGATGGTGACGTGCGTGACCATCTGAACGATTTCTTCGACACCGTGGACAAATTGGGAGATATGAACATGACGATCAATCCGGAATTGTTGACAGTTACGTGTTTATACAGTCTGCCGGCACGGTTCGAGAACTTTAGGTGTGCAATAGAGTCACGTGACAACCTACCGACTTCCGAGGCTCTTCGGACCAAAATCATCGAAGAGGATGACGCACGAAAATCGAGCACACAAGGTGAAATAGCGGGAGCTATGTTCGTCAAGAAGAAGACTGGTCCAGGTAACAAGAACTATAAGAAACAAACACCTAAACTAAACATCAGTGAAACAGAAGGAGGCGGATCTGAGTTCTGGTGCTACGTGTGCCAAAAGCAAGGTCATCGAGCCAGCCAGTGCAGATTTAAACAAAGAGATCCATTGAAGAACAAAGGTAAAGACAGTTCTAATACTCAATCGGCAAATTTCACTCGAGAACTATGCTTACAGGCGACGACAACTCAGAGCAGTGGCGTACGCAGAATATGGTGCCTCGACAGTGGCGCCACTTCACATATCTGTGGCGACCCTGAGATTTTTTCGAAGATCGATGAGTCACGAAGGGGTGTGGTGAAATTGGCTGATGATTCAACGGCAGAGATCGTGGGAAAAGGCAGTGTTCGCTTATCTACCCGCATTGCGAACGAAGAGATAGATGTCTCTCTCTCAGATGTTTCTCACGTTCCAAACCTCAGGACAAACTTGCTGTCGGTGGGAAAGATCACAGACCGCGGCCATGAGGCGATTTTTGACAAGGAAGGCGCAGTTGTCGTGAACGAAAAAGGAGAAGTCTTGATGCGAGCTGAGAGGAAGAATAACCTATATTACGTCAGTGAGAGTCAAGAACGTGCAAATATGGCTGCATCGCCCAAAATAATTGATCCTCAATTGCTACACCGTCGGCTCGGACATGTCAACGTGGGCGACATCTTGGTAGCTGTGAAAAAAGGGAGGGTTTCTGGCGTTGAGCTAAGGAATCTGTGATGTGTGCACGCCACTTTAAGCTGACATGAAAATAAACCCCTAACCTAAAATATTCAATTCCTGCCAAAGTTTACCCATCCCTGTATTTCCAGTTGAAGCAAATGCTTCGTAATTTCCTTTACTCACCCAAACTCTAGAAGAACATTTGGGGCATATGCCTACAGTTGAAAATCTAGACTATGAACACTTTGTAAACGAAATCTTCCAGAATATAATATCGCACTTGCAGTCAAAACACGCGAGGTATAACTTCGGACCTGATGTGCACTGGTTCTGGAATTTAGAGTTTCCTAACCTCAAAGAAAAACCATGTGGTATTACGTATTTAAAAATTCAACATTGCCTGTATCGATTGTTTCGACCACGCCCATCGCGAGATGTATCGACCGCCGCGAGATGACACGAGACTAGTGCATAGCGGCCGACCAGTGTGACCAACCTCCATGAAAGTGATCACGGAAGTGTCTTACGGACTATGTCCAAGAAGACAGGAGATTTTAGTGTGCGTGTGTGCTACGACTGATCTATTCAAAATTATAGCGTAGTTGATATATGAAGAAGATCTTAGCGTGCCTAACTCTCTCTTCTATTTTGTCTGTCCACCGAGAAGGACTTGGCCGGGTGGTCGGATGACCCGGGGTTGAAAATACAGGTATCAGCCTTCCTCTGGGATGGCTATAGTGGTAGTTTAATTTGGTCAAGTATGTAGTTGTATTTTGAGGATATTTCGGGAAGCGTGATATTTATTTCTTCTTGTCCGTTGCAATATGTTGGGTTGTGTTTTGGTATTTCCTCGTGTGTTATATTTCGAGTTGTTATTTACCTCGCGGTAATGGCGCAACATTTTGGGCTTCGGTCGGATAATGGGTTGAGTTGTTCCCCACTGTTTAATATTTAAATTGTTTATCAAGTTTTCTTTTTCGGAAGCTTGATTTTCATAGTGAGAAATCTTTCCTGTTTTTGGGCGAGGGTTTTCCTTGTTGCGCAACCGTAAGGCGTCTGTTCGGTTTGGTTCCAAATTATTTATTATTTCCCGTGGCATCACGCTTCCTCGAATTTTCTCAAGTGCAGCCATGTTGATGTTTTTTATTTAGTTTTAAGGGGTCCCTGTCTTTGTTTCGTCACCTTACGTCCACGTGGTGTTTGTAGTTTACGTGACACTTTTCCCCTGGAATTCCTTCTTTTACGCCCCATGTGCGTTTCATTTTGATTTTATAACACATCCATAGTACAGTTTTACTTATGGGATTAGCTGAAATCTCAGCATTTCCAGGGTGGCGTCCTATTGTGCAACTGTACCTTGGGGTACCGTTGTCCTCCGCCATTTTAAGGGAGTCTTGTTCGTGTCGGGGCCCATGGCGGTCGTGTGATACCGTCTGCTCCATTTTCTGGAGTCTGTCATTTGTAATGTAGTCATATTATTTTATTTCTTTTCTTTTCCCTTTTACGTTGTTCAGGACGTGTTCGTACGTGTGTAACGTATTTCCATTCCGTGTGTAACTTGTAAATTCATCCTGGTATTGCGCAACCATTGCGGTGGCATTTCATGTTATGTTTGTTCTGGGGGTTTGCGTGCACGTGTTCCCAAGTCCAAACCTTGTGTAAATTTTATTTGCTAGAAATAACCTCGTTATGTAATCCTTTGTAAGATTTTTGTCTTTCAAGCGTACCTGCTGGCTTCCCCTTCTGGGTGGTTCATAAGTATGTTAAGTGGTGTGCCGGGCCACATGGCGTTACCAATATTTGTCACCTTCTTTTCAAGAACATTTAATTCATTTGTGATAAGCACTTAAGGTGTAGTTCCTAAAATTTGTAAATTTACCTTTTATTTATAATACAAACCCCATTTATTTTGGTAATTACTACTTTATTTGGCCTTAAACGTCCCATACCCAACCTCAAGACAGCTGCGGTGGAATGATCCTCACCAGGTAAGCCTTCCACATTCCAAGCCTGCGGACAAATCGACGTGCCTACTCTCTGGTACATCTGGGAGCTCTGCCCGGATACGTTGTCGACACCGACTGCCGAGCGAAAGCCTCCAAGTCCTGTAAAGGTTTTTCTTGGGGTCGCAGTTGGTAAGTTTTCCTTCGGGTTGGCTTGCTCTCTAGGGGGCTTTGCCGAGCTGGAGGTAAGGAAGAGGGAGAAGGGCAACTTTTGGGGTGATTTCACCATTCGAAGGGTGACAGAATCCATCGACGACTCTGGACCTTAAGAGTCTGCCTCGAGGGGAAGATGTCTAGGACGCAGTTTCCAAAGAAATCCGATCGACGGACGGAGCTACTCGATTTGATCCACACGGACATGTGTGAACCAATGCCGACTCCATCTATGGGAGGTTCAAGGTACCTCTTGGAATTCATCGACGATCTCTCTCATTGGTGTGAAGTGAGATTTCTGAAGGCAAAATCAGAGGTCTACGAAGCTACCGTCGAGTACGTTACCAGGATGGAGAATCAGAAAGGAAAACTAGTAAAGGTGATCCAGTCTGACAACGGCAGGGAATACCTGAATCGAGAGTTCGACAACTACCTGAAGAAGTGCGGAATCACAAGACGCCTCACAGTCCCTCACAACCCTGAACAAAATGGGAAGTCGGAGAGGATGAATAGGACTTTGATGGAGACTGCCAGGTGCATGTTCTTCGACGCCGGATTACCTCACCGCTTCTGGGCGGAAGCAGTGAATACTGCAAATTACATCCGTAATCGCCTGCCATCAAAAAGTATCGGAGGCAAAACACCGTACGAATTGTGGACAGGAGAGATTCCTGACATCTCGCAATTCAGAACGTTTGGAAGCAAGGTTTACTTCCTGGACAGGGATCCCAGAAGAGGGAAACTGGATCAACGAGGCAGAGAAGGCGTGTTCATGGGTTACTCCGAAGAAACCAAGGGCTTTCGCATATACTCCCCTGACAAAGACAAAGTTTTGATTAGCCGAGATGTAAAATTCTTCGAGAATGAAAAGCCACTGGAAGAGACTAGGATGGAGCGCCTGGAATCCTCGAAGCAAGATATTTGTTGGGAGCTGTTCTTTGCAGAACCACCGCCGCAATCACCAAGAGAAAAAGATCAACCAGCTGTCGTGGAGGAACCAGTCTCTCAACCCGAAATCGAAGAAGATGATGAACCTTTCCTCGGTTTCGATGTGACGCCAGTGGATGGTCATGATAGAATGACTGTCGAAACATCCGATACTATGCCTCAATTGATACAAGCACCTGGTCGACCCAGGATTCTGCGAACTGGAAAAAGGGGAAGACCGAAGAAACTTTTTCAAACAAATCTCCAAGATGTGGAGGAGCAAGAAGAAGATGAGATTTTTCTAGCAGAGGAACACTTGAGAACACTTGAGAAGAGGAAGGCCAGGCTGGTGGCTCAAGGTTTCAACCAAGAGTATGGAATCAACTACTTTGATACGTTCGCACCGGTGGCGCAAATGGAATCAATTCGATTGATGGTTTGTCTCGCTGCCAAGCTCGGTGTAAAAATCAGACAGTACGATATCACAACGGCTTATCTGTATGGTGACCTAGACGAGGAAATATTCATGAAACAACCGAAGAACTTCAGGGAGATGTTAGAGAGCATTGCGATGTCTGGAAATGATGACGAAACCAAGGAGAAGGCCAAGAATATGCTTCGCCAGTTGCAGTGAGGCAACAAGGTCTGCTTACTACAAAAATCACTGTACGGATTGAAACAGGCCGGTAGAAACTGGTATGCCAAGCTGCGTGAGGTCTTGAGGAGGTGCGGTGCCAAACCAACCGCATCAGATCCGTGTCTATTCCAAATTGGTTCCGGAAATAACATAACTTTGATTGCGGTTTACGTTGACGACATGATGGTGCTGTCAAAATGCAAAGAGACGATCGCCGAGATTTCCAGAGTCCTGAGTGAAAATTTCAAGGTCAAGGACTTAGGATTGGCCAAACACTTCCTAGGCATTGAACTAACCCAGGAGACCGGATGTATAGCCATGCAACAGCAAGGTTACATTGAAGTGCTTCTCCAACGCTACGAGATGGCCGACTGCAACCCTGTAGTCACACCACTCGACCCTGCGACCCTGGAACGAAATTGAGCAAAAATGAGAATCCCAGTACTGACGAGTTGAAGTTGCCTTACCGCGAATTGGTAGGCGCGCTGACATATCTGTCGACAACTACACGCCAGGACATTTCGTTCGCTGTCAGCTACCTGGGACAGTTCAACAAATGCTTCGGAGTCGAACATTGGAATGCTGCCAAGAGAGTGCTGCGGTACTTGAAGGGGACTTCGAACATCGGGCTGATCTACGAAGCAGACACCGAACCGATCCAAGGATTCGTCGACGCCGACTGGGGAAGCTGCCAAGAAGATAGGAGGTCCTACACGGGGTACGTGTTCCTGCTCGGCGGATGCCCTATATCGTGGGACTCAAGAAAACAATGAACCGTGGCCCTTAGCACCACGGAGGCCGAGTACATGGCGTTGTCAGAGTGCGCCAAGGAAGCTGTGTACTTACGTCGATTTCTGCTTGAGTTAGGCTTCAAAGACTTAGCCACTATGTTCATCTTTTGTGATAATCAAAGTGCAATTAATTTGGCAAAGAACGCGATGTATCACAGTAGAAGCAAACATATTGATATCCAACATCACTTTGTTCGTGAAGTCTTTGAGTGTAAATTTTTGTTTTGAAGTATATCTCTACGAACGATCAAGTTGCTGACTTTCTCACAAAGAGTTTAAGTCGAATGAAACATGAACGTTGCTTGAAGTTTGCTGGTTTGGAGAGTGTAAAGATTGTATGAACCTCTACTTGAGGGGAAGTGTTGTAACTTTGTTAGTTTTATTCTTATTTATCAAGTATGCGGTTCTATATATGTAAGGTGCTGCCACCTGCCCTTTATGGTTTCAGTTTGTCTAGGACTCGCGCCATGTTCGCACATGTTTAGTTTGCCCGGTTCCGCTATTGCCATCCATGTACATCAGTTCGTTATTATTATTAAACTCACATCAGTTCGCTTTGCTTATATATCTCTGGTTTCCGTATATCCTCTTACAATTATGATTTATATTTCTGATAATATCATGTAGTGTGATTTATAAAGTTGATATTTAAAACAGTTTGCTAGATCGGAGACTTGTTTTTCCGAAGGCTAGTGGTTAACGCATGCCCACACTCAACTAACAGAATAATCCTATGGGAACATTTTACACTTGGCAGTATGCAGTTAAATCTTTTGAAAGACACGGAAAGTAATGATACGGGAAGCATATAGCATGTATAAATTAGGGTTTTACTAGAGTTTGTATAAATATAATATCATTTATACAAACGTTTGGCTAGAAATAGACACGGTGTGGAATAGTTAATGTTTAAAATGATGGTAAAATTACTGTAAACTCATTTAGGAGCTTACTAGATTACGAATCTTCCAGTTTGAGTAACAAGCAAAGGCTTGATTATTATGTATAATTTGGGAAGAAATTGTGTGTGTGTGGAAATAGTTGAATATGCCATTCTGATTGTGCATTTTAAGTCGCAGGAATGAGGTTGCTATACTGGAGCATCAACCATATTGTAGGTTGGATGACTTTGAAATAATGTTGGGAGTTGAGACATTTTTGTAAGCCACACTTTCGTCGAATTCATAACCGAGGGTTATATTATGGAACCATCATGTCAATCCAAAGTTTGCCCATGTGTTCTATAAATATATCCTAGTAATTGTTAGCCCGGAATTTTGTTATTTCATTATGAGAAGACTTTACCGTTGTCTAGATGCTAATTATGATAATGTGATTTTTGACACATTTAAATCGAATGGGCCGATGCTGTAAATAAATTAAAACTGTTATTTCCTAAACAACCACTACAATTTAGAGGATATTTGTGATCCTGTTAAGAATATAAACATTCTGCAAATTAATTTGATGATTAACATTTTTGACATTTTGATAATAGCAACAACTAATATTATTTTTGTGATAATTTTTCTAAATAATATTTCCAATTGATATTTAAACATTTGAATGTTTAAATCCAGATTTAAAGGAGTTGATATTTTGTTAATAATAAATTTTTGACCATAATATTGCTAATTGAGTCAAGAACTCAGAATATTACTGTTGGATCGAGAACAGATGATTCAATAAATATTTTTTCTGTTTATCGAAGCTCTTCGAATCCATGCTCGAATGCCCATGTAATTAATATTGTGTTATTTTCATTGTTGTAACTTTATATCTGAACCAATTTTGAGATACTGATTCCTGGAAAAAGTGTTAGTTAATTTTCTACTACTATTTGAAAGACAAACAAAAACAGTGATATTTTTTTCATCGAGTGATAATATTTCATTTCAACGTGTGAATACTTAAAGTTAGGAATCAGGATGGACAATTAAATTTGCACTGACAAACCTTACGATTGTAAATAATTCTTTTGAGCGAAGTCAACAGGACTATTAATTTGACTTCCGTTTCAAATGCTTAGTGTTCAAGTGTTGGTGAAATTGTAAATTTGTGTATATAATGTATGATTCGTCTCGTCATGCATCCATTATGCTATTTTTAGCATTTCTTTGTTACACTTTTTATCATTTTAAATAAAATGAGATAATTTTACGGATTGTGTTATTTTCAGAAAATCTCCTTCTATCCTTATTGTTGCATCGAGCCGAAAATCAGTAAAGCAATTTTTGTTTTGTTATTGTAGGCTACTCACTTTAACCCATATGGCGCCCTGGGATGTTTTGATTCTCGTGCTGACTGATTTTTGGTGAAAATGCATATGCGGTCGTCCAGACTTAGGTCCAAACGGGCACAGTATACATAAACAACTGTTGCGGTAACAATTGTTTATATATACGTAAGCACCACAGTTATGCCCAATGAATGGGCGGGGTACAAGATACAAATATGTAAACACATTCTTGGAAAAAAATAATCTATTAGTTAATTATCACTAGGGCCCGGATGTTGATGCCGTAAAAAAGTTTAAAAAATGCACTTAAAATTTTCAAAAATGACTGTAATAAATGACCTAAAAATTCGAAAAGTGCACTATAAAATGGAGAAAATGATCTTATAATTATAAACTCACCAATATTTCTAAAATTACATCTTAAGCTCAAACTAAAAAGTCAATCAAAATAGATCTCCAGCACTTAACAAAAGGTTTATGTTCTCTTTAGTCCAAGTTTCAGTGCACTACGAATGTCATTCTGATGTTGTCAAATGTAAATGATCTGTGGTTATCAGCCAACAAGTTTTTGTATCTCGTAAAGCTGCGTTCAACATCAACTGCTGTGATCAGAGCGTACTTGAATGAGGAAGGTCGTTTGCTGCTAAATCCTCCTCAATCCCATCCATGCAGTAGTTTTCACACCAAATACAGTACATACTACTACAATACAGTAGTAGCATAATTATTTTAGTGTAAATTTTTAACCTTAACACAGTGACCAGGATCTGATGATGGCCACTCGAGGGAAGAAACGTGCAATCCTAAATTGCGCAATTTAATAGCGATAATTAACATGTAATTTTTTCCAGGAATGTATTTACATTTGTATCCCGCCCATTCATTGGGAATACTAGTGTTGACCGACTGAAGAGCTACAAATGACAATGACTCATAAAATGAAATTTCGAAAGATTTGAAGATTTTCGGCATTCCGTAGCCCCATAAGAGGATTAGCTGCTAGTATCTTGGCAGTGAAATGAAATTCCTAAGAAGTATGATAGGAAAGACAAGGAAAGACAGAGTGAGGAATGAAGATGTTAGGAAGGAAGTTGGGATGGGAAAACTAAATGAGAGAATTGAGAAGAATAAACTAAGGTGGTTTGGACATGTAAAGAGGATGGAGGAAAATAGAATACCAAGACAGATGCTGGAGGCAAAGTGCAAGGGTAAGAGAGCGAGAGGAAGACCTAGAACAAGGTGGATTGATTCAGTGAAGAACAGCGTAAGAAAAAGAAATCTGGACCGGGACAAGATCGTGGAAGAAGAATGGTGGAAGGAAAGAGGAAAGTGGAGAAGTGCCATAAATACCCCGACCCGGCAGGAGCTGGATAAGGGGAAATGATGATGATGATGATGATGATCTTGGCAAAATTAGCGAGTACCAATAACTTGAGTATGGCATCATTCCCGACTCAGCACTCACCTTTGTAGGATATTGAGTACTGAAGTATAGCCGTTTTGTTTCCAAGTCTATGGTTATTGCTTCTGGCCTCTCTGATAAGCGGAGGACAACAGGATCTGAGCAGTCCATGTGCACTTTGCCAATTTTTGCAGGTACTCCAAATCCACCTTCATCAGCCCAATAAAGCTTCCTGGAAAGAAATTATAAATGCATTTATAATATATGTTCCATCAGAACAGTTATTGGTAAGCTAAATCAAGAGGGATTTTTTTGTTATTTAACTTAGAAACTCGGGACATCTTGGACATCAGCCCCATGTGTGTTGAATTTGTCTCAACCATAATTCTGTGGTGACAGTAATAGCATGCTTAACGGTAATTAAAATGGTCTAGATTCAGGGCAGGTGTTACTGCACTTGAAATAAGGTACTGTACCGGTTATTTTGGATTTTAGAGTTGAGTAATATGTTGTTTATGCAGCGTGAAGTAGTCCAGTTCACATTCTTGGATTCTAGCCACAGATGTGAAAACCGGGGTATTTTCCTATCGGTTCCAGGTGACAGCTCACGAACACCTCCGAAGCAGAAATGAAGATGTAGCCAATCAATAATATAGTCAATGACGTAATGTCATATATCGACCTCAACCTGAGAAGATCTTATAATGTTTATAAGAAAGTAAGAGTATAAAAGGAAGAACTGGAAATGTTAGAATATGCATTTCAATAGTAGAAAGATATTTCATTTGTGGATTTGCTTATATCAAGTGAAATCAAGGAATTAAAAGTGTATAACCCATGCTACGACGATATATCGATATGTGATATCTGGCGCGCTCGATGAGCGTCTCGTGTCGAGCACAGCAGCGTGCAGTGGGAACAGAGAGACTACTCTTAGTCAAGGCTTGTAACAAGCGACACCGAAGCCATTACTATTATAAATTTGAATGGTCCGCGACGTGTGTTCGCTAGTGAAGACGACAATGCGAGTGCATCATGTATCTGCTTCTTAGCAGCGAAAGGCCACAGACAATGGAGTCTATAATGCTTTCTAAGACCCATTTGCAGCATAGATATTTATAACTTAATAAGCTTGTATAATGAACTATGCCGTGCACGCACATTCTGCGGGGTTCGGGGTTCATGTGGCCATTGAGTGAGATACTCAAAATATTTTCACGGAGGACAGCAGTGTATATCTTCTATAAGAACGCTTGCCAGTAGTTTGACTGTACCCCGAATGGATGTTCTAACCACGAACGACATGTTTGTAAACCAGATGTCGGAGGGGATGTTTCAGAAAGACTTTCTAACTGTGATCATGTCACACTGATTATAATGGGGCAGCTGCATTCTTAGCGACAGCCGAGTTATATCGCACAACCTAATGCCTGCATAATCTAGGCAGGAAATGTATCCACTTGCGATGGCACTTCCTTGTGGTGCTTTAAGAACGGTTGCGAGCTTCGTGATGCTGATAAACTGTTCCGGTATTAGGCGTTTCTTTCGCGAGTGCATGCGGGTGGTCTTAGGCGAGGCGTGTTGGAACACATGGCCGGCTCGACGCCTGTGGAACGTGATGAGGTCAGGGGTTCGAGGTGAGCCTTTAACCAAGAAGATTATTTTGCCATGTTTTAGCGTGGAGGCTAACATGGTAGTTATATATCCTTCTATTTCCACTACTCCGAGAATCAACGTTAAGGTACTGGACACATCAGATTACTAATGTAGCTTTGCATAGCATCTGAAAGCAATCACAAATTGCCATAGTTATTTTTGTAGATTAAATGGATTTACACAGGCCTAGCTCTGATGTTTCTTTCAAAGCTGACGTGTTGTATCTCCGGGATTTTGATCCCAGTTAATGGATGCATCCCTTGTGTAAACTTAGATTTGTCATTTAACTTTCAGTAAATTTGTAGTAGTATTTTAATTGATATGTATATTTTCATTGCGAGAGGTCACGTTAGGGAGAAGATCTACAGTATGTTGTACAAGTATAGAGTAATTCTAAAGGCAACTTGGTTTAGCAGTGTCTTGAACACTGTTTGTTTTTCTAGTGGTTAGTGCACTTTTGTATGTGCATTTTTGCTTTTACGCTTCGTTTTATAGATGAGGATCTCAGTCATTCCGATCATCTATTTCGATATTGGGAAGTTTTCGGATTCCGTTGGATTGATCGTTTCGATCAATATGTTTTTCTTTCTTTGAGAAAGTACTTAGCTTTGGTGTACAGAGATCTACTGGTACACCTTACTAATGAATTGTCATTGGACCGACCTTTGATGTTGGCTTGCATTCATGGTGTAGGAACGGTCTACTGGTATTTTCGAGTTCACCTGAGTCAGGGGCGACCTCAATGTAGGGGACCTTGATCTTAACTTTTTCGTATAACCTCTTCCTGAAAGTTCAGTTGTAGTTTTGTGATATCATGCTTAGACATGAGCCTTAATTAATATAAAGTTAAATGATTGCTTTTGACGCAATAGTGTGAGATTTATTACCACCGCATTTAGTAAAACACTCAAGCTTCTGAATAAATTTATCCCAGGCAATATAGACTTTGTCTATGAGTATAATGATATAAAATGATGAAAATGATTTTTGTGTAAGGCAAGATTAGTAGGCGCTTGATGCATATTTATGAATCATATTGATGAACGATGTGCAATGGAATAGGTTTTGTTTTCAGGCATTTTTGGAGGCATTTTGTAAGACCTTGGTGATTCTGTGGCCAGCTAGTTGATGTGCAGACCACACTTTTGCATGATCAACGAGCTATATCAAGGTTTTGTGAACCTTAGTTTGAAGCACAGTGGTGCATATCAGGATTTTTGTGATACAGCTGATTCTTTTGGATGTAATGCTTTGTGAAGCACGTTTGTATTTTTGGGAATGAGCCAATAAGTGCTTTTGAGCCAATAAGTGCCAATCGTTGTTAGACTAGTTGTAGTCTTGTATCAGCTGTTCAGTGTACTTGAACCATTTCAGGTTCGTTTGTGGGATGTTCGTTGTGATGTTATCAGCTGTTTATCAGGCCTTACAAATACCTTTGTCTTGATAATAGAACATTCCAAAGCAATGCTCGGATAAGTTGTATGATAAAATAGATTAATATTTCTGCAGTCTTATGAGAAATGCCTATACAACCATTAAGATCATAATTAATTAAGTAATTATTTGAAATATAATTGTGAACAGACAATTCGCTTAGCTTGGTTGCTTGGCGAAATTTACCCAGCATTAAGAAAATTTACCACTTATTATAACCTTACAGAAGCGAATATTGTATTTATGTCAGTATAATAGGAACATTTGAATGTGTCCTAAATTAAACTTGTATAAATTTTGTAAATTAATGTATATAGCGTAAAATGACGCCACAGTTCAAATAACCACTAACTTTACTAGTGGTTAAAGTTTAATAGAATGTAATATGCGTAAAATCACTATGGTGATTCTTTTGGTTGTTAATTATACAGTCCAATCTAATTATTCAAGGATCTTGTATGATCATTTTGCGACAAATTGGAATGAGTTTCCAATTCTGGACACTCAATTTTGAGGTGATTCAGGTAATAATATTTTTTTTTATTATTACATTGCTTTTCTTAGAGTTTTCTCGGGTCGTTTTAATGACAGTGCTTATTTTTCTTTTTACTCTTTGTCTTGTTCTTTTTCTTGAATAAAATTTTGCTTTCCATTTTAAATTTTAGTGCGTGGTGTTATAGTCAAGTGATGGGAGGTAGCATTAAGAGGGCCATCGCTGGGTATTTCCAGGGTACTCCACCCTTAGAGATTAATCGTTTGGAGGAATCTCGTGTCTTTTCGAGCTAGTTTATTTTACACGTAGCTATGGTTCTTCTAAATACCACCTGTTAGGATATCTGCACCCTTCTACTCCTTTATCTGATGGTAGAACCTGGGGATGTTTTCTTGCCGGGGATTTTCAGGTTCTACGATCCGGCTGTCATCGATGGATTCCAACAGGTATTGGTAGGTATTTCGGGGACAGTACCATCCTGGGATTTGCCTGGAGGGAGGGTGGAAAAGCCCACAGAGAAACCACTGTGAAGACAGAGATTCAAACCTTCGATATCTGAACTTCCAAGTCCCTATTGCAGTGAGAGTATGTGCACACACGAAGATGATTATGGATTGGGCCTGAATGTTTGTGTAGATTGGACAAGAAGTCCAACTTAATTTCGTAGTACTGCATCACATTTGCAAGCAACAGATTTGCATTGAGAGGAGAAGGTGTAACTACATTTCTTAACCCTTCTGTTGGGGAAACAGATGAACATACAGGTCCTGCTCCAAGCAAGCAAACCTGACACTTTTACACGAGGACGGCAGTGGAAATAGAAGGATATATAACTACCATGTTAGCCTCCACGCTAAAACATGGCAAAATAATCTTCTTGGTTAAAGGCTCACCTCGAACTCCTGACCTCATCACGTTCCACAGGCGTCGAGCCGGCAACGTGTTCCAACACGCCTCGCCTAAGACCACCCGCATGCACTCGCGAAAAAAAAAACGCCTAATACCGGAACAGTTTATCAGCATCACGAAGCTCGCAAGCGTTCTTAAAGCACCACAAGGAAGTGCCATCGCAAGTGGACACATTTCCTGCCTAGAATATGTAGGCATTAGGTTGTGCGATATAACTCGCTGTCACTAAGAATGCAGCTGCCCCATTATAATCAGTGTGACATGATCACAGTTATAAAGTCTTTCTGAAACATCCCCTCCGACATCTGGTTTACAAACATCTCGTTCATGGTTATAATATCCAATCGGGTTACAGTCAAACTACTGGCAAGCGTTCTTATAGAAGATATACACTGCCGTCCTCCGTGAAAATATTTGAGTATCTCACTCAATGGCCACATGAACCCCGAACCCCGCATAATGTGCGGACTTTGGTCTCGCAACAGGCACATTACGGCCATCATTGGCAAGAATGATAGAGCGGTGCTTCACTTTTCCATCAACCTTCACTGCCTCAAAATTGGATGCAAGTCTATTTCCAATGTACAGGTTCCGTCCGATCCAATCAAATGCAATGGTGTATGGTGCCCCAACAATACCAGTATCTTCACTGGTTAGGAACTCAGTCTTTATTTCCTCCACCATAAGGCGCTGTGAAGATGGTACACTACAAAAGAAAAGATTTAACATATTTTTATTTACTTCATAAAATTATCATGGATGCCACACTCGAGAGAAGTTTCTCGAGTCTTTCTTTACAGAGGAGTACTTCTCTGAATAGGTACTGACACTTCTGCAAGCCTAATGTGATGCAAATCCCCTCTTTCTGATTTATAATAATGTACGTTCATTACCTAACTCCCATCCCTCTTTCTCAATTGTACACTCAGTGGAGGGAGAAAGTCCATACAGGAACACCTTTCTTAAGGATTGAGAACTTTCCCCATTTCCTTTTCCAGTCATTCTGACCCTGTATTGCACCTGCCGAATATCACCCTTTCTTACTAAATGAATTACGACTTCTAGAAGTGAGTTCCTCCCATCCTACATGGCATTATACAGAACTGTGTCAAGGAGTCCTTGTGGCCCCCATCACCTGGAACTTACATTCTCTTCGTCATCCTCCTTTCCTTGAACCCAGAATATGGTCTCAGTCTTGCGATCATAATCAATCTGGAGTCCTTTCTCTACCCCTACGATGGGTGTGAGGAAGCCACTTGTCTTATCCCCTGGATTAAGGCTGACGTCCACAATCTGCAATGCTCTCACCACCACCAGGAACGGTGTCTCCTATAGAAACAAAGATGTGACAATTAATAGCGGACACAAGAAAACACATTACCTTTGGTAGAGCTGACAAGAAAAGGCCACAAACTGGAAATGCTATATTTTGACTGAACATAAGGCTAATGATAGGGTTTTAAAAGTAGGTTCTAAACACCTAGATAATACCATATTTGCTCTCACGTCAGTCACAATATTTACGTCAATTTTTGGGGGTGTGGCTAATATTTAAAAAATTAAGTTAATTGTTTCAATGGTGATATTGCAGCTTTACAAGTACGACTTGTAACAACCGAGCAATATAATAAGAAAAAATATTGGTACACGCACTGTCAAATTGATAGCGTTAAATATTTGGGGAGAGAGAGGGGGGGGACAGGGAAGGAAGTATTTTTTAAAATTTCTATAATGAGACGAATCTGATTGTGAGCCCTCAACAGCCACAGAATACTTGAGGTGTGTCTACACCTGTAGAATGCAATGAGCAAAATTAGTGAACGCGTCTTTGCCACTAATGAACGTAGAGAGGAGTTTACACACAACCCATTCATTGTCAGTTTTTCTAAAGGTGTTAAAGAGATTTGCTTTGGAAGATTATCATGGTCGATTGCACAGTGCATCAAATTTAAAGATTACTTTTTTCTTTTGCTAGATCTAGCAACTAATAAATGCCTTTAAGCAGTGAGATATTTTAACATTTCCGTTGACTGAATATGGATTTAGCAACCTTTAAAATTACTTTTAGCAATAAAAATCTTTCTGCATCGACGACGAAAGGTGTTCAAGCATATAATACAAACCTAAGAACAGATTGTGCTTTAGAGACCGAGAATTATGGATAGGAGAAAAGACAGAAATATTGCTTGATCCATAAGCCTGGAAATTAGAAGTGCAGTTCTTATGAGATTGTGACTGATATGCAAGTAAATATGGTAGGTATGGACATTGGTTTAAGAAATGTTCTTTTGTAAATTGTTTTACACTACAAACAGACTGTTTATGCTGGGAAATGCTGACCTAACTACACAATACAGATACATCTTTAAATGATCTGCAATAGCTTAAAGGTACAGTATTTTATGCATCAAGCTTAATATAATTAAAATGGATACTACCTTCTGTGCACTTTCCATCAGCAGAGATGCGGTAGCTAGGTCGACATTTACAGGTATAACCCATAAGCGAGGCTGGAGACAGCAGACATAGCTGTGAACAAGTTGCCTTCAGATAAGGGTTGGGGTATTTAGGCTGCAGTGACGGATGATGCACATGGATACTGAGCGGCTGGGAGATGAGGTGAGACACCACCGACTGGTTCTGTCCTCTGAACTTGTGGGCCAAAAGAACCCGATTCAGCTGTCTGTCAGTCCAGTACATGGTGTCCTCAAACAGTGTGAGTGAATGTGGATGCAAGAGGTAGTGACTGCCTGCAAGGACCTGCTGTCGGCCAGAGCCATTATAATTGCAAAAGTCTATGAAATCCAGCTTGGAATCTGCAAAGTAAATACGCTGGTTTGCAACGTCTAAGGTGAGTCCATTGGGCCAATAGATCTTTGTACTTATGATGATGCTACGGTTAAGGCCATTCATCCCCACACGCTCGATACACGGATTCTCACCCCAATCAGTCCAAAACAGCCAGCGAGCACTGTAAACAGGAGAAGGTTGTCGTTCACAACAAATAGCACAGATATTAAACCTCTCACTGCATAAATCCTGAACAATAATAGTGCTCACATGGGGTACAAACATTCTGTACCATAAAAAGAGGTTTAACTTACTCCAATTGGGAGGCAGATAAGATGCAATTTGTGCTCGCAAGACCTTCAGAAATTTGTACTAAAAGCAGCAAAACCTTAAATAAGGGAAATCCTACACTGTAAACACATCTCCTAGTCAATACAACACATAATAAAACTTGTCATCGCAAAATCCGCAATGTGGGGATGTTACTTACTACTGTTCTATTCCCTAATACAGTCACACTCCACAGACCTACTTGGATATATGACCCAACTCAACAATTCCGAAAGGTGTTTTTCCTCCATATTCAGAAACAATGATCATCATTTTGTTTTCCAACCTAAACCGGGTTGGAACAAATATTGCACCTCTCCACTTAACTCTGACCACCATCCTTCCTCAACCATTGAACACCACTCCAGGTTCCATTCTCTCACACTGTCTTTCACTAAGTCCATCCACCATACTTAAGGTCTTCCTCATCCTCTCTTTCCGGTCATCGGTCTCTCCATCACTTGTTTCGGGATTCTTTCATCATTCATCCTTTTCACATGTCCAAACCATCTTAATCTGTTCTGCTCCAGCTTATCATTCAACTTCTGTACATTCATTTCCTTTCGAATGTCTTCATTTATCTCTCTCTCTCCTAGTCTTCCGTACCATACTCCTCAGGAACCATGTTCAGACATATCAAAATTAATTTTACGAAATTGTTATATGGGGCTATACATCCACATACGGCTGTGGCCGATCTTAAGCAAAACAACAGTTACACATAGTATATACAGAATTCCTAGCGATGATCTGAAAAATTCTACAGGTTGTTTAGTCCACTTAAGGAAACTTACTGCAATCCTTCTTAAGGCACATACACTGGCCATGTATAGTCTCTGCCACTCATAGGAGTGTATATGCAGTGCTCAATTCGAGCTGGAATATTGCTCCAGCGAAATCACAAAACACAACCAACATTATTTTTGAACTATTGTATATTCTTTGCCCCACTGATTGCTAATGCACTCATAATTATAATATATAATTATCTTTCAGCCAGATTTTTAATTAAAAGAATATAAACGCACAATGTACAGATGCACATACATACAATATAAAATTTCAAATCTAGTTTGTAGATTTCTTTTGTCTTCAAAAATTTTTAACATTACAATCAACAAATAATTCATCAAGATTGTCAAAATGATCTCCACTTACTATGATTATGTCGTGGCATAGGACTCTTACTATTCGATATATTGTGTGCTCATTATATTTGTAGGTGGGTGTAAGTGTCATACCTAGGACTGGGATCAATAGCCATGCCTCGTGGTTGAGTGATGTTCTCTTTCAGGAGTACCATGCGGTTAGAACCATTCTCCTGAGCAACCTCGATGGTATTGGGTCTCGAGTCCAGCCAGTAGAGATTACCACTGATCCAATCATATGAAAGACCTTCCACTAGATCCAGTCCATTCGAGATCACCTGTCAAAAACAAACATTTATTACTGTAGTATATAACCCCGTTTCATGAACACTAAAACAGGAATTTTCCTCAACAATTACCAGATAAGCAGTGTTGTCGGCTGCCGAGGCAAAACACAGGGAACCATACATGCCATTCAATCAACTAAATAATGATGATGATGATGATAATTGTTGTTTTAAGGGGCCTAACATCTAGGCTATCGGCCCCTGATGGTTTGGGTGATCGTGAAGATGAAAATGAAAAGTAAACTTAAAACTAAAACTAACTACCAACCTACATACTAGAAGAAGAAATAGAAAACTAAAGGAGAATAAGGCAAATAAAGGACTGGAGGAAAATAAATGCCCTCAACCCTCGAAGAATGCGGATTGAGGGAAGGAAGGAGAGCCATGAAAGGCAGATAGGAAAGTGATAGAGGAGAAGGTCCGCCCCAAAGGTAAGGGACAAAAGGGGAAAACGGACCCAGCTCAGGAATCCCTCGTGGTCGCCAACTCCCGAACTCACCAGCCGTGAGCCCCTGAGGGCGTAGCATTATCTAGGGTGCACCAGAAGGGGTGGGGCTACATACACCCGGCCTCCTTAAGGGCCTTGAGCACAAGGCAGGAGGTAAAAGGAAAAGAAAACGAAGGCTGACCCCTCACAGAAGGAGGGTATCAGGAAAGATGAGAGAAGGGCCAAAGAAGGCGGGAAAGTGAAAGACTCCCTAGGCCTCGGATACCCTAATACCGTCGGGGTCGGAAGAGAACAAGAGTTGACCAAGTGAGGTCGACAGGAAAGAAGACGGAGAGGAGCCCGGCACAAGTAAGTGGAAGCAATGCTGGACTCAGCTGGGGTCCCGTGGTCGCCAACCCACGCCCACTAGATGTGAGCCCCTGGGGGAAATCAACTAAATAACTTGGCTCATTCCTCATTATAATTAAAAAGTAAGAAGACCGAAGATTTTACGAAGAGGCAAAACAGAATACAATTGGTTGTACCCTCGGTTCCCATTAAACTAGTTGCTGAGAATTCAAGAAGAATAAAACAAAGGAAGATTCAATGTGTGCACCTTTAATAAAGAAAGGGAAAGAAGTGTTATAGCATGTGTACTTATTCTTTGCGATAGCTCAAGACTTCCAACATTTCCATCTTGCTATCGACGCCTTCCTCAAAGTCTGAGTGAAATTCAAAAACTCCTTACCTCCTTAGGCTCGCTGCCACGATCCAAACGTGAAATCTTTTTCAGTTTCATATCTGACCAGAAGATTGTCCCCGTGTGCATGTTGGATGTGGTGGCCACAACATTTTCAACAACGATGGGTACTCGCTCTAGGCCCTGTTCTTTT
The DNA here is from genome assembly GCA_946902985.2 of Meconema thalassinum. Taxonomy (NCBI): domain Eukaryota; kingdom Metazoa; phylum Arthropoda; class Insecta; order Orthoptera; family Tettigoniidae; genus Meconema; species Meconema thalassinum. The sequence goes on along the minus strand of OX336389.2, from coordinate 939,074,975 downwards.
AGATCTGCTATCAGGATCGAATGTCTGTTAGAAATGATCAGGAATGCAGCTGTATGATCTGGAAGTGGAAAAGGAATGTAAATTCACAATATTCTTACTACAACAATGAGATTTGCAACAAACACTAAATTCAAGGATGCCAACCTCCAAGAGTCGAGGCCACAGCAGAGAGATCTTACTGGAGTGTTTCACTGCTTGAAATTAATTTGAACTCATTCTATTAAAGACTGCAACTACCCTTTTGCAACACTGAATCATTGTGCAGAACAGAACGTTATGAGAAACTAGTGAGCATTATCAAACATACATCCCTAATACCGTATTTGCTCGCGTATATCTCGCACTTTCTTGACCGAAAATATGTGTGAAAATTTTCGGTGCGAGATATATGCGGGGAATGACCGTATTCCCGAAAAAACACAAAATTTGCGATGTAACAGTAGGCCTACTTGCGCAACTGTTGTGGTACGCTAATCGCTAATTCGAACGTGTTTCAAGGCGGTGAATTTAGCCAACCGTGGCCGAAGACGCGGCGAACGATGTACAGCATGCTAACACTCACGCTGCGCCGTATGCTTGCACGCGGCCGAGCTCTGATGCGACGCAATGCGTAAAGACGAAATCATTGAGATTCGAGAAGACTGAACTGCGTTTCTCTGCAATGTAACAGTAGGCCTACTTGAGAAACTGTTGTGGCGCGCTAATCGCTAATTCGAACGTGTCTCAAGACGGCGAATTTAACCAACTGCGGCCGAAGACGCGGCGAACGATGTGCAGCGTGCTAACACTCGCGCTGTGCCGTATTCTTGCACGCGGCCGAGCACTGATGCGACGCAATGCGTAAAGACGAAATCATTGAGATTCGAGGAGACTGAACTGCGTTTCTCTGCGATGTAACAGTAGGCCTACTTCCGCAACTGACGTGGCGCACTAATCGCTAATTCAAACGTGTCTCAAGGCGGCGAATTTAGCCAACCGCGGCCGAAGACTAACGATGTACAGCGTGCTAATACTCACGCTGCGCCGTATGCTTGAACGCGGCGCCTCGATCCCTAATCGGCTCGTATCGAAGTTCGGATCAACTCGTTGTTGCTCGCTCTTCCTGTTAGTAACGCTTCGAGTAAGTTCCTGGACAATGACGACTGTTGTGGCGCGCTAAATCGAACGTGTTTCTACCTCAAGGTTATTACGGTCATTTATAAGATGGCGTCAGTAATGAATGCGAGATATATGCGAGTACTTTTTTCCCCCCTGAAATTTCAAATAAAAAAATGGGGTGCGAGATATACGCGGGGGCGAGATATACGCGAGCAAGTACGGTATTTTGCTTGTTTGGTATTTTTAAAGATATTAAATCATTACACTGATGTGTTTTCCCTTATTCATAATATTAATTCTACTCCTAGTAAACTAAAAGCGGATTACTGGGCAGCCCAAAGTAATAAAGGATTGTCATAACTATAGATGCATGCATTCCTCCTGGCATGAGGAAAAAAAAAAACCCTTTGACATCAGTCAACTGGGCAAAAATTCATAACTGCTGGTATGCCTGCTTGATAACAGTCAACGCTCATTTGTCATCAATGCCTCCTATTGATACTATTACAAACAAACCTTAAATCAATTCACATTTTAATTACCCTCCCAACAATTTTGATTTCATATTCTCCAGTGAATTAGGGTATAACTCACTGTTCAATCAACACTTTCTTTCCCGTGAGCAAATTCTGTTAGTACAGTAACATTCATATTCAAGTAGAGCACATCACTATATCCTGGAAGATGCATGGGCCTATATATAAGCTGGTACACAATCTGAAGAGAAACTGGACATTTCAACATATATATGATCAGAGTATTCATTTTCAAGTGATACTGTCAATATAAATTTCATCAAGATTAATGAAAGCCATAAGTGTGGGGAAACGTATGGAGCACCACTCCAGAAGTCACTAAACCCAATTTATAGAACACTTATTTAAATTCTGTTACAGGGAAATTTGGAGAAAAGGTTGATGCCAAATTGGATGCTTTTAACTGAATATGATTCAATCAGTCAGCAACAAAGTGAAATCAGTCAATCTATGGTTTATCTCATTCCCCAGCACATCTGTTTATGTTGAAATAAATTTTGCTTCTAAAACTTATTTCAATGGACAACATACAAAGTGTGATTGAACGGGGGTCTGGTAACAGCCACTAGGAACCTACATCTGTCTCTGAAATACAGACTTTCCTACGCTATACTGTGGTGTATGTACAGTCTATAACTTACTGATGGCTTTGCAGGTGTGCTTGTCCTTCTCGAGCACATAGCCCTGAACGCAGCCACAGTAATAGCCTCCCTTGATGTTGGTGCAGTGCTGAGAACATTCTCATGGAGGTTCACACTCGTTGAGGTCTTCACAGTTGTTAGTGTCATTGCTAAGAACTTCATCATCGGGACATGTACCAATGGCACCCTACACAAACAAAAGCCAACTCATCTACATATAAATTGCACATAATACTCAAAATTTCGAAGGGTTTCCTTCCTACTGTTACATAATGCAGCAGCGAAATATCTTGCAAAAAAAAAACAACAAAAAAATACTGTCAATACGGACCTAACAGATTCCAATATGCAGTCTAATAACATTCAGAAAAAAAGATAAAGATAAATACTGTGTATATCAGGGGCATAATACATGGGAGCACCCCCCCCTCTTATTTTGGATGCAAGACAAAATTTTAAGTATCTTTAAAAAAATAAAAGTAAAATAACCCGAAATTCTTCTATCCTGATTTAGTACTACGTTGGGCGGAAAATCGGAAAAGCCGTGCCTTGCTTAGTTGTAATTTCTTTATTCTACTGAACAAACAGTCCGGTTTTCCTTCCTCCCCCATTTCCCGCCGAGGCGCTTTGAACTTTGTCCCCTACCACGATGATCCAAAAAGGTGCATTTTCGAACTACGAGGGGCCTTTTTTAAGTAATCCCCGTTGTGATATTACGCCATTGCAGCACTGCGGTTAGCATTCCGTGCAGGTGTGCTGTGTACCTGCATCTATTGGCAAGGCTTAGACGCCACTACGGCAACAGTCGCCCATGTGTGGGTGTGTTGACAACATTTTGAAATGGCAACGTCGATCGCGAGTCCTGCCGACTCCTATACATACGGAGTTCTCCTGAGTAAACAAGCAAATTTGCCAGACAGTGGTGGCCAAATGGCAGCATATCTTACTGGGGAATTTTCTCTCTTGTCTACGAGTCGGCGGGACTCGCGATCGACGATGCCATTTCAAAATGTTGTCAACACACCCACACGTGGGCGACTGTTGCCGTAGTGGCGTCTAAGCCTTGCCAATAGATGCAGGTACACAGCACACCTGCACGGAGTGCCAATCGCAGCGCTGCAATGGCGTAATATCACAACGGGTATTACTTAAAAAACGCCCCTCGTGTTATATCTGAGCCCCGGTTTAAAACTGAGGTAAGTTACTGTGGACTACAACAAAAATACCATTACTCCTGTCAGGAAAAACAGCTTGACATTTGGTGCTACGCATGTGTCCTGTTTACCAAAATCGGTGGAGCTCCAACATTTCATCATTTTATTTTTTGTATTCATATTCAAACTGTATTTTGTATTTCAATTAGAAATAATGAACAAAATATCATCATCTTTCTGTTTTCAAGGCTATAACCCTCAGCAAGCGTCACGAGGTCCCTGGGACACTCCGCAGTTTTCTTTGTTCTGTGAGTTTCGTTTCGTGCAATGACCTTAGCATTCCCAGTACCTTCAAGTCAATCAGTTGTTGCAATAACATCTGTATGGGCTCTGTTGTGCTAAGAACATGGCTCGAGTGGTCCGCTGGACCACACAATGGCGGTTATGCAACTATTTTGTTCTTTGTTTCGTAAAAACCATCTGCCACACAGCCTTTCATCGCATCTCACCCCAGACCCCATTGAAAACGGGGATAATATGGGGTAGACATACATACTGTACTGGCATATTTTAAATTAGTTTTGAAATGTTTAACTTTTTGAGGAACCATTCCTATAAAAGACTGGAACAGTCGCTTAATATTAAGCAATAATACAATGTATTTTATTAAAGAGAGGGTGTTTTTTTTTGTACTTCAAGCCAATAAAAACAACATTTTGGTATCTGAACTGCTTGGTGGATGGTATAAGCTTGAGAACTGCATTGTTCCGTTCGCAGTCACGGCATCACAGATGCGCTTGGTGTCTTTGTGTCGTGAGTCACGGCACCTTAGACGGTTTGGTGCCTTTTTGTATCGTAGTAGCAGGCTGTGGGCTTGTGATACAAACTCTCGACAATGGATATAATGGCTCAGTGATTAATACGAGTGGTACAATTTTGATATGTGTTTCATTTGATGTGAAGGGTGAGTGTTTTAAATGATTAAATGTTAAATGTATGATATGCATGAACACATGGCCTATACCGGACCGGATACGAAAACCAAAACTGTCCATGGAAATACAGTACCGTACTTAAAAGTCCACATTGATGACATCATCTGCCAGTTCCAGTATCGATGTACCATCACCAGAGGTTAAGTAAATAATTAATTCGGTGAGTAAATACAAGTTGCTCAGGCCTCCTTTTCTTTACAATCATCCTATTAATAATGGATCCTGCCACGAAACAGAAACTGATCAGAGGGCACGGCTAAGAGCTCAGCTTACACGCATGCAGACATTCGTAGAAAATCTAGCCGACCAGCAGCGATCTCATTTGCATGAAATTAAATTGAGATATGACGATATGGGTGCTATAATGTCCAAGTTTGACGATGTTCAGTCTGAACTAGAACTAGGAGATACCGAAAATGAGCAAGTAAATGAACAAGCTAGATTGGAATTTGAAACAAAATACTATAAGATTAAGGGTGACATGGGTAACATAATCACTAATATTGAAGAGGCATCACATCATTCAGGCAGAACCCAAGCAGGCACATGTCAGGGTTGAAACTTCCGTCAATCAATATTCCTAATTTTGATGGGAAGTATGAAAACTGGCTCTCATTTGCAGACAGTTTCAAGGTTATGGTGCATAACAATGACCAGGTACCGGTTATTCAAAAGTTTCATTATCTCGTGCCAGTTCTCAAGGGGCCGGCTAGCCAATTAATACAAAACCTCCCTATAACTGAAGTGAACTATAAGATAGCCTGGAAAATGCTGCTGGACAGATTTGAGAATAAGAGGCTTATAGCAGCCACGCATGTTAAGGAGCTCTTAAGCCTAAAACCAGTTGCTAGTGAAACTGCTAAAGAACTTGTAAGGTATTCAAATACATTCAACAGTCATTTAAACACACTTGTAGCCTTGGAACTTACCTTTCCACTGCACGAAGTAATACTGACTCAAGTGTATGCTCAAGGACTTGATATCAGTACTAGGCGAGACTGGGAATTATCGCATGTAGAGACTAACTCTCTGTCTCTCAATGACTTATTATCATTCGTGCAACATAAACGACAAGCACTAGAGAACTTACCAAGCACACAACACACCACTCTAGTGCTCAGACAGCAATTTGAGCGGCGTAAAGTCAAATCACAGGAAGACACTCCAGCACGTTATTCTTATATCATGGCCAACCACATCAAATGTACCTACTGTTAGGACAATCATAGTATTCACAAGTGTGAAACATTTGCAGCTCTCAGCCTAGGGGAAAGGTTTCAAATCGTTAAGGAAAGAGGTCTATGCTATAATTGCTTGCGCACTGAGCATTCATCCAGAGACTGCAAATCTCGTGGTTGTAAGTTGTGCAACAAAAAGCACCACACATCATTACACAAGAAAAATGAAGGTACTCTGTCAGGTAGAGATGGTGGCTAAAGTCAACACCCAGGGGCTTCTAACTCAACAGACACATACTGCAACGTAGGAGATCGACACTCGGCTAGGGTGATGTTGTCTACTGCCTTAGTAAGAGTCATGGATTTTGACGGGAAACTGCATGTATGTAGAGCATTGTTGGATAGTGGCAGCCAGACAAATCTCTGTACGGGAAACTGCATGTATGTAGAGCATTGTTGGATAGTGGCAGCCAGACAAATCTCTGTACGGAAGGTCTTGTTCAGAGATTACGCCTAAGAAAATACAAAAACCCTATACCAATTAGTGGAATAAATAACTCGCGTTCACAATCTAAGCACAGTGTACAGTTACTGCTGCAATCCACTGTGAGTGACTTCACAATTAATATGTCATGCTCTATCCTTCCACGTATTACAGGGAGCATGCCTAGCAGCTTTATTCAACACGATCATTGGGACTTGCCCACTGATGTAACACTTGCTGACCCTAAGTTTTTTCAGCCAGGAGTCATACAATTTTTAATCGGCGCAGAGCATTTCCTTTCATTACTGAAGCCTGGCCATCGTACACGATCACCAAATTATCCAGTCCACCAAGAGACTGAATTTGGATGGATTCTTTCAGGACGATTTCGACCACAGGGAGAAGAATGCTTAGGAGTAGCCTCATGCTTTTTGCGGATAGAAGACAACTTAGATGCCCAGTTACAACGGTTCTGGGAAATAGAGGATCTCTCTTCCCCAATCAGAACTCAGGAAGAAAAAGACTGCGAAAAACATTTCACAGATAACACTACGAGGGATGAATCTGGTAGATTTGTAGTTCGCTTGCCTCTTAAGCAAAAGCCTGAAGTATTAGGAGACTCATTTAGTCAGGCTATGTCAAGGTTAACTCAGCTAGAGTGGTGCTTTAGCAAACAGCCCGCACTAAAGCAAGACTACTGTAACTTTCTGCATGAATATGAAATGTTAGGGCAAATGGTGAAAATAAATAATTCTTTGACGTTAGGTGATGACAGTGGATGCTATTACTAGCCACATCATCCTGTTTTTAAGCCGTGTAGCACTACAACCAAAACTAGGGTTGTTTTTGACGCATCTGCAAAATCATCAAATGGTTTACAGTAGAACCTCGATGCATCGTTTTTCAAGGGGGAGGGGGATAATGACGATGGATGCGGGAAACGATAAATGCGGGTAACATAAAAAAAAATTGAGTAAGAAATAAAGAAAGTACGGGTACTGTATTTGGACATATTTCTTCATGTAAACTTCATAGAGACGTCAAAATATTGCAACCACGATGTACGCGATATGATTTCATATGTCATTTTATCACTTGCTCTTTTTAGTTAAAAAGTCATTAATTATTTTTTGTTTCGTCAAAGCTTTGCGTTTCAGACGAAACAAAGCCTTCTCAACTTGCATAATGTTCTCTTCTTCACGATCACTGATGACATGCGAGTACATGAAGGATTTCATCTTCGCTAAGACGGCATGCGCTTCGGCGAAACTCGGGACGACTTGGGGCTCACGATCGTCTTCTCTTCATCACTCCTCTCCCCCGCGCCATCGTCGCACAGCTCGCCAATCTCCGCTGGAGATACTTCCGGTGTTCCGAATGAAAGAATACAGCAGTTCCGAGTGTTCGCGGGTCTCTGACCGGGCAAGCTATTTCAAGGCTAAATGACGTCACGCTATGACGACACCCGCTCAAGACCGTCTAAATGCTTTCATTGCTGTTCTGTGTGATCTAACTTGTTAGCCAAGCATTGCCAAACGCAGCGTAACATTATTGAGATTACGAGAATTGCGTCGGCAGTGAAGTAAAGTTTTCATTACGAACTACAGATAAAATTGTAATCGCCGCACACGACCAACATACTACACGGAACCGCTCAGAATGAAATGAAACAGCACAATGACGGCTTGGCGCTTCGAGCAGAATCGTTGGCGCCTGAAGGCTCGTAGGCGTGGTTATATAGTGTGGTTGCGCGTAGACAATCTGCGCACTGCAGTCCAGCCTACTTGAACTTTCTTCAGCCGAGAAACTTGCTCAAGCCTAGGAACTCCTAATCGTTCGTAACTCGTACATTCTCGCGTAACAGGTTGCCGCTATGCTGCTTCAAATTCAAAAGAACTTTAGCATATATTTTTCTCATAAACGATCAATGCGGGAAAATTGTGGCCAAGGACTAGTGATTTTTTGACGATCCATGCGAAAAAACGATAGTTCGAGGAACGATACATGCGGGGAAATTTAACATTAGTTTATATGGAAAATTTTCGGGACTAAATTAATTGAACGATGCATACGGGAAAACGACAGTTCCGGGAACGATGTATCGAGGTTCTACTGTATCTCTCAATGACATACTAATGGATGGACCCACAGTTCAAGAGGATCTGTACTCCATTATTCTCAGATTCAAAACATATACTTTCGCCTTCATTGCAGATATTGCCAAGATATATCGACAAGTCAAGGTGCATGTTGGTGACAGAAAGTTACCACGGATTATGTGGAGAGAATGTCCAGAGGAGCCACCTAGTTGCTATGAACTAATTACCGTAACATATGGCACAGCTGCTGCACCTTTTCTCGCCACGAGATGCCTGCAAAAACTCGCTGAAGTAGAAGAATCAAGGTTTCCTAGAGCAGCACAAGTTCTCCGCAGGGATTTTTATGTTTATGACCTAGTTAGTGGTTGTAATGACCTTCAGGATGCTCTACAGCTCCAGTCTGAAATCATAACATTGTTGGAGAGTGGAGGCTTCCCTCTCAGAAAATGGTGTGCCAATCACCCAGCACTACTGACAGCAGTTTCAGAAGAGAATAGAGAAACTCTGCTGCCTCTTAATCTAGACCAAGGTAGTAGTGTGAAATCTTTAGGCTTATTATGGCAACCATTATCAGATCAATTCCTGATTTCTGGTAATCTGTGTTGCAGTTCGGATCGTGCTGATTCCATTGTCACAAAGCGCAAGATCTTGTCAGTCATTGCTTCTATTTTTGATCCCCTTGGTTTGGTCAGTCCAGTGGTGATATTATGGTTGGTCACACTAAATTGGGATGATGAACTCCCGTCTGAACAAGTTGTAGATTGGGAACGGCTTCATTCTCAACTCCCTGCAGTCAAGGAATTTAAGGTGAAACGATTAGTCACTTGTAAAGGACCCCCTTCAGATGTTCTGATTCATGGATTTGCCGATGCCTCGGAACGAGCGTATGGGGCTTGTATTTATGTACGGTCTGTCGACAAGGAAGGGAGGACGTTTGTCAATTTGTTATGCTCCAAGTCCAGAGTAGCCCCTATAAAGAGACTGACGCTGCCTAGACTTGAACTGTGCGGAGCATTGTTGCTCGCACAACTGGTACATAAAACACTGCCAGTATTGTCATTCCAAGTCAGCAAGGTGTTCCTGTGGACAGACTCTACCATTGTTCTGTCCTGGATCGCATCCCCTGCTACGAGGTGGAAGACATTTGTGGCCAACAGGGTTTCTTCAATTCAAGAATATACTCACAAGGCAGAATGGAGACACATTCCAACCCATGACAACCCAGCAGACTTAATATCGAGAGGCGTTGCTCCAGGACGACTACAAGACATGAAGCTCTGGTGGAATGGTCCGATTTGGCTACCCGAACCCATTGATTTTTGGCCTGTGAAAAGTATCTCCCATTTACAGAAGGATGAATTACCTGAATCTCGAGATACCCATTCTGCGGTCATCCTATGAACTTTCTATCTATGTAATTTCTGTTGAATCAACTGATTCAACGGCGGGGAGCATGTTCCGTTCGCAGTCACGGCATCATGGATGTGCTTGGTGTCGTGAGGCGGGAGTCACGGCACCTTAGACGGTTTGGTGCCTTTTTGTATCGTGGCTTGTGATACAAACTCTCGACAATGGATATAATGGCTCAGTGATTAATACGAGTGGTACAATTTTGATGTGTGTTTCATTTGATGTGAAGGGTGAGTGTTTCAAATGATTAAATGTTAAATGTATGATATGCATCAAATGAAAAGCCACAGCCTGCTTCCAGTCTCCGACCGGGTCAGGAATGGAATGAATGAAGCCCCCATCTAGCGGCGAGGATATGAACTGTGCCGGCTGCCGAGGCCTGACGCACTCCTCTGGGGCAATGATTAAATGAATGACAGATGAAATGAAATGATAGTGGAGAGTGTTGCTGGAATTAAATTTTGACAGGGAAAACCGGAGTACCCGTAGAAAAACCTGTCTGCCTCCGTTTTGTCCAGCACAGATCTCACATGGAGTGACCGGGATTTGAACCACGGACCCAGTGGTGAGAGGCCGGCGTGCTGCCGCCTAAGCCACGGATGCTTCGTATGATATGCATCAACAGCATAGTATTATGTATAAAAGTGTTTGAAGACTGCTTTATTTTTATCCAAAAATGTTGGTATGAATTGTAAGGAGTGTTGAGTGTTTTAATTGTCATTTATCAAAATCAACATCAATACTGCAACCAAAGAGGAAATGCAGAAAGCTACACATCATACAAACTGAATATATTTTGTTAAATTTTACCATAAACGCTCTCACTGGAATATTTTTTTCTAACAAGCACTTCCGTAGAATCTGCGAGGTTCATCTTTTGGGGGAGTTTTTACATGGAGTGAAAGCTGCAACTTGAGGGTCACTTGATTGTACAAATTAACATTTCTCCTATTATCACACTAAAATTAGTTTCTCCTTGAACTTAAAGTAGTTGCTCAGTACTCACAAGTGGAGTTTGCTTGCATTTATTGGAATATAATCATCCTTGATGTTCACATTCCGACAAGTCACAACCAGGCCCTTCATCTGCCCCGTTAGGACAGTCTAACTTGCCATCGCACACCAATGAGATGTTGACGCACCGTTCTGTCACGCCGGGACACTGCCATTCTCCAGAACGACATCTGTACAAGTTGCAGAAAATAACACTGCCAGGTCAGTTTCTTTAGTGTTCAGTAGTTTGAACAAAAATAAAGCTGAGCAAAAATAAAGCTACAATGACAACAATATTGAGCTAGACTATCCTTGGGAAACAAATACTAATATAAAATATGACAAAGAATTCAAGAAACAAGAGAAAGATTTGTTTTCTAAATTATTTGGATGAGCCTCAGTACTCACAAACATAAATAGCATGCTAACATACCTGAATGGTGGTGGACCACAGGCATGTCTGAAATCTTCATCCGAATTGTCACCACAGTCATTTTTACCATCACAGATGTATGTCTTCGAAGACACACTGCGAGTTGTTGCATTTGAAGAAACACAAACCACATTCAATCTGAAAAACAAAATGCTCCAAGTTACAAATAATTCAAATGACTTTCATAGATTTTGTTGTTTAGAAACACTTGTTTCTTATATAAAAAGTTAATTTCACATCTGAGTATTGTTTCATTGATTGTGTTTTCCTTCCAGGTTTAGTTTTTCTGTTCTTACTTTGAAATTTTAACAAATATTTTGGTACTAGTTTATTATTTAAAGAATTTTTCAAAAATTGTATCTCTTAACAAATGATGTCAATTTTTTAATTTTGAGATAACAATATTTGCTTATGACTTTGTATGCCTGGACATTGCTGTAGTTTTCTTTATCCGTATTGACGTTCTAAATTACAGACCTTTGCGTTTTTTGTCCACTTTACAATACAACTTTTAATAATCTACTACTAGTTAGTATATGCTTCGGTCCTACACGAGACCTTCATCAGCTAACATAAGTATATCATAATCTACAATACTGTACACACACAACATCTGTAAATTATAAAATACTGGCGCATTTTTCATAAATGTTTATCACGGTTCATATGTTAAAACTCTTAAAAATACTATGTTTGTAATAACCATGTTACACTATTTGTTGAGTTCCACCGTTGTCTTTGCAATAACAATATTTTGTTTATATTTTAACTTCTTTCGTATGTTGCCTTATTTTGTGAAAAATATCGAACTCTACATTGGTATAGTCAGTAGTATATAAAATGTATATTAATTTGCTGAATAATCTACTGTTATTGAGTCTTCAGTCTTTTGACTGGTTTGATGCAACCCTCCATGCCTCTCTGCCCTGAGCTAATCATTTCATCTATACATAGCTACCACACCCTTCATCCGAGGCCATCTGTTGAACATATTCTAACCTTGGTCTACTCCAACAGTTTTTATCCTCGACCCTTCCTTAGTCAAGTTTGTTATTTCTGGGTGTCTTAGTACCGTATTTACTCGAATACGACCCGCCCCCGAATAAGACCCGCACCCTGATTTTGAAGAACAAAATTAAAAAAAAAAAAAAACTAAAAATTATTTACTATCTTAACTAAATAAACAGAATAGCATTTATCCAAAATAGTTTCCAACAGTTTTGAAGTCGTCCTAAAATAACACACATTAAACGATTAAAAATTCAAATAAAAGTACACAAACACTTCATTCATCGTCATCAGAAGTACCAACTTCGGAACTTTTATCACCACGACTTTCCCACTAAATGTCGTCATCACTGCCATCCATAGCATTCGAAATACTACATTTCTTGAAGCTCTTCCGTATGAGATCTCCAGAGATACGATTCCATGCCGTCAAAATCTACGAACACAGCAGCTGAACTTTCGGGCGCTGAATACGACCAGTTGGAGTCGGTGTGTGCTTATCGGCCGTCATCCGCTCCGTATAACAGCTGTTTCAAGGCTGCTTTGAACGGGCAGTTCACGCAGACATCCAGTGGTTGTAGCATAGACGTCATCCCGCTCAGTCACAAATACATGACTCGTCAATGTCATATTTCCTACCGGGCACGATTTCCAATAACTTCAGCTTCCCTCACAACTTTCAATTTCTCACTCACAGTAAATGACCGCAAACGTTTCGTAGCATTCATGTTTACACTCTGAGAACGTGCGCGTGACTGTATGATGCCGCGCGTTTACGGTAAAACAAAGTTATAGCCGGAAGAAGGCTAGCACCATCTAGCGGATACTCGCAACACCCAATATGGCGTGCGGCGGGCAATTTAGATCTTTCAAATTTGGATGTCTCAAATAAGACCCGCACCCCAATTTTTCACGTCCGAATTTGTTTAAAAATGTGCGGGTGGTATTCGAGTATATACGGTATGTTTCCTACCAACCTATCTCTTCTCTTCATTAGAAGTCGCCAGAAACGCCTTTCCTCTCCCACTCGTCTTAATACCTCTTCATTTGAAACCCTATCTACCCATCTGAGCTTCATCATCCTGTACCACCAAATTTCAAATGCTTTTATTCTCCTCTTTTCTGCTATGCCAACAGTCCAAGTTTCACTTCCATAGAGTGCCACGCTCCAGGCAAAGGCTTTCAAAAATTACTTCTTAATACCTAAATCTATATTCGATGTCAACCGATTCCTTTTCTATAGAAATGGTTTCCTTGCCTGAGCCAACCTACTTTTTATATTCTCTTTGCTTCATCCATCACTGATTATTTTGCTTCCTAAGTGGCAGAAGCCTCCCACTGTCTTCAGCTTTTCACCTGCCAATTTGATATCCATAGGGGTTTCTGATTTCTTTCGGCTGCATTCCATCATTTTTGTTTTACATTTATTGATTTTCATCAAGAATTCCTTCCTCAAGTCGGAGTCATTATCATTTAAAAACTCATTCAAATCTATTACTAAGGGCTAAAATAATCGATGACCACATCACTCTAGGCTCATGTGAGAGGTGTATTTAGGTTCAGGCCATGGCCGACAATTGCTGCACGTTTCGTGTTGATGTCTCTGGTATTAGTGCCAGTCCCATAAGACCCTGGTCTAGAACACTACGCAGCAGTTTATGGTGGGAGATTTGAATGCCCCTCTTCAATTACATGTTTAAACATCCCTTTCAACTGCTGTGGTATTAGAGATGCCGAGGTGTGGACTTCTTCCCAGGAGGGGATCTTTAACATGCCAGTATATCTACTCACATTCAAGCAGCTTTAATTGCTAACCTAGTAGTCTGGGGTTTGATGACAACACTACCTTAGGCACTGCAATAAAGTGCTGTCCTAGTTATTTCAAGGTGTATATCTATGAAGGCGAAAACCATATATACGGGTAGTATAAGCACATACCTGACCACAGGTCGAAGGCTCATCGGACTCGACCTCGCAGTCGGGCGTACCATCGCAGTGCCAAGACCGTGGAATGCATATTCCTGAAGATTGACACTGGAATTGCTTTTCGGTATCACATTGATCTGGGGCTAGTGAAGCTGTGAAATGAAATTAACAGTATTAATAATAAACCACTGAAAGCCAATGCACACATGTATACTGTATAATCTTGTATTATAATTTGTGGAATAGGTGTGAGAAATGACAATTGAAGAATTCATTTTTAAATTTTAACAGCCCATTAATGAAGAATTGCCCTTTTCATGCAACTGTACGCATTATTTCATTGACGAATCAATGGCCGCATTTCACCAAACGGTAACTATTTAGACTAGTACAATAAAAACCTATATTTTCCAAGTCATTTGTTGCTGAAACTTGAAACTGGTCTGTATCAATCCAATACTCCACGTATCGTTGCTGTTGGAGGACTACTTCTGCATAGAGAGCTAAAATCTAGGTTGGTGCATGTACAATTTGAGTTGAACTAGGGTCTTTCTCCAGGATCATCGATTTCCCCAATCATTTATCATTCCAGCAATACTCCATAATCACTCAATTTTCATTGTAATTAACAGGCAGCTAGTTTCCAATCCTTGGTGTTAAATGAACAAGGTTGCTGTTAAGATCCACCAAGTTGAGGAAAACTTGTTTGTTCAACCATCATGCGATGATCCATCGTGCAGAGAGTACTCTCTCGTAGTAACTGCTTCTGATCCATACAATAGTTGTTATAGTAGAACCAATGAACTGCTGTTCCAACACTCAAATTGTCATTGTACTTTACTTATTAAAGAACACAATGAAGGTAGTCCATTATTTACCCTGAATTGTCAAAATATGAGAGTCGAGTGTTTCTTCTTTTGTTGAGGCGAGCACTGGAAATCTCTGCAACGTTATGGTACAGAGCTGTTAATGTACACGCAAGGTGGCATGAACTCCCAATTGTGTCCTTGGTCAGACTGCAAGGGACCACTCCAAAATAGAGTGAAAATACACAAAATTCAGAACATCTGACTGGAATGTCGAGTGTCTGGATACGGTTCAATGCAAGTAGCAGAATATCTTCATCACCTGCAGGATACTATGCCTAAAACTTATCACTGTTGTGATGCTTGATGGAGGGCTCAAATGAATTGGAGAATGGAATACCATTGCAGATGTATTCGTTGTAGTCTGAGCAACATAGCACGTTCATGGTAAGAGCAGGTCAGCAATGAAGTGGAGTCGTCTCCTCTGGGAACAGGATTTGAGTGCTTGAGTAAACCAGGTGTGCAGGGCCATTACCAAGGAGGTACCAACTTATTTTGCCCGATGTAGTGCTGCTGCTAGGTGCAAAACTTACAAAAATTGAAGATTTATTCTTGCTCTAAAATACTGAATACCGGCATTCAATTTTTAACTCTCTTATCACAATAGAATACAATAGAATATTTGCTAGACTAAAAGGCCGACATTTTTAAAACTGAAAGAGGAATAACCAAGGGCTCTGTTTGAATATTGTAATGCTTTTAAAGAAATATATATGAACCGTTTGCATCAGTAAAAATATTAGGGTGGACCTCCACAACATGTGAATCAACTTTACTCTCTTTTTCTTAGCATTTACTGCTGAAACTTCTGGGTATATCATGAGGGAAAGGTATGAAAGTGTGAAGATTGCATAACATTTTTTTTCTACGTAAACTAAGTGATTTTGTGCACTAAGTAGTAATTAGCTGCAATGTAAACAATAAACACTCTAAATCAGATAGGTTGGTCTTCAAAACAGAGCACCACTTCATCCGTGACTATACAGCTTGACGTAGGAGAGGCACATTTTGCTGTAATGATGACAGCCCAAGTCTTCCACTCCTTGCTTAACAGTTCTATGCTACCTCTTTTCATTAGCTGACCGTCACTTCCGTGGTCTTCTTCAAAGAGTAGCATGCCATGATAAACTAGTGACCTCCAGAGTGAGTGGTTGAGGGCAGAGGTCTCCCAGCTGTCAATATCAATGTGACATCGTTCATGTTAGCCTTAATATCGTCCATAAATTGCTTCTTCTGTTCCACAGTTAACTGAGTAAAACACCTGTTTGGAGAAGCGATTGGTCATGTGGACGACATGTCCTTTCCATCACAGCTGGGATCTTAAAATCGGGTGGGCTGTGCCTCTTCAAAGATACTGACATTTGTGAGTCTGTATTGCCATGTTAGATGCAGTATTCTCCTGAAGCTTCGCTGGTGATGATGTTCCAGCTTTTTGACGTGTCGCCAGAAGCATGCCCAGGATTCAGATCCATGTAAGATGGGAATTACAACTGGGTTGAACACAAGGATCTTTGTTGCAACATTCACATCATGATTATCAAAATAATTTGAGGTCTTAGCCTAGCAAAGTATGTTCCAGGACATTTAATTCAGTGTTGAATTTCAAATTAAAAAGGACTTATCCTTCAATAAAATTTTCCGTCAAGTCATTACTGAGGCAATGGACATTTACTCAATTTCAAAGTTTAATGAATACAAGTTTCAGAAATACATTAACTTTCCCTTCTTCAGCTCCGAACGTCATGCACTTTTTAAAAATACACACACAAAAAACAGTGCATGTTGAACATGTCAACACACAAACATAGGCCTAATGGGATCCCAAGCATGAAAACATTAAATAAAAATATTCAGCATTTTTTGTGGTGCTTATAGCAATAATAAAATGTTCCTTAGTTTAAATCACAGAGAGTTCATTCTATTTTTTATGTACATGCTGTTTGTTTCTTAAAGGGTTCACTTAGAGAGTCCTGTTGTCATTTATCATGTACACACGAAGGACTGTTTGGCAGCTTATATAATAGTCCGCAAAGAGTTGCAACAATACCAAAAATGAAATCTTGTTTTTATGCTCGGGATCCCATTTGACCTAGGTTTGTATTTTTAAGCGTTTAACACGCAATGTTTTTTATATGTATCTTTTATAAGTCTTTTTAAAAAGCGCATGACGTTCGGAGATGAAGAAGGGAAAGTGAATGTATTCCCGAAACTTGTACTCGTTGAACTTTGAAATTATATAATTATCCATTGCCTCAGTATTCACTAGGTGGAAAATTTTATTGAAGGACAAGTCCTTAATCATTCAGTCAATGTGGACCAAAAATGCATCAACCTATTGAATTTCAAAATCGACAATTGCGCTAGGTGAGAGGGTGCTGCCAAGGTAAGGGAAGGTGTTGACTACTTCAAGACTCACTCTATCGCACTGATCTTTCTTTGTCCTTCCCCAGGTGAAGGGTTTATAACATATACTCTGTAATCTTGGACTATAGTATTTACATTTGGCCACAAATTCTGTGTTAGTCATCACTCCTCTGCCTCTCGACCAATCCAAGTTTATGCCATAATACCCTGCGTTGCAATCTTCAGTGCCTGGTAAGCTGTATCTCTGGCTTGTTGATTGCTTGTTGTTACCGTAACTGTGCATTGGTGCTTTAGTGATGGTAATAGTTACAGTAGTAGAACAGTACAGATACAGGAGAAAAGTATTTAGTAACTTATATTTGTGACTTTATTCAGGTTTTGTTCATATTAGTAGTCTGTTTGCATATTATATTTTGCTATGTCGGAGCTGCATATGGTGGCTAAGGGAAAGGGTGAACTGAGGGGTTATTTCCAGAAGGAGAGAGGAATCGGTGATAATATCAAGGTGCGGAACCTCCCTTACCGCAATACTTATCTTCCTTTAAAATGACAAGTAGGAAATAAATCTATGGATACACCTGCAACCAGAGCTTCCAGGAATATCAGTCTTTGTGGGTTACCCGTTATCTAGCTACTAGCAGAAAGGTCCTTCATGCTATCCTTTAAATGGCAAGTTCCTTTTTATCTCTGAACTGATAACTTTACTTTTTGTGTGTTTTCTTGAACATGGTTTTGATTTGAGTAACTTGCTCTCTCCAAAGTTAAGGTACAGTATAGCTTAGACACAGCAAAGTAGCCGACTTGAGGAATGTTAATGATGTCACCACGATGAATTAACAAGCTTATTGACATAGTTATGACTCGTACGTATAGTAATAATGGAGGCGAGAGCTGATGAAACTACGAACATATGGTACCATGTCTTAATAAACTGTAGTTGAAAGCATGCGAGTAAATCTTTCTCGGGTTAAAGTGCAAAACTTGCCTGGATATTTCGTACGTATTCCACTTTTAAGCCTAAAGCAGTAAATTGCCATAGAAAATATGTAATATTATCGTAAGTTATCGAACTCTTCAGAGTTTCTTGAAGCCCTTAATAATATCACAAGAAATGTTTCATATTCTACATCTGTAGCAATTATTCTGGTTTCTAAATAATTCTGTAGCTTATCACTGAAATAATTATTAAAGATACTATAGAGAGTCGAATCAACTAAATTATTTACCCGAGTGGTAGGAGCGAGAAGTTTGGCAACTTCGTTCTCAGACCACATGGCGAGATGAGAAATGTCAATCACATTCTCCCAGCTTACAGAGTAGAGACAAGAGCTTGGGGCTTACATATAAAAGCATTGAAATATTTCCCAGTCATCCTTTACTTGCCCTCCCTGGGGAAACAAAATTAAATTCTGTCTTATCAAATACTTACGACATCCATGCTCGTCACTGCCATCATTACAATCAGGTATGCCATCACATTTATAGGACTCTTGAATGCATTGTTTCATGTCGGTACACTTGAAATGTGAAGGCGAGCATGTTATAGGAGGACATCCTTCCTAGTCTTGGTTATCGAAACAATCGTTGTCGCCATCACATACCCAGGACTGGGGGATGCAATGACCCGAGCGAGGACATGTGAACTGCAAACAGGAACCAATATGTTTTCAAGCTCTTGTGAGAGGGCAGCAAGAACTAATTTGAAATTATTTTCACCGAGTTCAAAAACTCATCAGCAGAGAAAGCAAGCACAATAAAATGAAAGAATCGCTTTCCAGTCGGTCAGCACAGTAATGTGCCCACTTAAATTTTGAAGAAAGCCCATGGCACTATAGCCCATTAAGGGCCTTGGCCTACCAAGCGACCCCTGCTGAGCCATTCGGCCTACGGATTGAGGGCTGACGCGTGGTTAGCACGACAGTTCCCCTAAGCTGTTAATCTTGGCTTTCTTAAGACAAATACTCAATTGTCCTCACGAGGCTGAGTGTACCGTATTCCAGTCTTCACGTCAGTTTCTAAAATCCCTCACGGAGTTGGGAATGAAACCCAGGGCCTCTGGGCCAGAGGCAAGTGCGCAACCCCATATCACGGTTCCGGACACAATTGAATTGGGTGTAGAATAATTGTTTTTCACACTTACTTCCTAGAAAAAATTACATTGATTAAATATACACTTATACACTGATACACTTTTTGAACTATATTTTTAACCTTAATTTAGGTACCATCCCAGCATTTTCATGAAACAGAAGTGGGGAAACTACGGAAGACAACTTTTAGGATGGCTAAGGTGGGAACCAAACCCACTTGGATACACTTGTTATAGAGAGCTTTGATGCCATTTTTCAATGTTGCCTTACTGATAGTTATATACCGGTAACTACTTTTCAGTCCGCCTACACAATGTAATCCCAATTACTGGGACATGGGAAAAATAACCTGAAAAAAAAATACATGTCATTAAAATATATTAACAGGGTGTATCTGTGATGATACAAACTTTCAGGTATGATGGAGGAAGGTAACTTGATCAATGTGAGATAAGGTACCATAGTGGGGAAACGATCGAGTCACAAATTATAAGCAAAATGCTACTCCTTTAATACCGTTTACTTGCACACATCGGTGGGGTTTACGGGTGCTTACACATGCCAACCACATGTCGATGACACCCACTACCAATCACTGCACTCCAAAAATTGAAAAACCTGTCAAAAACTTAGAAAGTGTGGCAATTTTGTATATTCAGTCCAACAACTATAACACAAAATTTTCAATATCTCAAAGTAATTTTAATTTCCTGGCAAAGTTCTACACAATTTATATGTCATGTTTTTTCTATAACTCGAAGTTCTATTATTCGAATATTTCGATAACTCGAATGATATTTTGTTCCCCAGACATAAAATGTGTCTTCATATCGAAGTTGGGGTGAAAATGCAGTTGAACTACGTTCTTCAGGTGTGACATCGGAATTACAGTTGTGTGTGGTATCTGGACTGTGTATCTGTCAGTAACTTATTAAGCTATTTAAGGCTGGAAGACGGGTTGATGTCAATGAGAGTAAGTGGGTAAAGCCAAGCTATAACGGCAGTAGCAACAGTTGACTATTTATGAATTTATGATAAAAGAACCCATTTTTTCCATGTACTTCTATATCCCCAATTTTTGATAACTTGAAGTAATTTCTATCTCTGAAAGCACTTCGAGATATCGAAATTCGACTGTTCTACGTTACACAAGACATCACTCAGTAAGATCCATCCTTGCGGAGATTCTGAGGGATGTTGGCTTCGTGGTGCATGAACAAGTTTCAGGGCTAGCCACGCAAGGCAGTATCAGGTGCATTGACATCATAGCATACAAGGAGGATAAAAAGAAGGGTTATATATTGGATCCAACCGTGCGTTTTGAAACTCGTGCCGAGCAGCCAGATGAAGTGAACAATGAGAAGAAGGATATTTACGAGCCTACAGTCCCTTTCTACAAGGAAAAATACCGCCTTCAAGAAATAGAAGTTATTGGGCTATTAGTGGGGGCCCGGGGAACAATACCTTCTCTTTTTGCTGCAACGTGTAGAAAATGTCGTATCTCAAATTACACCATTAATACCATAGCAGTAACAGGCCTTCAAGGATCAATTAGTATTTTGAGAAATCGCCTATATTCGTAAATTGTGTGTATTTTAAGGCTGAATAGCTATTTAAATTATCTTTAGTTGTGGCTTGCCCACTCTTCAGGTCTTTTATTCTAATTTATATGTGTCATACATTTCATAGTTCATTACTCGTATTGTGTTATTATTCTCCTTTTTCTTCTTTCACCTCATTATGATTGTTAAGCTTTGTACATTAGCAGCCTTGTAAGTCGAGGAAGCATAAGAAATAAAATAAAACTATATATATATATATATACCAGAGCCTCCGTGGCTTAGGCGGCAGCACGCCGGCCTCTCACCACTGAGTCCGTGGTTCAAATCGAGGTCACTCCATGTGAGATCTGTGCTGGACAGAACGGAGGCAGACAGGTTTTTCTCCGGGTACTCCGGTTTTCCCTGTCAAAATTTCATTCCAGCAACACTCTCCACTATCATTTCATTTCATCTGTCATTCATTTGATCATTGCCCCAGAGGAGTGCGTCAGGCCTCGGCAGCCGGCACAGTTCATATCCTCGCCGCTAGATAGGGGCTTCATTCATTCCATTTCTGACCCGGTCGGAAACTGGAAGCAGGCTGTGGATTTTCATTTTTTCATATATATACCCCTATAATCACAAGTCATTTTTTTCAGGTCATTTTTTGCATGTCCCAGTAAATGGGATTTCATTGTGTTGACCGACAAAGTCGTAATATCAACACTTTCTTAAACAAAGTTTCTAACTTATTACTGAAGTGTATCGCACTGACAAACTGTATATGTAATCGAGGTAATTAGATTAGGACATCCACTCAATAACTAAATTTTACTTTTAATTAAGAAAGTGTAATATATATTTTATATTGACACACCATACCAAACCCAACCCAACTGAATGAATGAATGTACGAATGCTTCTGTAACTATTGATCAGAGGCTGATAAGTTTTGACATTCTTAATCATAATAGTAACTAGAACTTGAAATTTAATAATAATGTTATTGCTGCGGTTTTTAGAGACACCGCGGTGCCACCAAATTTCGCCCTGAAGGGGATATTTAACGTGCCAGTAAATCTACTGACATGGCTCCCTCACATTTGCACACCCTCAAATGCCAGCCGACTGTGCTAGGATTCGATCCTGCAACCTTGATCACTAGGAATGAACACCTGCAACCTTGGGCACAGTAGGCGAGAACATTACCGCTGACCCATGCAGCCAGTCACTTTAAATTTAATCTCAATCTACCTCTTAAATGAATACAGTACATTTGCATTTGTCAGTTGGCACAAGCTAGAGTAAAATGTGGCTTTTCACCGATGTCTCAGTCTCACTCATGGCTGTGATTATATGGAAGCTACTGAGGTATGGGTGGTGCTTAGTAATGGCATTCAGGGCACAGTCAGTGCCTGTGAATGCTGTGAAAGGTTCTACTCATAGGGTTAGGATTACTGTTCTGACTCAGTGAGGAAAGCAATGGCAAACTACCTCACTCATCTTCTTGCCTAGAACGCCTCAATATAGTACTGCCTTGGGTTTTTGTGGGTATCTACTCACATAACGTAACGGCGGTGCTTTTGAGGATCCAACCAGCCTTCGGGCTGACTACCTAACAGACAGACTACCTCTTAATGTGTCACGGAAGAGTAATTTAGAATTAGTGACAATACAGTTGTTTTTGTTCATTAATTTAGGGGCATTGCGACATTGTGGAAGTTGTCCGATATCCTATATCTTTATGATGGCTATATTAGTGTGTGGATTGGATAGGGTAGGAGGTGGTTGCTACCTTAATTTAGGTATCAACCCAGCATTGGCCTGGAATAGAAGTGGGGAAACGACAGAAAAACCACTACCAAGATGGCCAAGGTGGAACCAAACCCACCTCTTCTCAGTTCTGCCTTACAAGACTGAGTGTATCCCGTTCCAGCCCTCTGGCCAGAATTAAATTCCTTGACAGAGCCAGGAACTGAACCCGGATCTCAGGGGACACAGCCAAAAATGCTAGTCACTACACCAAGAGATGGTCACTGACAATACCATTAAATGAGCTAAAAGAGATATACAATGAGGAAATCAAATTAGTTCACTTTTATAATATGCTATTACATAGCTCACCGCATTAGCAAAGTAAGAGCTACCCTCTATGTAGGAGGCCTTTGCCCTTCTAGAGACATTGAGGCTATTATTATTATTATTATTACACTGCGAGGAATGGATTGTTTGCTACAACATTTACTATAAAAATGTAACAAAACCTTGAAAGTTTCTTTTTGAAAGAAGTCAAGTTACAATGAGCACAATACCTGGAAGTAAGCACATGTTTTCTCAGCACAGAAGTCTCCTTCATCAAAACCATCACCGCAATAATTTTCAGAATCACATTTCCAAGGACACATAGCGCACATTACTTGCATTGATCACAAAGGTATGAAGGCAGGAAAACTGAGATAGAGAACAGGTCACATTCTTGCAACCCGTTTCATCTGAATAGTCGCCACAGTCATTTTCTGCATCACACTTGAAGCTGGAAGGTATGCAACGGCCTGAAGTACATTGGAACTCACCCGGACAGCAAGTTGGTTCTAGAGATAGAAAGATAAGTTTTTTTATATTATATATTATAGGATTAAATATTTTTGTTACATTGTTTGCAACTTCAGCAACAAAACCATGAAACCTTTATTTCATTAAGAAGCATCCACTGCCAGGTATAGATGGGCCGGTCATTCGTGGCTGGTCGTAAGCAAGTGAGAATTCTCCTTAAAGCCCGAGTAGTACACTTAGACCGCTGAATATGCACATGCGCTACCGAGGACACATAGCGCACATTACTTGCATTGATCACAAAGGTATGAAGGCTCACTGGGCATGGAGACACCACTGCACACGTAATATGTACTGGTCAAGAAGGAACGGCCCACTTACAGCAGCAGAACAGTGAGTCATTTTACTTTAACCACTAAAAACTAATTTATTTATTACATACATGCATACATACTTACATTTGAGACTGATTTGCCTTTCAGCGTTCAGTCTAGTCTGCAAGCCTCTGTTTGTAAACAAGTCACCTCCAATGCCCTATTAGCAGTTAGCAGCGCGGCCTCCTCTGTTTCTACACCTCTCACTTTGATATCGTTCATCACTGAATCTGACCATCACCTCCTAGGTCTACCTATGCTTCTCTTACCCTCTACAGCAGAACTCATTAACCTCTTAGGTAATCTCTCCTCCTCCATTCTCATCACTTGACCCCACCAGCTGAGTCGGCTCATACGAACAGCTTCATCTAGCTTGTTCATTTCTAACTTAGCCTTTCTCTCTTCATTACGAGTACCCTCCTGACATTGCTCCCATCCATTTGTCCCAGAAATCATTCGTGCTAAACTCATATCAGTTACCTCTACCGGTAGCTTATGTATGAGATATCCTGAGTCTACCCAGCTCTCACTTCCATACAGGAAGGCCAGTCTAAATACTGAGCGATGTAGGGAGAGTTTCGTGGCTACACTAACTTCTTTCTTGCAGAATACTGTAGATCGCAACTGAGAACTCACTGCATTATCATTTATACACCTCGACAGCCTAAGTATTTAAAATGTTCCACCTGCTCCAATTTGGTTCTTCCTACTTGGCATTATATTTTCTTGTGTTTCTTCCCTTCGTCTTTGAAATGCTGATCTTCATACCACACTCCCTACATTTCTGTTCAAGTACTTGCAAGCTATCGACAACCAGGTCATCAGCATAAGCCAGACTACTCACCTGGCAACCACCTAATTGAATCCCACCCATTCAGTGTATGTCGTTCAGCACATGGTTCATATATAAAATAAACAGTAGTGGCGAGAGGTTACAACCTTGCCTCACTCCTGTAACAACCTTGAACCAAGAACTCATCCTACCATCAACTCTCACTGCAGCCTGATTAGCAACATAAATGCTTTTGATTGCCTGTAGCAGCCTTCCCTAGATACTATAATCGCTCAGGATGCTCAGCATCTTCTCCCTGGATACTCTATCGTATGCCTTCTCTAGATCTACAAAACACAAACACAACAGTACTGTCTATTCCTCTCGTAACATTTGTCAATAAATTGGCACATACTAAAAATTTGATACGTAGTGAAGAATATATGCAGCCTACATGAGGCGAAAATGTGTAGATGTTCTTCATTACGGATTGCATGATAGGTTAAAATATTTGTTGCTATCTGGCGAACGATTGGAGGACTGGTGAATCCAGAGGGACGCCGATCCCCTCATGCTGCAAACTTTACAAAGTGCCAGTTTCAGTGTCTGCACACAAGGTGACAACAGTGACTACAACCCTGATTCAACCCAACAGCACACTATAAAACATAAAATTGTTGTAATGGGGGATTTGCAGTAATAGTTCCTTATGGTTGGAAATCAGAACTTGAATGGATTGAAAAGGCTGAGAAAAAGGGCAAGGCTATAGGGGTGGAGCTATACAATTGATGGCTTCCTTTCCTACCCCCTAAATTCTACAACTGACCTTGGGCTCAACATCACATAGCTTTCACCTACATCTGTGATGCGATCCCACCCCTCAGCTGCTACTCAACAGAGCATACCCCTAGGAGCAACTCACTTTTGTTGTACTGTGTACTCGTCCCTGTAAGTTGCTCTTCCTCTCAATTTCTCCCTTTCTAGTTTGAAAATGTTGCTTATTTCTGCATACCTGCCAACCTTCGGAAGTCAAAAATAGGAAGATTTTTTAAGATTATAGATTTCACCATGCGCAGTATACAGTGGCATGGGCAAAAGAGGGTACACAAAAGACCTGAATGCCTTTATTGGCAAAGTATGAATTCAGCATAAAATTCACAAAAATGTAAACAATCATCAATCATCGAGTAGTATGTATGGCAAATATTTAAATGTAAGAGGACACAATTGTGTGTTTAAAGAAAATGCATACAATCATTCTGATGGATTACACTTCACATTCGCTACCACATATTCAAGTTTTGTCAAACTAAAGTTAATTAGGCTACCATGGACAACTTACCTAATTATGATTAGGTGATGTATATACATGTGGATGGTAATCTTGAGACTGCTTACTGATTTAATGCAGACCTTGTAGCCGACTTTGCTCTCTTCAAAAATGCCCTGTCATACTGCTGCTCGTAGCAATTTCCACTTAGGCTTGATTTAACCACTAACAGTTTGTTGAGGTTTTCGTCATTCAGAGAAGATCGGAATTGTGTCCTTGTCTTCTTCACCTGACTAAACAATCTCTCACATTCAACGTTGCTGTGTGGGATTGTTAATATTGACAGCATTACTCTAGCTCAGTGGTTCCCAACAAAATTTTTCCAAGGACCCCCTCTTCCAGTAGCAATAATGAGAAGGACCCCCACTAATTCCTAAACCTATACTATATAGTCTTTAATGCTAATGAGCTAATTCAATGTAATACAAATGGTCTATATTTGGACCTTGATATTTCATATCACTTAAAAACAGCCTAATTAAGAGTTTTATTATTTTAATTGTTTTGGAAATTAAGGTTGACATTTTGAGAAAAAAGATTAAGCTTAACATTTTTTGTTCAGTCTTGCCTTTATTGTTATTGTTTAATTCCTGATTTTTGCTCAAGTTTTTTTTTTCATATGTAGGTTTTTGCTGACAAAATCCTTAAAACAATTTCGAGTTTGAATTGAAAATTTAAGAAAAAAATAAAACCTCGGAGTGTATTGCTCTTTTAAGAATATTGCAATTAAAATTGCATGAATTTAGAAAAAATATGGAGAAAATAAGTAAGAACTAATTTTATACAAAATTATGATTTATTTGTGGAAATACATATTATGTCCATCGGTACACAGTTTTAATTTTCAGTTCTTAATGAGATGAGTTGAATCTAATCTTTGAGTCCATTATTTCTGAAAGGTTTGGTTCCAAATTTGATATTTTCACTCTGAAATCCGACTGCATGTCGAGCCGATTCCTGTATTTGTTTCATTGAGGAAAATGCTTTTTCACAACGATAGGTAGTTGCAAATGGAAGGATCTTTTTCATTGCCTTATCTTCAAGTTCTTTGTAGTCTTTGCATACCGTTGCCCAGAAGTCTGCAATTCTTTCAACATTAAAACTGTTTTTCATTGTACCACAGCTCGACATATCCACAAGTTGATCTTGTTCTACTTCTGTGAGGCCTTGGATTTTTTCTATTACTTGACAGCTGAAGGGATTTCGAATCCAACTATCGTCAGGGTCAGGTTCAGGGAAATATTCCCTAAACGTAGTGGCTAGGCTGCGTAGATGCTCGGCTATGTTGCTCTTTATATGGTCAGGCAAACTCTCCTCTGAAGACTCCAGGAATTGTTTCAAAGTAGGGAAGTTAGTAAATGACTCTTTTTCAATCCGTGTTCCCAGATCTGACACTTTTTTACCAGAGCACTAATTTTATCTTCTACTTTGAACATATCTACATGGTTCCCTTGCAAACTTAAGTTTAACACATTCAAGTGTTCAAAGACATCAGCAAAGTAGGCAGTTGAGCAAAGCCAAGAAAAGTCAGTGAGAAAATCTGCGTACTTGGTGTCAAGAAGGAAGATACGAACCTCATCTCTAAGTTCAAAGAATCTTGTCAAGATCCTACCTCGAGAGAGCCATCTTACTTCCATATGAATAAGAAGCTGTTCATGCTCAGTGCCAATTTCTTTGCATAACAAAGAAAATAATCTGGATGGCAGAGGACGAGTTTTAATGCAGTTAATGATTTGAACCACTTCGTTAAGTTACTTCTGCAAAAGTTCTGGCAATCTTTTGGCTACTAAGGCTTCACGATGAATACAACAGTGTGTCCATTTCACCTCAGGAGCTACTGCTTTGATACGAGCTTGAAGTCCCGTTTTGTTGCCAGCCATTGATTTTGCTCCATCCGTAGACAAGCCCACACACTTTGTCCAGGAGATGTCATGTTTACTGAAAAAATCATTCAGTGCAGTAAAAATATCTTCTGATGTTGTCTGAAGTAGTTCGCACGAAAAAAGAAAATCTTCGAATATCTGGTCGTCCCACAAAAATCGTGTAAAAACCAACATTATTGATTTTTTTGATATGTCTGTGCTTTCATCCAATTGTAGAGCATACATATCACTCATGCAAAGTCTGACCAGCAACGTTTCTTCAATATTATTGGCCATATCAGTAATTCATCGTTGGACAGTATTGTTAGAGAGCGGAACAGTACCTATTAGCTTAGTAGCTGCATCACCTAACATTCTCTTGCATAAAATTATTGCTGATGGCAGTATAAGTTCTTCAGCAATTGTATGTTTTTTTCCACATTTTGCGACAAGTTGAGATACCTCATAAGATGCAAGGGTTGCATTTTCATTTACACCAGAGTGTTTAGTAATGTTTTCACGAGATCTTTTAAGTTCTCCTAATTTCTTTTTGAAAAAATCTTATGACTTATTCTTGTGCTCTTGATGTTTTGTTTCAAGATGTCGACGGAGTTTTGCTGGCTTCATACACTCATTCGAAAGGCTTTCGTAGCAAATAACACATTGAGGTTTAGGCTGATACTCAGGTCCAGTGAAAGTGAAGCCAATTTCCAAGTAATCAGAGTTGTACTTTCTAATTTTTGTAGTAGACTTAACACTGACCTTAGACGAGTTAGGTTCAAGAGACGGTGGAGAGTTGGGTTCAAGAGACACTAACAAGTTCGGTTCGAGAGTCACTGACTTATTAACTTCAACATCAAATTCGTCTTCATCCGTAGGCCTATCTCGTTTTAACGATCCACTTTTCAACCAACGATCCATTTTTAATCACTGTACGCTTACTCTAACTTTCCGCAAAAACATAGCTTTACAAACACTTAACTATTTTACGAAAACACTCTTGTAAACAACACGTTCTGTGACAGCACTAGCAAAAAACTAACAATGGCCGACTGTCGTCTGAAATGCGAGTTGGCTGTGTAAGTGACTCACTTGTCGGCTGCAAACAGTGGCGCGCCCCCCTCGGCACGAGCGGTAAACTACGTAGTTCAGTAGCGCTGCGAGTGGCTGGATCGCGAACCTCCACCGCTCTTCACATTCAAGTGTCAACCCCACGGGCTACTTCCCCAGCACTAGGCACCCGGTGGCAGCGCCAGTGACTCCGACTCTTGACACTGTTCTGAACCACTTCTGTTTGATGAGATGCTCCAAGACATCAAGCCGGAACTGCTCAATTGTTGGAGCAGCTCCAGCAATTCCGGCACTTTTTTACGCAAAAGTTAGTATTTTTTTAGGTACTGAGAAAGCTGCAATACTGAAAATCTGTTACTGAACCAAATATATTTTACTCTAATATCTGCGGACCCCTTCAGCATGGCTTGCGGACCCCCAGGGATCCGCGGACCACCTGTTGGGAACCACTGCTCTAGCTAGTCGGTCATATTTCAGACACCCATTTCCACCTCGTGTATCCCCTATAGCAGACCAAGAACAATCTGCTCTTTTTCCTTCCACAATAGAAGATGGCAAATCCTCCATTTGGAGAGCACAAAACTGGCATTGTAATGCATCCATTGCTTGGTGCTCATCTTCACCGTCTTTTTTTTGGCAACATAAGTGGAAACTTAGAGATATAATACTTCACGGCACTAAAGGAAGCAGTAGACAAAGACCTTATCTGTGCCACTTGAGCATTAACAGAAAACTCACTGTCCAAATTAAATTTATGAATAATATAATCAGAGGCTGCAGTGAAGTAGTTCCTGAGGTGCAAATAAAAGACCTTCTTCTCCTCAGAAGACAGATTTTCTACACAACTAGATGTTGTTGAACCAATTACCAAATCATCATCAGCTTTCTGATTCTCTCCTGTGTGATAGACCACTTCTAAATTTGTGCAATATTTCTTGATGGCCACTGGCTTAACAAACCTACAGAGAATTTCCGTCAGCAAATCAATCAGTATGGATCTTAGGACATGGATGTGAGGTGCTTGCGATTGAAGAACTTTGTTATATTTTTCAAATGTAGGGATGGTAAATGCCAGAAACAAGCAAAATGCCTCATTTAACTTAGATGACAAAACGAAATAGTCTCTACTGTCTTGAAATACTAACAGTTTGACTTGGTTCCGTCACTTTTTTCCTTACAGACGGAGAAGAAGAACTGCTCTCCAACTTCCTTTTGCCAATGCTAACACGTGCTTGATCTTGTACTCTGTTGTTCACACCAACACCAAATTCCACTTCTGCAGGCTTATCTTCATGAGCCTTTACTTTGGGAATTTGGAAATACTTGAGAGATGTTGTTGTGCCAGTGGATTGGTTCACCTCATCCTTAAAAAAAACTCAGCAGTGGCTTCCACTGTGAAATCAGTCTTTCTAAGCATTTACCCAAGGACAACCAACGCGTGCACACATGCTTCAGTATTTTCCTAACATCAGTTTGGTAAAGAGCTTGATATAACTTCAGATGATCTTTCCTCTTGCAGCTTTTGTTTAAATAATAATAAATATCAATCATTATCTCATCAATTTTCACAGGAAGGGAATCAGCACCTTTCTCAGCAGCCAGATGAATTAAATGGCATGGACATCCTACAACAATAATGTTTTTACACTGCTCTTTTAATTTCGCAGCAACACCATTTTTCCTCCCTATCATAACATAATAATAATGTTATTGGTTTTACGTCCCTTTTAACTACACTGGCTTTTAGAGACGCCCTATCATAACAGGGGCATTGTCTGCACTAAAAGCTATACAGTTTGCCATTGGAATGACATGTCTTTCCAGAAGACGCAGAAGCAAATTACCAATGTTAGCACCAGTCGAGTCACCTTCCAAATTTTCCATGGATAGCAAACGATTTTCAATCATCTTCGATTCTTTGTTGAAAAATGACACGACGACAGGATACAGCTTACTATCTCTATCATTGCTACCATCAGTGGAGATCGCGAAAGGCCCACATTTTAAAAAATTAATAATTTTTGAATCGGGGTCACGTGCCATTTCATGAACAATGGCGGATGTTTTTGTCCTGCCACAGGCATATTTCTTCGCAATTTCCGAATCCGGGAACACTTTTCTAAACAATTGTCCCGCGTGATCGGAACATGATAATGAGAGGTTATGTTCTACGACGAACGCCGTGAACAAACATTCTGCTCGAATGGCAGCATTGTTTTCATTCCCGTGAACAAAAAACGTACCTAATTTTTTGTTCTTCTGTAAACAACTAGCACTGTCCTTGTGTTTTAAAGTGTTGCTGTGAGTTACAATGTCAGTTTTTCCACCATAAGATATATCTATATCGCAACGACACACGGAACAAAGAGCAAAATGGTTGCCTCTACTAGATTGTAAAATGAATGGAAATTCAGTTTTATAGCTTTCTTTGAACACTTGAAGATAACGTTTATGAGGTTTTGTCGCCATAAAGTGACGAGAAAAACTTAAAACACACGTCACGGAACAATGATCGACACAACTCGTTGAAATAATTATCTACCGACGCACACATCAATACCTCAATTAAATGCACTAAACGTGACGCTGGCAGAGTATAAACACGTGGCGTCAAACGAAGGAAGTCACAATCGCCGCGCGTAGAATACAAGGTTTCACCCACTCTGCACAGTCACGTGGCCAGCCTCGACTAATCAGCGTAGGCTTGACGTCTATTTGTCCGTGAAATACCACCAATCAGTATGCGGTAGGCCGATCAGCTGACTCACCATTCCAAGATCGCAGCTAAAGAGCTCACTGCCAAGCGAGGAACTTACAAAAACTTACACAAAAAAACAAGGTTACGCAAATCACAAAAGCAATTACGACTTACGAGAGAATCTCCTGGAGAATAGAAATTATTTGCAGTTCCTTTTTCTTTTACAATATATCACTGGGGACCGAAATTCGGAAGAAATAATAGTAATTAAGAAGATCGGAAGACGAGGTGAAAAATCGGAAAGTTTCCGAATAAATCTGAAGGGTTGGCAGGTATGTTTCTGTCTTTTTTTGTTTGTTTGTTTATCTACCCTGGAAATATTTCCACAGGATCTTCGCTCTTCTGAGTACCAGGAAAGAAACCATGGCCATGTACTTACTAGTGCAGTTCTGAGTTATCCAAACAGTCATCATCTCCGTCGCAGACCCAAGCTTTTGGAATGCAGCGTTGGTTATCACAGGTGATGTCCCATGTGTTGGAACAGGCTTGCACAGGTGGTTCTGCATCAGGGTCAGGTTGGCATGTCTGGTTATCTGGTGCCACCAGCCTCTCACCATATGGACACCCACATTTTGCCTGAATGCAACAATCAAAAGAAAATTAACTTACACACACCTTGCCAAGCAGGGTATACGTACCTAATACCCAGGAAATTTAAAACAGGTATTTTTGACTTCTTCATTTCATTCTATATATCTGTAACCTAAGCAACAAGCATTAAGGCCATGGAGCCAAGCTATCTCTGGACTCTTACTGACAAGGAGATTAAAACCTCAGCATTGGCCCCCCTTAAAATGCTTTCCCATGGATTCCCATGTTCAACTCCAGGCAAATGCTAAGACAGTATCTTCTAATAGACCCGACATTTGCCTGGAGTTGAAAACAGGAAGCCACGTTAAACCATTTCAAGGTGGGATTTGAACCCACTCATCTCCAATTCTGGAGACAACCTGGCCCCATGACCTAATGCAGAGCCAAGACAGTCTGTGTTCTTCAAATAGCTAAGACAGTAAGCAGTGAAATGTGGGATAGTTTAAGTAATTGTTTACATGTTTCCTCTTTTTTCATTTTCACACATAATCTTAATTTTCATGAGGCCCTGAGCCTCTATGATTTGTATCTGTAATTTGTGGTAAATCTTGCTACTACTCAATCTTAAGATGAAATCATTGAACAACGAGTTTAACCATCTTGTTCCTCTTGCCTCCACATCTGAAATCAATACTCTCCAAGGCTATCTTCTACTGATCATTCGCATCTTGCGACACGACCATTTAGATCTACTCGATTGTGCCTTTCTTCACAGGTACCTGCATGCCATTTTCCCCACTGTTCTTGCTATTTCCACAGTTGACCCAGCTTTCACTCCTGCATGAACAACAATTACCCTGAATACTAAATAATTAAGGAATAGTATTATCTTTGAACTAATTCCTTCTCACAATACAGTGAACTGCATTAGCTGTGTTCTGTTTATCCTTCACCACCACTGTTCATCGGTCTTTTATGGTGAAAGAAACTACTCTTTGTTGTCAATATTTCATTTGATATAAATACATCATCATCTTGTACAGTTTCCAGCCCCAGGCTGGGTCTGTTTGGAACATAAGCCTCACCACTTAGTCCTTTCTTCCCACCACCTCTCCGCTATCACTCTGGTCCAGTCCTCGCCTCTCTTCTTGACACATTCCTCCACTCCTTTCAGCCATCTATCTCTTGGTCTTCCCCTTGGTCGTTTCTTCTGCATCTGCATCTCATGTATCCTCTTGGGAATCTTCTTCTCATCCATTCTCTTTAAGTGTCCATACCACCTCAGTCTTGATGTCTCAATCCTACCTTGCAAGGGCTCCTCTTTCACTATTTACCTGACCTTTTCATTCCTCACCCTGTCTCTTCTTGTTACTCCGATCCTACTTCGCAGGAACTTCATTTCACCTGCCTGTATTCTGCTTATGTCTCTTTTCTTCATTGTCCACGTTTCTGAAGCATAGGTCAGTATCGGGATATAGTAGCTTCTGTATAACACTTCCTTGCTTTTTTGTGGGACATCTTTGTTCCACACTAAGCTCCTAATGCTTCTCAGAAATGCTTCTGCCTGTCTGCCACGTTCCGTAATCTCTTTGTCATTTCTCCCATTTTCCTCCACTATACTTCCCAAGTACTTGAGACTTTCCACCTTCTTCAGCTGTCCACCTCCAAGTGTTATCCCACTCATTGGTCTGTCCTTTTTCCTGGTCGTTAACAGGATCTCACATTTACTGATGTTGAACTTCCATCCGTACTCTCCCACTGTTTCTTCCCAAGCCTTCAGTTGCTCCTGAATTTCCTCCTCCCTGTTTCCCCAGACCATGAGATCATCTGCAAACACCATTGCTTTCATCTTATCTTCTCCTATCTTTCCTGCTATCCGTGTCATTACCTCGTCCATAACCACAATAAAGAGAAGGGGTGACAGCGCACTACCCTGTTTCAGGCCACTCATTTGTCTGAACCAGTCTGTTCTTTCCCCTCCAACTTTCACACAACTCACACTTCCACAATACATCTCCTTCACTCTGCCTACAGTCCCTTTTTCCACTCCCATGTTTTCCATTGCTTCCCAAACCTTCTCCCTACACACACTATCATAGGCCTTTTCGATGTCCAGGAAGGCCATCAACAGATCCTCTCCAAATTCGTAGTGGTGTTCCTGGAGCTGTCTCACTGAAAATATGAGATCCACTGTTGATCTCCCAGGTCTGAATCCATACTGCTCCTCTCTCAATTTTCTCTCCACTTTGGCTCGTATTCTACTTTCTAATATCTTTTCATATATCTTGGCACAGTGTGGTATGAGTGTGACTCCCCTGTAATTTCTGCACTCCTTTCTGCTTCCTTTCATAAATATTGGGACAATTAATCCTTTCTTCCAATCTTCAGGGGTCTTTTTCTCCTTCCATATCACCCTCATCACACGGTACAGCCACTGTTTCCCAACCTCCTCTGCTGCCTTCACCATTTCAACACTCACTTCGTCCACACCCGGTGCCCTTCCTCCTTTCATCTTGTCTATAGCCATCTCCAGTTCTCTCCAAGTCAGGTCCTCTTCCATTCCTGTGTTGTCTTCTCCATCTTCCAATACATTGTCTTCCTCCCTATGACCGTTTGGATTCAGTAAATCCTCAAAGTACTCTTTCCACACTGTCTTGAGTGTCTCTTTGTTGTGTACCTCATTCCCGTTTTTGTCCACCATTACCACATCCTCTCGCAGACCTCTTCTCTTACTTTTGACCATCCCATAAAATACTTTCTTATTTCCTCTGCTGTCTTCCTCCATCATCTCTGCCCACTTTACCATCCACTTCTTCCTCTCCTCTGCGACAATCTTGTTTGCTTCTTTCTTCTTTATCATTTGATATAAATAAATGATACAATTAAATAAATAGAGCTTTTATTTTGTGAAAAGTCTTATGAATGCTGAAAATCGTGGACATTGTGAAAAGTTGCAAAATCTCGCATTTATACCAATTGTAGTAATTACAGAGATACCAACTATTGAAGTGGATTATCGGTAATCCCACCTTTGACTAGCAGCTCCCACCTGAACATTTTTGGGTCAAACCAAAAGCATGCTCCTACTGGTGTTTTGTAGTTGTATTCTGAAGTATAAATAAACGACTTAAGATTACAATGTAAATTTAAAAGCAAAAAATCTTGCTCAGAAACAGTACCAACATAATATTGGCCACTTCAAACCTAACATGAGCTACTTGCTGCACATCAACCTCCTCATTATTCTGGGTACCAGACCTGTTGTTTACTCAAATTTACAGAAAATCAACTGCAATACAAAAATGCTGAAGTCTTCCATATTATTGACAAAAATATTTGTTATTGTCATTCAAGCCAATTGAAGAAACTAAAATACAAAGTGCGATGTCTTGGCGAGTGCGAGTAAGTAACAAGAGTAGGTACAGTGTTTTGGTGAGCGTTAAGTAGGTACCACAATGTTTTGGTGTATGCATTGAAACGAGGAAGGTTGTACAGTAAAGCTTGATGGGGTTGACACTTTTTTTCCTTTCCTTCCATTTTTCATGTTTTTTTTTTTTTTTTTTTTTGTAATGTCACTTTTCTTCAATAATTTCTCCTTTGGATATAATGCCATGAGCACATGGTTAAATCCATAATATTGATGAATGATTTGTAACAGTTGGTACCTCTGGTAATGTGTCTAAACATGCCTCATTATATCAAAAATAAGCAACCATTAAGGAATTTGAGTTAATCATTAAAAGTGGCCCTCGCTATAACTTACTGCCATATTACCCGCTACTATTTGGTTTCCCCTACTTAAGGGGGGATGTAACCGAAAATGCATAGCTGGCTTTAAAAGTCCATTGAGTTCACAATATAAGACATAGAACATTGAATCTTTGTACAGTTGTACTGCCCTGCATATATATCTTTGAAAGTATTATGTTTTTTAAAAAGAATTTAATGAATAAAGATGTTTTTCTTAAAACAAACAATGATGTTCATAGGCATAACACAAGACAAA
The DNA here is from genome assembly GCA_946902985.2 of Meconema thalassinum. Taxonomy (NCBI): domain Eukaryota; kingdom Metazoa; phylum Arthropoda; class Insecta; order Orthoptera; family Tettigoniidae; genus Meconema; species Meconema thalassinum. Next base: position 939,038,902 of record OX336389.2, on the reverse strand, counting down.
ATCAAAACATTCATATTTCACACACACACACACAAGCATATATCAAAAAGGAACTTTTCACACTGGAGTTAAATTATACAATAAACTACCCCAGTATATAAAACTGGCCCCAAAAATAAAAACCTTTGATAGAATGTTGAAAGCTTATCTGCAGTGCCATTGTTTTTACTCAGTAGTTGAATATTTTAGCGTATAGGAGTGATGGAATCTATAACTATATTTTACTTTTTTAATTTAATTTTAATACCTAGCTGTATGTTGTTGTATTTATAGAATTAAGTTTTCATATTATGATAATAGAGTGAGGTGTAAATAGTTGTGCAATAAGATTGTATCTATTAAGATTTGCTATTATAATAAGTTATAAATAGTTATAATCTTAGTAATATATGAGGGGTGTAGATGCAAATCCGGCTATCTCCACTTTTTGGTGAAAATGAGTTATGATTGGAGTACCATTCTCTGAGGCGTTTGTCATCTGTTTATAAAGTTGTTTGGCAGAAAATCCGGCTATATCCCCCTCAAAAAGAGGGTGAAAAATAGGGGTTAGTTGCAAACCCGGCAATCTCCTTACAGCGTTGAGGTGCAGAACCGGCTATCTCCATAGCAGATAATAGCAAAAAGAGAAACTGTCACAAATCCTACCGAGTACAAAAACATTTTTGAAATATTTGGGACCGTTATTGAAATTGGAAATGACTGTCTAGTCTCTGACTGGATGACAGAAGCAAATAAGGTGTTCAAAATCACTGGCTCGTGGCACCTCAAATGTAATGTTAGTAAGTGTTTCATTCTAACAAGGTCCAAAACAAATCCCATGAATATCGTGTTGGTGCGTGGAGAGCCTTATTACAGGACTGATGTATGTGTGTCAAAAAAGTGTTTGTAAATCAGGCAAGAATGTGGGAATGCTTAATCCAGCCGTAATCAGGAAGGATGTTGAAGTAAACCCTTTGAAATTACGGGACATTACTAAACACTACGGTGACCAATGGAAAACCCTCAAAGATCTACGACTTTACACCGACTTGATGGAGATCAAGCAAAAGAAGCAAACAATGATGGAGCCGTGAGACATATTGAAGAAGATGGCTTGGAGGAAACTGAGGATCTCATTGTTTAAACACCTTTGTTGAGGAAAATTGTACTATATCATAATTCCATAGAATACACTGAAAATACTTTTCTCTCCAGTGTTAATCTTCTTGTTTCACTTTTCTCTATCCCGATTCCAGGTATCCCAGCAAACAATCGTGCTATACTTGTATTTTAAATGATTGAGATGCAAAACCGGCAATCTCCAATTTTTATTGCCCCCTATTAATATGTTATCATATATTCTAGTTTGTTCATGCATTTAATGTCATTTATAAAACGAACAATACATTATAGAACAATAACCAAAATATTATATCACTTAGTTACTGAGGTATGAGAAATTCGTCTCTCCTGTAAAATTAGACTCAGTGGAGATTACCGGTTTTGCATCTAGACCCCTCATATACCTGTTAGTTCTTTTATTTTATGCATGTAAATTCTGACGTGCCCTATGTCAAAAATGTATTGAATGCATGTATTTGATCAAATGGAATTAATAAAAATCTATCTATCTAATGGTGTTTGATCTATTACGTGACAAGCAACAGCAATATCTTGGGTGGTAAAATGGCACAAGTACAGTCACTGCAAAAGGTTTGTTACATCCTCTTGTTTAGGTACATTTTACAACATAACTATAAAAGATCCTGGCCTGAGCTTTTAACTAGTTTAAATATATGTCACTAACTTTATGTAGAATTATCCAAATACCATCAAAAGTTTTTTTTTTTGGTCACTTGAATTTTGGATTCTATAAACCTCAGTGAAAATATGAATGTAAATGCATGCAAATTCTACAAATGGGTAAATAGAAGCATAATTTTACATAAATATGTGTATAATCACTCAATAAACAATCCCTGAAAATTTCAGTTATATAGCATTTAGGATTTCAGATAAAAGTGTACCTATGTGGTGGAAAAATTGATATTGTGAAAACAACATTTGAAAGTTGGATATGTTCTTTTACTCACATTTAAGTAACTTTGTCTATAGGCATGCAGCATCAGACATAAAATTATTTTAAAAATACTTCCAGTTGAGTAATGAGTTCGAAATTTGTACACAAGTATAAAAGAGGCAATACATACAAAAAACACGTATTTCAAAATGTTGATATTTTGACCCCTCATCGGTTACCTCCCCCCTTAACATTCTAATAATAATAATGTTATTGGTTTTACGTCCCTTTTAACTACACTGGCTTTTAGAGACGCCGGGGTGCCGGAATTTTGCCCCGAAGGGGATCTTTAACGTGCCAGTAAATCTACTGACACGGCTCCCTCGCATTTGCGCACCCTCAAATGCCAGCTGACTGCGCCAGGTTTCGAACCTGCAACCTTGGGCTCAGTAAGCGAGAACGTTACCTTAACATTCTCTTGCCAATCTTGCTCATAACTTCTGTCATTACCGAACTTTAGCACATATCTATATTAATGAAGCCAAGAGCACTCACGGGAAGCCCAGTTGATGTATTGCTAGGAACTGCAAAGCATAGCTTCTCACAGCCTCCATTAGTTATGGAGCATGGATGAAAAGGAATTGTAGTTTGAACTAAGCTGCTGTACACTTGAACACCATACAGATGATTTGTCTGCGGTTCTCGTACTAGACCTTCCTCCAAGTCGCCAGTCAGTTTGTGAAGCTTGATGATAGCATACAACCGCCAGTCAGTAATGTACATGAAGTCTGCAAATGAAACCAAAGTGGTGAATGTGCACTTATAAATACTTTAAAACCAATTTAATGTAGCAATAGAGTTGCCCACCTAAAGCTCAAACCTGCCTCCAAGGGACAATAGACATGCATATCAATTTTACTATGATAAACCTCCCACCTCATTACTCGATGCAGACGACATAGTAATATGGGAAGAAAATTTAATAGAAGTGCAAGAACAAGTTACTGTATGGAATCAAGAGATAGAGAAATATGGAATGAAAATAATTGTGGAGAAGAGTAAGACTGTAGTGATGACAAGAAACAAGAGAGAAGGAAGACAGAATATTGAAGTCAATGGAAATCCATTGGAAAAGGTAAAAAGCTTTATGTATTTGGGGAGCATACTCACAGAAGATGGTACAATAAATGAAGAAATTGGAAAGAGAATCCAACAAGCTAATGGGTTTTACCAGTGTTTGAGAGGTTTAGTATGGAACCAGGAAGTCCCAGAGAAATGCAAGAAAGTTCTATTCTCAATGTATTACACACCAATTTTGACAGGTACTTGGACCACAACAAAACGCGATGAAAGCCGAGTCCAAACAGCCGAGATGTAGTTCCTTAGAGGAATAATTGGGAAGACACGGAGGGATAAAATCAGGAATGTGGACATTAGGGAGAGAACTGGGTTCCCAAAGCTGCAGACAAGATAGAAACCAGTAAGCTGAAGTGGTACGGACATATGATGAGAATGGAAGAATATAGAGTACCAAAAATAATATTTATGGAGAAAATACCAGGAAGAAGACCACGAGGATGGCCAAGAAAGAAGTGGATAGATACGGTGAAGGAAAGCATAGAGAAAAGAGGAGTAAAGATAAAGAAGTATTGAAAGAAGGAATTGAATGGTGGAGGGATAGACAACTGTGGAGGTCCTTGATTTGCAACCCGACCCAGGGAACTGGAAACGGGAAATGAAGAATAAAAATAATAAGAAGAATAAGAAACCTCCCACACTATGAAATACTGCAAAATAAGTTAACATATTAAATATTTCAGAAAATTAGAAATAATATTAGGTTATTCATGAATACGCCTGTTGACAGTCTCTTATGAATGCAGTACATTTGCATTTGTCTATTGGCACAGGCTAGAGTAAAATGTGATTTTTCACCCATGTCTCAGTCTCATCCATGACTGATTATAATGGAAGCTACTGAACTATGAGTGGTGTTGAGAAATGGCCTTCAGGGCACAACTAGTGCCTGTATGTACTGGGAAAGGTTCTACTCATGTGGTCAGTGCTATTGTTATGACTCAGTGAGGAAAGTAATAGCAAACTACCTCACTCCTCCTCTTGCCTAATACGCCTCATTTTAGTGCTGCTTTAGGTTTTGTGGGTATGTACCGACCTAACCCATGGTGGTATTTTTTTCAGGATCCAACCAGCCTCTGGGCTGACCAATTAACAGACATAACTATGAGTACTTATCCCCTAATTAAATTTAGTCAGAATAAAGGAAGGTCTTTTACTGCCCAAGACTTCAAAAGGATAGCCTTATCTTAAATTGGAGTGCTGACAATGTGGACACTTCTGGGACTCAAGCTCTGGGCTCTCTGTCCTTAGGTCAGATGCTAGCTGGTAAGAGCTACAAATGACAGATTGTATAGGCAGTTCATCTTTCTCTCTGCTCAGCATGATAAACAAGCCTTTTAATAAGAGTGTTGAAAATGAGATTGAATTAGATTGTTCTTCTGTCTGTCTACAGAGAATAGCAATCTGTACATAGAATCCAACAAGGCAACACTAAGTTTTTTATTAATCTTTCAATTATGCATAGCAGTGAAGCACCAATGGTAGCACACACAAGTAATTCCATAGTTTTCGGGGGACCTGGGTTCAAGTCTCGTCTCGGTCGTGTCTACATTTTCGTCACTTCTAATCAAGGAAGTTTTTTTGTTTGTCGTGTGGCCTCCTCAGAGGCCGAGTGCAGGTCTTTCTATTCGACGCCCGTGGGCGACCTGCGCGTCGGGATGAGAGATGGAATGGATGAAGATGAATGAAACTGGGCAAGGATGTGGAAGGAATCGGCCGTGGCCTATCAGAAGGTACCGTCCCAGCATTTGCCTGGTGTTGAAAATGGGAAACCACGGAAAACCATTTCAAGGACGGCCGACGGTGGAGCTCGAACCCATGCATCTACCGAGTCAGCAGAGAGCTTGGTCCCATGACCTAACGCTGCGCTTTAGCCAGCTGAGCCACTGCTGTCGGTAACAAGGAAGGTGACATCAATGTACACACCTACCTTATGACTCCAATGAGATATGAGAGATCTGATCTTCCCCCTGGACTCTTTATGTATGAACTGCCTCAGTACCTTTGAACACAACTCATACTTTAAATATTACTGAATACTCGATCTTCCAATAAGGAAGTTCAGACATTATTATTAAATGCAGCATTCAGGTGTTTTTACATGCAATGCTTCACATCCCCAATATTGTTTCAAATTTAAAAAAATTCAGTTCATTTTAATAGCATAGTACTCACCTTTATAAATAGCTATCGAGAATGGATGTCTTATGAGCCTCGAGTTCACTGTCCATACATCTGATCCATCAAGTTTGGAGTGCTGAACATGATCTAACAAAGCATCACACCAATACAATCTGTCGGTTGCAAAGTCCACAGACAAACCATTGGGCCAACCTAAGGTCACATTACGGAACACTATCAAATTAGTTCCATCTGTATGAGCACGACTGATATTTGCTGGACGATCCCATTCCGAGAAGAATACCGTATTTACTCGAATATGACCCGCCCCTGAATAAGACCCGCACCCTGATTTTGAAGAACAAAATTTAAAAAAAAAATTTACTCGAAACTATTTACAATCTTTACTAAATAAACAGAATAGCATTTCTACAAAATAGTTTCCAACAGTTCTGAAGTCGTCCTAAAATAACACACAGAAACAATTAAAAGTACAAATAAAAGACACAAACACTTCATTCATCGTCATCAGAAGTACCAACTTCGGAACTTTTTTCACCATCACTTTCCCACAAAATGTCGTCATCACTGCCATCCATAGCATTGGAAATACTACATTTCTTGAAGCTCTTCCGTATGAGATCTCCCGAGATACGATTCCATGCCGTCAAAATCCACAAACAGAGCAGCTGAACTTTCGGGCCCTGAATACGACCAGTTGGTGTCAGTGTGCCTATCGGCCGACATCCACTCCGTATACAGCTGTTTCAAGGCTGCTTTGAACGGTCGGTTCACGCAAACATCCAGTGGCTGTAGCATAGACGTCATTCCACTCGGGATGATTGCTAGGTCGGTTTTCCCATCCTTGACGAATTTCTTCACAGCGTCTGTTGTATGGCCGCGGTAACTGTCCAGAACAAGCAAGCTCTTTCGTCGTAATAATGCTACACGTTTTTTTTCTTTCTCCCTTCTCGAATACATGACTCGTCAATATCATATTTCCTACCGGCGGCACGATTTCCAATAATTTCAGCTTCCCTCACAACTTTCAGCTTCTCACTCACAGTAAACGACCGCAAACTCTTCGTATAACTCATGTTTACACTCGGAAAACGTGCGCGAGACTGATTGACGCCGCCTGCTTACGGTAAAACAAAGTGATAGCCGGAAGAAGGCTAGCACCATCTAGCGGATACTCGCAACACCCGATATCGCGCGAGGCGGGCAATTTAAATCTTTAAAATCAGGATGACTCAAATAAGACCCGCACCCCAATTTTTCACGTCCGGTTTTGTTTAAAATGTGCAGGTGGTATTCGAGTATATACGGTATGTAGCCTTTGTTGGGATGCACCACAATGGATCGTGGCCTTTTTAGGTTATGAAGAAGAGTTCTTCGGTATGTGACATTGCGTGTGCTCAAGACATTGAGTGTTCCTTTACGACTATCGATGTAGTACAGGTTTTTGGACATCCAGACAACAGCCAAGCCCTCGACTCCCTCATTCTGAGATGCCAGAACAATTTCTCGTCCTGAAAGAAAAACACAATTTTAAATATATGCAGTGACACTATAATATTCAAGGTTATCTAATAGTAGTTCAATGCGCTTGACAATTTGCTTTCTAATATTAACATTCACCAGAATTGATTTATTTTTCCAAGACATTATTTCCTGGTACCAAGAGATATTATTGTATGTCTACCCCTTATTATTCCCGTTTTTACAACGGGGTCGGGGAAGAGATGCGATGGAAGTCTTTGTGGCGATGTTTTTACGGCCGGATGCCCTTCCTGACGCCAACCTCATGAGAGGAGTTAATGAGAGATGAAATGAATGATGGCGAATGAAACTGGGCAAGGATGTGGAAGGAAGCGGCCGTGGCCTGTCAGAAGGTACCGTCCCAGCATTTGCCTGGTGTTGAAAATGGGAAACCAGGAAAACTATTTCAAGGACGGCCGACGGTGGGGCTCGAACCCACGCGTCTACCGAGTCAGCAGAGACCTTGGTCCCATGACCTAATGCTGCGCTTTAGCCACCGTAGCCACTACTGTCGGTGGTACCAAGAGATATTATGAAGTTCTTTAAAATACAAGTTGAAAGAATGTGCTATAACAATTAAACAATTTTCAACATGGGAATAAAAACAACTAAAAATTCTGGTGGCTTTTGTCATGGATTAAAGAAGTTGTTATTGTTTTAAGTGGTGTAACAGCGAGTCCATCTGCCGCACATTAAAGAAGAATTCTAAATTGACTTTACCTCCTAACGTGTCATGGTGTTCATTTAATTGGTTGGAAGTTGTTTGTGTAATAAGATGATCGTTTATTTCTTTCTGCAACTTATCTATGCTCTCCTTGGTTTCTTCCTGTATCTTATCTAAACTATCCTGCATTTTCCTTTGGAGTTTAATAATGTTCTCACTATTTTCTATTTGAGCCTGCACTAACCTTTTTGTAACAACAACTTTCAGTGTATTAGGTCCGTCCTTACTGTGGAGACATCTGCATGGAGTGTAAAAACATTTGTTTGCAAGGATGTAATATCTGTATGTGGAGCTGTTACATTACTACACACATCAAAAAAAGTTTTGCATCACCTCGGTTCCCAGATCTCCGGCATATAGACGTTGACTGTGTATATTGTATCCAAGATACAGTCCCTTTGACTGTTCATAGATGTCACTAAAACTGCTCAAAGATGTAAACAACCATGCATGAGCAGGGCCTATTAGACGGAGGGGGTACGACAGCCGATCAGTTCCAGTCATTCCACCAGGACGAAGGTACGCTACTCATGTTGTCTGTAGTTCTACCATGCCTAGAAGGTCAATACCGCAGTTCGATCGCGTCCGCATTGTTACTTTGTGTCAAGAAGGGCTCTCAACAAGGGAAGTTTCCAGGCGTCTCAGAGTGAACCAAAGCGATGTTGTTCGGACATGGAGGAGGTACAGAGATACAGGAACTGTCGATGACAGGCCTCGCTCAGGCCGCCCAAGGGCTACTACTGTAGTGGATGACCGCTACTTACGGATTGCCGCTCGGAGGAACCCTGACAGCAATGCCAACATGTTGAATAATGCGTTTCGTTCAGCCACAGGACGTCGTGTTTCAACTCAAACTGTGCGCAATAGGCTGCATGATGCGCAACTTCACTCCCGACGTCCATGGCGAGGTCCAGCTTTGCAACCCCGACACCATGCAGCGCGGTACAGATGGGCCCAACAACATGCTGAATGGACCCCACAGAATTGGCATCACGTTCTCTTCACCGATGAGTGTCGCATATGCCTTCAACCAGACAATCGTCGGAGACGTGTTTGGAGGCACCCTGGTCAGGCTGAACGTCTTAGACACACTGTCCAGCGAGTGCAGCAAGGTGGTGGTTCCCTGATGTTTTGGGGTGGCATTATGTGGGGCCGACGTACGCCACTGGTGGTCATGGAAGGCTCCGAAACGGCTTTACGATACCTGAATGACATCCTCCGACCCATAGTGCAACCATATCGGCAGAATATTGGAGAGGCATTTGTCTTCATGGACGACAATTCTCGACCTCATCGTGCACATCTTGTGAATGCGTTCCTTCAAGATAACGACATTGCTCGACTACAGTGGCCAGCATGTTCGCCAGACATGAACCCTATCGAACATGCCTGGGATATGTTGAAAAGGGCTGTTTATGGACGTCTTGACCCACCAACCACTCTGAGAGATTTTCGCCGAATTGTCGTTGAGGAGTGGGACAATTTGGACCAACAGTGTCTTGATGAACTTGTGGATAGTATGCCACGGCGAATACAGGCATGCATCAATGCAAGAGGACGTGCTACTGGGTATTAGAGGTAGTGGTGTGTACTGCAATCTGGACCACAAATGCTGAAAGTCTAGCTGTATGATGGTACAACATGCAATGTGTGGGTCTCGTGAGCAATAAAACGAGCTGAAATGTTGTTTGTGTTGATCTCTATTCCCTTTGTATTTAACGGTTCCGGAACTCTTGGAACCGAGGTGATGCAAAACTTTTTTTGATGTGTGTATTTACTTTCTCTATATCTACCTGAGCTACCTTATTCTCTTCCTGAGTTTTCCAACTTTCTTCCCGTATTTTCTTCTGAATTTTCCTTTCTCTTCCTGTATTTTCTCCTGAATTTTACTGTTCTCTTCCTGAGCTTTCCTACAATTAGTTTTAATAGTTCTAAGTTCCTCGGTCCGATAACCTAGATGTTAGGCCCCTTAAAACAACAATTATCATCATCATCATCATCATCTAAGTTCCTCCTGTACTTGTGTCATGTTTTCTCTACACTCCTGTACAATTGCAACATTGTTTCTGCTCAGTATTTTCATCTGAGTCATTTCAGCAGTTAAGCTACCCTTAACCAAAATTTGGTACACTTCACTGCTCGATAGTTTTCACTAATAATTGTTATAATATTCAATTCCGTCAACAAATAACACCGTATTTACTCGAATACGACCCGCCCCCGAATAAGACCCGCACCCTCATTTTGAAGAACAAAATTATTTAAAAAAAAAAAACAAAACTACTCAAAATTATTTACTGATGATGATGATAATTGTTTTAAGGGGCCTAACATCCAGGTTATCGGCCCCTAATGATCTGGGTGATAGCGAAAATGATAATGAAATGGAAACCAGAACGAAAATTAAGTGAGACGGAAAATACTTACAAAAAGGAACTCAGATTGAAACAACTCACAAAATGTTCTTACAAAAGGGAATTTAGAACGAAAAGATTCACAAAAGGAATAGATTGAAAAATACCCACAAAATGAAGGCTAGGTTCAAAATACGTACAAAATGCAATTGAGGTTCAAAATACTTACAAAATGCAATTGAAATTGAAAATACACGATGCAATTCAGATTGAAATATCCCAGTTCCAATCCAAATTATTCACAAAGTGCAATTGAAATTCAAAATACTTACAAAATGCATTTGAAGTTGAAAATGCTTACAAAATGTACGGTAGATTCAAACGACTCATGTGGATTGACAATACTTACAAAATGCAATTTAGATTGAAAATACTTGACAAAATGTAATTTAGATTCAAAATACCCAAAAAATGCAATTGAAGAGCTCGTTTCCAAAACTCACTAAGTCAGTTTTGGACGAAATTGAGAAATCCGTTGGATCTTGTTCGTAAGGTGTAGACCTATGTATGTTACTAATATTTTATTCCAGAACTCACTATGTCATCGTAAATTGTAACGTAGGATATTGCATTTTTTTCCAAAACTATACTATGTCAGGCCGTGATGTCTTCCTAACTCTGCTAAGTCTAACGCGCCTGTTTCTCGCCAGTAACCTCTTGGCTGTTTCATGTGTCGTATGTTGACGAGTTGTGTTTAAGAGAAAGTTTCTACATTTTAAGAAAGTGTACAAGATGAGTGACTTTGATTTAGAAGGATTCTTCTAGAAGATTCCGGTCGAAGCAGGAAGAGAAGAAAAGATGTAAACACCTGGGATAAAACAAAACGCAAGCATGCAAGAAACAGTTCAAGTGCTCACCCTGCATCTTGTATCGCTTGTAATCATGCTGGAAGACCGAACTATACATGTAAGGTAGGATTGTTGAGTCAAGAAGACATCACTCATTTCCGTGACAAACTGTATGACAACAAATCATAAGTAGAGCAAGATAACTTCCTTTTAAAATATATTGTAACAAAAGAACCAAAATCACATCGACCAAGAAATGTAGGCAATCCCCGTGCTAGATTATTAACACAATATTTTATACGGAGGAAAGCCGGCCAGATTATACGAGTTTGTGCTCAATCTTTCTGTTCGGTAACAGGAATTAGTAGATTCAGATTGAATACTTTATCTAAGAACTTCAATGCTACAGGTGAACAATGTAAAGAGAACAGGGGCGGTGGTCGTATTAAAGCCAAAGACATGGAAACTGAGGTTTCAATTGATAATTTCATTAAGACATTGAAGTGCAGAGAAAGCCATTATGGGAGGGCAAAGAGCGTACGAGTTTACATGGAACCAACACTTTCCGTCAAGAAGATTTGGCGATTGTGGAGAGAGGCCAGGGTAAGTGCTTCAAAATCAGTCGCATCTTATAGCAAATTTCATAGAATTTTCCAAACACGATTCAATTTCGGGTTTGGGCACCTGAAAACAGACACATGTTCATACTGTGAAGAATTACAAATCAAGATACAAAATAATTCTACATCACCAGCCGAATGGGCAGACCTGATGGGATGTTACAGATTGCACAAATTACGAGCCAAAAATTTTATGAAATTTTGAAGCGAGAGGAATATAATGTTCTGAAAGTAGCATTTGACATGCAACAGAACCAGCCCCTTCCCATGATTAGAATTTCCGAGACTGTTTATGCTCGACAGCTTTGGCTGAACAACCTAACTTTTATAATTCATGAAAACGTCTAAAATGTGGACAACACATTCATATATTCTTGGACAGAAGATCAGTCTGGAAGAGGATCGAACGAAGTTGCATCAGCCTTGCACAACTTCCTACACTGTCTTGAAGAGAGGGTTCGTCAATAAGCAAAACCAGAAGGCATTAAATCTCAGAAAACATTGAGACTATTCTCAGACTCTGCCACAAGTCATAACAAGAACTCGACCATCATGGGCTTCTTGCTAGATTATGTAAACAAAAGTGACATTTTTAGCCTACTTTCGATTTTTGCAAAAAATGAAAGTAGATCAACACAGGGCCAAATAGTGTGTGTCTGTCTGTGTGCGAGTGTGTGTACTCTGAATATCTGCCCCCCCCCCCCCATCAATTCGAACACGGTGAATCCGAATTGAACGACATTTGGTACAGAGGTAGCACTAGCAAAGGGCACCTCAGTGTGATGTTTTATATCGCCGCCATCTTGACGTAAACGTAATGGCTGCCACCCAAATGTTCAAAGCTTAAATCAAATCGCGACCAACCTATTCATCTGATCTCTACCAAATTTTGAAACATTATACCTTTTTGTATGGAGAATCTTTTGACCAAACTATGAGGTCATCTGCCCAATAATTTGCGGATGGTGGCCATGTTTGTGTGCAAATCGATTCCCCCTATATTTTCAAACACGGTGAAACCGAATTGAACAAAATTTGGTACAGAGGTAGCAGTAGCTAAGGGCACCTCAGTGTCATGTTTTATATCGCCGCCATCTTGACGGAAACGTAATGGAGGCCACTCAAATGTTAAAAGCTTAAATCACATTACGACCAACCTTATCATCTGATCTCTACCAAATTTTGCAACATTATACCTTTATGTATGGAGAAGCATTTGACCAAATTACGATGTTATCTGCCCAATAATTTGCGGTTGGCGGCCATGTATGTGTGCCAATCGATTCCCCCTAACTATTCAAACACGGTGAAACCGAATTGAACGAAATTCGGTAAAGAGGTAGCACTATCAAAGGGCACCTCAGTGTCATGTTTTATATCGCCGCCATCTTGACTGAAACGGAATGGCGGCCGCCCAAAAGGTAAAAGCTTAAATCAAATTACGACCAACCTGATCATTTGAGCTCTTCCAAATTTTGCAAGTGCATACCTTTTTGTGGGAAGCATCTCTTGACTGAATTACAAGGTCATCAGCCCAAGAGCTTGCAGATAGCGGCCATGTATGTGTGCAAATCGATTCATCATATCAATTCAACCACGGTGAAACCGAATTGAATGTAATATTGTACAGAGGTAGCACTAGCAATGGGCACCTCATATTCATGTTTAATATCCGTATAGCACGTTGTATTTCAACAAGCTACTACAACCAACATTCAATTATACTCCTTGAAAAGGACAAAGAGTTATAACAATACCCATGCATTTAGGAGAAAGTAGGCTATATGTTCTTTACTGAACATCTTGTTAATAAAGTGGAACACATATTTCCTATCAGAGGACACAGTTTTTTGCCTCCGGACCGAGTGTTTGGAAAAATCGAAAAAAAAAGTACAGAACTCTTGAAAAACTATTAGAGCCACAAGATTATCATGCTATTCTGGAAAAACATGGAGCTGTTAAACTTTTAAAGAGAGATTGGCGGCTACTTGAGTTTAAAAGGAGCGCCAATAATATAATGAAAACTAAGCTCCCATTCTTGATGAGGGAGCAGCGTGTTCTTCTGTACAAAAGAGGAAGGAAAGAAGTGTTTGCCAAGAATACCTACAATGGAGACTTCAATGAATACGAAGTGTTAAAGAAGAAATCAGTCATACAGATTGGTCCATGTAGTAGAGGAATGCAATAAAATATCTTCAGAGAAGAAGAAGGATGTTGCAGTACTTCTGAAGTTTGTTTCTCTGTCCGAACAAGCTCAATTGTACTACAATGAATCTCGGAAGAACTTCGGTGATGCAGATCTGGTTGATCACACAGAAATACACTATGCTGAAGAAGAGCCATTTGAGTAGTACAAAGTTAAGGCTGTGCAAGTGCGTTTGTTCTTGGAATTAATTTGCTATATATTTGTATTTTTATTTTTTATTTTTTTAAATGGCAGGTATTCGACAATTTTATAACTTTTTTCTGTTCCTCATTGATTTTTAAGGGAAGTTTGAGCAATCTAGAATAAATCACTAAAATCCCATTGCTTTACGTGCTTGCTTCCGATCTACCAAATGTGTAAGTTAGCATGTGCAAGTAGATGTTTTATTCCAGAACTCACTAAGTCTGTAGTTCTTTTCCAGAATTGACCTAAGTCAAGTGACCTAGTTTACTTTTGGAAAAAAAAAATGGCATTTTAACGTTAATAACTTCAAAATAGGGTTTTGGTTCGTTATCACTGTTCTTCATAATAATTTGAAAAACGTCTCTTTACTTCATAATGAAGTAATATTGCCAAAGTAGGCTCCGGTTCAAAAAATGTCTGTCCTGAAAAATCATCATTTTTGACTTTTTTCTACTGTAAGGATGAAGTAAAAATTAGTTACTTTTTAGCTACCTTTTAGTTACCTGTTAGTTAATTTTAGTTACCTTTGATTTCAAGATACGTCTGCAGTCTGCAAGCAAAGGGGCTCACCACGCGGTGAAGAAAAACAACAATGAACTGTGTTTTAAGCGGTAAATACAATTAACTTAGGGAGTTATGAAAAAATTTAAAATAATAAATAAATACAGTAGTAGATATTTATTGAGCCTCCGTGGCTTAGGCGGCAGCACGCCGGCCTCTCACCGCTGGGTCCGTGGTTCAATTCCCGGTCACTCCATGTGAGATTTGTGCTGGACAAAACGGAGGCAGACAGGTTTTTCTCCGGGTACTCCGGTTTTCCCTGTCACAATTTCATTCCAGCAACACTCTCCACTATCATTTCATTTGTCATTCATTTAATCATTGCCCCAGAGGAGTGAGACAGGCTTCGGCAGCCGGCACACTTCACATCCTCGCCGCTAGATGGGGGGCTTCATTCATTCCATTCCTGACCCGGTCGGAGACTGGAAGCAGGCTGTGGATTTTCATTTCAGTAGATATTTATTATCAAATGAGTTGTTTCAGATAATATGTCGTCTTGTGCACAAGGCGTTTTTATAATTGCCCCGAGGTTGCTCTGCTCTTGACCGTTTGGCGGGATTTCATTTGTCCCCGCGGTAGATCACGAAGATATTTATAGGACGTTACGTGATTGATACCGAATTTTGTCTTCGCAGTAAAGTACGGAGAAATTTCGAGATGTTACACGATCGGCGCTGGTCTCACCCGTTTGTCGAGATTCCCGTAGTTTTCGCAATAGAACACGGATAAATATCGCGATTTAGATGATCGGTGTCACTTTTAGTCGTTCAACGAGATTTCCATTGTCCTCGAGGTCTGGTACGAGAAAATATAGCATTATTACTTGCTGTCCGTTTGACAAGAATCCAGTTGTCCTCGTAATTGAATGAGGAGAAATATCGCGATGTATCGCAATCGCTGCCGCTCTCGGCCGTTTTACGAGATTCACTTTGTCCTCGCGATATTATGCATACCGCGCCGCACCCGGCCGTTGAACGATTGTCTAGCCGTCCTGACAGAATGGTGGAGGCAAGCTCAAGGTTGGGCATGGTTAAAATTCGAGTAGTTATGGACAAGTTGTATGGCCGGCGCCGTGATTCCCGCTGTCCCTATGCTGTGGTTGAGAGTTCATCAGTTCAGGGTGGATCACGAGGAGGAATTAGTATCGCGACGCTACGTAGGCTGTCATTTCTAAGTGGGTTGATGCACTTCTCGCTCCCCGTACGCTTTTAAGTATACGGTCATGGGAAAAGTAGCGAGTAGGTTTCGGAATGTTTCGTGATTGGTGCCCAATCACTTCTGACGGGATTTCCGCAGTCCTCGTGTCACAAGTTCATGATAGGGGACGGGTTTTATGATTTGACGCAACTGGCGTCGATCTCTGTCCATTTGACGAGATTCCCGCAGGCAAGTCGGTAAGCCGGTCGTCTTGAGTATGAATGTTCGAAGTAGGTATCAAATATTAAGAATTATTCTGAGAGGGTTGCACGAATAATTCGACTAGAGGACACGTTTTCTTTCGAATGCGAATCACGAATTATACAAGTTATACAAGTTTTCGAAATAACCGGTTAGATTATAATATATCCGATGAAACCGAAGTTCGAAGGAAAAATCGACATATAACGGAATTTCGAATTAACCATACTGGATGTCGCAAATTTACGAGACAGATTTTTAAAATAAGTTATAGCCTACGTATTTCGAAGCTCTATCATAATTCTTTTTCGAAACGGTAACATTTCGCAAGATTGCGACATTAAATGATTTCGCGTTATTTCTGGACTTCAATTTGACAGTCTCCAAATAAATGCGAGAAATGCGAAGTTTCTGATTAGTTTCAGAAGTTTTCGCGAATAAACGTCTCGCGAAAAGTCAGGTTTCCTAATAACACAGATAAATATTTCACACAAAACTAAAGTCATCTTGGTGCCGAAAATATACGCTGAACGATATATACCACTCAGGGTATCCTCAGTATGCATTTCCTCGAGGTCGGGTGCGGGGAAATATAGCTTATGCAATCGGCGCCGCTTGCATGAAACTCGATCCATCGCAATGTTTGAGCCTAGAGGCGCGAGTTTTAAATGATTCAATCCGCCTTCAGAAAATTTTCGTTACCCGTATGTAAAATTCGTTACTTTCGTTACTCGTTTGAAAAATTCGTTACTTTTTCGTTACTTTCGTTACCGGTAGACACCCTGACTTAGTGAGTTTTGGAAACGAGGTCTTCAATTAAGAATCAAAATATGTGCAAAATGCCCACCAAACAAAATGAAATTTAGATTCAAAATTCGTGCAAAATGCGGTTTTGGTTGAAAATACTTACAAAATGCAATTGAAATTCAAAATTCTCACTAAAAGGCCCGGCTACCTGCATTGAAAGACTTACCAAAAAGCAATTTAGATTGTCAATCTTTACAAAATGCAATTGAAGTTGAAAACAATCGCGAGATGCAATTTAGATCGAAAAAACTTACAAAATGCAACGTAGATTAAAAATACCTTAAAAAATCGCTAAAAGGGAATTTAGATACGCGGTGAACCAAGTAACAAAAACAGTGCGGGAATCTTAAAGAGAAAGGAAATATACTGAAAAGAGGAGGGGAGAGGGTCCGCCCCAAAGGTAAGGGACAGAAGGGGAAAACGGACCCAGCTCAGGAATCCCTCGGGGTCGCCAACTCCCGAAATCACCAGCCGTGAGCCCCTGAGGGTGTAGCATTATCTAGGGTGCACCAGAAGGGGTGGGGCTACATACACAAGGCAGGAGGTAAAAGGAAAAGAAAAAGAAGGCTGACCCCTCACAGAAGGAGGGTATCAGGAAAGATGAGAGAAGGGCCAAAGAAGGCGGGAAAGTGAAAGACTCCCTAGGCCTCGGATACCCTAATACCGTCGGGGTCAAAAGAGAACAAGAGTTGACCAAGTGAGGTCGACAGGAAAGAAACCTGAGAGGAGCTCGGCACAAGTAAGTGGAAGCAATGCCGGACTCAGCTGGGGCCCCGTGGTCGCCAACCCACGCCCACTAGAAGTGAACCCCTGGGGGAAAAATTATTTACTATCTTAACTAAATAAACAGAATAGTATTTATCCAAAATAGTTTCCAACAGTTTTGAAGTCGTCCTAAAATAACACACATCAAACGATTAAAGATACAAATAAAAGTACACAAACACTTCATTCATCGTCATCAGGAGAACCAACTTCGGAACTTTTATCACCATCACTTTCCCACTAAATGTCGTCATCACTGCCATCCATAGCATTCAAAATACTACATTTCTTGAACCTCTTCCGTATGAGATCTCCAGAGATACGATTCCATGCCGTTAAAATCCACGAACACAACAGCTGAACTTTCGGGCGCTGAATACGACCAGTTGGAGTCGGTGTGTGCTTATCGGCCCCCATCCGCTCCGTATACAGCTGTTCAAGGCTGCTTTGACGGGTGGTTCACGCAGACATCCAGTGGTTGTAGCATAGACGTCATCCCGCTCAATCACGAATACATGACTCATCAATATCATATTTCCTAACGGGCATGATTTCCAATAACTTCAGCTTCCCTCACAACTTCCAATTTCTCACTCACAGTAAATGACCGCAAACGTTTCGTAGCATTCATGTTTACACTCGGAGAAAGTGCGCGTGACTGTATGACGCCGTGTGCTTACGGTAAAACAAAGTTATAGCCGGAAGAAGGCTAGCACCATCTAGTGAATACTCGCAACACCCGATATCGCGCGCGGCGGGCAATTTAGATCTTTCAAATTTGGACGACTCAAATAAGACCCGCACCCCAATTTTTCACGCCCGAATTTGTTTAAAAATGTGCGGGTGGTATTCGAATATATACGTAAGTTTCTTCGTTGCATACTTTTATCACGCAGAACTTGTTTAATTCACTCGTACTATTTATTTGCGAAGATCTATCAAAACTTGTTAAATCCTTTACTTGTATTAACTTTCATTCACCGTCGATGGACTTAAGCTCGACAGTCGATGCCTCAGTCCTTGCCGTCATTTTTTTTTATAAAGTAGCGCACTTTTTCTGGGTGGAACTAACACGTCCGTCCCGCTCGAAGACTTTCAAAATACAGCCCTGAGGGTAGCTCTGAAATCTCTCTCCTACCTACACTGGTAGCGTGTTTCTCTGCAATTTGGCAGTCAGAATTCATGTGTCCTTTCTAGTATTAATTCTGGCTAATTAAGGCTTCTTCTTAAACTTCTGTTGAAATGAAAGTAAATCCTTTCTATTCCCTAACAATATTATGCAATTATATTTCTTCTAATTACTCTGTAGTAATTGCTGAGGGGAGCATGATGGCGTAGTGGCTTAGCTGCTCGTCTTTCACCCGGACGGCCGGGGTTCGACTCCCGGTGACAGCGGGGTGGAATTTTCACCTGAAAAATCACGGGGCATCAGGAAGGGCATCCGGCCTTAAATCCCCAGCCAAAACCAAGATGAGCCAGGTTGGCTCCGGCGACCCCAATTAATTGGGAAAAGCTGGAGAACGTTTACTCTGTAGTAATTACTGTGATCTAGATACTTTTATGAATTTTGAATTATTTGATTGGCTGCAGGTAGTCAAGTGATCAATGACTTGCGTCAAGATACAGCACGTGTCAGAACGCGTGGCTACTCGCATTTTCCCTTTCCTCTCTTGGGTTGTGACGCACGCCACGTTCTATGACGCGACGCTCTTGTTTTGAAACCGGTCCGTTTTTTTGTGCTGGTCTGCTACCTGGCGAGATTTATGTAATTTCTACAGCTCTATAATATCTCGTAAATGCCAGTTCGACCCCTGGCTTATGACATGCTATCAAGCTCACAAAATACGGGTTCAGTACATCTTATTTCGTGCACCACAAGACACAACAAATATTTTCCTACTAGGAGGTGTTGAGGTGTGGTGTGTATACTAATGTTATCTTATAGCACAATGTGTTCCAATGAATGCTGGCATATACAGCTAGTTGTTAATTAAGTGATGGCATTTTAGTCTTTTTATCTTCTTTCCATAAGAGGAAGAGTTTAAGTTAACCAGGTTTCATGCCTGTTGTTATCTATACTTACCAGTTCCATTTTTGTGGATCCTATGAATAACAACTTGCAGAACATCAGAGTAGTAGATGAATTCATCTTCAGCATCAAAATCTAATCCAACAAAGCGTGCACAGCGTGATACAACTGGCAATATAGCATCACTAAAACCTTCGATCACAGGATCCAGCACTCTTCCTTTGATGAAGCGTTGCTGCGAGTACATCAGAAATTCTTTCACCCCTGGAATGCATGCATGAGTATTACTATATAACATTTGCAAGAATAACTTTTTAAGCAGCATGAGTAACAAAGAAGCAACACTTTCCAGAGTTTTCTGGTAACTGTCCGAGAGAAACATCACATTACAAGAATACGCCAGGATATGCCCACAAACATAAATGCAGTTCGTATAACATTTTGACAAGTTGCTTGGTTATGAACCATAGAAACAGCTGTACTCCTGGAGACAAGATAAGCAGCTGAACCAATGAACACATCCTTAATATTTATTAAAATGCCAAGAAACTGTCCACTCTTGGAGGAACCTGGCTGATTCTGGGTCCAATAGTTACTGTTATGTTCCCAGATTCACACACAGACATTGCTGACCCTGGGATAGTTACTGTTGTCATCTGTTTACAGGTTCATACACAGACCTTGCCGACTGAGGGACATGGAATAGCTGGAGGAGATATCACACTTCCTGGTACTTGGGCTCCCATTGCACTCTCTGTTGATTGGGTTGGTAATAAACTATACATAGCAGATGCCATCGGACTAAAGATAGGCGTTTTTGGAATTGGCAACGGAGGAAATGCAATTGTCCTGGGAAGTAATCTCAGTGCTCTTGATACAACTGTAGGGTAAGTTAAAATGTAGTATTGCTTTGTTGTTGTCTTTTGACTGATTTGATGCAGCCCTCCATGCTTCCCCGTCTTAAGCTAATTGTTCCATCTCTGCATAGTTACCACACCTTACATGCGAGGCAATCTGTTAAATATATTCCAACATTAGTCTACCCCTACAGTTCTTTTCCTCTACCCTTCCTTCCATAACTAAGTATGCTATTCGTGGGTGTCTTACTATGTGCCCTACGAACCTATTATCAGTATCTGCCCTACTAACCTATATCATCTCTTAATTAGCAGTCGCCAGAAACATCTCTCCTCTCCCACTAGTCTTTATACCTCTTCATTTGTTACTCTATCTACCCATATTATGTGCAACATTCTCCTTTAACACCACATTTCAAATGCTTCTATATTCCTCTTTCTTGTTGCGCCAACAGTCCAAGTTTCACTTCGATAGAGCGCCATGCACCAAACAAAGGCTTTCAAAAATGACTTCCTAATACCTTAATCTATATTTGTCAACAGATTTCTTTTGTATAGAAATGCTTTCCTTGCCTGAGCCAACCTACATTTTGTATCCTGTTTGCTTCATCCATCACTGGTTATTTTGCTTCCTAGGTAGCCTACTCGCTCCTCTCCCCTCCCTTACCACTACTCTATCCCCCACCCCTACTTTATATTCCTTTCTTTCATATTTTAGTAATTGGTCTAATAATAGGCGATTTCTTCCTCCTGTGATATCAGGTAGAGAAGAAAACATAGGCTCTATCAGAATAGTTGTGGATGTTTCCACAAAGCACATGGCATGACATAGGCTTACCCCACAGATATGTACAAATAGAAAGAGTAGGCTACTATACTACAATATTAAAAATGAATTGTAAGACAAAATTACAGCTGCACTTATCACAGACCAGTATTATTTAACAGTCCGTGCGGTACTTCCTATCAATCGAATTAAGCAAAGAATATGGGTAAGATTAAGAAATATCACGTTTGAATTATGGGAAGCGTTTGCAACCAGCAGCTCTTAGTTTGAATTATATCGATAGTATCTGATATCGTTTTCGAGCGCAGTGTATCGACTAAATTCGATGTGTGATTCAATATAATTCAATTTCTTCGTATAATATTGTTCTAAACCGATTGTATTACTTTCTAAGCACTGCAATATGTATTTACTATTGGTATATATTCAAATATTAATTAAATATACAACATTAACAAGAACACTCACCAATTTTCCGATTTTGCTGCCATCTATAGAAGTACAACTCAACTACATCATCGTACGCGATGACAGCTAGCGTTTTTAACGTTGTCAGCAGGTACTACTACAAGGCAAGCTAGCGTTGGTACCACAGATTACCTACTACAGATAGCCGACAGCCATGCTAATATTTGGCACCTAAGACTTCAGCGCTGTCTGGTGTTTGACCGCGGTACTAGTTGACGTGTAGCACGGCCGTGCGGGTAGCCTACCCCACCCCTTCCCCTCGTTCCGCTAAATATTCTCGTCCTAAATGCTCTGCCCACTTCAATGTTCCGAAAATCACAATCTTCCCAATACTTATAGCACGTTTTTAAGTGTGGAGATAATCATATGATCTACAATAAATAAATCACATTCAAAATACCAATAGCAGTTTTTCTTTTAAATAATACCTAAGTGGGAAATTGTGAATTCCAGAACTCTGAAATGAACAATCACAGCATTTAGGACATGTTAGTTATTGTTGTTTTAAGGGGCGGAACTACGAGGTCATCTGCCCCTATTTTAGGACATGACGTCATCAATAATTTACATGTTTACATTTCTTTCAGTTGCAATTGGAGCATATTGCATTGGTGACAAGAATTAGGCTACTAAAAGGCCTGCAGCATATTATTACTCACCTTAAAAAAAGGTCCCTTCCAATTAACCACATTAGGCCTATAACCAATTAGTTATTAAAATAAACTGCAAAGGAAAAGTAAACAGGTTGTGTAACCAGATCACACTAAAATTGTTAGTACACATAGTGCCAAATTCATTGGGAGACTGAAATTTCAGAAAAATAATTGGATAATACAAAATCTCTATACAGTAGTCCATTTCATATTCCCTTTAAAATATATCCAGTTCACCAATTTTTACAGGGTGAAATACAGTAAGTACATCAAAGAAATCATCGCACACTAATACAGTAAATTCTATGACATCCTGTAAAGGGGAAAGGAGAAATAGGACTTGCATTGAAAACAAGAAAAACACTCAATACTGCTAGAAATCATCATGTTTTATTTAAAAAGTTGTCAACGAAGAAAAATAACAGCGAGAGCCAAGATCACACTTAGCAAAAATACAGAAATCAAATCTGGTCCTCCTAAAAGTACATGTTGAGGCATGTTCCTTTCTTCTTTCTTGCCAAGGCATAACAGTAGGCTATAGCACAGGATAATAAACCTCTTCCCTCCTTTATGCCATGGCTAACACTGACGAACAGCAAATTCCTACAACACATGCAAGTTTGTATGTTGAAACAGTAAACTTAATGAAATATGTAATGCTTCAAACGGAGAACTTGAATTTGCTGATATGTGTGTGGTTGCACCTACTTTAACTACATTTTAAAAGAATCTCTTATTGTAGAATCATTGTGTTGTTGATATTAATACATTTAGCCCCATGTATTTGGAAGTATGAAGGATTTGTATGATAATCTGTGTTATTGTAGTATCTGTAGTAGTGTGTACTGCTCGGGTCTAAGCTGCGTGAACCTGAGAGAAATGTGCATCGCAGTGGTGTTGACGAGTGATGAGGTTCCTTGGTCCGTGCATAGTACAGAACCAAATACATTGGTCGGTGACTCACTCACTCATTCCTAACACCATAGTGGTTTGAGCAACAGCCCTAGTTAGCATTATTGGAATAGAAAGGAATATCAGATATCACGGTGGGCTGTTGACAGATCCTTCTCTTCTCGCCTGACCCTCCCCTGCTCTTTCTCCTCACCCCGCAAGTTCATAGAACATGGAAAATGGACCCGAGCAGTATAGCCTACTTTTTGTAATTCAGATGACGAGTGGAAAGGAGGCAGCCATTGCCTTAAGTTAGGATCAATCCCAGCGTTAGCCTGGAGTGGAAGTGGGGAAACCACGGAAAACCACTTCTTGGATGGCCGAGGTGAGAATTGAACCTACCTCTTCTCAGTTCTGGCTCACGAAGCTGATTGTGAGTCGTTCCAACCCTCAGACTAGAATTAAATTACTTGGAAACTAGCCCAGGACCTCAGGAGTGGCAGCTACCACACCACAAGGTGGTATTACGGTAGCACTGAATGAAAGTAGAACGAGTGATAACATTCTCCATAAGGCGCAGATGACCTCGTAGTTCCACCCCTTGAAAGAACAATAACTCATTACCTATAGGTGTATTTTCCAAAGTTGGAATCTGACAGTTCAGCGCCACTGGGCAAAAACAGCTGACGACTAGATCGCTCGCATGGCTTGTTGCCATGAAAACTATACAGCGCTGCCAATTTCAATTATGCTATTTCACCACTTGCTTGTTGCCGATCAGTCGCTTGTTCGGTTGCCTCCAGTGCACACTCACCTTGCTGCGTTTCATAATCTGTTGTTTTTATGAGTTATAATTGTTTGATTTAATTCGTTAATTACTTTTTCGTGTAGGATTTATACTTATTTATACTTTATACTTATAATTCATTAGAGACCGTTATTTATGTATGTAGCAGTGTTAGTGTCAGTTCCGAGCATCAGGCGAACCATTAATTCCATTCAGTCGCGCGCAGGAGCGTAGGCTACCGCCTCTGCTCTTGTAATTAGTAAGACTACTGTGATTAGCTTCTGTCTTCTAAAGGGTGACTTAATAGTCTTCACAATGAGCCTATATTTTGTAATACAATTGAGTGTTACTTGTGACTTGAAACCTATTCTACAGGAAATATAAATAACTAAATATCACGGAAACAATCACGTGTTGTCGTTTCGCTTTGATCATTTTTGCTTTATGATAGTATTCGTAATATTGTTATTGCTATTCATTACCATAATTTAGGCCTCTCCTCAATTTGGCGGGCTAATATTTTATTTTACAGTTTGCACTGAACAGAATTAAGCATTGGTTTGTTTAAGATTTTTGAAAACCATCTGAGTAAAAATGTAATAAATGTAATAACGGTGCTAATGATATTATGAGCATGAGGAAAAGAGCGGGAGGATGGAAGTAAGCACGTGCTGGCCAGCACCGCTCTCTGTGACCCATCCAGCCATCCCAAAAAGAATCACGACTTATATAGGCAAAATTACAGCTGTGGCTGCCATTGTTCACATCAACTATCATCAAAACAGTACTATCAACCTCACCAACACCTGACCATTCTAACCTTCGTTTCGTCCAATCTAATGGTTTTTGACAATGGTTACAGCGTAACGCATCCAGATCAATGATTATTTTATCAACAGTGATTTTGTATGCCACTTTTTTTTATCAACAGTGAGTTTGTATCCCACATGTTGGCAACAATTTGTGCGCCTCAGTGTGTGCCGCTAGAGTGGACCTTGTTGACAGTTGAATGAGACGCAAGCGCTGTCGGAACATGGCAGCCGTTTTTAAAAGAGCAAAATATAGATACACATATTTACATACTGGGCGCCAGGGAATGTTGTCCGCAGTGCCTACAAGCTGCTGCGAGAGATTACGTCACCAGTTACGTTGGCAACACGGCTGTCGCTTGTATCATAACAAACAGTAAACTTTATACTCACCCAGCCATTCATAACATACTGTCGCAATCTTCCAATAAGCTAACTATACGCACTGACGATTTCGACAGCCCACAGCCCACGCATGTGGCCTTCGCCCTATCAGGGACACCGTGCAGCGAACTAAACTGCTGACGCAACCTCTCACTTCTGCACGTAGCCACTGCGGAGAACTTTTCCTGGCACCCTGTACTTTAGCACATATATATGATGTGCAGTAGTGACCAGGGTTCCTAATTTCAATAGGCCTACGTAATATCACCCAGAAGATGAAACAAGGAGACAAGGTATGTAAAAGTCACATTCATGTCTGATGCAAGTGTATAAGCTGCGTTCTACTTTCATTCAGAATTAATACCTAGGTAAAGTAACATGTGGGAATAAATATACTAGCTAGCCTATATCAACCATTACATTGGCATACAATAAACCAATTATATTTGTCTTGTATCTATCTCGCTGTTACAGAAAATCATCGACACTAATTACCAAGAATATAATCGGCCCCTTATAGAGAATGTTATCGCTCGTTCTACTTTCATTCAGTGCTACCTTAATTCTGAATGTAAGTGGAATGCAGATTATACACTTGCAGCAGACATGAATGTAACTTTTACATACCTTGTGTCCTTGTTTCATCTTCTGGGCGATATTACATATTGAAATTAGGAACCCTGGTCACTACCAAACCTCATTATGAGCTAAAGTACGTAAATATGTTTTTCTATTTATTGATATTTTAAAAACGGCTGCCATGTTTCGACACCGCTTGCATCTCGTTCAACTGTCATCAAGGCTCACTCTAGCGGCACGCACCGAGGCGCACACATTGCTGCCAACATGTGAGATACAAAATCATTGTTGATAAAAAGAACTGGGATACAAAATCACTGTTGATCAAAAAAGAAGTTCATCGGGATGCGTTAAGCTGTAACCATTATCAAAACCAAAGTTGTACGAAAAAATTATACATATTTATTACAGCGGAGCGATATACTGCATAATAATCACAGAGCATATAACAAAAATAACGCATTTCAGCCGTGAGAAAAAAAATCATTGCAGAGAAGTGAAAATATTGCACACACTAGCCTAATTAAGAGCAGCGAACTGAGTGCTGCGCACTAGAGACTAAACTGGCCACTTCTTTGTTTGGCAGTACTGTTATGGTATTGTTTTGAAGATGATTGATTTGAACAATGGCACCCACAGCTGTAATTTTCGCTAGCCTATAGCCTATATGCTCTGATCCTATTTGGGATGGCTGGGTGGGTCACAGACGGCGGAGGAGGAAACATCTATTAAAACATCGCTCCCCGATTTATTTCTCATCGTTTCATAAGGTATTTTGGCTAATTCATCTATTATAGAGAATGTTATCGCTCGTTCTATGTTCATTTAGCGCTACCTTTATTTTAGTAAAACACAGAAGCTATTTATTAATGTAATGGACATCTATGATTGATCCATCCCTTAGGACTGCCTCCCTCACCTTTTAATAAATAACTAAAATTTTAATCCTGTGATTAATGTAACTAATCCACATGTGAGTCCACATGGGTCACTAATACCCAAAATTCCTCCAGCTTGATATTTGGGGAGTGGGTGTAGGTGGGAGGTATACCTCACCCCACACAAAAAAGAAAATTGAACCACATATTAGGCCTACACACATCATCCAATAAAAATAACTAGGCCTAGTTTCATTAAGTCAAGGTTTGGATCAAGAGATCTTACTAAAAGAATACTTAAAACATGGCAGGTGTCAGATTGGACGAGTAAGTAGGCCTAATTAGACAGTAATTACAAGTTTCGAACACTTCAAGTCGCTTACAAATTGATTAGGTTATGTTAGTCGCATCGTGGTCATTGTAGGCCTACATGTTACAGCCCACATGCTGTACGATTAATTCAAGTGTACAAAATTAATGAATGAATTATTAAAACAGTGCATTCTACTCCGGGTGGTGAAGGTCACACTTTACCCATCTAGGGCTGAGATGTAGAACTACAGTACTGCCAGTGACAGTGAGACAGAGGTTATCGAGAGAGCGCGCAAGGTAGTCCCAAAGACTATTTTACAAAACAATTAATTTTCTTTTTAAACAGTTACAGCTGACTGTAGGATGATCACAGCATTGCTGACTGTTTCTGAACACACAATAGCGGTATAGCACTCAGAGCGAGGGGCAGAACAAGATACGTCACATTATCAAGCTTTAGCACGCTTCCTTTTCAAGATCGAATTGTTTGTGGAGTTTTCATGTGTACACTGCCGTGAGTATAGAAATGTGGGAACTCTAAACCAAGATATAAACTGGGAGCATAGCAGCAACTCTGGAGGTTGGAGATTTGATTCCCCGCACTGACAGAAGCTGTCCTGAGCGTTGTTTTTGCATACTCCCTCCCAGTGGCGATTACTCCATGTAGGACGTGAGGATCATCACTTTAAATTTAATTTAAATAGTGCCATCAAAGGAACCTGACTAAATAATTACAGAATAGCCTAATTATTGATACATACCTTGAGTCATCAACTGAGAAGCGATGAAAGGAGCGTATCTCCAACCTCTACTTTTGCAGCCAAGAACACAAGATTCTGAGTGATGTTTTTCCATAACCTACATACAAAATATACAGAATGAGGTACAGAAACCATGAAATACAAAATCTAACAACAAAAATTAAATTAAAGTCATTAAATCTAATTTTCTACGACTACGGAAGTCCACAAATAATAATGCATGGCTCTCATAAGAATCCTATCGATAATATCAGCACTCTCTTAAGAAATCAATTGTATAATACATAATGCATTATCGGTTCTTACCTCAGAAATGGAAATACCGGTACCGCTTTACAGGTTATATCCAATTGAAAACGCCAAGATTACGGCACTTCTTTTTCCCAGAACATCAAGAAACACATGTATTTAAGGCGATTGATATTGATAATTGTTGCTGTAAGGGGCCTAACATCTAGGTTATCGTCCCCTATTTAAGGCGAAATCAATCGAAAACTCTAGGGAAGAAATATTGCTGTAATGTACAGAAAATGTAAATACACCGCCATGTTTGAACAGAAGTAGTTCGTAGGAAGGCGATGCCGCCAACCGACAAAAATAATGTTTATTTAATGATAAGTGCCGTAATTATCGTCTGTGAGCAAGATAATTGCAAGGAAATGTCAATTAGGAATTATGTGTATATTTATTGACTAAATATAGGGATATATTTGCAATTCAATTAAAACGTGTATCATGCATATGTTGGCAAGACGATATACAGCGCTTAATCCGCTCCTTACGTCTGGCCGCGCTACTACACCGATGGTACCAAATAATCCCTATCTGGTTGACACCCCCTGGTTGGTACCAAAACACCCTATTAAGTTTCACCCAGGTGGTTTAGAGCTATTGGCTTGCATACTTTCTGATATATTGATATTAGGGTAACAAAAATAGAGACAGTATTTATTAACAGTTGGCAGCCCTTGTTGCTCCTAAATATATGCATAGTCATATCTGTTATGGTAAACATAACATAAATTTGGTTGAAATCCAAATGATAGTATAGAAGTTACGTGTATTTAAAGTTGGAACTCTCAGCAGGCTTAGAATCATGTTGGTAGCACTGACGTATATAAGTTACTCCAAATTAATATAGAATGTCAGGTACTATGCGTGTGCATAGTTTAAAGCTGTCTGCTTGCATACTTTCTGATAAATTGGTATTTGGATAAAAACAATAGGGAGTGCATTTATTAACAGTTGGCAGCCCTGGTGGCTCTTAAGAATATGCTCATTCATATCTGTGTATGTACACATAGTACATACGAGATTTGGTTGAATTCCAATTGATAGTGTAGAAGTTGTATGCATTTAAAAATTGGACCTATCAGCAAGCTTATAATCATTTTGGCAACACTGCCATGTATGGCCTCCTGGAAATTAAACTGCACTATTATTATCTATACGTGTGCCAATTTTGAAATAGCTCACATTCATACCTTCCAAGATATCCAACATGGAGCTCAAATTTCAATTGCGATTTTTCAGCAGTTGGTAGCACTGATATCATTTTCAAATATGGCCGTGAGATATTCAGGTATAGATCTTTACTCCTACCAAATTTTGTTTCGATTGCTCCAGCCGCTTAGGAGTTGATAGGGGGGGGGGCACACACACAGCCAGACAGACAGACAGAATGACAGACAGACAGACAGAAGGACAGACAGACAGACAGACACACATTTGCCCGATCTCATAAGTCTACTTTTTCCTCATTTTTGCAAAATGTGAAAAGTAGGCTAAAAATAAACAAGAAGAACTATTGAACACTTTTCAGCCTCTAAGATGTCATCTTCTGCACGCCAATCCTCTCACGCAGCATCTCGAATCTGACCCTCTCCAGAGGTTTAGTTAGAAGATCAGCTAATTGATTGGTCCCGTCGATGTGCTCCAGCTCAAGGTCTCCGTCCAAAAATCTTTCCCTCACATAGAAATGACGTACCTCAATATGCTTGGATTTTCGATGGTACTCCGGATTTTTAGCCAATTTAACTGCACCAGCATTGTCGATGTAAAGCGTAGGAGGTTTGTCAGCAGTTCCCAGTAATTCAGAAAACAGTCTTTTCAGCCAAATCAACTCCTTTGCTCCTTCATTTGCAGACACAATTTCAGCTTCAGTTGTCGATGTTGACACAGACTTCTGTAACTGACTTCTCCACGATACAGCTCCATGATCGTAGGTCGAAATGACACCCGTCGTTGTACGTCTCGTCCTCTTGTCACCGGCGTAGTCAGCATCACTGTAGAGCTTCAAAACGTCCTCTTTCCTATAGACGATTCCATGGTTCACTGTGCTCTTTAAATATCGAAATATCTGTTTCACTTGACTCCAGTCTTGAACTGTAGGATTCTCCATGGCTCGAGCAGCTTTGTTGACCGCGAATGCGATATCTGGACGAGTAGCTGTAGTCAGGTACATCAAGGTTCCCACCGCCTCACGATAAGGAACCCTGGCCGAAACCTTTTCTCCGTCTTCACTTTCTTCGCGTCCAACTTGGGTAGACACTCCATTTGACTCGGCCATCCCAAATTTTTCTAGGATTTTCCTTGTGTAATCCTCTTGACTGATTGCAATTGATCTATCATGGTTTTGTTGTATCTTCATGCCCAGGAAATTGTTGAGAGATCCTCTGGTCGTGTGAAATTCCTGCTGAAGTTTTTCCATGAACTGCTCGATGTCTTCTTCGTTGCCAATTACCAGACCATCATCCACAAAGATTACAACAGCCAACCACTTTCCATTTTTGTTGCTGTAAAAGAGACAAGGATCAGCTTTGCTGTTTTTGAATCCAGCTTTCTCCATGAATTTCTTGAAACGCTTGTTCCAGCAGCGTGGAGCCTGTTTTAGACCATATAAGCTTCTCTTTCGATTACACACTCGGCCAGTACCGTCCTGATGACCTTCTGGCTGTTCCACGAACACATTTTCTTCAAGCTCGCCGTTCAAGAAGGCCGTCTTGACATCAAATTGACCAAGTTTCATCTCCTTTTCAACAGCTACTGCCAACAGAGCTCGAATGGTATCATACCGTGCAACAGGGCTGAATGTTTCTTCATAATCGATTCCTTGCTATTGCACATAGCCTTTGGCTACCAATCGTGCCTTGAAGCGAACTTCTCCACTGTCCGTTGTCTCCTGTCGAAGAACCCATCGATTTTTCAGGACCCGTGAACCATTTGGACGCTCAACCAATTTCCAGGTGTCATTTTCCTTTAAGGACTCCAATTCTTCATAAATTGCTTTCAGCCACTGATTTTTATCACTAGACTGCAGCGCTTCAGAGTATGAGTCAGGATTCTTTTCAGCGATAGATGGTCCAGCCATGTTCATGTAATTTCCACTGATCATCCACGATGGCTTCTTACTTTCACGTTTGCTTTTCCTTCTTTCTTCAGTCTCTCCTTCTTCCTCATCTTTGCTTCCTCCGGAACTGGATGCCGAAGCAAAATCTTCAATTTCGCTTAAGTTCTCATCTGACTCTGACCTCCTCTGTAGGCCTACATCAGACGATGAATTAGACTGATTCCTCTCCACACGTTCTTCAAGCGTGACTTCAACCTTTCCGGCGTTGGCGCGCAGATTGCAGACAACTTCAGGTTTGAATTTCACATCATGGCTTAGAACAACCTTTCCCTGAGTTGGAATCCAGACTCTAAATCCATCCCTGTCGTTCACGTACCCAATCAGATGTCCAAAAACAGCTTTGTCGTCGAACTTTGAGCGAAAATTCTTGTCGATATGCACGTAGCATTCTGTTCCGAAGATCTTCAGATGACTGAGACTTCCCACTGGTCGTCCATACCACAATTCATAGGGAGATTTGTTTTCAATGGATGACTTCCCAGTGCGATTCAGGAGGTACACCGCAGTGTTGCAGGCTTCAGCCCAAAGTTGTTTCGTTAACTTGCTGGGATTCAGCATAGATTTTGCGCACTCCACAATCGTCCGATTTTCACGTTCCGCAACTCCGTTTTGTTGTGGTGTGTACGGCGTAGTAATGCTGTGTTCTATGCCTCTGCTTGCGAGTAGTTCAGAAACCTTCTTGTTATCAAATTCTTTTCCTCCATCACACCGGAACAGCTTCACGACGTGTCCATTTGTTTTGGCTTCATTCAGGAACTGTTCCAGAACGGTGTACACTTCACTTTTGTGCTTTAAAAAGAAAACTCGTCGAAACTTGCTGAAATCATCCTTGAAACATACGTAGGAGCGTGCCTTTCCAAGAGATTAAGTAGACATTGGTCCATTCACATCGGCGTGGATTTGTTCACCGGTGGCTGTTGGTCGATTCATTCGTGTCTTGAATGACAGTCGATGCATTTTCCCCAGTGCACATCCATCGCAGAAATCCTCTTTACACATGTCTACATTGATGTTCATCTGCTTCAGTACATTCTTGACTTGCGCTTTGTGTTGATGACCAAATCGTTCATGGTAGATCTGCATTTTTTCCCGACGATGTAGCTAAATTAGCTTGAATGGGTTGCGCCGGTTTCATGGGGCGCATGTCAAGTACATACAGACCATGACTCACACGTCCAGCCATCATCGCCTTTCCAGTAACCTTGTCTTCAATTATAACAGTTAGGTCGTCAAGTCTTGCACAAAAACCTTTCCTTGCAGCAGCTTTCACAGAAAACAGATGAGCCATTGCATCGGGAACATACAAAACTTCAGTCATCTCAGCACTCAACCAAGCGTTGTTCAGCCGCCCTTGAATGTTTACAGTTCCTTTGCCGTGAGCTAGCATGCTCACACCTCGTTTTCCTAGCAACATCTTCTCTGGAGCAGCAAACTTGACGTATGTTGTAAAATACTGCTTGTTCGCGGTGATGTGATTTGTGGCGCCACTGTCGCAGTACCACTCGTCGGCTTGAACAAAGTCGCCGTCTAACGCACTCATAGCATGTGTCAGAAACGAAGCATTGTTCTCCTTATTTTTGTTTCTAGTGTCACCCTCTTTCTTCTTCACTGGACATTCACTTGCCCAATGGCCCAATTCCTTACATTTG
This sequence comes from Meconema thalassinum, assembly GCA_946902985.2. Taxonomy (NCBI): domain Eukaryota; kingdom Metazoa; phylum Arthropoda; class Insecta; order Orthoptera; family Tettigoniidae; genus Meconema; species Meconema thalassinum. The sequence continues at coordinate 939,006,384 of OX336389.2, read as the reverse complement.
AAACATGGAAACTTCTGCTTTACTCGTTGAACATTTGTTGAACTTGTCATCAGCGCTGCCTTAGCCACTGCCATACTGGGAATGCTTCTTGGGAGCACTACGTACCACAAACGCAGTCGATTCCACGTTTCCTTGGTCACGCAGTTCAATCGTGCACAATTTTTCAATCAACAAGTTCACAGTTTGATTTTCCGTCGGAATCGTGTCCCATACATCCTTGAAATTATCATATTCTTTTCCCAGCGTGGATAAAATTCGACCGTTCAAAATCCTTTCAGATAACGTGTTTTCGTTGTGCTTTTGGAGTTCATCGTTCAGATCCTGATAAAGCTTCTGTAACTTCGCGACATGGGTGCTGATGTCCTCCTTGTCGTCACGTGTCACTCGGAAGAATGACTCGATCAACATGTTCAGCCGCTGCGTACTGCTTCGTTCGAACCATGCGCTCAATTTTGTCCAAATTTCACTGGCATTGGTGCACGTCAACACGAGCTCGGCAACAGATTTTCCTAGCGCACCTGCTAGCAAACTGGCCGCTTTCGCGTCTTCTTTCAACCACTGCTTATATGCCGCTTTTTGTTGCGCAGTTGCATCTGCCGGCAATACAGGACACTTTTTCGAAACATCAACAACCTTTTCCAGTTCATACGACCGCAAAACCATCAACACATGCCATTTCCACTTTGCCCAGTCTTCAGGTCCTTCAAGTTTGTCCACTTGAACTTTGTAGTCACTGCCGGTTGCCATTTTGAGGTTATCCTTACTCACAAAAAAATGGTCCATAACCTGTTAGTTTTAATGTAAATATTTATTTATCAAGTGAGAAATACAATACAAAATACAAATCATAGTTTGAGACGCTTGTCACATGTCACGCGAACACGCTCAGACTTTGCACTGACTCGTCTTTTGTTCTCTTCTTTATTGTACATGTCTATTTCACCAGGTGGCGCTACTGTGCTATTTTTCTTTCAAATATTAACACAAATATTAACTTATTAAACAAAAATAATGTAACCAAATCATACCTCAATCTACTATCAAGCTATGGTTTCACACTATGCAATACTCGCTATCCAACAAGAATAAGTGAATCAACAAGTACACTCCTTGATCAGGTGGCCACTAATAACTGTAAATATGCCTATAGAATAAGCAATATAAATAGTGATATTAGTGATCACAATATTCTTGTAACTGAGATTTTCTGGTCAAATTACTATCCAGGCAAAAGCCCTATCTCGAACATGACATTTAAATACGCCCCCAACAAGCAAAGGTCTAGTTCAAAAAACGTGAATAAAAATTACCGGTACATGAACAAAAACAAATTCTCTACTGATCTCAATCAAATAGACTGCTTAGATGATCTAAACGAAACTTACTTCGCCATGAAACACAAAATCTTGACACAGACACCCAACACAGAAAACACTGACTCACCTTTGAAGGAAATACACCAGAACCACAAAAACCCATGGATAACAACAGAATTAATTCAACTAATAAAACAAAGGGACCTACTACACGCTAAACTTAAAACTAGCATTCACAGAAACAATAACCTCTTAAAGGAAGAGCACATAATATGTAGGAACAATGTGACAGCTTTAAAACGGAAACTGAAATCCTCATACTATGAGCATAAATTAACATTGAATGCCAATAGCATAAAAGATACTTGGGAAGTAATCAATGAAATGATCTACAACTGCACAACTGAAAACAAAGATGGTCCCAGTGAGATAATAATTGACGGTAAATCTTTCACAGGAAAAGAAAATATTTGCAATGCTCTAAACACTCACTTTATAAACACAGCACACAAATTAGCCAAAAACATCCCCCCAGTGAAGAAAGTTAATGAAATTAATGTCAACACAGATTCCATATTTATGACCCCGACTAATGAGTTGGAAATTCGCAATATTATATTAAGCCTTAAAATGAAAAGTAGCCAAGACAAAGATGGTATGTCAGTAAAATTGTTAAAAAACTCCATTGACATGCTAAGTAGCCCACTAACTACTTTAATAAATTTATCGTTAGAGACTGGTCTGGTGCCTGATGATTTAAAAATAGCACGAGTCATGCCAGTCTATAAAGGAGGTGAAAAAAGCAATCCGAACAATTACAGACCCATTTCCATCCTCCCACCCATATCCAAGGTACTCGAAACAGTAGTAAAAAAACAGAATTGTTAATTTCTTAAATAAAAATGATTACTTCTACAAAGGGCAATATGGATTCCGAGGGAACTCAAGCACAGGAATAGCCACAATTGATATTATCTCTAACTTGCAGGATGTCTTAGACAATAAGGTGACAGCGAGTTGCCTCTTCATAGACCTGAGAAAGGCGTTTGATACTGTTGACCATGAAATTCTTTTAGGGAAACTTGATATAGCAGGTATCCGAGGAGTAGCTTGGACATGGTTTAAAAATTACCTATCTAATCGTAAGCAGTATATTGAAATAAATGGCTACAGAAGTGAGGAAGTTAATATTACCCACGGTGTGCCCCAAGGATCAATACTGGGTCCTTCCCTCTTCTTAGTATATATTAATGACATAGCAACACTCCGTTTTCATGGTAATATAACGTTGTTTGCAGATGACTTAAGCATCTTTTACAATGCGTACACCACCAACACGCTGATTACACACATGCAGGAGGACATGAATACAATACTTGGCTGAACCCAGTCAAATAAATTAACAATAAATGAAGATAAAACAAATTATTTAATAATATCTAAGCGTAGAACAAAGTTAGACATCACTCAGAATATAATGCTGAATGGAAAAGCAGTTAAAAGGGTCTCATCTGTCAAATACCTAGGCTTAATAATAGATGAAAATCTCTCCTGGCAAAAGCACATTGATGCATTAGTAAAAAAAATATCACCTGCCGCTGGGATGATAAAACATTGAGCTACTATATCTCAAAATATCTACTCAGGAAAGTGTACTTTTCCTTAATCCGTAGCCACTTACAATATTTGAATACAATTTGGATAAAATGCTCAAATTACCTAAAAAAGGAAATTGAGGTAATTCAGAATAGAGCCATAAGAAATATTTATAACTACCCTTTTTTAACACCAACCAAACACCTTTATATTACGAGTAAAATTCAACCAGTACCCTAAATGCAGAATAGCCCAGTCAATAAAGGTTTAGTGTCGCAACTAATTAGAGGAAAGCTGATTTTTTTCAGGATGTTAGTATATAAAGTATAAAGTAAAAACACACAAAGTCCCGACCCCCACCCCCCTTGCTCCCCCCCCTTCCAACCTTACAAGATGAGTACTCTGGTTTAATGCTTACAGTTAAAGAACTAATGAAGTTACAAATGCGATTTTAATAACCTTACGCCTAACACTATTCTAAACAAAGTATGTCATATAAACTTTTTATGTAGCTAGCGTAATTTCACCGTAATACTCCAATATATGCAAAAAACTGCCACTACAAAACACAAAAAGTAACTTCAACCTATTGTACCTTTTTATCCTTCCGTCATACAATGAAATGTTTTGCACAAAACTTATAGACAATTTAATTAGCTTTAAAAATATGTGTCTACCATAATGCTTACCGTTCAAATGATGGCTTCAAAGAGAGCGATGAACAGTAATGGCCACCGCGTCGCCGTGCCAGACGAAGCAGCGCCGCGCCGTTGTCACTCGATGCTGAAGGGCACCGCTGTATGTACTCATATCCTTAATCTTGAATAGTCATTGAGTTTATGATGATGAAATATAAAAACTTTAACTTCAACTTTTCATTACCAAAATCCTGTACTTAGTACACTTTTATAGCTGACAAATAATAAAGTTTCATTGTATAGTATTTTTGATAACTTATTAATTCCTGCACAACTAACACGGCCTAATAATAAACAACGTTTATGTTTCTCCTTTTTTTTTAGTATAAAGGGTCATTTTCTAATGTTTCATCGGTTTGGTCTGAAGAATTTTTACAATACATTCCACTGCAGTTCCCACACATAGATGTGCAATCGAATCCAGCTTTACGGCAACTACAGTTTGTAACACACAATGTTTTGCAATTACAAGATATCAGTAGAAGAAGTTCACTTGGAGCAGCAGGATTCGTCATGGGCTCAGGTATCAGTCTGTTATTTGATGTATACTGCCAACCCCATTCTTCTGCCGGAATTTTACAACCTAACCAAGTTTGAATCTGGTGGTAAACCCTCAAAATATGTTGATGAGCAGCATCTGAAGTTGGTGGAAGTTTTGCTAAATCAAAATTAGACTTGAGAGACATTTTTGCGGTTAATTGCTTGAACTTAAAGTACCTGGCTTCATTGAGGGTTTTGAACTTTGATAAGTTGTACATGCTTAGGATAAACTGTTCTCCACTTTCTAGAAGGATATCTTTTGTAATGTCTTGTTTTGTGAAAAGCTCAGCCTGAGATCTAGCTTCAGTTGATTTACGTATAATGTCGGCTGCTTTTAACTTCCCTAGCCCATAGAAAGCAGACGTCTTATCACAACCAGTCATTGAATGAGAAAATAGCAGTAAAGTTTGCTGTTTGACATGTTGATTTATAAGAAAATCGACAGAGTACAGTTTGGACATTGCCGACGAAGGCTTTAAGAAGAAAAGTTTGGCGCCTTGCTGGGGTGCTAATGCTACGAGTAAAACCAAGAGATCTGTATCAGTTCCCACGACAACAACTGTAGTATTATTAGTTTGCACATATTTAATTGCCTGGTCGACAATGACAGTGTCAGCGTCACCTTCCGCAGAAAAACTTTAATGTCCTCAGTCACACAACGTGTTGTAATTGCTTCTATCAACCTCCTTTTGTTATGAGGGTTTGCTAGAGAGTCTGCTTGTTGTGTTGTGCAAACTGTATTTTCATAAAAAAATTGTGTGAGCATTCTTTAATGCTCTTCTCTCTTGTTCTTGCTGTTTTGTGGTTGGAAAGTTGGAATAACCGTCGAATACCACTGTAACTTTATTTCCGTATTTACTAAGTAAAGAGCTTAAATAAGAATCTAATATTTCCTTAAAAGTGCTGTTTTTTCTCCAAACCACGGCATGTAACAAATATCCACCATCTATCTATGAAGGGAATAGCTAAAATGTATGAAGTGTCATGGTTTTTTAACTTTTTGGTTGAGACACTCATAAAACCATTCCATCCAGGTTGAGTGTTACATCCACTGACCCATAGCAGATTAAGTGGATGAATAAAATATACTGTGTTTTTATTTGTTTTCCTTAATGATATAACATCTGAAAAGTCTTCCATAACGATTCCAGCTAAGCTACTGGTTCTTTTCTTTACATACGCTCGCTTACGAATTTCTTCTTCAACTTTGAACGATCCGTCAATTAATCTAGGTACTTCTGAGGTAATGGAGACATGGGACGATGGAGAGATACATGCAATTCCTCCCATCGCATGAAATGCATTTAAACCATCCAATGATCTTACGTTAACGTCAGTGTTGTTGAGAACGTACTGTGTAAAGGAATAACATTTTATGACTGGGGGTCCCTGCGTTATTAAAGACCTTATGTACCTGTCACTTTCATAATATGAAGAACATACTCCCAGCGCAGAGAGTACCTCAATGAGATGCTTTGACCCATACATTCTATTCAAATATAAAGACAAAGAAGTTTGTATTGACGACAAGAAGGACCTTGGTCTTACAGTTGAAATTATTGTATGGTTAATTACAGCACGTTTTCTACTTATATCAGGGGACGAATTTCCAGCTCTTTTTTTTAGTTACTGTAGTTGTAAATAGTGCCAATGTTTCAGGAATCAAATCATTTGATACAGTACTCACTTCCTTTTCACTTGCGTATTTTCCACAGTCATAATTCATTTTTTGTATATCTTCCCTAACGATTTCTGCTGCTGTTCTAACAATTCTTTTACGTTCGTCTTCAGTAGTTGTTTCTCTGTTTTTGTACCACGAATCTAATACCTTGTGACTAGTATGTGACATACATAAAATACTTCTCTTTCCAGATAAATTATGTACAACTAGCCGATCTTTGAAGAAATCTACAAGTTTTGACTTGAGATAATAATCATTATAGTCTATATCAGAACCACATAACTCCACTACTATCTCTCTTAATTCTTTTAGTGAATACTGGCACTCATTGTCGTTCTCAAGGTAATTAGTAAGCAAATTAAATTTATCTACAGACTCGACTAATAATGGTCGTCCTACCTTTTGTTCATGCGGTTTAGGTTTACAAAAGTCCTTATAACATTGCCCATGATAACGGGCTTCGGCCGCAACTAAATCAATCACATCTAAAAGCCTGGACTTAACTTTACAGGCCCAATCATCTTTCCTATTATCACGAGCATTAAGGAGAGTTTGCTTTATTTCAATTGTTGAAACCTCATGAATTCGGGTTCGGTATTGAGAAGGAAGTTTTGGGTCAAACACAGCATTTTTTTTTCACATAACAAACAGTCATGCTTGAAATCAAATTTGGTGTCTAATTCTCTGAGAAGGCGCTGCGAGGTGGAAGATTCCGAATTTTGAGCTTTTAATGCTGCTTTAATATTGCTAGGTCTGGTATAAGTTTGCCTGCATACAGTATGTACTTTTATTACATCGACGTTAACAAGTAACCTATGGATTTCGTCTTTTCTCTCAATACTACATTTTATTAAAGTGTTTATAACTTTAGTGACTGTTACCCCGGCATCTTTCACTTCCTCATTACATATTACGCATATATTGGTAAAATCAGTCATTATTGAAAACTGTTGATAATAAAGAGCGCCTAGCTGTAAAGTTTGTGGCTAACAGTTCAGATTTAACAAGTTTTTACTATTTTTAAAGGTTACCTTTTATCTTGCTTATCTCGCTCAACAATACATAACAATAGCAAAACTATCAGCATTTCAATGCACTTGGCACAACACAACAACTTGTATTTCTGTACAAAAAGTAAAACTATCACGAAACACAAAATGCAACGAACCGCACAATGCCATGGTTAACCGAACACTAAACAGGCAAGGCCCACTAATAACGAAAAGGACTCAATAAGCAGCGTAGTAGAGATAAGAGGGCAGTAAACAAACAAGTTGCAACGTGCAGTCTGACTCATGCAGACAGCCAAGCGGCCGAGTCGTCACACCACGCTATACGCGACTGCCCGGCAGGATGCGCGGTGTCCGCTACTGTTCATCTCTCTGTGAAGCCATCATGTTAACAAATATCTTTTGTAGACCCATAACGTTAAAGATAATAACAATAGCTAAACATTTTAATCGAACATATTTTTTCTACGACATAAGGGTAAATAGTTATAATTAGTATACATTACTTTTTGCTTTTTGCAATGACAGTTAATGTATTATGGCGATAATATGTTTTCTACATAAAAATTTATTCTTAAATAAATTGTTAAAAATATTGTAAGGAGTAAAATAAAAAGACAATCACCTCTGTAGCTTTATTCGTTTTCGAGCTGTAAGCATTTAACCATAGTACTGCTCTAGCAAGGTATATGAGGGGGTGGGGGGGGGGAAGCAAGAGGGGTGGGGGTCGGGACTTTGTAATTTTTGGCTATTTACTTTGTATACTAACATCCTGCAAAAATTCAGCTTTCCTCTAATTAGTTGCGACAAAGCGTATATTTTTACCTTTATTGACTGGGCTAGAAATCAAATCAAATGTCCCGATGTACCAAATCCTACACAACAGAATCCACACAAATTTAAACTTCACTAAACAATCTGATTTACACGCCTACAAAACTAGACATGCAGATGACATAACACTTTTCCACATCAATTCCAAACAATAGGCAGTAATAGCATTAAATATAGTGCCTTTGTAAAATTCAATAGACTACCAGAAAATATAAAAATTGCATCTAGCCTACCAATCTTTAAAAGGAGGCTAAAACAGTTTATGTGGAATTATTATAAAATGTCAGTTTGAAGAAATTTCATAATCTGAGAAGACAAAAGAAGAACACATTGTGTACAAAAACTTATGAAAGCTACAAAATGTTATATATATTTTCATACTGAAAACTTTGTAAACTAAACATTGTATTGTAATTTGTCGCCAACAAGATAAAACTGTACAATTCCTTTGTATATGAGTCCTTGACTCGTTAAGGGATTAATAAAATGCATTATTATTATTATTATTATTATAATCTAATGTTATCCGTTCCATGTTACACAGCATCCACTACCAAGGTTCACACATCAAGGTGTTAAAGGACGCGCAACAACAAAAGGCTCCATCGATTTCCCCAAGTGCAATAAAGCAAGTTTCTATTCTGATTGGACGTTATACCTTAAAATTCCACATTTCTATTCAAAGATTAAAGGATCACCCATTTTTAATACAAGGAAAGTATCTTCGATCTTTTATCTTTTCAGAAAACATTTTTCATGCATTGGTCCAGTACGTTTCAAAGAAGAATACACTCGTTCTGATCATCGTAAACAATAATCAGACAAGCAATCTTGCTCAACTTAGCATCTAATGTTCATGGCATAAAACATTGAACTATAGTGCTATGAATTAAAGTCCAATCAAAGCAGTCAAACGCGACCACAGGTGGACTCTACGGCACCCTGTTCACGCAAACAAGAACGAAGAGAAACTGACACGAACAAATAAACTATGTGTACTCGTTTTTGTTATAGTTTTAAGAACAATTTATTTTTATGCAAGTGCAAACGTACATTTTAGCGTTTTCTATTAATCATTATAGGCCTAAGGTTTTTTGAACTTGTCGGTACAATAATCATATATGTTTACATCACATTTCATTTCCACATCATCCATTTTTCATCAATTTTAATGCAACAATGACTGGCCACTTGAAGTACTAGCTGATGAAGGGGCAAATTTCCAATGAGAATACTATGCCTCGAATCATGTACTAGAAAGGTGTAAATAACACAACAATAAGGTACCGGTATCGACTAGACGGAATATAAGTGTATTTTTAATTAATTTTGAATTTTGCGGAGCATCCCACAGCAGCCAATCTATCACAAAAGAACACATCAACAAAATAGCCACACGGGAACGTAAACAATAGAACTGTCAACCAGAAACCACTCAAGTTTCGTGGTTATTGTAGATCATTCCAATAGCCTATATAAACCTCAGACAGCGCCAGTTCAAGCTATCAGAACAAATCTTTGGAAATGCCAACCACACTTGTTGGTGAAACATCATAAGATTAATATTGTAGCTATCAGTTGGTCAAAACAAAAATTATTCCAATTACTGGAATATGTGAAAAATAACCTGAAATAAATTATATGTGATTAAGATATTGTTATGGACTGTTGAAGCAGAAGAAAACTAAGGGATGACATGTTTCGCTCATCAAGCGAGAATCATCAGATCCAAATATGCAAGACAAATAGCTCGATAAAACACTACCAAACCTACAGTGACATTCACAGATGGTCTCAGCCCTCCAAACACAAAATACAAGAAAGCCCGTCAGAAAACTTACTAAGTGTGGCAATTGTTATTGATAAATATTAAGGCAATAAGCAACGAAAAAAAGAACTTTTTATTTTAATGTTGCAAAACTTAGAACTGACAATCCCACCAACAAAACAGTCTTCCTCCCCCAACTAATCTATGAAGGTGTAGCTACTATAGCTGTGATACACTTAGGCAGTAAGCCCAGAAACGTATAATATTGTTATTGGTTTTACGTACGTTTTAACTACTTTGGCTTTTAAAAATGCTGGGTAGAACTGCAAACTAAAATGCGGAAATGAACTATAAGTACTCTGTTGGGATGATTTAAGGCTATAACTACAACATAAAATATTGTTTGTAGATCTACTGTAATCTTTGAACACAGCAGTAGTATATACGTTTGAATTACAAAAACAAAACTTCTCCGCCTGGTAAATACAATTTATTGCAATCAAGGATCACATAGTTAAAATTTTAATGGGACATGTTTTGGGGCCTAGTTTCTTTGGCTCCCTTCAGTAGCCTGAGGTTTGGATAACAATCAGCACAATCGTAATAAAAACATCTGATGTTGTTTTAAAAGTACACAGGAATGACTGCAATGTGGTATACAGGGTCTTTCATATAAAGTAAGAATGGCAAGCGGCAGTTTTGTTATTCGCTGCTGCGGTGGCCTTGACCAGCTTGTGGTGCGCCATGGGCCCCTGCTGTACTGTAGAAAGCTCGCGCATAGTACATACGAGGGCTGTTTTTTTTTTCAAGTTCCGATGGACTGTATAAAAAATATCTTTCACGACTGCACTGTGCCAACGTTACGATAGACTTTGACAAAGAATTCAAGTGTGATGTTTTGGACCATCTGCCATTTAGTCCAAACCAGCACTGAATGATGTTCACCTTTCTGCGAGAATTGAAGGTATGGTTGGGCGGCAACGCCTCGCCAAAAAGGAAACACTTTAGGAGACAGTCCAGACATACCCAACTCAGTGGCGGCAGAATATTTTGCCGAGGGCATTGGAAAGCTAGTGTAACGAAACGACAAATGTTTCAATCGTTTTGGCGATTATGTTGAGACATAAGAATAAAACAAGCGAGCATTTAGTAGTAAAATCAGTTTGGTATGTCAATCTGTTATTTTTCCACAGTCCATCGGAACTTGGAGGGGGGGGGGGGAACAAACCAGCCCTCGTATGTACTATGCGCGCGCTTTCAATAGTACAGCAGGGGGCCGTGGCGCGCCACAAGCTCGGCCAAGGCCACCGCAACAGCGAATAACAAAACTGCCGCTTGCCGTTCTTACTTTATATGAAAGACCCTGTAGTTGATGAAACATGCCACTATAAACATAAATATATGAAAATATGACAATGACAATTAGATTTAAAAATACACATTAAAAGGCGCTTGTACGATATGAAAACAAAGAAAAATCATAATCGTGATTGCTTAAATAGTCCATGTAATGCTGGTTTTGTTGGTTGCTTGAATGGTCCGAACACGTGGCCGTACTAATTTCATGTTCATGAAGACTGTTGGTGAGATCGGCACCTGCCGGTATCGACCTCCATCCTGATCGATAGGCGCAACTAGCGCCCTCAACTAACTTTTAAACAGTTCGTTTTATGATCTGTTCACGGCACAACGCATTTAAACAGTTCATGTATTTTGTGTTAAATAAATCAGTTGAGTTACATTTAAACGAGCGTTACATTTCATTGCCGCTTTAAAACCTCTAATAGGTTATGGACCCAGAACGATTGCCTCAGATTTAAATTAACTGAAAACTGGAAACAGCGGGATCAAGCGGACACACAAAGAGAAGAACGCGTCGAATCGGTAGACATCTGGCTCTCTCGAGAAACTTCTGGATATCGACAAAGCGAGAAGGAACAAACGCCGTCTTCTCGAATATTCTGTGCTTGATCGTGAGTGAACAGTGAAAAAGCCAATCGCGAGTGTTTGGACAATAACACGCGACGCGAATTTTGGCTTATTGCGAGTGTTTTGGACTATAACACGTGACGCAAGAAAACGTGCTTAACGTGCGAGTTGTGTACAAACGCGCACGACACGAAATTCCGTAGGCCTATTTTCGAGTGTTCCGGACAATAGCACGCGACGCAAAGTGTATGGCAGGTTGTGAGTGTTTCAAACAGTAACACGCGGCACAGCAAATTTATTGTGAACAATCGTGAGTGTTCCGGACATTAACACGCGGCACGATTGAAGTGAGACAATGAATTCAAACGGTGTAGTGCGCATCGAGGCCTTCGGACGCGATAATTACGACACCTGGAAAATGCAAATGCGCGCCATTCTGATAAAGAATGACGCGTGGGGTTATGTCAACCGCCAGATAGTCAAATCCGAGCCGGGTGAGGCCAGTGCAGCCCAAGTGACCGAGTGGACGACTAGGGATGAAAAGGCCTTGTCAGACCTAATCCTATTCATCGGACCAAGCCAGCTCAAATTGGTGAAGAACTGCAGGTCATCAAGCGAGATATGGAAGAAACTTGAGGATACGTTTCAGTCGAAGGGGCCGGCTCGCAAGGCCACGTTGCTGAAGAGTCTAACCTTGCAAAAGATGACTGAAGGTGACGACATCCGTGAGCACCTCAACAACTACTTTGACTGTGTCGACAAGTTGGCTGACATGGACGTAGTTATTAACCCAGACCAACTTACCATCATGATGCTGTACAATTTGCCGGCAAGTTTTGAAATTTTCAGAATTGCCATAGAGAGCCGGGACGATCTACCGAAGCCTGAGAATCTAAGTACGAAGATAATCGAAGAACACGATGCCAGAGTTGCCTCGTCAACACCGATGGAAAATCAAGGCGCCATGTACGTGAAGAAGAAAGGTCCTTCAAGGAAACCACAGTCGAAGCCTCAAAACAAAAACCACGGCTACTCCGGTGGTAAGAGTGACAAGGAGAAATCGTTTCCGTTCAAATGCTTGAAGTGCGGAATCAAGGAACATAAGGCAGTGGACTGCAATGTTAAGGTCAACAAAAATCAGCTGTCGGACGCGTCACTCTTATCAGTTGAGGAACCTGATACGTGCCAGATCGCGACGAGCAGCGTCGAAAACCTGTGGTGTCTCGACAGTGGGTGCACGTCTCATCTGTGCGGTGATGCGACTGTGTTTACAGAGATGGACAAGGGCGAGACTGGCAAGCTGAATTTAGCGAGCAGCGCAACCGCAGAGATAAAGGCCCGAGGAACTGCAAAAATTGCAACAAGTGTAGACGGTAAAACTTGCAACGTTACTCTCAATGAGATTTTGCACGTTCCTGAGATCCGCACTAATCTCTTATCAGTCTCGAAGATGACAGACCGTGGTTTCTCGGTTGTTTTTAGCAAAGAGAAGGTGGAAGTTTTCGACCAGAATGGACTGACGAGGTTAGTTGCAAAGCACAAGGACAATCTGTACTACGTACAGGGCACCACACTGGAAAAATGTCGAAACGCACTGTCAGAAGACAAGCGCGACGAGAATGTGGCGCAGCTGTGGCATCGAAGGATGGGTCACGTCAACTTTCGTGATCTCGATACGGCAGTGAAGAGCGGATCCATTCGAGGTGTGCATCTGAAAGGGAGATGTGGAGATCTAACGTGTGACATTTGCACGAAATGCAAAATGACTCGAATAACTTTCCCGAAAGAGTCAAATCGTGTGACCGGTAAGATCGATATTATTCACACAGACGTTTGCGGCCCTGTGGGTGTTGTGTCGAACGGTGGATCCAAGTACATGATCACATTTACGGACGACTACTCGAGATGGACAGAGGTACGGTTTATGAAGACGAAGTGCGAGGCGTTGCAAATGTTCCGAGAGTACAAGGCTTTCGTCGAGAAGCAGCACGGTCTGAAAATAAAGTGCGTACAGTCCGACAATGGACGTGAATATGTCAACAGGGAATTTGACGAGTTCTTGAAATCTGAGGGGATCGAGCGCCATCTCACAACACCATATACGCCTGAACAAAATGGTGTGGCCGAGAGGAAAAATCGGACCCTTGAAGAGGCAGCACGATGTTTACTCCTGCAGGCAAGCGTCAACATGTTGCGCACACTCATTGTGGATTGCCAAGGGTTTAAAATTGGTGACAACAAATTTATATTTAAACAAGTGGCCATGATCGATTGTACCACGTTTTGGATATCGCAAGCTACGCATTTGCTATTTAAACCACCCCATGCTTTTGATTTGTTGTGTGAAAAAGACCGTAAACAAACCCAGTGGATTGAAAATCATAGGCAACTAGACTGGAATCAGGGAACCATTTCCTATAAATATTTGGACGTGGTCATGAAAGCACACTTGTCCTCGGCCAATGTGGTATTTGTGAAAGGTAATGAAAAACGTCAATGGTTGCAACCATTTTTGGCGTCTTACTGCCAATGTATCGACCTCATGGAGTTGGGCTGCCCCTCCCTGCAAACGCTCATGGATACTTGTTCCTGTGGCAACATTACCCATACAGCCCTATCGCATGCGTGGCATCTCTTTCATTGGTTAACCACTCATGCCTGCTGGGAGTTGTTGAACAAAATTATAACTCAAGATTTACCTGTGAATGACGTCAGTGAGATTTCTACAAGCGACGTGTAAACATCTACAGCACGTGATACCATGGAGAAAGGCAATGCTACGGACAAAGCCATCGGCAAGTTCTTTGTGTGCAAAAAGAAACTAGACAGTTTTACCAAAGAGGAACTCTTGGCGCTGCCCAAGTCGTTCATTTATTATGTGGCCGCCAATGCAGTGAAAGAAATCTGGCAACATGTACCAAAATCATGGACTCAAGACCCTGTGTTGAGTGAATTGCAACCCTGTACGGATTACGATCACCATAAGCAAGTGGCCATGGCAAAAATACCGTCTATGCGTCAGTGTGCGACTTGCCAGCTAGTGAAACTGTATCACGGTCATAAAAGTCCATGTAAAGACTTTGTTGAATCATTCCATGGGTGTCATGGCGAGAAAAATCAACAACAACAACAAACACAAACATCGTCCACAGAGGAGGAGGAAGACCAAACCTTTTTACCATCGATGGAAAAGGATATGCCAGACCTGTACTGGCAATGGCGTCATTGACAAAGTGATTCAATACCTACCTTTCGAAATCCATCTTCCAGGTTATCGTTTTTGCGGCCCTGGAACTCGTCTCGAAAAACGTTTACAACGTGGTGATGTACCCATTAATCTTTTGGATCAAGCATGCAAGGAACATGACCTTTCTTATCGCCATAGTCATCCTGGTTTAAGACATGTGGCAGATAAATTGTTATTAAAGAAAGCTAAACAACGTTTCACATCCAGTGATGCCTCAGTGGGTGAAAGGATGGCAGCCCTAATTGTCATGAGTGCTATGAAAGGAAAGTTGATGATGCATGGACATAAACATTGAGGAGTGAGGAATTGGGATTTGTTTGTATTCTATTTTTCTTTTGTCAATTCACTATGACTATGAAATAAAAACAAAGGTTTACCAGAGCACAATGATTTGTTATTTTTAATTTTAAGAAATCGTGATGTTGATGGCTGATTTTTTCATTTTACACATTTCACACATAATGAATTCCACACACTGTCATTTGCCAATTTGCAATTTACAGTTTTTGAAAACGTTCGTTTCAAGTCTAACGTTTTTGATGAGATGGATTTTTTCCAGTTTGTTGATGACACTTTTTAAACAATGTCCGTTTGAAGTTTTTGAATTTTCAAATTTCACACATGGCCATTTCCAGTTTTTTTAAAATGTCCGTTTTAAGTTTTGCGTTTTTGGTGATATGGAAACATGGATTTTCCATTTTGCTGTTTTCACATTTTTCCATTTGGTGTATGTCGAAAGTTGAGATTTGACAATCATGTTGATGCAAGTGCTTGACCTTGATAATACTGCAATGTGCTAATGCGTGTTTGGAGAAACGTCGAGGTCTACAACTACTGCAGGTAAGACTGTTTTTACAAAAATAATGTCTTTTGACTGCCACATTTCAATGAAAAAACGAAACTATTTAAAACAAAATGAGTATATAAGTGACCATTTACCCCCTCCCCACCCACCCACCCTACCTCACCGTGTTTGCTCTGGTCAACCATATACATCAGTTTTCTCTCTCCACTCATACATTCACACCTGTCTTTGGGAACAAACACAACCACTTTATTTATTCCCAAAAGCACATTCTCGACATGCACACTCATCCCAAAAGAACTTTTTAGTTTATCATTTACATTACGAAAATAATTAAATACTAGTTATTAAAGTTACTAAAAATCTTACTTATTTCATATTTACAAAAAAACTCAACTTTGTACAGCGTTAAAATAATCACACTATTAACCAATCAAAAAAAAAATTAAAAAATAAGGTTGCATAGAACATTTTAAAGAGCAAAAGGTCCAAGTGGGTTGTCACTATTTACAAAATCTACTATTTACAATGACAGAAACCAATATTTACAAAATACTAAATCTACAAGTTACATAAAGCTATGTCCCATAAACGATTAAACAATGAAATCACACCTCCTCCTCGTTGCGATCATAACCCCAGGGCAGGCTGGTGAGCAGGTCATTAGCCCACACACGTTTGTTATCCATGGAGGCGAGGGTGCGTTTTCTCTGTTCCACAAGATACAAATGATGGTTGCTGGATTGTATCCTGCACTGTGTATGAGACATAGCTTTGCCCGTGCGTAAAACCGCTAGGTAATCGTCTACACGTAGCGATTTTACCACTGCCCTACCTACACCTTTTGCTCTTTTGGCTTCCTTACAGTCGAGTGTGCTGTAAGCATACATTTTTGAGGCCAAACCTACGAATTCCGTCATAATGGAATCACCGCATTCATCTTTTAAAACGCCCATTTTCTTTTTGTTTTTTATGGGCAGCTGAAACACGTTGTCAGCGCTATAGCAAGAGGTGTCGAACCAGTCACTATGTTGCCTCATGACGTCATAGGGGTTGCAGTGGCGAATGTGGTAAATGAATGAGTCCGTGTCCATATACAAAAGAGAGACGTCCTCAAAATGGCGTTTGGCAAACTCATAGTGGAATCGATACATGACCGATTTAGAAAAGTCTAAAATGACTTGACCCAAGTAAATGGGCTTATCCATGGTCACGCTGGTCTTACTCATTTCAATAGTAGCTAAATCCTCATCGATAATTTTGATCGATTTGAAATTTGGCTTGGCAATGTACCGCCGGGCACCCCACCGCCCCTCCCAGACATTCACCAATTTAATGTCACGGTATTTGCGGACATTCTCCATGGACTTGCCATAGATGCAGTTGTTCATTAATTTAAAAAAATTAATTTCAAACTGCTGTGTTGCCATTTGTCGGTGCTCTGTGTTGAGTCGCATGTATGGCTCAAGCCATGCTTTTTGAGCAAAAGAAATACCCCTGTGGATTTTCTTCAACACCAAGCCTTGGGCGAGGCATTGCACCAACATTTGGATATGTAGCACATACCGATTTTTGTTGTAAAGTGTGCCCATGAGTTTTTCAATTTTCACTTTACTGTCAGGGGGAACCATTTGCTCAAGGCAGAATGGGAAATCGGCATGTTCATCATACAAGAATGAGGGATATTCAATATCCACTTCTAGCACATATCCACAGCCTGTTTCTTGGCTAGCCTTCATTACATCAAATTCTGACACTTGTTTCTCTGTCAGCCAAGCAAACTTTCCATAGGGCAAAGGCTGACTCATGGCGTAACCGTACAAATTATTCACGTCATAGTACATTAAGTACGATTCTGGTTTGTCTAGTGAATAATCAGGCATGTAGACATTGTTCGCTTCGGCATGGCGTTGGTTAAGTGACACAAAGCCGCCACGAATGCCCTTTTCAAAAAATAGAACCATGTCTACGTCAGTGAGTAAATCCAATTCCACTTGAGTGTATTTCAAAGCGGCATCAAACGAGAGTCCAGGACTCGTATAATAGTGAGCCGGGTCAAGACCGTAAATGTGTTGACACAACTCACGGAATTTTTCAAACACATCAGTGAGCAGCAATACATCCAGTTTTAGGTAATGCAAAGCATATTCACTTAGCGTGTTCATGCCAAACACTCGCCAAACTTGACATGCATGTGCATAGTCTTCATCGGAAACGGTACTGCGTGTTAGTTTCGAGTAAAATTTCTCTTGTGGAGGGAGTTTTCTTTGCTTTAACACGTCCCAGCTGTTGCAGAAATCATACGGGAATATACCTTTCCGAATGCACAACTGAAATTGCTCAGGATCATTAAAATGCATTCTAGTATTTTTTAATTCCTCCTCATTCAAGCCATTCACAAGGCTGTCTAGCGAGGATGCCATAAACTTAAAGGAATCCAAAAATCGAATGCTAAAGTCGCCCAACCACCATGTCAGGGCTGTAAAACGCTCATGGTTTTGGGGAATAATGGTAAACGAGCCCTTATTGACATGGCCCAATTCACGAATCAAAAACTGAATGTCATAATTCGCCAGATTGTGGAAAAAGACACTGATGAAACGAGGAGCTGGAAAGCTCAAGTTGCATTTGCTGTGCGCAGCTCCACGAAACTCCCCTGTAAAATGCGAGTGGTCTCTGACTTTTTCCTCTCCACTTAAAATAGGCTTTTCGCAGATATGGCATGTCATGGCATGCTCATACTGCTGCTGTTGTTCTGGAGATAGGCTCATGGGTACTGGGTGGTCCAGTAATTCCTGTACATGGTCGGCCAACTTGACAAGTTCATCCAAGAACCATTTGGCACAATCTGGCCCCTCGCGGTATTTGTAAACGGATTGCGTGGGGTCGTAGGCACACACCACATTAAATCCTATGGCAAAGGGTTCATGTTTTTGAATGGGTGTGGTTGAGCTAACGGTGGGATCTGGTTCACATCCCGCCATGGGTGTGGTGAGTGCTTCGAAATCTGCATATACCACATAGGGAACAGTGTCACGCTTATGAATGTCTTTAAAGTTTAACACAGCCTTGTCCCCTTGTGGCAATATCAGTCTCACCGCTTCCTGAGTAACACAATCTACCCTATGACGTTCTAAGAGCATGGAGGTTGTAAAATATTGCAAGCAACGGTCACAAATATGTTTTGCACACTTGTCCTTTGACATTTGACTGCTTAGCAATCTACTTAGGCTCTTAATAAGGCAATAGTGATTCACCTCTCCCTCAGACAGATATAAAAGATGAATGTGGTGTCGTTTCGGTTCTTTTGTGGCATAAAGAGGACCCACAATCTCATCACCATCAAGGCCATACACCATGAACGAAAAGTCCTGGTTGTCTTGTTCAAACCTATGGATCTCGGTTAAGTCCATAGGGAACGACACTCGAGTTAAATTTAACGTTTGTTTCAATTCATCAAACTTGGCCTTGTACTTTCCTGGTCGAGAACCATTACGGTCTTGTGCTGGCTGCAAATACGCGGCCATGGACCACAGAAAGCAATCATTGTCATAATTCTTAATATTCACCACAGCCTTTTTCAATGCTATTGCTGGTGGTGTTTTAATAAAGCTAGACCCAGCATTCAACGGGTTGAAATGACAAATGTTGATTTGTAAATGGTGAATTTTGTCTAAGGCAAGGCCACTCGGTCCTTGTTGCAGTTTATCAAATTTTGATAGCAAGGCATTCACCACGTGGGTTTCATACCACTGTTCCAAATTATGGGCTATGAATAGCTCTTGCATTTTACTGCAAATATAAAATGTCTCTTTATGCTCTACGTCCTTCTTTTTATATATGAAATCGCACACTAGTTCTGTATTCACCTTTAAAGCCGTATGCAACCTTTGCGCTGTGCAAATTTCAATTTTAAAAATTTCAAAACAAGATTGTAAAAATTCTTTGGGAATCAAACTTTTTCTAACATTGACTACGCGGCCAGAGCACACACGTGATTTGAAACAACTGTTTAGAGGTTCCCAAGTTAGGCTATCGGTAGCAGTAGCAAATGACATTATTTTAGAAAGAACACTCTCACCTGAGTTTTCAGCTGTAGACTGCTTGACAATGGTTCCACTCTAAAGCCACTTGGTTTTCAACTGTATTTGCTGTAGCAGTGAACCCTTTTTTTTTCTCCAAATATCTAAAAAGAAATGAAATAAACCACCATAAGTATATCCATTCCATATAGTTTATGTATTTCATAAACAAAACAAAATCAAACAGGTTATATTATATAATAAAACAAATCTCACCTTGACGTATAATGCTTTGCTATATTCCCGTCTCGTGGGCTAGTGTGGAAATGGTTTTCTTTTCTGTCTTTCTCTCTTTCTTTAATATATATTTCCCACAGACACACGACAGGTAGGCTATACACGTTATCTGCAAACAAATAAATAAATAAAAATCATTAATTACCTAATCAATAAATAATTGCATGTATTTATATAAAAATCAATAAATATATAAATAAATATATACCTACCCCACAACAAGGTTAAGTATTTTCTACCAACACCAAAACTGATAAACAAGACCAGGGGTTTCTTGCAACGCAGTGTGTTCAAAGGTAGTCACTTAAGTGAGCGTGGAAATGATAACGACATGTCTTTATATATGCTATGTTGCATGTATAATCATTTTTTCCCACGCTTTGAAGATTCTCTTATCGTGCACGTGGACAGATAACACCCAAGCGAACACCTGTGCCGGATCAAATTTCACCTGAACTTGCATTTTGTCACGTACGAAGCAAGACAGGATGTAACTTGTTAACAGTTATCGCGCACGTGGACAGCTAACACCCAAGCGAACACCTGTGAAAGATCAAATTTCACATGAACTTGCATTTTGTCACGTACGAAGCAAAACAGGATGTCACTGGTTTAGCGTGCCTGTGGTTTCACACATGTGTGCACGCCTTTCACACTCCCCTGCCACCACGATGGTCAGATTATTTCACCTTCAAGTGTCACCTGTTGTCAAGTCAGATCAACGCCTTCCAATAATCTCAAATGACCTTCACCTCCTGCTCGTCGGCAAGTTTATTTTCTCTACTCGCTTCGACCAACATAGAACCTAGTTCTCATCACCGTTTACACGTTAAAGGTAAAATATCAGAAAACGCACCCTCGCTCTGTCATACACCGACCCGCCGAAATAGCGATTGATCTATTGAGCACAGCCACCGTGGTCAGCGACAGGTTCGTTGAAACACACACACACCCAGCCGTATCGTCTCTCTCAACCACCACGCTTCATGGACATTATAAACAGGTAAAGAAAAAGAAAACGTTTTTTCAACATGTATGGCGTTAGGCCCTTTGTGAATTATTTTTTGAAAAAAATATCTACCACACTCGAAAGGGGGCGTTACCCCGAGTCCTAGGACACCTCCTACACGTCTCTAGCGTTATTGGTTCGTGAGATATCGGCAAAAATCACAAAAAACACGTGTTTACCCCAAAATCGCGTTTCCAAATTTTTTTAAAAAATATAACGAGTGGTCCATAGCAAAGAGGACGTCACTCCGAGTCCTTGGACCCCTCGTTCATGTCTCTAGCATACTTGGTTCGCGAGATATAGCAAAAAGTCTAAAATCACGTTTTTACCCCAAAAAGACCGTGTTTCCAGATTTTCACCTTTTCGACACCTACATTCCCGTAAAGAGCACAACGAGACGAAAAAAACGAATCCAAGCACGCCCTCCTAGCATGGCTCCTTCCATTCCAAGGTCGCAGGGGCTCACAACTTGCTAAGTTAGACAGCTTTCCCCTTACCACACTACTGCAGGTTTTCATCCTAGAGACTTGAAATTTATTTTGGGGGTAGAGGGGGTAGGGACCATTGATTTACGTTAAACAATTTTTTTTGTAGAGTTCCTAGTTTCCAAAATATAGGATTTTCAAAATTCGAGTGTTTTCAAAAAAATATAAAAAATAAAAAAGTTTCATTATAGAAAATAAAGGGCATAAAGACCATTCGTTTGAGCTATGGCACAACGTTCTATCATGTTTAGTTTTCAAACTATCACCTAGTTTCAAAAACAAAAATTTTCATTTTTTTTTTTTCAAAAGTATAACGAGTGGTCCATAGCAAAGGGGCGTCACCTCAAGTCCTATGAACACCTCATTCGTGAAACTCCGACCATGGGTTCGAGAGAAAAGTCTATTTAAATGTTTCAACTTCGCGCGGCGGCCATGTTGGTTTATTGGGCACAGGAGTGTCAAGTGAAGCAGAACCCGTACTACTCCACTACTTACACGGTAAGATAGAGTAAGCTTTTGCTTCTCTTTGCTTTAGTTCATCTCTTCCTTTTTTTTTCAAACACCAACAGTGATCTCCTGATTTCTCTTTGTTGGTATATGTCTCTCATATTACCTGTAAGTCTGTTCTAGATATATATCTTCCATGACCCACCTAGCGACATCTAGCAGCGAATCTCTGAAGTTCCTCAATTCTTCCCTGTACAAGAGGAGCCACTAGATCTCGTCGCCATCGCCAGCTATCATCTCCGTGATCAAGAGAACTTCGTCTACTTTTTCACCCTCCAGGCTGCGCTAGTGACTCCTACTATCAACTCTTTGAAGACCATTTCATCAAGAAGAGTTTTTTAACTATTAAGTTGGCTATTCTTATATGTATTCCTTTTGTCTCCTACCCCCACTCCTTTCCCTTCCCTGGTCCCTCCGAGCTCCGTTGAGCGTGTCTCACTTGTACGTCGGAAGTCAACCCAGTCAGTTTGAGCTTAACTAAAGCTCGCCTCCTCATCTCTAGAGGCAAACTTTTAAATTCTACGCCATGTTAGAATTTTAGAACAAACCGTCAACTGCAACATGGCCTTCGTCATGAAGCAAAGATAAGTACCGACTTCATGTTTTAACCTCATTCTTATCGCTTTTGAAAGGCTCAATGCTTTTATTTGGGTTTTATAGACAGTGAAAGTTGCTATGTGAAAATAACTGCTTTCAATAGATCTCATTGATCAAAATTAAACTATCAAGTCTAACTTTCAAAATGAAAGATTTTCTGAGATGCAATCTCACATCGAGCGATATTTCTAAAATACCCACTGTCTATATTATCTAGCTTTCCGCCGAGGGATTCTCCACCCAATTTAGACAACTTATCATTGCTCTGGAACCTTCCAGAATCTGCACTCTATCTACCAGTTAAACTGTCATGTATTTTCCACTCACACATGGGAATACTTTTTCAAACTAAGGAATCTTCCTTATGAACTGCTAATCAATATCTAATTTTTCTTCCTCCGTTGGGATTTTTCTGGTGCATTCAACTATAACCTACAAGTTTCTCAAGCAATAGACTCTCGCAAATCTAGTGTAACTTGTTATTTTCCACCATTGCAATAACTTTCTTTGCTATTAACATTTTGCGCTACTACAGTGAATTCTTCAACTTTATCAACAGACTATAGTGAAAAACAGTGCCTGTTCAAATTTTCATCCGCGTCGCGCTCGTCCGAATACAATAAATACGGCCATGGACACTTTCCCACAATCCCATTTGATCTTTCCCAAACCCTTTACTAACAAACCAAAATAATAAAATTGTTACTTTAGGTCTTTTTTCAATGAGGTGTCACTCTCAATAAGTGCCCTCCCTTACTTGTTCCACGTACAACGAATTAATTTCTGTAAAACTTCGTGTCTAGTACACGCCTTAAATTATATTGCTTCTCCCTTCTAATGAGGGAATACAATTCTTTCAACTCATAAGTGAGTTATCTCTAGGTTTCACGAAAGGGAAACTTGCCCCATTTGTCTCGTGATCCCTACTTAAACATAGGAGTTCTAGAAACTTCCTTTCAATTGTTCTCTTCAGGTTTCACAATAAGTGACCTGCCCTATTTGTATAATCCAACCAAGTAGTTCAGTATTAATACAAGAAGTTATAGAAACTTCTATTTTATTCTACCTGCTTTTTGTTGTTGTTACTTTCGAAGTTGTTATTCTTTCTAAGATACTTATCTCGAAATCCTTAAAGTACACACATTGTACTTGATTTATTGTCTAACTTTAATTACGTCAGTTATCTTTAAATTTTCCATTTATTTATCTTCGCCATTTCAAAATCTTACGAAGATTTTAAAGCATATAAAAGGTTTAAAACCAAAAGCGTTATCAATTGCCTGGCGCAAGCTTTAGATGTTTTCGGAGGTCTGCGACCCCAATTGTTTATAAAAATAAAAATTATATATTTGTCACAAAAACTACTTCCTTTTGCATTGTTAAATAAATTAAATATTTGGTTTTCGCTTTATCATTTCTCTAACATAACGGTTAGGCAAGATCCTGTCTTCCTTGATTCCTCCTATTTAATAAAAATAAATCTATTGATAGGGTTTTCACCACTTGTTGCATTTGAGCAAGAACTCTTAGTTTGTAACTTAGTAAAGTCTCTCTTAGCTTTAATAGCTAATTCTAACTGGCCAGTAAGGCAAGCATAGCTCGCTACGCCAGCTTCCTGCTTGTGGAGATTCTCTCTAACACTTGTGGTTGGTTTTACAAAATATATGTGTTTCTCATTGTCTAAACTTTTAGTCGGTGCCTTGCTGGGTAAAAGCTTAGCCATTTCTAAATGCAACTATTGGTATACTTACCAAAATTATTCCCAAATGTATAATTGCCTAATCCCTATCCTTCTTGGAAGCATTTGGTCGTTCTTTAGAAATTCTACAATTTCAAAAACTAAAATATCAAATCTGATTCAAATTATTTGCACTCTTCAAATTACTTGTTTAGAAAGAAACTACTTTGAACAGATACACAATAAATCTGTTATTCTTTGTCTTGCCAGACCACCACCCTTCCCCATAGTAGGCATATGGATGCTTGAGAGGGAATACGCTAAAGTAACTTTCGTGCAAACCGCCCAAGTTCCAGCTGCGTTTCCCGTTAGCTTTGCCCAGGTCCCTACCCACTTTAGGTATCGGAGAGCGGATTTGCAGTGGCAGCTGCCTTTGAGTATATTTAAAGTTAAAATTATAACTTCTGTTGGACTCTTGTCCTATTTCTCCATCCTTTTTCTCCAGTCCGAAACCCACTTCTTTTCCTTTATCATCTTCCCTTGGGGGGTAGGTTATTCCCAAGCTAATAATCTACCCAGTGCCAACGATCACATTTGCTACATATCTTCCAGCCACATCTGTGGTCTCGTCCATTGAAACCCATATCTTACTGTCTCCCACGCCACGCCTTATTATATCCAACATCTCTTCATAACAAGGGGTCAGATAGTCCTTCCTGAGAGTAGATTCGTTGGGAACAGGATGCTTTGTATATTTTTCAAGAAACTGTCTGAAGCTTTGGCCGTTATGTTTCTTAAAAGTAATATTAGACGAAACCATCATCATGCAGAGATCTTGTGAAAATTGTGAACACTGTGAACTTGATGTCGGGGTTTCGAATAGCAGACGTTGCCTATTTTCGAATGCAGAATATCTAGTTACACAAGTCTTATGTTTTGCAGTATTACAGTGTCGTATCACAGAGAAACGTTTTTCGGCAGTAACTTTTACCTCACACAATTTACAGAATAATATCACTCCATCCGTACTGAATATGTTTTCACCAAATTCGCGAACAAAACTTCGCAACTTCCCACAAATTGAGACTTTCGTTTTAGGCATATTGAAAGGAACTGAATGACTGAAGCTCCCTAATGAGTGAGCAAGGTCATTCAGTGTGTTGAAGGTGGAAGGGGGAAGGGCGAAGGAGAGAGATAAGAACGATGACAAATAACTGCGGAATTACCTCTGCTTCCGTGTAAACAATAGCCGGGTTTCCAGGAATTGACCCAGCTTGCAAACAATAGCTCCTACATGTTAGAAACTTTCCATACACTACTTTAGAATGGTTCTTCAGTAGTATATTCCAGTCTATCCTGAACAATAATTTCTAGAGCTTATTCTGATTTTTATAAAACGAAATTCAAATGAAAATTACCAAAATATGCCGTTTATAATGATATTTTGTTCAAAATATGCTATAAAACTTAAGAACGCCTAAATATGCATTTATATGCCCAATACAAGCTGTTTAATTTTGATTATCATGCTTGAAAACGTGTTGAAAATACAAGACTATAAGATGTAATGTTAAGGAAAAAAATATGACTTGTCATAGAAATCCTCCCCCTACTTATGAGCTATATAAAGATCATATACAGTAGTGCTCGATCAAAATCTTAGGTTGAATAAACTAGGAGAAATTGGTGGTGAAATGAAGGTGGATATAGAGAAATGGTGGATTACGATTTTTTATGAAGCGAAAGATAAGAATATCACCCTTATTGTAGTTCATGAATCCTATGATTAAATCGAAATGTAATGAAAATGATCACCAGTGCTCAAAGTAATGAAACATGATCGAATAGAAGATAATTAACATTATAAGGAATGGCATTGAAGCAACGATTTAGTAGAATGGTTTTGTAAATAGAAGTGTACAACGAAAAATATTCTTACACAAAGTTTGTGGAGAGGAGAAAGGCAGCCATATTTTGAACTTGAAATTAGATAGAAGAAGATCAGAATAATTAATGTGATTTTTGGTTTTGAATGCTTTTCTAAAAATGCACCTACTCACAAATGGACTATATTATGGAGGGGTGGCTAGATATCTTTGTGAAACTAAAGTAAATTAATTGGAAATTGAATACAGACCTCCGCAATATTATTTGTGTCATTTGTCCTATTTAGAATTTTTGCATTTGCGTTAATTATTTCTTTGCGCCTCAAGATTTAAACTCGAAGGATGTCCGAGTGCAGGTAGCGTATTGTCTATTATTTGTATTTGTGTGGTTTTAAATAAATTTGTGGATGTGTTTTTATCTTAGTTCAGCTTAATTGTATATCATTTCTTGTCGCTAAACTTGAATGTCGATCGAAATCATTACGAGGTGTACCCCGTTGAACCCAATCCTTACTAATGCCCCGGGATTATCCGAATCTCATCCTCCTGGTTATTTTCTTTTATCCTAAATTGTTTCGAACATTCAAGGTTTTTCTTTAATTCAAGTTGTACCGAGTTCTTGCCGAGGATTGGCGTGTTGAGCCCAATCTGAGGTCGGTTTATCAGGCACAACGTGTCACACTATCATCCTGCTTGGCAGATAAGTACAGTTGCATGTGTAGGATATGACTTACGTCCAGTAGCCTAAGTCATCGTTTAACTGTCCATGGTGACATGAGCTCCTGTGACGTTTAGCTGTGTCATTGCGAGGATTGGAGTAGACTGCAGTTTGTCATCGCAGTGTCCCCCGCATCGTCCGCAAGGCTCCTGCTGCAATAAACATTAAATCCTGGCACAGCCACGTTCAGCGGCAATCAAAACTTGAATGACTATTGGTCATCCTTTCTTGTAACTTTCTAACTTCCTCCCTGTCCCCTAAAGGCGTGGTTTTCGCTCATTTACTGCTTAGCAATTGCTGAGCATAGCAGGAGGTGGTGTGGATTTCACTGCAGTTCACAGACCCAAATGATAGGACTAGTGCTGAACACAGTGGATTCACAAAGAAAGGAATTTACCAGCCCACAATTCTCTACTATAAAGAAAAGCACAATGCCAATGGAAATATCGAGGTTGTGCAGTAGGGCTGTTGATAGGTCCATAAGGCACCATTACAAAATTATTAGTGAAGGCGTTTAAATTTAATCTCGATGAACATGTCTAGGAGTTCGTATATTTTATTTGTTCTGTTTTAAACACTTGATGTGATATCACACTTGGTCATTTGGGAACCTCTGTTGAGTGAAAGATGCCCGTCCCCCCTCCCACCCTTCCCCTCCCCCTCTCCCTTAACGTGTGTGTTCAGTGTTAATGTTAACCTTGTGGCATATGCAGTATCGTACTTAATAATGACCAAACAGAAATAAGCGTGGATTTCCTCCGTACTTCTTGAGGAATTATTGTCTGATGATGCGGATGGCGGTTTTGAAAGTGATACACTATAGGTGCTGATATTGATCCAGGGGAAGAGACACGTGATGATTGCGACTGTTAATGTAGCCTCCCCATTGAGAATAGATGGCAGTCAAGTATTTGGCAATTAATCTCATTTCATTTTATTTTTTTCAGGCCAAAACGTAACTAGAGTGTCACAGGTTATATTGTGAATAGCATATCATTTTCACTCTTATTTTAACTTTTGTTATAAAACTTTATACGTTACCGTTGTTGACGTTGTTGTTTATTCTATTAGAGGCTTTGCGACATCATGGTCATGTAGCCCCGTGTACTTGGGTGCGTGTAGTATATGTCTGATAGCATGTGTCACTGTAAATTCTGGACTAGTGTGTGTATTTGTAATTCAGGTAGGATTCGGGTAGGAAGCGGCCATGGCCTTAAGTTGGGTACCATCCCGGCATTTGCCTGGATTATAAGTGGAAAACCACTTCCAGGATGGCTGAGGTAGGAATCAAACCCGCCTCTTCTCAGTTTTGCCTCACGAGGCTGAGTGTATCCCGTTCCAGCCCTCAGACCAGAATTTAATTTCTTGAAAGAGCCGAGATTCAACCACGGGCGTCTGCCGTGACAGCCAAGAATCCTAGCCACTACGCAATGACGCAGACTTATACGTTACCAGTACAAAAATGGCTGTGGTATTGATCTCTCTCCTCATGTCTTTAGTATGTTAACATACATTTCCTATAAGGGGTTAAATATTATACATTTAACATCTCAAACATATCATATACCATACTGTTGCAATATATCTTGAAAATGTTAATATAACGCGAGTTAACGAAAGAAGAAAGTAGGGTAGAGTCAAGTTACTCCGTGATATCAAGTAACGCCATGATAAAGCGTATTTCCTCTATCGCTAGGTAGGTTCAATTCCGAAAGTTCTAAGTTTTTACCAACAGATGGCAGTAGAAACCAGGAATCCAGGAAGCCCTTGCGTTCTATCTTTGATCAACTCAGTGAGGTTTAAAAATTATATTTACAGAGAGTTGACATTTCAACAAGTGATCCACATCCCGTGAAATCTGTGGTGAAGATTTTAATTTCTTTTAAACAGCTGTTTCATTGTATAAGTTTCATTTTAACACCGGTCAGAGGTAAGATGCAGACCATTCGCATACAAAACTTACATGCATGTAGTGTTACGCATGCAAGGTGTGTGAGCTTAGCAATAAGTACGTTTTTCTTAGGTTGGACGCTGAAATGGCGCCAAAACGGAATAAAGAGGCTGGCTCCTCCACAGCTGAAACACTTAACGAAGCATTGAGGTCGATGAAGGAAGATAGATGGTCAGTATACATGGCCAGTAGACGTTTTAATAACCCGTGGAGTACACTAAAGGGTTATTGCACAAAATATTCAACCGATCCAGGAAGTGCAACCCTTGCAAAAATTGGAAAGCCACTCGTTGTGTCACCTGAATTTGATGTGTCAAGATAGACACAATAGATCGGTCTTGGCCTAATTCCAGACCCCAGAACAGTGACGATGATTGTTGTGGTGCGTGAGGTGGCTCCCCTGGCGGATGACACCAAGAGGAAGAATGGAGCCGAATGGATTGATTATCAGTTTTGTAATGTCTTGTACCTATAATGTCTATTTTATGTGTGATAGGTGTGAGGAATCTGATAATGACTATGTTTAATGGAATATTTTTAATAGATTTTTTTCTATAAAAGAAATGTTTCAATATGGGCAGTATGGGGTAATAGAAACTTATAGTCTACATACCATTTGAACACTTTTATTACATTAAACATTAGTTTTCACGATTAAAAAGTACACTGAATGGTGAACACCACGCTATCACGGAGTAACTTGAAGACTATCACGGAGTAACTTGAATATCACGGCGTTACCTACTTCTACTACCGGATTTTGTTAGTTAATACCTTGAAATAATTTATGAATATGTACGATATATGCCAGAAATGTTCCGTAGGGTATTCCTCTTTAACATAACATAAAATGAATCGAAATAACTGAAATCTAATATTTCAGAAATAGTAACAAAAAAGCTTAGTATCACGGAGTTACTTAACTTTACCCTACGTTTCATGAGTAACTATAGTTATTTATATTAATCAACTGTGTAGTGGGTATTTGATTGGGAAATAGGCACACAATGAAGCGAATCTTGTTTTCTACACAGAGCTATCATTTTTTTTTATATACAAGATTAGGAAAAAGAACAAAGGAATGGTAACCGTGACACCACACGATCACGATTGCTCGCGCCGTTAGAAAAAATCTATCAATAGTATATTTTTAGTAATAACTGGTGTATTTATGCCAACACCTCATTGATATAACATATATGCCTTCTTCGATCTCTATGTCAGCGTATGTCATCGGTTCAAGGTGCAGCAGGAAGTCAACGACTGTCAACAGGCATATTTTCGGAGGCCCCTGTGGTGTGTTAGATAAAATCTAACGGGCGATTGATGACGTCAGGATCCGCTCACGCAGCTCATATCGCGACAATTACAGTCTGGCGTCAGTTGAAGTTGGTCTGTGCTGTGTACAATCAATCTCTTGTTTGTTATTCCTTATGCGTATGATGGTGTTTATTAGTGTTGTTCTGTTGACTGCAGCTTCCAATTCGTATGTACTTTGTAGGTAGCCTACGTTATGGAAGAATAATATTTTAATAAATTAAATCAATAAACGACGTAAGTACACTTAGGAACAATCCATAAATTTGTTCAATTGAATTAAACAAAAATAATTCAAACATAATATGTTAGATAAAATCTAACACGGGAGCGATGGCGTGATAAAAGTTCACGCGAATGATCGTGGGTTAAGTTCAACTACGAGCATGACCACTCCCGATCACTGACAAAATAGAGCTAAAAGTTAACAAGTAATTCCTGAAGAGCTAATACGCCCGTTTTCATACTGTTACGTGCCACCCCCTAGTGGCACCTTTGTTAACTGGATTACGGTGGGTATAAAGCACAACACCAATTACTGCTTAAAGAAATAATTAATTTTATTGCAGCCAGAAAAATACACTACTCAACAGCAATCATTACCTTACTCCAGTTTCCTCACGTCGAGAATACTTTCCCTTTCACTTGTCAACAGACCACAGTTAATCCTCTTCGCTAATGAGTCCGGTCTCGTACGCTCGCTGGAAATAGCTGCACTAGGTCTGTCACTGTACTATACACTGTTTCACAAGCACCACAATCACTTCCTCGGTGTCAAGAGAATCAGCTTCACTAGGGGTTTCGCAAGTCACCACACTTCTGTCGCTCAAGATAATCGCTCGCACTAGCTCGTAAAACACAACAACAACAACTGCTAGACAGGTCGCACTTATATAGCAGGCCGGTGACTCAATAAATGCTTCTAGATCCATCCAGGGTTCACGGCTTCTCGAGGTTTCCATCGCTGGTCCAGTCACGAATATTCTGGACTATCCCTTTGTCCTAGTAGCCCTGTTGCATAAGGCACACGCAATACAGGAGGCAGGCCACAGCCCAGCCCTGGGGCAGTTGTGACTCATGCGGCGAGTGATGACACAAACTCACAGCCGTAACACCACCCCCTTCCTAAAAAGGCTGATCGTCCCGATCAATCATTGGTCGGTCTGTGTCCCTCCGTAGGCTGCCAGGCGATCTCGGTGCACGATCTTCATCTTTGTCCTCGGGCTCCGCTGGATCCTGTAGACGACATCGTTGATCCGTTTCACGACTCGGTACGGGCCCTCCCAGGACTTCTGCAGTTTGGGTGACAGGCCTTTCTTCCGTAATGGGTTGAAGAGCCAGACCCGGTCGTCCTCGTGGAATCCGCCGGCATCCGTCTGCTGGTCGTATCGGGTCTTTATTCGGTCGGTCTCGATCCGTAGTTTCCTCCTCGTGAATGCGTGTACGTCCTCCAGTTGGTCGACCAGTTCTTGACAATACTGGCTTACCGGGATCGGATCATTCCCAGGTCGGCCGAAGGCAAGATCGACAGGTAGACGGAGCTCCCTCCCAAACATGGCCCGGGCTGGTGTGCACCCGGTGGCTTCATGCACGGCGGCGCGGTAGGCCAGGAGAAATAGTGGAAGATGCTTGTCCCAATCCCTCTGGTGCTCGCTGACGACTATTCGGAGATGGTTCTCGATGGTGCGATTGAATCGCTCTACCATCCCGTCGGACTGAGGGTGTAGCGGCGTTGTCCTTGTCTTCCGGATTCTCAGCAGCTGGCATAGGTTCTGGAACACCTGCGACTCGAAGTTCCTCCCTTGGTCGGAGTGCAGCTCTAGGGGTACTCCGTACCGGCAGACGAATTTCTTCACCAGGGTCTCTGCAATCGTCGCGGCTTCTTGGTTAGGGAGCGCATACGCCTCCGGCCATTTGGTAAGTAGTCGCTGACGACTAATATGTAGCGGTTCCCTGCCTCGCACAACGGGAATGGCCCAGCAACATCGATGGCCACTCTCTCCATGGGGCCGCCCACGTTGTAGGTCTTCAGTGGACCCCGTCGTCTTCGTCCTGGGCCCTTGCTGGCTGCGCAATCGTGGCACCTCGCGCAGTAGTTCTCCACGTCTGTTCGGCATCCGATCCAGTAGAACCGCTCTCTCAGCTTCTCCAGGGTCTTCTTTATCCCTAGGTGTCCACCAGATGATCCTCCATGGACTTCCTTCAGGACTTCCTCCGTCATAGCCTTTGGAACGACGACTTGTTCCCGAGATGTCTTCCCGTCGGTGCTCTCCCAGGCGCGGCAGATGAGGCCATCCCTTACAATCAGCGAGTCCCACTGTGCCCAGTAAGACTTAAACCTTGGGCTGCAGTCACTCACAATGTTCCACCCGGGTCTGGGGACACAGGCCCTCTTCCATTCGGCTATCAGTCCCAGGTCATCATCTTCTGCTTGTGCCCGCGTGAAAGATTCGCGGCTCCAGTTCCCTTGAAGTTCCACAGTAGTCCGTCGGCACTGTATCCCGGTGTTCTCCTCCCCTCGGGCACAGAAGGTGCAGTCTTCGGGGCACGGTCTTCGTGACAGGGCGTCGGCGTTAGAATGCAGTTGGCCTTTCCTGTGCTGAATCTCAAAGTTGTACTATTGAAGCCTCTCTAACCACCGCGCGAGTTGACCCTCGGGCTGCTTGAAGTTCAGGAGCCACCGCAGGGATGCATGGTCGGTCCTGATGAGAAATTCTTGCCCGTACAGGTACTTGTGGAAGTGTTCAATGGTCATCACGATGGCGAGCAGCTCCTTCCTGGTGACGCAGTAGTTCCTTTCTGGCTTTGACAAGGCCTTGCTGAAGTAGGCCACTACTCTCTCCTCGCCGTCCACTACCTGCGACAGGATTCCCCCTATGCCAAAGTCGCTGGCATCGGTATCGACGATGAACCTTGTTCCAGGTCTGGGGTAGGCCAGAATAGGCGCGGTGCACAGAGCCTGCTTGAGTTGTTCGAAGGCACTGTGGCATTCTGCTGTCCACGTGAAGAGTTGGTCCTTCTCAGTCAGTCGATGTAAAGGTTTGGCGATGTCGGCGAATCCCCTCACGAAACGACGGTAATAAGTGCAGAGTCCCAGGAAGCTTCGTAGTTGGGACTTGTCCTTCGGAACTGGCCACTCCCTCACAGCTGCGGTCTTCTCTGGGTCGGTGCGCACCCCTTCCTCGGGCGACGATATGCCCAAGGTATTGGACCCGCTTCTGGAAGAGCTGACACTTCTTGGGGCTCAACTTCAGCTGGGCAGCCCGTAGCTTCAACAAGATCTCCTTCAGGTTGCTGTAGTGCTCCTCGAAGCTTCTCCCCAGAACGATGACGTCGTCTAGGTAGACCAGGCAGGTCTTCCAGTGTAGTCCCCTCAGAATGGACTCCATTAGCCTTTCGAAGGTCGCAGGGGCGTTGCACAGACCGAATGGCATGACGATGTACTGCCAGAGCCCGCTGCCCACAGAGAACGCCGTTTTCTCGCGGTCCTTAGGGTGGACCTCCACCTGCCAGTAGCCACTCTTCAAATCCAAGGTGAAGAACCACCTTGACCCTGATATGGTATCCAGCGTGTCGTCGATCCGGGGTAGAGGGTAGCTGTCCTTCTTCGTGACGTCGTTCACCTGCCTGTAGTCCACGCTGAACCTGGTGGAACCGTCCTTCTTCCTCACAAGCACGACCGGAGAACTCCAAGGACTATGTGATTGCTCGATCACCCCTTGCTCCTTCATCTCTTCTACCATCCGGTCGACTTCGGCTTGCTTGGCGAGCGGGACACGTCGGAATGGGGCCCTAATCGGTGCGCTGTCCCCAACGTCGATTCTGTGCTGGACCAAGCTTGTCCTGCCGAAGTCTTTGCTCCCCACGGAGAAGACATCCTGGAATTCGCGTAGCAGGTCCTGAAGTTGGCGTGATTGTTCCTCGTCTAAATGGTCCTGGGATCCTTGGTACAGCTTCTGTAGTTCTTCTGGCAGTGTGCGTATTCTTCGGTTGTCCGTCTGCAGGTGTCTGTCTGTCGTATCTGTGATGCGGGCAATCCAGGTAACGGGCTCGCAGACTCCTAGGTTGGTGTCCCGGAGAACCGTAATGTCGTAGTCGTTCAGGTTGGACAGGCGGACGTACGGCCGAGACGTCGTGTGATGAGAGTCTTGGCAACTAGCAATCCTTTTGTCTGGATGTCCTCATATTTTGGCTCGATTACAGCCGCCATTCCCTCAGCAGTTCCGTCGACAATTACGGCAGCGCTGACCTCCGTCCTGGCGGGAACGATGACGTCTTCTCTCAGCCTTACTCGCCGTGCGGTGATGGACTCGTGCGCAGGTTGCAAAGCAAGTTCCTCACCTCCGAAGTGCAGAGTGTTGGTACTCAGATCCAAGATGATGTTGTTCTGGTCCAGGAAGTCCAGTCCAATGATCACTTCATTTGATACGTCAGCCTCAAGCACTGAATGCTTTATCGCCCGTCGACCAATGACGAACTCCAGTGATGCTTCGCCATGTACCGGTGCGGTCTCTCCGGTCGCGGTTATTAGCTGGAGGTTCCTTTGTGTGGGTTGAACTCTCCACTTCGGGATCACGGTGGGACTGACGATGGTCCTCGACGCTCCCGTGTCGATCAGCATGGGCCAGCTCACTCCGTTGACGACTCCGTCGACCATCAGGCTGCTATTGTCCCTCCGTAACTTCGTCACACGCACTTGGACTGCAGGGGCTTGACGACTGTCACAAGCCAACCTTTGCCCCCCAAGGCTGGCTAATACTCGTTTCCCTGGGTCGCGCGGTTTTCAGACGACTGATTTCCCGTCGGATACCCTCGGCGGCGGCGATCACTGCAGTCCTTGCTCAGGTGGCCTTTCTTAACGCAGGTCCAGCAGATCGGTAGTCCTCTTCCGGGCCGCCTCTCCGGTTGCCTTCCGGCTGTGTCGTTGCTGGTGGTGCCGCGACTATCGAAGAAACGGCTTAGCGCCTCCATTAATTCGTCGGCCAGGGGCTTGGTCTCGTTGGTATTTACTGGTTCGTCGACGTCCACTTGACGCACCCGCGCGTGCATTCTGGATGCCTGTTTTGCCGTCTCGAACTCAAGTGCGTGGCTCAGCGCATCTGCCAGGGTGTTATTGCGCGCGAGACGCAGCGCCTGTTGAGTGTCCGAGTCCCGTAGGCCGTCGGTGAAAGTCTGCGTCGCTATCTGCTCCAGAAAGTCGGCCGGCGCTGTTGGGTAGGCGAGCCTTACGAGGCGTGCGATGTCCATCTCGAACTCCTGCAGGGTTTCCGCGTTCTTCTGTGCCCGGGTCCGGAGCTGCATCTGATAGGCCTGCTGAAGATGGCTATCTCCATATCGGGACTCCATATGGGCGATCAGGGGAGCGTAGTCCTGGGATCCAGTCGGGATGGCCTGAAGGACGTTAAGGGCGTCACCTCTCAGCGCTACAATGAGAGCTGTAGCCTTTTCTGTGTTGTTCCAGTTATTTATGGAACAGGCCGCCTCGAACTGACGTAAGTAGGTGCTCCACGGGACCTTTCCGTCGAAGGTTGGGGGCGTCACTCTGCTATGTCCCGTTCCTGATATTCCCGGTGTAACGGTGGGCGGGCGTTGGCGCAGCTCGGCAACTTCCTCTCGTAGAGAGTTGAATTTCTCTTCCACCCCCGTCAGTGGGCGTTGGCGCAGCTCGGCAACTTCCTCTTGCAAGGCGTTGAATTTCTCCTCCACCCCCGTCAGTGGGCGTTGGCGCAGCTCGGCAACTTCCTTTTGTAAGACGTTGAATTTCTCCTCCACCCCCATCAGGGGGCGTTGGCGCAGCTCGGCAACTTCCACTTGTAAGGCGTCGAACTTCTTTTCCACTGCCGTGACTTCCTCACGCAGACCCAGTTCTAATTTCTTCAGGTCCTGTGTCAACTTATTCTGACCGTCTTCCATCTTCTTCTGGCCGTCCTCTATCCTCTTCAGGTCCTCCGCTAGCTTCTTCTGGCCGTCTTCTAGTTTGGCAGTTAGGTCCTCGGCTAACTTATTTTGACCGTCTTCCATCTTCTTCTGGCCGTCTTCTAGCTTCTTCTGGCCGTCTTCTAATTTGGCAGTTAGCTCCTTGGTTAAATTCTTCTGGCCGTCCTCCATCTTGGTTTCCATGCCATTTAACTTTTCTAGCAGTGCTGCCAATTTCTCCTCCATTTTAGTTGTTTGTCTTGTAAAGGGCATGCACTCACAGGAAAATTAGAGAAAATGACCTGCTCGGGTTTTGAAACCAGGACCGTCAGGTGTTGTGCTTGAGTTCGTAATCCGGCTTCTGACACCAGTTGTTACGTGCCACCCCCTAGTGGCACCTTTGTTAACTGGATTACGGTGGGTATAAAGCACAACACCAATTACTGCTTAAAGAAATAATTAATTTTATTGCAGCCAGAAAAATACACTACTCAACAGCAATCATTACCTTACTCCAGTTTCCTCACGTCGAGAATACTTTCCCTTTCACTTGTCAACAGACCACAGTTAATCCTCTTCGCTAATGAGTCCGGTCTCGTACGCTCGCTGGAAATAGCTGCACTAGGTCTGTCACTGTACTATACACTGTTTCACAAGCACCACAATCACTTCCTCGGTGTCAAGAGAATCAGCTTCACTAGGGGTTTCGCAAGTCACCACACTTCTGTCGCTCAAGATAATCGCTCGCACTAGCTCGTAAAACACAACAACAACTGCTAGACAGGTCGCACTTATATAGCAGGCCGGTGACTCAATAAATGCTTCTAGATTCATCCAGGGTTCACGGCTTCTCGAGGTTTCCATCGCTGGTCCAGTCACGAATATTCTGGACTACCCCTTTGTCCTAGTAGCCCTGTTGCATAAGGCACACGCAATACAGGAGGCAGGCCACAGCCCAGCCCTGGGGCAGTTGTGACTCATGCGGCGAGTGATGACACAAACTCACAGCCGTAACAATACATTATAGGCTACCGGTTGTTTCTACCTCAGAACTCAATTGAATCAAATGTCCATGTAATGACCCATTACGTACATTGTAAATCAAGATGTTCCGTGAGGAACACAAAGCCTAATCTCTTTGAAATTGATGAGTCCATTTTTATCTTCTATTCTTAGTGTGCAATAAGATTCAGTACAATTAGGGTGTTCATTTTCTATGTCATTTGCCCACATAATGCTGGAAAATGTAATATGCACATATACGGGGGTCATTAATTGATATAGCTACCGCAGAACGACATACGCATTCTGGAACAATGACACTGATCGTGGCACGCGTTCCACCAATCAACATCTACTGTAAGTTAAGTTTCATTATCCCGTTCTGTTTGCGCTATTGTAGGCAGCATTTTACCGGCCAAGGCTCAACCTGTCACCCAGAATGACCCTGTACACAAGACTTTTCTAATTAAAAGTATCTTATACAAATCTACTATCTTATCGACTTTCATACTCTGCTGCGAGGCAGGCGCGCACCCCAACACAACGGGGCCGGCTAAAGGAAAAATAGCATAAACCTCATACGGCTAACATATTATAAAATGGTAGAAGTATGGGTGCAATGAATGTTTTATGCCGAGAAGCCATACGTACCGTTACTCCAGAACTCTGGAAATAATGTATTAAACACGCTAAAATAATTGAAGACCACTACTGGGAGAAAGATGGACTGTCTGAAAATGTCCCTCTTTTCAAGCCAGTCATAGAATGACAGCAGTTCTGATTCATCGGAACATAGCGACTCTTCAGACGAAGAATACCAACAGAATTAAATATGTAAATGAAAATGGCCCTTGTAAAAATTGTGTAGTATGACATTGCCAAATTAGGAAGTAAACCTTTTTTAACCTGCCATTGAAGATCCATAGCCCTTATGATTTAAAGTGATGGAAAATGGAATTTGTACGAGGAAAGAAAATCAAAGGTTGAAAGTAGACATAAAGCTGTATTCGTTCGTTGTGAACCGCAACTACTGCAACATAACGCGGCAACGCTGCACCCGGTTTCACCATCCTGCCCGCTTTTAATCGCACGAGTCAGCGCGCACAAAGCCTCCTATCAATAACACTCTTCATAAATTCGGTATCACACTTTACGTTTGCAGTCGTTATAGTTTATGATTATGACGAATGAGAGCTTCAAAATGAGGCCACGCTTACTGCTGTACGTTTATCCTAGGCTGAGATATAGTTACTTTAGAAAATGTATAAGAACTTCTTATTGGGTGGATGAAAAAAATTGAAACTTGAGATTTACAGTACCAATAGTTATGCCTATAACATATAAAAATTTCATTACCCTCAGACAAGTAGTTTTACATGTAGCATATATAGTTTTAAGTGAGCGGTTCCTAGAAAAGGAGCGAAAATCCCGGACAATTTTTCATACAACCACAAATAACAAAATAATTATCAAACTTCAGAATAATTGGCGTATTTAGTCTAACGCAGAATTAGACAAGGAAAATATTGATATAACTCATTGTTCAATAGGTCTGTTTGTAATTAAGGCATAAACTCGGGTACCCATAATAAAAATTATAAAAACGTTATGGGGTTTGAAGCCATTTTTCAGTGTTGCCGTAGTAAACAAAAGTTTGGTGCTTTTCAGTCGGTCAACACGAATGTACCCAAAAGAGTTGGGTTATACCCTAATCCTGAAAAAAAAATGCATGAGATTAATAAAAATAAAAAATCCGATATTAGTGCCAGTGTTTCGCCCCAGTGTGCCATTGGGCGCGTCAGTAGGTATAGTACAGCCAGTTCACCCCAGTGTGCTATTGGGCGCGTCGGTGGGTATAGTACAGCCAGTTCAGCCCAGTGTACCATTGGGCGTGTCAGTAGGTATAGTACAGCCAGTTCACCCCAGTGTGCCATTGGGCGCGTCTGTAAGTATAGTAGTCTACAGCCAGTTCACACCAGTGTGAGTGTGCCATCGGGCGCGTCAGTATGTTAATATCTTACTTATTTTAATTGGCAGCTATGTGTAATCTTTTGTAGCCTACAACCTGTTTTTAAACAGTTGGGCAAAGTTCGGAGTATCGTACTCCCAGCATAAAACGCCATATTGTGCTTTTCAATAGGTAGGCAGCGCTGTCAATGGAATACATGTGGTGGGCAAGTGGGACATATTTACTCGGTGCTGGATAAACATTCACCCTTCCGAGTAATAATACTCCGTAGTTGCTTGTTATCTTTCTCCTACCAACTGTCAACATTTTATGATTTTTATCATGGATTTGTATTCTGATTGTATTGAATCTTTATTTCATTGCATTTTTAGCCTATTTTCATTTTATGAAAAAATAGGCTTATGGGATTACCTTTTGTCCGTGTGTGTGTATGTGTGTGGTGTGTGTGCCCCCCCCCCCCGTTATTAACTTCTAAACGGCTGGAGCGATTTCAATGAAACTCGGTAAGGTCATAGCACCATTTTGGATGACCCTGACCGTGCTCTTCAAATTTTATTACGTCTCACCAATCCAACATGGCGGCTATGCGAAATATTTCACCAGCATTCAATATCTCCGAAACTATTACCGATATCAGCCTAAAATTGTGTACGGTGAACCAGAAGTTCACCTATGAGACTTTCAAAAACCTGGTAACTTCATAACCAACATGGTGGCCAAGCGAATTTGAGACTTTTAAATAGACTTTTCTCGCGTTTTAACCATCTGAGCGCAGTAAAATGCGGTACAGTAAATGACTATACATATTATAATGCACTGGCATCTAATTTAGTTCAATTGCTTACATAACCTCAAGATGGCGGCTGTGCGAAATTTTAAAATTAAGTTTTTATTTCTTTTGTCGTAATCATGTGATCGAAGTGAAGGTTTGAATAATGAAGCTACGCAATAATTTTCCTTTAATGGTACATAGCTCTAAGGCCTGTACATATAACAATCCAAAATGGCGACAATCCGAAATATTTATACAGTTCACAGTGTCTACGAATCTTTTACAGCAATTAAGTTCAATTTTTTACATAACCTCAAGATGGCAGCTGTACGAAATTTTAAAATTAAGTTGTTATTTGTTGTGTCCTAATCATGCGATCGTAGTCAACGTTTGAATAATGAACCTACGCAATAATCGCCATCTAAAAGTACATAACTCTAAGGCCAACATATATATAAATCAAACATGGTGACCATCGAAATATTTAGACGGTTCTCAATATCTACTAATCAGTGACAGCAATCAAACTGAAATTTTGTATGTTGATAGAAGTTATGAACATAAGTTCACCTATGGGACTTTAAATAGCCGGGTGACCACAAATCCAATATGGCGGCAACGCGAATTATAAATATTTAAATGGACGTTTCTCGCGATTTAACCATCCGAGTGCAGTGATACTTGGTACGGTAAATGCTTACACAATTTTTTAATACCTGACATCTAATTTATTTCAATTGTTTTCATAACCACAAGATGGCGGCTGTGCAAAATCTTAAAATCTCGTTTTTACTTCTTGTGTCCTAGTAATGCGACTGAAGTTTGAATATTACACTTACGCAACAATCTTCAAGTAATAGTATATATAATTAACTCTATGGCTTACATACTGTATATAAAAATTCCAACATGTCGACCATCGAAATTATTTAGACGGTTCTTAATATCTACGAATCTATTACAGCAATCAAACTGAATTTTTTAATGTTGTTAGAGGTAATTTACATACGTAGGATATATGAAAATAGGCTATTTGGTTCTTTACGGAACTACTTTTTAATATGTAAATTTCGTATAGGTTAGTCATTATTATAACCTGTCAAACACATAATTGCTATCTCAATTATAGTATTTGGGTGTTATTAGTCTTAAGAATGACATATGTTCATTATATAAACTGTAATAAGTTGCATTGTGTGTGTTTAAGTGTAAGAGGGGGCCAAGAGCCCTAATTGCGCCACAATAAAGGCATAAATGACAATAATAATAATAAGAAGAAGAAGAATATAAGGTTTAGTAATATTTATTACATTGTGTCTAGGAATACCGGTACATGGAAAGGTTCACAGAGGTTGCGCGCGGCACAGACTTGTCAAGCCGTGGGAACCCACCACCTCTGATCTACTGATTTATAGCCTCACGAGGGATTGTCACTTCCGTAGAAAGCTTAGACTACTTGAAAAGTTCTTAAGAATTCAGATAATTTTCATAATTACAACTTTGATTTATCATCTTCCTTCTACCTTTCAACTTCATACATTTTTATATTGAGTCTAGACAGCATCTACGACCGAGACACGCCTATATGACCTCTGGCCGACACACACTGTGTTCAAATTACGAAAACCTCAAATGACTTCGAACTCAATCCTCAACTCCCATGTAAGGGCTCTTGAAATCACTGATATCTGATATTAATACACATAAACAACATGGTGGATCGGGGCAGTTGACCTATATGTTTCGCCCCTTAAAACAGCATGGTGAATCGGATGT
The DNA here is from genome assembly GCA_946902985.2 of Meconema thalassinum. NCBI lineage: Eukaryota > Metazoa > Arthropoda > Insecta > Orthoptera > Tettigoniidae > Meconema > Meconema thalassinum. Next base: position 938,965,058 of record OX336389.2, on the reverse strand, counting down.
GACGACGAACAATGTAACAATTTCATGAAAATGGTCAAAACTTAGTCTAACTAATGCTTACATGTGTTTGTGAAAGCTGTTGTTGTTGATTCATGTAGGGGCTTAGCGACAGCGCGGTCATGTAGTACCATGTACTTGGGTGTCTGTGGAATCTGCCTGGCAACCTGAGTCATTGTGGTGGCTGTACCAGTGTGTGCATTTGCAATTGAGGCAAGGATTTGTGTAGGAGGCAGCCGTGGCCTGAATTTAGGTACCATCCCTGCATTCACCTTGAATGAGAAGTGGGGGAAACCACGGAAAACCACTTCTAGTATGGCTGATTAGGAATAGAACTTACCTATTCTCAGTTCTACCTCACGAGACTGAGCGGACGCTGTTCCGGCCCTCAGACCAGAATTAAAATTAAATTGCCGAGCGGGGTATTTAACCCGGATCTCCGCGGTGACAACCAAGAATGCTAGTCACTACGCCATGAGGTGGATGCCTGTAACCTTGGGAAAATTAAAATCCACAGCCTACTTCCAGTCTCCGACCGGGTCAGGAATGGAATGAATGAAGCCCCCATCTAGCGGCGAGGATATGGACTGTGCCGGCTGCCGAGGTCTGACGCACTCCTCTGGGGCAATGATTAAATGAATGACAGATGAAATGAAATGATGTGGAGAGTGTTGCTGGAATGAAATTTTGACCGGGAAAACCGGAGTATCCGGAGAAAAACCTGTCTGCCTCCGTTTTGTCCAGCACAGATCTCACATGGAGTGACCGGGATTTGAACCACGGACCCAGTGGTGAGAGGCCGGCATGCTGCTGCCTAAGCCACGGAGGCTTTCCTGTAACTTTGTACATATTTTAAATACCTGCGGTGCGCTTATGCAGCATGAAATTTGCCTACGCTCTCAGTCCACGTGACTGTTACGCTATCGCACAATAATGCAAAACTGCAGTATGATTGCTTTCGCTGTTCCTCCAGGGGGAATGTAAAATGAAAATCCACAGCCTGCTTCCAGTCTCCGGCCGGGTCAGGAATGGAATGAATGAAGCCCCCATCTAGCGGCGAGGATATGAACTGTGCCGGCTGCCGAGGCCTGACGCACTCCTCTGGGGCAATGATTAAATGAATGACAGATGAAATGAAATGATAGTGGAGAGTGTTGCTGGAATTAAATTTTGACAGGGAAAACCGGAGTACCCGGAGAAAAACCTGTCTGCCTCCGTTTTGTCCAGCACAGATCTCACATGGAGTGACCGGGATTTGAACCACGGACCCAGCGGTGAGAGGCCGGCGTGCTGCCGCCTAAGCCACGGAGGCTTAGGGGGAATGTAAAATAATTAACCTAATATAGAAGTTGCTATTTCTCATTAAGTATAATCAGGTACTGCCCCCGTAAATTGAATTATATTGAGACCACTGTGGCTGTATTGGCAAATATGAATTAAGTTATGGCTGTCATAGTTGTGACGTGGATACTCATGACGTAAGCACGGATGACGCAGGCTTTATGCAAGTAGGCTGCTTGAGCTGAGATTCTTGGTGACGTCATGATTTTGTTCGAGAAAGATCTGAGATTTACGACGCAGTCGCAGGGAAACATGGAATTGTGCTGAGGAAGAAGTTACGCGATTGGAGGAAAGACTCGAACCAATGAACGATAGTTTGGAGGGAAACGGAGATTACTGAAACTATCATATTTAATTACTTTTGGAATGCAGAATTGTGGAAATCTATTTTCAGTTATGGCATTGATTTGGAATTTTGAAGAAATTATTTTTGAGTTTTTGAAATTTGAAAATCCGTCAAGTATTGCCAAAGTTAGAACTTCTAGCAATGACGGAGAAACAAGCTATGGAAGGGATGGATACGCCCCTTAAGAAGTTGATAAAAGGTCTTGCAGAGCAGAGAGGAGCTCTCATATCGCATATATATCTCATACCGCATATATTTCTGATGTCATATAGTCGTTTTCGAGTGAATAGGTGAAACAAGTCGTCTTTAGCGTGTGGTAAAGCCACCGCATTGAACGAGTACGGAGCGTGCCGCAGTTCCATTTTACGGTGTTTGAAACTAGGCGAAGTTGAAACGCACACATTTTCAAGTCTACAAGATAATATATCAAGAGTTAACTAATGCCTTTAAGCTACTTCTATTGTGCAGTACTATATTAAAGTGTGTAGAAAGGTTGAACATTTTCAAGATTATAATTCGAAAGATATTGGCATTTTAAGTCGGCAGACAAAAGTGATTTTCTCGCCACCTGAGAAGCACTTTTAAAATATCACATTTTACGCTACGGCTGACACTGGTAGTGCAACCGTGATACTACATATTGCTTTTGATGATATAACGCTGCATTCTAACATGCAACAATTTAATATGGCAGTTCTTTCAACTATTATAACGGAAATGGAGATGGAAGGCTAAGGACTTTAATGCAATTGGGACATATATCGATGGAGTGAAATAGCAGCATGGAACTTCGCTAATCGTCTTTCTACAAAAGCGAGCATGTAGTGAATATCCAACTACACTCATGCCTCGTTGTCCAACGCTGAATTATATCAAATGGCAGTGGAAATATTTTCATACTCCACGATTATGAATATTTCTGCGGAAATAACTGCAATAAACTTCATGGCGAATTTCTGCCAGAACTTCAGGGAACTATCAAGAGAGGCCAGGGTGGACCCGGCTCACAAAGAAGAGTTTTGCCAGAAGGATGTCTATCGTATACACGGAGCAGTGCAATTTCCGGAGGAGGAAGCAGTTCTATTCTCCGAGGGCGCTGGTTCCAGGTTCGAGGTCGGAGCACATCTTTTTGGTGAAATGGAACCATCACCAGTCTTCTTTGGAAGATTTTCCTCTAGAACTTCAATCAACAGATAAGGTAGTCGTGAACGTTTCTTGTTTTATTTGAGTCATTTAGCGATATCTGAGCAACCATTTTTCCCATATTGTTTGTTTCATATATTTTGCCCCCATATTCTTGCTTGATATTCTGTACTCAGTACACTTCGATGATTTATGCTTTTTCTACGATTTATTAAGACATTGTTATGTCATTGGCATATTTAAATAATTTTGGATCAGTTGAGACTGATAATTTCTATTCTTTCAGTAATTTGCATATTTTTGTAGTCACGATTTGACTGTAACGTTAATGATTTTCTATGGCAAATTTGAATTCAGACAGCGTGTCATTTTATTAAAGTAATTCTTTTCAGTAAATTACTTTGACCAATTTACTGTCATCCTCAAGAAAGAAGAATAATTAAAAGATTTTAGAGCGTTAAAATCTATTACTGTATCGACGATCTTGGAAATACTAGTCGTTTTATGAACATGATTGCAACATAGACATTTATCGTCAGTTCTGAAATTACCATTGCATTATTGACAATTTTATGAAATATGAACTTTAATCACGATTTATTGAATACACTATAGTAATGAACTTTTGATAGGAGTTTTTCTCAATTCTAGATTGGAACAATAATGTTTGCATTCCACAATCTAATTGTATTCTATTCGACTATTTATGCAGTTTAGATGAACTTTGTTTGAAGATAGTATTTTTATGCTACGATACTTAGGAGATATTAATCTCAATTTTGATAGACCTTATAGGCGTGTATAATCGTATTTGCTATTAAATTTATTTGTGATTGCCAAATTTTTACTTCATATCGATTCATGAATGAAACCCACGAAGGTTAAATAAATAACAGTTTTGAAACAATTAATGAATATAAGAATTTTTAAAGTGGAACTATGGATGTATAATCGTTAGTTCAGTGGACGTGTAAAAGTCGCTGATGAATAATGCCCTTGAATAAGTGAAGGAGATTCCCACAGTAATATTAATGATGTTGAAGAATTTGTAAGTGGAGGTTTTTTGAATATATTGTGGAAGATTGTTATGCCATATATATGGAAATATATGATGAATTCTGGGCCTATTTTATGCAATTTTGTGCATTTGAGCGAGGTATTTTTCCGCTGAGTTTATTGTCCAGGTCCTTTGAAAATTAATCATGTGAAATTACTGTTAAAATTAACAAGTGTGTTAAATAATTTGAGATAACGATTTTGAATGGAGGTTACCGTCACAAATAATAATAATAATTATTAAAACTTATTAAACCTGAATATAAGCTTAAATATAACTAACCTTCATTGGTCGATTATATTAACCTGATTTGAGTAATTATCAACCGGATAAACGTGTGGTTTAATGTATTTCTAAAATAAATAATATTAATATTGTAAATAATTATGTAATTATCTTTAATAATAATTTGAAATGAAAGGAATTAAGAGAGGCGTGTATAGATTTTTCAATTGTCATTTGACAATATTATAAACAATTTATAATTGTTATGAACAATTAATGAGCATTTGTTATAAACATTAAGAGTTTTGTTAATATACTTTAAAGAACGCTAATTATACAAGTGGATTATACCATTAAACAAATTTTGGGATTATTAGAGTAATCCAGTAATATGTGATTGAAGCATTTAAAAGATTTGCGTGATAATATTTGAGTTGAGTTGAGGACATTTAAAGTGTTTGAAAAGGAGCTAGGCTCAGAGGTTACGAGCATATGCTAACACTGACTGGACAGGTGGGTCCACTTGACGACGTGGGCATGCGACATGATGTAGGGTGGATCGCAGCTGGCCTGACAACTGTATGTTAGAGGCCAAGGTCGACTACATAACAGGCTTGCAGTTATAAATAAAGTGTGTAAATTGCTACATGTCTCATTCCCAATTCCCGCATCCATTCCAAGTGTATTACTATTATTACGTTCTTTATAAGCAAGTGAAAGATAAAATTTTGTATGTAAAGTCTACAAGTCCTACAGGAGGACATGATTATATTGACAATGGCTTCTGATTGCCACGTGTATTTTGTTGTCTATTTTTGTTAGAATCATTCCCTTTATGTGAAATAAATTATTGTACAGTTTAAGGTTTCTTGTTTCCGTCTTGGTTCATTTTAAATATCATGGTGGAGGTTATTGTGTGGGCATACTTTAAGTGATCCAGTTGGCAACCCATACCCGAGATTAATTTGAAGAGGTAAGTAAAGGTAAGTATGAACCCCCGTATATTTTGGTGTGTTCCACAATAATGTCTTGTTTACTGCTGTGCTCTAATCTCGGTAGTATCTGTCAGTGCCATTTTCATTGATGTAGCTGTGCCGGTGCGTTTGATTTTTGGCAATCCGATTGAGGGGGCGGATATCTGACAGCCTACTATCCGGATTTACGGGGACAGAAGGATTGGCGCCGCAATTACGTGGGGCTCGACAAAACTGGATTACCAGGTTGAACGCCAGTAGGATTTGCGACCCTGAAACGTGGGGCACGTTCAGCAAAACATTGGATTACCAAGTTATTGCAGTAGAATTGGCACCGCAACTTTGTGGAGTGTTCGAATAACATTGGATTACCAAGTTATCGATGTCAATGGGATTGTGAAGACTCAAATAAAGAGGTTGATTCTTTGTTAGATGTCTTGGCCAATTGTAGAATTTGAGAGTGTGATTATATAGGGATTAAATGTTGTGTTGTATTAGGAAAATTACACTCAGAAAAGATCAGATCTTATACAACTTGAGAGAGGTTAAATAGGCTGGAAACTTAGAAAAATCGCCTATGATCTGGAGTCTTATTTTATTTGACCGGCTTATGACATGTTTAGTCATATTAAAGATAAAATTAAATTATTTGAATTGTAAATGTAAATTATTTGTGTTAGGATATTTTAAAATGAACCAAAGAAATGTGAACATGTGCTTGAGTTTGTTTCAACATGAAGTGTCTACGAAGGTTAATTATAAGGTAATTATAAGTTAGATTTAAGACAGAAAATTGCTCAAATTTATATATGGTGAAAGATGTTGCTCAGATGTTGTTATTTTGCTCTGTTTGATGTATGTCCCTAAAGCAGTCTATTTTTGAATATTATTGAAATGGCAGATGAGAGTATGAGGAAAATGTTGGAGGAGATGTCCAACAATTTGTCTATTAGGCTGAATGAAAGCATGAAGGAGATGGAAGCTAGGAATACTAGTAGAATGGAGGAGAATATGAAAGTTCTTCAGACCAGTTCTGCAAACTTAGAAAATGATATGTCGCGTTTACAGATCAGTACCCAGGGAATCGAGAATGCTGTAACTGACATGCGCACAGACGTGTCCAATGTCCATAAAGATTTATCCAATGTGCATAAAGATGTTTCAGATGTTAAAACTGATGTTTCTAAGGTACAGAAAGATCTTACTATGTTGAATCTTAATGTTGCTAATGTCCGGGGTGATATTTCCTGTGCTAGAGCTGAAGTAATTGTTGTTAGGAACGATGTTGCTACTGTACAAGATAAAGAAGAAGAGGTTCAAAGAGAGATTATAAATGTTCGAACCGATGTGTCAAATGTTCAAGTAGACATTAATAACATTCATTCCGATGTAAATGAGATACAAAGCGACATAACTAAGATACAAGTAGAAGTTAACACTGTTTTTGTAGACATTGCTAAAGTTCAAACTGATGTTAATAAAGTAAGAGAAGAAATTGAAACTTCAAAAACACTTTGTACTCGTAACATTAGTGCATTAACAACTAGGTTAGTTGACGAGTCTGTTAGGACAACAGCTTCTTTAGCAGGATTAAAGTATGATGTAGAGGTCATGAGAACCCAAGTCTTAGATCATAATCGTTTACTTAAGGAAGACATTGAAGTAGATATTGCGGAAATGTTAACTGCAAATGTAACGGTGTGGAAAGATGAATGGAACAGGTCAAGTGGGGAACATGTCACTCAGATTCAGGAACGAATTGAAAGAAAACTTGCCAGTACACAAGTAGACATTAATAATGAAGTAGTTCAAATTAGGAAAGATTTGAGTATAAGGATGGATTCGCTATCCGAAAAGCAGGTAGAGGATAGAACTCAAATAGGTCAGGACGTGCAAGCATTAAAATCCGCGTTAAAGGAACAAATTCATAAGGTTGTCTCTGATGTTAATGAAACTACGAGCAAACTTCAGAATTTGAAACTAGGAGAAGCTAGCATGATGGAAACCTATAAAGAAGAGTTGATCAGGAAAGTCATCACGGAAATCACGGATAAGGATCCAGAAGGCTTGACTGGTGAAGATGATAGGAATTACGTCAGACGATGTAACCTCGCTACAGAAGAGAGAGATATTAGTCCTGAGGAACGTATATCCAGATTCCGGGAAGAAGAAGAAGAGGATAGGAATATTGAACCTGAATGGAAATATCGTGATAGTGGGAGGAATTACATGGATTCATATCCGAGAAATGTGACAGTCATCCGGAACTTCGAGGACAAACCTCAAAAATTCAGCAATACTGATAGTCTAACACCGATAGAATATATCCGGAACCTGAAAGACTATTTCATTGAAGCTCACATTCCCAGAGAAAGAGAGATGAGGATAGTGGAGAGATTTCTAGCTGGAGGACCCCTTGAATGGTTCAGAGCATTTCGCTACACTTTCAGTAATTTCGACGAATTTGCAGAGGCACTGATAAAACGATTCTGGTCCATCGAAGCGCAGAATTCATTAAGAGCTGAGGTATACTCAAGGAAGTATTCAGGTACTCTTCCAACACGGTACGCTGATTTCTTCACGAGTCAGTTATCACGCTTGAGATTTTTGCAACCCCCATTGTCAACAGAGCAGTTGATAGATGCGATTTCTCGTATGCTGCCTGTGGAGGTGAGAAGACTCATCATATCGTCAAACATTAGGGATTTGACCAGTATGGACGAATTGTTGAGAAGGCTTGACTACACGAGTCCGATGCCAAATGTGGTACAAAAAGGTCAGAGGCACGAATTCAAAGACATCAATACAGTCTATATGGATCAAGTTCAGCAAACTGACAAGCCCAGTGAAGAGAAAACTGAAAATGTAGGTCCTCACAGGAACCATCACTTTCGCAACCACAGATCGCAAGGTTACCGTCCATATCAGCATAGAAGAGGCTGGATTAACAATAGAGGAAACTACAATAATGGAAGAGGTAGATACTACAATAACCAGGGCTATAATAGGAATTACAATAGAAATTACCAGAATCGAAATCAGAGTTCTCAAGGTCAGGTTATGACACCCGACAAATATCAAGAGAGAGAGAAAGAAAGTCAGCAGTATTTAAAGGAATTACGAGAGAAGGAAGCTGAAAACCAAAAGAAAAGACAGGATGTAGTGATCGATCCTGGTCCTTCTACAAGCCAGCAGAACTTGGAAAATAGAAATTCAGGACAGAAGAGAAAGTAGAGAGAAGAGAATGCATTAGCCACACACAAACCAGAGTAGAAGAGACTTATGATTAAGGAACATAGAGGAAATATCATACAAGAGTAAGCCAATATTAATTCAATTTCGTGTTCAAGTGAATTCAGATACTTATAACACAGAGTTTAAAAACAATTTGCAACTGTTTTTAAAACGTGGTGAAGGGAGAATGCCCCCGTAAATTGAATTATATTGAGACCACGGTGGCTGTATTGGCAAATATGAATTAAGTTATGGCTGTCATAGTTGTGACGTGGATACTCATGACGTAAGCACGGATGACGCAGGCTTTATGCAAGTAGGCTGCTTGAGCTGAGATTCTTGGTGACGTCATGATTTTGTTCGAGAAAGATCTGAGATTTACGACGCAGTCGCAGGGAAACATGGAATTGTGCTGAGGAAGAAGTTACGCGATTGGAGGAAAGACTCGAACCAATGAACGATAGTTTGGAGGGAAACGGAGATTACTGAAACTATCATATTTAATTACTTTTGGAATGCAGAATTGTGGAAATCTATTTTCAGTTATGGCATTGATTTGGAATTTTGAAGAAATTATTTTTGAGTTTTTGAAATTTGAAAATCCGTCAAGTATTGCCAAAGTTAGAACTTCTAGCAATGACGGAGAAACAAGCTATGGAAGGGATGGATACGCCCCTTAAGAAGTTGATAAAAGGTCTTGCAGAGCAGAGAGGAGCTCTCATATCGCATATATATCTCATACCGCATATATTTCTGATGTCATATAGTCGTTTTCGAGTGAATAGGTGAAACAAGTCGTCTTTAGCGTGTGGTAAAGCCACCGCATTGAACGAGTACGGAGCGTGCCGCAGTTCCATTTTACGGTGTTTGAAACTAGGCGAAGTTGAAACGCACACATTTTCAAGTCTACAAGATAATATATCAAGAGTTGACTAATGCCTTTAAGCTACTTCTATTGTGCAGTACTATATTAAAGTGTGTAGAAAGGTTGAACATTTTCAAGATTATAATTCGAAAGATATTGGCATTTTAAGTCGGCAGACAAAAGTGATTTTCTCGCCACCTGAGAAGCACTTTTAAAATATCACATTTTACGCTACGGCTGACACTGGTAGTGCAACCGTGATACTACATATTGCTTTTGATGATATAACGCTGCATTCTAACATGCAACAATTTAATATGGCAGTTCTTTCAACTATTATAACGGAAATGGAGATGGAAGACCAAGGACTTTAATGCAATTGGGACATATATCGATGGAGTGAAATAGCAGCATGGAACTTCGCTAATCGTCTTTCTACAAAAGCGAGCATGTAGTGAATATCCAACTACACTCATGCCTCGTTGTCCAACGCTGAATTATATCAAATGGCAGTGGAAATATTTTCATACTCCACGATTATGAATATTTCTGCGGAAATAACTGCAATAAACTTCATGGCGAATTTCTGCCAGAACTTCAGGGAACTATCAAGAGAGGCCAGGGTGGACCCGGCTCACAAAGAAGAGTTTTGCCAGAAGGATGTCTATCGTATACACGGAGCAGTGCAATTTCCGGAGGAGGAAGCAGTTCTATTCTCCGAGGGCGCTGGTTCCAGGCTCGAGGTCGGAGCACATCTTTTTGGTGAAATGGAACCATCACCAGTCTTCTTTGGAAGATTTTCCTCTAGAACTTCAATCAACAGATAAGGTTGTCGTGAACGTTTCTTGTTTTATTTGAGTCATTTAGCGATATCTGAGCAACCATTTTTCCCATATTTTTTGTTTCATATATTTTGCCCCATATTCTTGCTTGATATTCTGTACTCAGTACACTTCGATGATTTATGCTTTTTCTACGATTTATTAAGACATTGTTATGTCATTGGCATATTTAAATAATTTTGGATCAGTTGAGACTGATAATTTCTATTCTTTCAGTAATTTGCATATTTTTGTAGTCACGATTTGACTGTAAAGTTAATGATTTTCTATGGCAAATTTGAATTCAGACAGCGTGTCATTTTATTAAAGTAATTCTTTTCAGTAAATTACTTTGACCAATTTACTGTCATCCTCATGAAAGAAGAATAATTAAAAGATTTTAGAGCGTTAAAATCTATTACTGTATCGACGATCTTGGAAATACTAGTCGTTTTATGAACATGATTGCAACATAGACATTTATCGTCAGTTCTGAAATTACCATTGCATTATAGACAATTTTATGAAATATGAACTTTAATCACGATTTATTGAATACACTATAGTAATGAACTTTTGATAGGAGTTTTTCTCAATTCTAGATTGGAACAATAATGTTTGCATTCCACAATCTAATTGTATTCTATTCGACTATTTATGCAGTTTAGATGAACTTGGTTTGAAGATAGTATTTTTATACTACGATACTTAGGAGATATTAATCTCAATTTTGATAGACCAGATAGGCGTGTATAATCGTATTTGCTATTAAATTTATTTGTGATTGGCAAATTTTTACTTCATATCGATTCATGAATGAAACCCACGAAGGTTAAATAAATAACAGTTTTGAAACAATTAATGAATATAAGAATTTTTAAAGTGGAACTATGGATGTACACACATCAACAAAAGTTTTGCATCACCTCGGTTCCAAGAGTTCCGGAACCTTTAAATACAAAGGGAATAGAGATCAACACAAACAACATTTCAGCTCGTTTTATTGCTCATGAGACCCACACATTGCATGTTGTACCATCATACAGCTAGACTTTCAGCATTTGTGGTCCAGATTGCAGTACACACCACTACCTCTAATACCCAGTAGCACGTCCTCTTGCATTGATGCATGCCTGTATTCGTCGTGGCATACTATCCACAAGTTCATCAAGACACTGTTGGTCCAAATTGTCCCACTCCTCAACGACAATTCGGCGTAAATCTCTCAGAGTGGTTGGTGGGTCAAGACGTCCATAAACAGCCCTTTTCAACATATCCCAGGCATGTTCGATAGGGTTCATGTCTGGCGAACATGCTGGCCACTGTAGTCGAGCGATGTCGTTATCTTGAAGGAACGCATTCACAAGATGTGCACGATGAGGTCGAGAATTGTCGTCCATGAAGACAAATGCCTCTCCAATATTCTGCCGATATGGGTGCACTATGGGTCGGAGGATGTCATTCAGGTATCGTAAAGCCGTTTCGGAGCCTTCCATGACCACCAGTGGCGTACGTCGGCCCCACATAATGCCACCCCAAAACATCAGGGAACCACCACCTTGCTGCACTCTCTGGACAGTGTGTCTAAGACGTTCAGCCTGACCAGGGTGCCTCCAAACACGTCTCCGACGATTGTCTGGTTGAAGGCATATGCGACACTCATCGGTGAAGAGAACGTGATGCCAATTCTGTGGGGTCCATTCAGCATGTTGTTGGGCCCATCTGTACCGCGCTGCATGGTGTCGGGGTTGCAAAGCTGGACCTCGCCATGGACGTCGGGAGTGAAGTTGCGCATCATGCAGCCTATTGCGCACAGTTTGAGTTGAAACACGACGTCCTGTGGCTGAACGAAACGCATTATTCAACATGGTGGCATTGCTGTCAGGGTTCCTCCGAGCGGCAATCCGTAAGTAGCGGTCATCCACTACAGTAGTAGCCCTTGGGCGGCCTGAGCGAGGCCTGTCATCGACAGTTCCTGTATCTCTGTACCTCCTCCATGTCCGAACAACATCGCTTTGGTTAACTCTGAGACGCCTGGAAACTTCCCTTGTTGAGAGCCCTTCTTGACACAAAGTAACAATGCGGACGCGATCGAACTGCGGTATTGACCTTCTAGGCATGGTAGAACTACAGACAACATGAGCAGCGTACCTTCGTCCTGGTGGAATGACTGGAACTGATCGGCTGTCGTACCCCCTCCGTCTAATAGGCCCTGCTCATGCATGGTTGTTTACATCTTTGAGCAGTTTTAGTGACATCTATGAACAGTCAAAGGGACTGTATCTTTGATACAATATACACAGTCAACGTCTATATGCCGGAGATCTGGGAACCGAGGTGATGCAAAACTTTTTTTGATGTGTGTATAATCGTTAGTTCAGTGGACGTGTAAAAGTCGCTGATGAATAATGCCCTTGAATAAGTGAAGGAGATTCCCACAGTAATATTAATGATGTTGAAGAATTTGTAAGTGGAGGTTTTTTGAATATATTGTGGAAGATTGTTATGCCATATATATGGAAATATATGATGAATTCTGGGCCTATTTTATGCAATTTTGTGCATTTGAGCGAGGTATTTTTCCGCTGAGTTTATTGTCCAGGTCCTTTGAAAATTAATCATGTGAAATTACTGTTAAAATTAACAAGTGTGTTAAATAATTTGAGATAACGATTTTGAATGGAGGTTACCGTCACAAATAATAATAATAATTATTAAAACTTATTAAACCTGAATATAAGCTTAAATATAACTAACCTTCATTGGTCGATTATATTAACCTGATTTGAGTAATTATCAACCGGATAAACGTGTGGTTTAATGTATTTCTAAAATAAATAATATTAATATTGTAAATAATTATGTAATTATCTTTAATAATAATTTGAAATGAAAGGAATTAAGAGAGGCGTGTATAGATTTTTCAATTGTCATTTGACAATATTATAAACAATTTATAATTGTTATGAACAATTAATGAGCATTTGTTATAAACATTAAGAGTTTTGTTAATATACTTTAAAGAACGCTAATTATACAAGTGGATTATACCATTAAACAAGTTTTGGGATTATTAGAGTAATCCAGTAATATGTGATTGAAGCATTTAAAAGATTTGCGTGATAATATTTGAGTTGAGTTGAGGACATTTAAAGTGTTTGAAAAGGAGCTAGGCTCAGAGGTTACGAGCATATGCTAACACTGACTGGACAGGTGGGTCCACTTGACGACGTGGGCATGCGACATGATGTAGGGTGGATCGCAGCTGGCCTGACAACTGTATGTTAGAGGCCAAGGTCGACTACATAACAGGCTTGCAGTTATAAATAAAGTGTGTAAATTGCTACATGTCTCATCCCAATTCCCGCATCCATTCCAAGTGTATTACTATTATTACGTTCTTTATAAGCAAGTGAAAGATAAAATTTTGTATGTAAAGTCTACAAGTCCTACAGGAGGACATGATTATATTGACAATGGCTTCTGATTGCCACGTGTATTTTGTTGTCTATTTTTGTTAGAATCATTCCCTTTATGTGAAATAAATTATTGTACAGTTTAAGGTTTCTTGTTTCCGTCTTGGTTCATTTTAAATATCATGGTGGAGGTTATTGTGTGGGCATACTTTAAGTGATCCAGTTGGCAACCCATACCCGAGATTAATTTGAAGAGGTAAGTAAAGGTAAGTATGAACCCCCGTATATTTTGGTGTGTTCCACAATAATGTCTTGTTTACTGCTGTGCTCTAATCTCGGTAGTATCTGTCAGTGCCATTTTCATTGATGTAGCTGTGCCGGTGCGTTTGATTTTTGGCAATCCGATTGAGGGGGCGGATATCTGACAGCCTACTATCCGGATTTACGGGGACAGTACGAATACCAACCAGCTCAAAATGTATATCGTCGATGCGCTTCAAACATCCTCTATGTGATAAGGTCATTCACATCCATTCTGTCCCTTAACGCTAGTTACACCTTCAAGGCCTACAGTATGTGAATATAAAGTCCGAACGAAGATTTCACTTCGGGTTATTTTTCTCTATCATGAAACACACAGGAAAATTAACCTATTTTTTTTTATTTTTTTTATTTAGTCGATTTACCCTCTAGGTTGGTGGTTCCGACGGATTCAGCGAGGGAACTCACCACTACCGCCTCTATGGGCAGTGTCCTGGAGCTTGGAACATCTGGTCAGAGGGGATACAACTGGTGAGGTGTGATCAGCAACTCGCCCAGGCAGCCTCACATGCAAAGCGAACAGGGGCCTCATGAGGGAAGGGAGGAGGGGAAGATTAGGATGGATAGGCAAGGAAGGGGGAAGAAGGCGGCCGTGGCCTTGAAGTAGGAACCATCCCGGCATTTGCCCGAAGACGAAGTGGGAAACCACGGAAAACCACTTCGAGGATGGCTGAGGTGGGAATCGAACCCCCTCTACTCATTTGGGCCACCCGAGGCTGAGTAGACCCCGTTCCAGTCCTCATACCACTTTTCTAATTTCGTGGCAGAGCCGGGAATCGAACCCAGGACCTCCGGGGCGGCAGCTAACCATGCTGACCGCTACGCTACGGAGGCAACAACCAAAATTATAATGGAATGATATGCGGGGCTACATATTCTCATGTGGCTGGGAATGTGACCGGTTTTACGGTTACATAGGCCTATAGAAGAGAACAACATTGTCACTTGTATTTTCCAGGTGCAGTGATGATATAAAGGTTAGGGCAAATACAAGTGGCCCGGGGAACAGAGTTCAAGGTTACAAAGAAACACACCAAAGGAATGGAGATAGTTCACTAACCTGCTTATAGCAGATGTTGAAAATGACCACCATTCATCTCTTTTCATTCATTCATTCGTTCATTCATTCATTCATTTATTTGCAATTGGGGATGTGTCCCCCGGTGGCAAATTGGGTATACATAACAAATACATAATTATACATAACACTCCAATAACAATTAACAATTAAACTGGAGTATTTACACAAATAGTTAGCCTTTTCTTAAACACACCTATATGTTTGGGAAAAGTCTCTAAGACTGCGTCAGGTAGAGAGTTCCAATTATCAATGGCCCGGTTAACGAAAAAATATTTACCATAATTTTTACGCTGTAGTCGGCCCTTAGCTTCGAAAGGATGATCACTCTGCTCATGTAAGTGGGCTTTTCCATACGTTTGCCAAGCTCGTCCCATGCTGGTTGATTTGTATACGTTTTGTACATTGCGCAGAGTCTAGATTTCATCCTCCTAGCCTCCAGTGATTCCCACCCAAGTTTCTTTAACATACGGCTCACACTGCTCCTGGGATTAAAGTCACTGAGCACAAATCTAGCGGCCTTTCTTTGTACCATTTCCAACTCATTGATGAGCCCTACTTGATATGGATCCCAAACCGCCGAGGCGTATTCCAGAATAGGCCTTACAAGTGACAAATATCCTAATTCTTTAGCAGAGGTACTACTTCCTTTTAATACCCTCATTACAAAGTGCATGGATTTGTAAGCTTTAGAAACTACACTTCCTACATGACTACTCCATTTCATATCATTCCTTACGTGAACACCCAAATATTTGCAAGAATCTTCTTCTACAAGTATTTCCGAGCCTATATTATATTGAAAATCTTGCCTTCGCCCTTTCCCTTTTTTTATGAGACTACATTTTCTTGTGTTTATTTTCATTTTATTTTCAATCGCCCACTTATAGACCAGGTTCAGGTCGTCTTGAAGTACTGCGTCTTGCGAGTCATGTATATTTCGATATATTACACAATCATCCGCAAACAATCGACAATCACTACGAATTCCATTTGGTAAGTCATTTATCCACAGCCTGCTTCCAGTCTCCGACCGGGTCAGGAATGGAATGAATGAAGCCCCCATCTAGCGACAAGGATATAGACTGTGCCGGCTGCCGAGGCCTGACGCACTCCTCTGGGGCAATGATTAAATGAATGACAGATGAAATGAAATGATAGTGGAGAGTGTTGCTGGAATGAAATGTTGACAGGGAAAACCGGAGTACCCGGAGAAAAACCTGTCTGCCTCCGTTTTGTCCAGCACAGATCTCATATGGAGTGACCGGGATTTGAACCACGGACCCAGCGGTGAGAGGCCGGCGTGCTGCCGCCTAAGCCACGGAGGCTTTGGTAAGTCATTTGTAAACGCCAAAAATAACAAAGTTCCGATTACGCTGCCCTGAGGGATACCCGACGTTACGATAATTCCATCCGAGAATAGGCCTTCGACTTTTACTTTCTGGGAACGACCCGTCAAAAATTCTTGGATCCATAATATTACTCTTCTATCAATCTTCGTTGAAGCTAATTTATGGAGTAGCATGTCGTGTGGTAAGACATCAAATGCCTTCGCAAAGTCTATAACTACGACGTCGACTGAAACTCCATTGTCTAAAGATTCGCTAATATCTTGAAAAAGTGATAGCATCTGACTATCGCATGAGTAACCTTTCCGAAATCCATGTTGCCTATCATTAAACCATGATAATCCTTCCCACTGCTCCCTCAAGTAGTCGCAAATGAGATGCTCCATCTGTTTACAAACGATGGACGTAAGGCTAACTGGCCTGTAGTTGCCCAATTCAAGTCTGCTCCCTCCCTTAAATATTGGGACTACCGTAGCCCTTTTCCAGTCATCTGGGATTTGCGCATTGTTTGTGGACACATTATACATCACCTCCAAGTATCGTGCCACGGCCCTACCTCCTAGTTTAAGTGCTTCACTAACAATATTATCAGGACCCTTCGATATATTGTAACGTAATTTTTGTATTAGCTTTACAATTGCTGACTGGTTTATTTGGAAAAGGGGAGCCCCTTATTCGTCGTTAAGGTCCAACACACAGCTATTGGATTCATTGAACACACTACCGTAAAAGACATTTAATTCATTAGCAATGGCCTGTTTCTCAGTAATTAATTTACCGTCACCAGACATTATCATAGAAAAATTATTTGAGTTTCCCTTTCTTCTCCTAACATAACTGTAAAAAAAATCCACCCATCGCCTCCCGAACCAAGTAAACCTTGCATATAATTGTCATGAGCAGCCCTCTTTTTTAAGACGAGCTCCCTTGATAAGGACTTAAATTTCAACATACACTTGTCACTATCATGTATTTTATTGTATAATTTCCTTTGAGCCCTGTTCAGCAACTTGCGGAAGGCAGATCGCAGCTGGGCCGCTGGAATTGCTGCAATCTCATCAGAAATGATCTGCTGCAGTTCTTGAAGACAGAGGGTTGTTGCGATACACCTTAGCCTTGAGAGCATCCCACAAAAAGTCACCATACATGGGCAGATCAGGTGACCTAGCTAGTGCTGAGATCAGACTGACCTCGGCTAAAAACGCTGTCTGGAGTGAAGATTGTGTGAATGTGATCCATGGTTCGGTGGGATGTATGGGCACTTGCACCATCCTGTTGGAAGTAACAGTAGATATTTTCCTTCGCCGTTAATGCTGCCACAAATGGATTGAAAATGTTGGAAATGTAACGCTCCGAATTCATTGTCTGATGAAAGAAAATGGGACCGATATTCAGCGTGCAGGCATTGCACCCCAAACACCAACCTTCTGATCATGCACTGTTGTATGGTGGAAGTGATGTGGATTCTCCATTGCCCAGTACCAGACACTCTGTGAGTTGACATAACCACTCAGGTGAAACCAGGCTTCATCAGAAATAAAGAAAAGGTCCATGTCCAAGTCATGCATTGTTATCTCATTGAACAGCCAATCACAAAACTGGAGGCGCTGAGAAGCATCTGATGGTTTCAATGCATTAAAAACAGACGCATTGTAGAGATGCATTTTCAGGTCTAGGTGGAGTATTCGTCCGCAGGTTCGACGTTATATGCCGGTCTGTTGCGACAGGCGTCGGGTTGATTTCTTAGGGTTCCGAAGAATACTGTGGTTGAATGCATCCACATTTTCTGGTGTGCGGACAGGTTTTGGAATGTTTTTTGCCTTGTTCAAAACAGATCCTGTCTGACGCCATTTTGTGACAAATCGTTGCATGGCACTCTTTACTGGCACCTTAACCCCATTAAACTCATGACTATGAGCAAACAACCGACAACACTCTTTCCACTTAATGTACCTAGCCACAACGAACACCCTCTGCTGCACTGTGAGTACCATCTTCACCTGTGCACTGATCAACTCACACTGACACAGCCCGCACTACTGTAACATCTGAACCGGTTTCAACCACGTGCTGTGCGCATGTGCGTGGTGTAGCCCCTCGTCCGGGCCACTTTTGATTGCAACATCTGCTACAGTATAAGCCGGTTAGCGAACTATCTTCTTTCCTGTGATGTGTTTCGTTGTAACCTGGAACTCTGTTCCCCGGGTCACTTTTATTTGCTCCACCCTGTATGAAGTCATAAAGTTGATGACAGTATTTAACTTAATTCATTATCTTCCAAACAAAATATTGCTTAGGCTGTTTGCCAAATAGCCAAAGTGTACACTCTTGCACACTCTCACTCGGAAGTGACGTCAGCGAGTGGTATTCCAAATACGATCGAGTGCAAGTGTACGAGCCGAGTGCGAGTGTACATAGCGACAATTTTGAAGGTGCAGACTCGGTTCGTTCACACGGTGCAGGCTCTGTGATGTCGCCATTTTGACAGAACATCTGTATTCTCACTTGACATGATCAATTGTGAATTTCAGACGATACAAGGAGGGATACTTATATTTAATTGTAAGTAATTATCTTTTACAATAGCGGTGATTGTTTTTAACATACTTGCAATGTTGAATGAAATTTGTTTGTTAGTAGTGTTCCATAATCTGCGAGGTTAACCAAACTTTCCATGGCCTTTCAAACATTTACTCATAATGTTTTCCTTTTTTATTTTCTAGGGTCGATGACGGAGTATTACGTGAAAAGAAAAACTGAAACTTATTTTTCAAAACGGATTTTGTTTCTCACGGGTGTGATGTGATTTGGCAAATTTGAACAGTCAGCACCCATATAAAATTGCGAGATAGGTAAGAATATGTGATTTCTGAATAATAATAATAATAATAATTTTTTGTCGTGTAGCCTCCTGAGAGGCCGAGTGCAGGTCTTTCTAGTCGACGCCCGTGGGCGACCTGCGCGTCGGGATGAGAGATGGAATGGATGACGATGAATGAAACTGGGCAAGGATGTGGAAGGAAGCGGCCGTGGCCTGTCAGAAGGTACTGTCCCAGCATTTGCCTGGTGTTGAAAATGGGAAACCACGGAAAACCATTTCAAGGACAGCCGACGGTGGGGCTCGAACCCACGCGTCTACCGAGTCAGCAGAGAGCTTGGTCCCTTGACCTAACGCTGCGCTTTAGCCCGCGCAGCCACTACTGTCGGTATAATAATAATAATAATAATAATGAATAAAGTGGGTTAGGCAATAAGTTTGTTTTTATAGCAAGGACCAATTAATTACTGTATTTATGCTAGCCGCATTTAACGTCTGGCAATTGGATGCAACATGTTGTGGTCATCAGCTTGCCACTCCTGCAGATAGTTAAGTTATTGTACGGTAGTTTTAGGGGCGGAACTACGTGGTCATCTGCCCCTACTCCTGCAGATAAGTTCGATATTCCTCCCCATAAAATAACAGTTGATTACTCCTGCGAGTGAGTGAGACTTGTTATAAGTGTTTGTATCTAGTTGAATGAGGAATTCCATGTAGGCCTACTTCAATCTCTACAAACTGCCTCCACATTCTACTTGTGATGGAGAAACATATTTGTCACCTCCATCTGTTTTCCTTGCTGTAAGATCTTTTCAGTAGCTTAATATTATGGTAGCGCTGAATGAAGATAGAACGAGCGATAACATTCTCTATAATACATGAATTAGCCAAACTACCTTATGAAGCGATGAGAAATAAATCAGGGAACGATGTTTCCTCCTCTGCCGTCTGCGATCCACCCAACCATCCCAAATAGGATCACGACTTATATAACCAAAATTACAGCTGTGGCCGCCATTAGTCCAAATCAATCATCGGTTGCGGACATGAGTATTCGGGTCTCTTCGTTAGCCCCACTGATCCGCTGGTCTGTCATCAAAACAATACTGCCAACCTCGCCCTTACGGTACTATGTAACACAAAGAAGCGCCCAGTTCAGTCTCTAGTGCACATCATTCGTGCCCAGCACTCAGTTCACCGCTCTAGTGCAATATTTCGCTTCTCTGTAATGATTATTTTTTTCCACGGTTGAAATGAGGTTTTTTTTTTCGTTATCTGCTCTGTAATTACTATGCAGTAGGCCTATATCGCTCCGCTGTAATAAATATGTGTATTTTTTTCGCACAACTGTGGTTTAGACCATGGTTACAGCCTAACGCGCCCAGTTCATTGGTTTTGAGTCAACCGTGCCCCGCTAGCTAGGCGCGGCCAAGGCCACACCTACACCTTACCTTTTAACCATCGCTTTGTCCAATCCAATGGTTTTTGACAATGGTTACAGCCTAACGCGCACAGACCAATGGTTTTGTGTCAATCGTGCCCCGCTAGCTGCGCGTGGCCAAGGCCACACCTGACCTTCGTTTTGTCCAATCCATTGGTTTATGACAATGGTGACAGCCTAACGCGCACAGACCAATTGTTTTGTGTCAACCGTGCCCCGCTAGCTGCGCGCAGCCAGGCCACACCTGTACGTAACCATTCTAACCTTCGTTTTGGCCAATCCAATGGTTCTTGAAAATGGTTACGGCCTAACGCTGCCAGATCAATGAGTTTTGACAATGCTTTCAGCCTAACGCGTCCCAATGATTTCTTTTGATCAACAGTGATTTTGTATCCCTCGTGTGGGCAACAATGTGTCCGTCTCGGTGCGTGCCGCTAGAGTGAGTCTTGATGACAGTTGAACGAGATGCAAGCGCTGTCGAAACATGGCAGCCGTCTTTAAAATTGCAATAAATAACATGACATATTTACGAACTTTAGCACATATATGAGGTTCAGTAGTGACCAGGTTTGCTAATTTAAATACGTAATATCACCCTGATGATGAAACGAGGACACAAGGTATGAAAAAGTCACATTCACATTACGAGGATGAACATGTCCACAGAGCATAAGCAGAGTTGCTTATCAAAGTTATCTCATTCACTTCAAGAATAACAGCATTAAGCAGTCTTCCAAATCACACTGCATTTCAACATCAAAAATATGTTCTGGCGGTGTTTTAAACCTCTCAGTTCTGAAGACTTCATATCGAGCTACAGTCCAGTGGCTGCCTTCGGTAACTCTTTCCTCGTGTCGGGAACAAGAATTTGGAATAATTGTCCTCGTGATGTTAGAAATTGTACATACGGTGACTACGCCCTGCAGTTTGGCTTTGGTCACCACAGTTATTGTAGTTGTGATAAGAATAGAATACTCTCTGTTCCAAATTTAATGTTTATACTCGTAATTTTTGCCCATAGCTGCCAACAACCCATCTTTTGAACTCGCTGGCTGAACATGCGCATGCTTGTTAGTAGCAGTGTAATTGTCCATGGCAAATATTGTGCACTTATCTGCAATGTAGATGCAAAACTCTTACATGCAAACCACAACTATTTTGCATCGCAACTTGTGCTAACTCCCTCGTTAGAAGAGGTGGGTTCGATTCCCTCCTCATACATCCTGGAAGTGGTTTTCTGTGGTTTCCCAATTCGACTCCATGCAAATGCTGGGATGGTTCCTAACTTAAGGCCATGGCCGCCTCCTTCCCAATCCTCACCTGAATTACAAATACACACACTACTACAGCCTTCAGACTTTTCTTATACATAGGCCTACACACAAAAGTACACGGGGCTAAATGACCACAATGTCCAAGCTCCTCCAATGAAGTAACAATATGGTATGACTACTCTCTACGCCAGTGTTCCAAACTTTCGTTGAGGTGCATGTATAACAATTTTTCCTTATGTTATGACTGCATAATTTTGGAAAGTTTTTAAGCACCTAATTTGGCTAATCTCTGTCTTTACATTGGCAGGTGAGGAATTTGTCAAGGAAGCTATAAAAAGCCCCATTATATTGACAACATTTACATTCTCTCCCCTCCATCCAGCAACCCTGTCTATGGCATCTGCCTACAGGACAGGATCTACACCAAGACTGAAGAAATGGGAGACCTCCCTTGTGGAATTGCTGCAATATACATAAGAAGAAAACAAAAATGTGTAATATGAAGAGTCATTGAAATAGAGAAATGAAATTTAATTTCAAAATCATATCAGTACAGTTGACATTAATTTAAATGTGTTCCAACCTTTTATTCCTGAAAGTATTCATAAACAGTAAAACTTGTAATATTATAGATTTAACTCCAGGTGGTACATCACAATTTTGCATAACAGGCCTGTTTTCATTCAACAGAATGTGCTGCCTGATTTAGGTGCATGGCGCAGAGGTAATGTTTTCGCCTGCTGTTCCTCAGGTTGCAGGATTGAATCCTGGCTCAGTCAGTTGGTGCATAAATGAGAGGGAGTCATATCACAGATTTTCTGGCATGTTAAAGATACCCTTTTCGGTGGAAATTCTGGCACCCTGGCATCTCTAAAAACTGCAGTAGTTAAAGGAACGTAAAACCAATAACATTATTATGAGTTTACTACAAACTTTTCTTATTATTATCAGTCAAATACCATGTTGCAAATAAATTAAGAAATTGTGTCCATGAAGCCCATGCACAAGTTTATCTTATGTGGGATTCGCCCTGTATTTTGATACATCTGAATATGTACATGTTTTCCGTCAGTGAATAAAATGTGTGCTCGAAAAAGAAAAAAAGAAAAAAAATGATTAAGGATGTTCCAAGAATGAAGCATGACTGTCCCGCTATACTACTGTAGAGTTTTTTTTTTTTTTTTTTTTTTTTTTTTTTTTTTTACGAAACCCTAAGAATAGTTTTCAGTGCTGAGGAGTGGAAGTATTTTATTGTTAGAAGCTACCTAATGATTGATGTAAGTTACTCTATGCCTTTTGAAAAAATACTTTTTCTGAACCTGTTTGGATTACATTGTTCTTCTAGGACAATGGCAATAACAGAAAGGCACTCCTGTGTGTAAGCGAGTCAGTGTCTTAATGCATCTCTCATCCTAAGTGCTGCATGTCATATGCACTGATTTGCCAACTAGTCAGAATGCAGTTAATCTGAAATGAGCAAAAAAAAAGCAATATACCATGCTAGAATGTGAATGCATGCAGCTCGATTTGAAATCGACTCTAAAACCTGCTTTTTCTAGGACGAATTGAAAGCTAGCATGGCACTTGGACAACACACCAGAGTGACTTAGCTGCATTTGTTTGTGTATGTTTGTCATGTCTAATAATTAAGTTATTCACTAGATGTGAAAATACTCTCTATATAAAGCAGGCTTGATGTGGGCACAGTGTTCACTGGTTCAGTGAAACTCTTAGAAAAATAGCAGAAAGAAGGCAAAAATTCAATAAAAGTACTAATTTTAAAATGTTATTTATGACTAGCTAGTCCTTCCATTTCTTGGCATTACTTGTGTGCACAACGGAATTCATGGCCTCTGTAGTATAGTACTACACTTGACGCAGTCAATACGATGCAGGCGTTATACCACACGTCCTATTTACCTTCTTCTGACGAGGTGGGAAAGATTTATCGCAGGTAAGAATACAGACTCTTAAAACTATGAAGTGTGTGGAAATGTCCACAAGTTGTTATTGCAGGTTTCTTGAACAGATTATTAAACTAAGAGGAATACATACCATAGCCTATGCTCTCGGTTTTGGAAGCTGTACCATAACATGGCGGTAGGTAATTATTCCCAAGCCAGTAGTTTTAACGTGGCCTTAAAAGTTATGATTGGTCAGGTATGTGGTGCAGCCTACAAGGCCCCATGTCTAGCCTACTACATGCAAGAGGCCTGTGTCTGTTTATATATTGACATTTTGCAGAACCCCACCAGGGGATAATTCTAGCACCCTGGGATCTCAAACCGTTGCAATTATAGAAAACGTTCAACCCATACTATCAAATTTCACAATTTTGAGCCACAGCATCTCCTTTTTATGTCTACCATGCATTAATCGGGAATTTAACCTGGTTCTCCAAGATTATGTACCAGGATCGTTATTGTGTCCTCACCAACACCTTCTGATAGGGATTACAGTACACCTTTACAACACAAGGAAATGGGAGTGGGGTGAGATTCAGGATTCATGGAATGCTCCCCAATGAAAGAGATTGAAAGCTTAACTCCCAGTTTATTCAGTAGGTAGCCCAGGCCTAAGTGAGTAATAAATTTTACGCCACTAATAAGTGATTGAACACTATCTCATTGGGCTAAATGGCAGTAAAATGCTAAAGAAATAACTGTAGGATTTATTCTTAAGCAATACACTGCAGTAGCAGGTAGGCCTATCAGGGTAGAAATGCTACAAATTATATTATCCTTCATCAGACATGGAAGCCTTTACATCCCACGGCTACTCATTAGCTTACTTTTCTCACATACTTAAGCTGCCAGAGCCAAATACACGATGTACCCCTTCTTATTCGCGATAATCAGATCGCAACGATTGTAAACATGAGACGGTCAGCTGTTCGTGCCGCCAGCCATCATACTTCGCGCGCCGCGCCCAGGGAGAGCGAGTGCAGATACGTTCCAAATTACCGAGTGTTTACACTTCGAGTGTGGACAGAGTGATCGAGTGCAAGTGTACATGAGAGTGTGGAGTGCGAGTGCAGAGTGTTCATCATTTGACAAACAGCTTCAGAGCACTTCAAACAAATTCTTAAGGGAGGGGGATTTTCCCAAGTAGTTGACTTCCCAACCAGAGGCAATAATACCTTAGATGTTTATCTCGTAAGGCCTGTAGAGCTGTATATTAACTGTATGAAAGTACCAGGAATTAGTGACCATTCTGGGGTTGATTTAATATTAGATACGGTGACATTACAAAATTAGACTCTGATGTAGCAAATAAGATCATATTCCAGTATCGCAGGGCGGATCAGGGCAAATTTCAGGGGTATTTGAATGAGCTATTTGTAGGATGGGCATCGGAAGGAAATCACATTAATATCCTGTGGACTAACTTTTGAACATTTTAAATAGCGCTATTGATAAATTTGTTCCATTTAAATTACTGAAACAAAACCCAGATCATGAGTATTACACACGGGAAATCAGGAGTCTTAAACGGAAAATTAGGAAATTATACAATAAAAGACATGATAGTGACAAGTATATGTTGAAATTTAAGTCCTTATCAAGAGAGCTCGTCTTAAAAAAGAGGGCTGCTGATGACAATTATATGCAAGGTTTACTTGGTTCGGGAGGCGATGGGTGGAAAAAAAATTACAGTTATGTTAGGAGAAGAAAGGGAAATTCAAATAATTTGTCGATGATAATGTCCGGTGACGGTAAATTAATTACTGAGAAGCAAGCCATTGCTAAAGAATTAAATTTATTTTATGGTAGTGTGTTCAATAAATCCATTAGCTGTGTGTTGGACCTTAATGGTGAATCAGGGGCTCCACTTCTCCAAATAAACCAGTCAGCAATTGTAATGCTAATACAAAAATTACGTTACAATATATCGAAGGGTCCTGATAATATTGTTAGTGAAGTACTGTACTTAACCTAGGAGGTGGGGCCGTGGCACGATACTTAGAGGTGATGTTTAATGTGTCCATAAACAATGCGCAAATCCCGGATGACTGGAAAAAAGCTACGGTAGTCCCAATATTTAAGGGAGGGAGCAGACTTGAATTGGGCAACTACAGGCCAGTTAGCCTTACGTCCATCGTTTGTAAACAGATGGAGCATCTCATTTGCGACTACTTGAGGGAACAGTGGGAAACATTATCATGGTTTAATGATAGGCAACATGGATTTCGGAAAGGTTACTCATGCGAGAGTCAGATGCTATCACTTTTTCAAGATATTAGCGAATCGTTAGACAATGGAGTTTCAGTCGACGTCGTAGTTATAGGCTTTGCGAAGGCATTTGATGTCGTACCACACGACATGCTACTCCATAAATTAGCTTCGACGAAGATTGATAGAAGAGTAATTTTATGGTTCCAAGAATTTTTGACGGGTCGTTCCCAGAAAGTGAAAGTTGAAGGCCGATTCTCGGATGAAATTACCGTAACGTCGGGTATCCCTCAGGGCAGCGTAATCGGAACTTTGTTATTTTTGGCGTTTATAAATGACTTACCAAATGGGATTCGCAGTGACTGTCGATTGTTTGCGGATGATTGTGTAATATATCGAAAGATACATGACTCACAAGACAATGCAGTACTTCAAGATGACCTGAACCTGGTCTAAAAGTGGGCGATTGAAAATAAAATGAAAATAAACACAAGTAAATGTAGTCTAATAAAAATAGGGAAAGTGCGAAGGCAAGATTTTCAATATAACATTGGCTCGGAAATACTTGTAGAAGAAGATTCTTGCAAATATTTGGGCGTTCACGTAAGAAATGATATGAAATGGAGTAGTCATATAGGATGTGTAGTTACTAAAGCTTACAAATCCCTGCACTTTGTAATGAGGGTATTAAAAGGAAGTAGTACCTCTGCTAAAGAATTAGGATATTTGTCACTTGTAAGACCTATTCTGGAATACGCCTCGGCGGTTTGGGATCCATATCTAGTAGGGCTCATAAATGAGTTGGAAATGGTACAAAGAAAGGCCACTAGATTTGTGCTCAGTGACTTTAATCCCAGGAGCAGTGTGAGCCGTATGTTAAAGAAACTTGGGTGGGAATCACTTGAGGCTAGGAGGTTGAAATCTAGACTCTGCGGTATGTACAACGCGTATACAAATCAACCAGCATGGTGTGAGCTTAGCAAACGTATGGAAAATCCTACTTACATGGGTAGGAGCGATCACCCTTTCAAAGTTAAGGGCCGACCACAGCGAAAAAATTATGGTAAATATTCTTTCGTAAACCGTGCCATTGATAATTGGAACTCTCTACCTGCCGCAGTCTTAGAGACTTTTCCCAAACATATAGGTGTGTTCAAGAAAAGACTGACTATTTGTGTAAATACTCCAGTTTAATTGTTAGTGAATTGTTATGTACAATAATTAATTTGTTATGCATATCTAATTTGCCACCGGGGGACACACCCCCAATTGCAAATAAACGAATGAATGAATGAATGAATGATACTAGGTGCGACTTAGCGTGGCAGCAGAGCCCATGGCTCATATGCATGGTTCATCAGCAGCATCGGTTTTGTAATACGTTAGTAATAAGAATATTATGTACAACATTATGTGAAGATGATTATAGAAGCCAGAACTGAAGTGCGTAGTTGCTTAGTAGTGTGACATTAAAGTTGAATCATAAGACATATAATTGGCTCTGCCAAGGAATTTAATTCTGGTGTGAGGGCTGGAACGGGGTACACTCAACCTCGTGGGGCAAATCCGAGAAGAGGCGGATTCGATTCCCACCTCAACCATCCTGGAAGTGGTTTACTGTGGGTTTCCCACTTCTACTCCAGGCGAATGCCAGGATGGTTCCTGACTTAAGGCCACGGCCGCCTCCTTCCCAATCCTCATCTGAATTACAAATGCACACACTAGCACAGTCATCAATTAGAATGGTTGTGTGGCGCAACATATCCAAGGTTGCGGAATCGAATCCTGACGCAGACAGCTGGCATTTGAGGGTGCTTAAATTAAAAAACCGTATCTGTAGTACTGGCACGCAAAAAAATCCCCTTAGAGGTAAAATTCGTATTATTATTATTACTATTATTATTATTATTATTATTATTATTATTATTATTAGCAAAGTCATATCCTGCACACGAACACCTACTGTATGTGCATGGAGCTGATAACCGCCTAAATAAAACTGCAAAATTTATTTTTCTCGTAATTAATGTAGTTGTGTCAATTTAAAAAATAAATTATAAGCATGTATTAAACATTGTTTCCATAAAAAGATAGTTACCAATTAATGTTGATCGTGTATTGAGACACTTAGTGTTACACCAATTGAAATGTTTCATCTCTTGTTCCAGATGGCACGACGTGCGCTCCCGGTATGTTCCGTTGTCCGGAGGTTAAGTGCATCCCATCACTACTAGTGTGCAACTACCAAAAAGACTGTGACAAAGGCGAAAATGAGTTTCAGTCGTGTGGTAAGTAAGCAGTGTTCCTTAATCGTAATAGGCTATTATATTCTTCTCAGTCTACGGTCTGATGTAAAGTAATTCTGGGAATATGCCTCCACTTCTCAAGGCCAGCAGCAACAGTATACTGTACTATAGGCAGCTCGATAAATTGCAAGACGCATCGCAGGAGCATATGTGGTATGAACACAGGGTGTTTCCGTCATATGGTACAGTCTTTCAGGGGTGCTAACAGTGAGCACAAGGATGGATTTGAGATCAGAAACCCGATGTTCAGATTGGTTTGGGATATCTAGGAAAATATGAAACACCACCTTAGGAATCTTTGTTTGCAATGCTGTTACAGTATTAGGGTATTAGCATGCACTACGTTCTCACACTGCGTTGACATGTACAGTTGCGTCAAAATACAAAATACAGAAGCCTACTCTTTTTTCGCACAGCGCGCATGTGCATGCTTGAGCGCTAAAGGTCGGTATACACTTGCGCGCAGCAAGTTCGCTAGATTAGTACGGGGTTTCGAAGCTACACGCGCGCGGCGCACCACGATCCATCTCCTGTCGGTTTTTTTCACGCGCACTTTGAGTGTGTTCGCTGTTCAGATTTGGGCGGGATTGTGAGAAGTTCGTTGTTTCTCGCGCGCATCTGATGGCAATATTTGTGCGTTTTGAGTGGTGATAATGGAGTGGTCAGACGAATCTGTGATAAAACTGATCGATGCTTATCGCAAAAAGCCTCTTCTGTGGGATCCTCAACAAAAGGATCATTTTAAGAAACCATTAGACTAAAAGCAGATGCTTGGAGGGAAATAGGAGCTGAGATGGATATAACTGCGGACCAATGCAAGAAGAAGGTGATATCTCTGCTGTCTTCCTACCAGCTTGTGAAAAGTAAAATAAATCGCAGGGCGGAAATACGTATCTTCTTTGGAAATGTGGGGTCCAATCTTCTGCAGCAGATTCTCAAAGTCAGAAGGTGACATTCGAGTAAATTTCTTATACTGGCCGCTTATTTTTTGTGACTTCAAGTCCATCATTAGCTCCGCGCCAGTCCTTTTTTTAAACAGGTCAGTGTGCCACTAACGTCGGCGTCGTTTCTTTTTCTTTTTGCACAAACTTGCCATTAAAACAGCCGCACCACTCATCACCGCAATCGTGAGGGTTTCCTCGTATGGCGGAGACATGATTATATTTACCACACTCCAAACTGACTAGTGAATGTTCGTGGGTTTCCTATGGATCGCGGGAGGTTCGTCTAATTAAAAATAATTCTGGACGAGCAACACACGCGCGGCGCACGTACCGCGCGCAAGTGTATATCCACTTTAATGTTAGTTGTGTAACGAACGTTCTGCTCTCTGGTTGGAAGTGACAATGGGTCTCGCAACGAAGGAAGAAGTGTTCATAGTGGAGTATTATTTTCGCTCGTACGGAAATGGTTATCAAGGCAGGCCGAGTTTAAAGTTAGTGGCGGAACAATATCGTGAACACTTTAATAACCCGGCACCAAGCAAACACAGTTATGCTGTCTATTGCTACAAAATTTCGTCGTACGGGTAGTGTATTGTGTCAACGGAAGGAAAGGTCTGGTAGGCCAGTAACAGTGTCCACAAATGAAAATCATGGACGTGTCCTCAATCAGGTGTTGCAGTCACCAAACCGAAGACTTCGGCGAACAGTTTTGAAATTGAGGATGATGATGGTACACCTCTTACTGTTAACCAGTAACGTTGTTGGAACTTGGTGGTCAGGGCATTTATTGAGGATCTAAGAAGGTTTTGTCGTGCCAGGAACATTCAGATGAATAGACAGTGGTTCCAACCTGCCACACCGCTCGGCAGTCTATGGCTATGCCGCAAGGAACCTTTCCAGGACGAATCGTTTCCCGTGGGGCTGAGTTTCAGCGCAACGGAGCATATTTTAAACATTTACGATATCATCCCGATAACTAAATAATAACGATAACAACAACAATAACAGTAACATCATTTTCCAGTGCTGTATATTTTGGTGCATACTGTACGTAGCACCAAGCCACACAACAGTCTGCGTGAAATATGGATGGCATACCCGCCACGCGAGCAAGCACTGCGTCCTCGCAGTCGGAATAATACTGGATCTGAAGATGGCGTACTATCGAAATGCAATGCAGTGTAGATGACTTAGATGTATCGCACTGAAGAGGAGTTCCTGACACAAATCTTTGGTGCCTCTAGCATCGTACGAACGACACTAGGGACGGCAAAAACCTACATCCTTTCCTGGAGTTAGATGCCAGGGAGTTCGCCCGAATCAGACAATCTACTGAGACATTGTAATGCCTGCATCGACGCTGAGGGACACTAGTAAAAAAAACTGTTGTTGTAAACGTCTTCGCAACATAGGAAATACACGTATTACATCTACATAAAATGATACATAAGATCATCCCACACTCACTTCTAAATAACAGACATCTGATGCGTTACCGCAACGGAGTTCCTATCTTGAAGTTCTGTGTCATCACGCAAACATGTGAACAATGTTTTCGTAGCATTTTTTTTGGTGACTAAATATTCAAAGTGTCCTTCCTTGTTTATGTTAACAATATCCAAATAAGAGTCAGTGGCAGTGGAAGGACAAACATCAATCAAATTGGGAAGGGTGGCGGAGAAAAAGAAAACTAAGAGTTTTCAGCAAAGATTTTGAATTCTTGTTCAATGTTTACAATTTAGGGCAGGGGATTTTTTTAAACTTTATATTAGCCTAGTTTTAACACAGAAGGAACATATTGTTACGTGCCACCCCCTAGTGGCACTTTTGTTAACTGGATTACGGTGGGTAGAAGCACAAACACAATTGTTCCTTTAACGAAATATAAATTTATTACACGTCTACAAACATACACCGTGCACACTTACACACACACTGAGTCTAACCTCAGAAAACACTACTAGTCACTATTAGTTTCCACATTTACAATCTACCACTGTCCTCGCTATTTATGTTCTCCCTGTCCGTGAGGCGTTACAGTGTTCCAGCTTACACTCGCACGTACAGTCTACACAGGTTCTCTACAGCCTTGCCACTGCCACTTCACTTACTTCCAGAGTCCTCTTGCTGCTCCTTGTGCGCTCTTGCTCGTCCCGTGTCGATCCCACGACCACGTATTCCACGAAGCACCGCGACACCTCCAAGCACTCACAGTCCTGACTCGAAGTTGCACCCTGGCAGGCAGGCTTCCTCTCTGTTACCGTAGACGTCCAGTAATAATCGATGTACTGCTCCGTACGCACTCACTCGACAACACTTCAGTACACACTAGCAATGACCAATACTGCCCAATACACCGTCCAATGCACTCCCATACACACTGCCTCCTCGCCGTGGCTCGCTGGTTTATATGGGATCAGTCCCTGGCCTGGAAAGTTCGAATGTCACAACCCATTGCCGCATTGAGTCTGTTCTGGTTGGATCCACATCCAGAATTTTCGCGTATTCTCTGGCCGGCTCGCACTGACTCACAGGTGTTTTGTTAATGTATGGCCGTGGGAGGAACCGAGAGGGTGTGGGCACTCTCTCCCTTCCCCTGCGGGGTTTGTCCAAGGTCACTAGACTGTCACACTGCCCCTCCCCCCCGGGAGCCTCCTGCCGCCCCACGGCAACACGCAACAATATTTAAAGATGTGTGATACAATATATTTTAATTAATTAATGTCTGCTTTGCTTCTGTGAGAGCGTAGTGAATGGAGCGAAGTACATCGATTAATCGGCAAAACGATTAAGTTAATCCATTATTCTACCAACCGATTAAAACGACCAATAGATAAATCGATTAAATGCGCAATCGATCGATGTTTCTGTTAATCAATTATTTGATAAATGAGATTAATCAATAAAAAGTACCAGCCCTAATTGAAACCAGCGCCCATTGGTTCAATTACACATTGCGATTCGGCTTCGTTTAGGGGAATTTTTAGGGACTTCGGTTACGTCACGGATGACGCATTGATGTTGATGCTCCTTTGTTGCTGGGAGTTGCCGTGTCCGCCATCGCGCTAGTTGGTCAGCTGATCACTAGGTCAGTGTCGCGTTAGATTTTGGCTTGCGAGGATGTTCTTGTGTCACTTGGAGGTGGTTTGCAGTTTTCGTAGTGTCCTCCATTTTTGTCACCTGTTAGTGTTTTGTAAATGTAATTCGCGAACTCAATCGAATGTAGGTGGCAGGTCGGTCGTGACAAATTGGTGGACGCAAGGGTGATCATGGAGGAAAGAATAAGAGGAGATGCCCTGAGCTCGTTTGAGTGAAGCCAAGCGCTGCAACCAAAGTGGGCGTAACCTTAACTCGTATTCGGTGTTCTGTGACTTGCATGGGGCATTGTGCATGGCTAAACCTTATTTTGGCCCTGGTTTTTATCGCGCACCGGTTATGCAACTCCGGAAACGTAATAACAGTAGTGATAAGTTATTTTAAAAAAATCTTCAATTCTAATCTCAGCATGTGTAGGCCTACCCTTTATACCAAAAAAATAATAATCATTCCTCTGCAAATCCCAAATTATCAAACGGCTGTCGGTCAATAATTACGGCAGGCCTACGTAATTAATCAATTAGAGGCTAATCGTCAAGTTTCTAACCCCCCCCCCCCTCCCACAAAGAAAATACCGTACGGTACCGAAACGTATAGGCTATACCGTATTTTTGTGCAAATATGCGTCCTTTTTTTAATTGTTCTGTTTATTTATTTTGAGGTTCGTATTCTTGAATATCAAAATGTGTACGACCAATGAGTGAAAGTGGCTGTGCTCGAAATTAGGCCTAAAAACTGATGAATTCCTCAACACCAATAAGAACATAAAACTCAATTTGGTGTAAATACCGTACGTAATTAGTTCGGCATCATTAATTCCCAAGATGTTCCTTCTTTGGTATAACTCGCATCTTCAGACACCTGTATTCAATTTAATCAGTGTTTCAGCGTATTATTACGTTTTGCCGCGTCTTCCATACAAAACTAGCCTCGCAAAGGTGCTCTAATATTTATATTTAAATTGGCTTTTAAAACGATAACGCAGCTTATTTGTGCCAAGTACCGTGAAGTACAGAGTGTATTCTGCCTATCCAAGAAAAAAATCTTGACTTGTCATTGCAGTTTTATGTCACTAAAATCCATTACTAGTTGGAGTGGTTTACGGCTTTAAGCATAGGGACAGCCATTTTCTTGCAACCAAAGTGCGTGAGCCGTTTGGCTTCAACAGCTTGCGCCAGGCAGCGCAGCGAAGGCATCTCTTTCCTTTCTTTCCTCCATGAGGGTGATAGACTTCATAATGTAGGCTACCGTATTTAATCTTGTTGGCAATTCTAGGCAGGCTATCGTTGAAGAACAGGCAATTATACTCGTAGATGCCAAATCATAATTATGTGCGGTAAAGTCCAAGAAACGGAAGATTTTCTGCGACTTGAAGCTTTATGGTTACAAACTAGTAATTTGAAAGGGGTACCTCATCAGATTCAAAATGAAATTCGGTCACCAGTTGCCGAGAAAAAAATTATTTGTTCAGGAATATGTAATATGCATATAGTCGGTACATTGCTTTACATACTTCAGTAAGTAGATACATTTAAATTTGTTAGATATAGGCGGTCGCCTCCGTAGCGTAGCGGTCAGCATGGTTAGCTGCCGCCCCGGAGGTCCTGGGTTCGATTCCCGGCTCTGCCACGAAATTTGAAAAGTGGTACGAGGACTGGAATGGGGGTCTACTCAGCCTCGGGTGGCCCAAATGAGTAGAGGGGGTTCGATTCTCCCTCAGCCATCCTCGAAGTGGTTTTCCGTGGTTTCCCACTTCGTCTTCGGGCAAATGCCGGGATGGTACCTTCTTCAAGGCCACGGCCGCCTCCTTCCCTCTTCCTTGTCAATCCATCCTAACCATCCCTTACCTTCCCTCATGAGGCCCCTGTTCGCTTTGCAGGTGATGCCGCCTGGGCGAGGTGCCAATCCCACCTCACCAGTTGTATCCCTTCCGATTCGATGTTCCCAGCTCTAGGACACTGCCCGTAGAGGCGGTAGTGGTGAGTTCCCTCGCTGAGTCCATGGGTTCCACCAACCTGGAGGGTAAACGACTAAAAAAAAAAAAAGATATAGCCTAATACTGTTGAAGTCGATAAATCAAGACCGTACAAGTGGGCTATAGAGATTTTAAAAATTTTAATAAGCACATGATTGAAAACTTAGAAGACCTGAGCTTCACAGATTTGAAGGAGCAATGGGGCAAGTTAAAGAAAGGCAACCACATGTAGGCCTACGATAAAGCGACCCCTAAAAGTAATGTTTGGTACATGGCAAGAACAGTTGTCAAATAGACCTTGCTAAGTCGCCTAGTTTGTAGTGCAGGGGTAAGAAATTCATTAGTAATTATTAATACGTTAATAAATTCTCCATTGTAAAATACCAGCCGCATACGATCATATACTTCGAAATCGGCTTTGTGAAGCGAAGTAATCGACTCCGTTCCGTCTAAAAGGGTTTCTTTTTCTGAAAGAAATGCATTGATATGGCAATTGTTGAATTCGAAGAGCACAGCGGGACTGAGCAATTACGGTATATAAGTCATCTTTTAGCTTCAATTATTATGAAAATGACTGAAAAAATGTTGTAGCATCTGTTTGTCTATGTTTCCATCACCCCTACGCTAGTTCCAGAATACGGCAGCACCGTCGATTGAGTTCGCAAATTGTTAACGAGTATCGCAATCTACCAGCAAAACGTAGAACTGAATCGACAGAATGTCTGTGTCTTTTGCTGATAGATGGCAGTAACATAAGAGCCAGCGTCACCAACACCAGTACCACCTTGCTAGATGTAGCGATATTTTATATTATAATTATAATTGGCTGCACTGCAGTATTTCAAATTTAAGATCGATTTGATGGGGATTAGGAACGTTTTGCAATCCGTTTACTGACTGGAAAATATTTGATTGCTGTTCTTATGGATATAGTGATTGTTGACTTTTACCTAGCGACTTTCAGCAGCTGTAGCACCACTGCAATTAGTGTTGTTTTTTTTTGTTTTTTGTTTTTTTGCTATCGTTTTTACCCTCCAGGGACTAAGCGCCACTGAGGACAGTATCCTGAATCAGGGATACAACTACGCCCAGGCGGCCTCACCTGCAAAGCGAACAGGGGGCCTGATGAAGGGGTGGGAAGAGTGGGACGGTTGGGCAAGGAAGTGGGAAGGAGGCGGCCGTGGCCTTACAGTAGGAACCATCCCGCCATTTGCCCGAAGACGAAGTGGGAAACCACGGAAAACCCCTTCGAGGATGGCTGAGGTGGGAATCGAACCCCCTCTACTCATTTGGGCCACCCGAGGCTGAGTAGACCCCGTTCCAGTCCTCATACCACTTTTTCAAATTTCATGGCAGAGCCGAGAATCGAACCCAGGACCTCCGGGACGGCAGCTAACCATGCTGACCGCTACGCTACGGAAAGAATTCAATCTACATCATTTAAATTATCTTTCTGGATACATGGTCTCCACAAGTGTGACATCGGTGGACACGAATAGCGGGAAAATGTGAGAATGTGTGGAAAATAAACACAGGAGTTCCGGGGCGGCAGCTAACCATGCTGACCGCCACGCTACGGAGGCAACTAATTGATTATATTGAGTAATAATAATAATAATAGACTAATAATAATAAATAATGTGGATCGCGAGCTGGCGTTTTAGTAGGCATAGGCATACGATGAACAACAATACAATTACAAGTATATATATATTTATTTGGTGTTGAAGTGCAGGACCACCGTTATTAAATAAATGAAAGGAAAGTTTAAATTGTATGTGGAAAAAATGCAAAAAGGTTGAGGTTTGACTATATTGGTCAGGCGCTCCCACTCTTCGGTGCTATCCCACTAAGACGGATACATTTTATTTTTTTTACGACACAAGGACATACTGCTCGCCACGGAGGCTTTCGCCTCTATTTATCCTACCAATGTTGATGACGAGTTTAGTGCGGACACCAAGTCAACATTAAAGCACTGAGCACCCGAGCACCCAACCTCAAATCATCCTCTCAACCCGGCCTCCCAAGGCTGGATGAGTACGCCATCTCTCCCGGCCGACAATTTTGGCTTCAAAATGGGCTTATAAATTTAGTCTGCGTTTCAAATCGTAGTTATTTTAACGTACGGTATTACATGCTTCTGACATCTATATAATTATTATAAATCTATTAAATTAGGCTGACCACAAAACTCATCAATGTGCTACATGAATTAAGAGAAATACAGTACCAGTGAATTAGGCCTATGGCCATGACATTATTTGGGAACTCAATCGAATGTCGGTCGCGACAAAATGGTGGACAAGACTTCATAATATGTGTGGAATGTTGTTGGCAATTCTAGGCGGGTTCTTGTTGAAGGACAGAAGCCAAACACATAATTATGTGGAGAAAGTGCTAGAAACAGAATAGTTTATGAGACTTGAAGCTTTATGCTTACAAACTAGTAATTTGAAAGGAGTAACTCGTCAGATTCAAAATGAAATTCGGTCATCAGTTGCCGAGAAAAAAATAAGTTGTTCAGGAATATGTAATAAGCGTGTAGTCGGTACATTGCTTTAGGCTACGGTACATACTTCAGTTAGATGCATTTACATTTGGAAGATATAGCCTACCGGTAATACTGTTTAAGTCGATAAATCAACGACTGTAGCTTACTACACACATCAAAAAAGTTTTGCATCACCTCGGTTCCCAGATCTCCGGCATATAGACGTTGACTGTGTATATTGTATCAAAGATACAGTCCCTTTGACTGTTCATAGATGTCACTAAAACTGCTCAAAGATGTAAACAACCATGCATGAGCAGGGCCTATTAGACGGAGGGGGTACGACAGCCGATCAGTTCCAGTCATTCCACCAGGACGAAGGTACGCTGCTCATGTTGTCTGTAGTTCTACCATGCCTAGAAGGTCAATACCGCAGTTCGATCGCGTCCGCATTGTTACTTTGTGTCAAGAAGGGCTCTCAACAAGGGAAGTTTCCAGGCGTCTCAGAGTGAACCAAAGCGATGTTGTTCGGACATGGAGGAGGTACAGAGATACAGGAACTGTCGATGACAGGCCTCGCTCAGGCCGCCCAAGGGCTACTACTGTAGTGGATGACCGCTACTTACGGATTGCCGCTCGGAGGAACCCTGACAGCAATGCCACCATGTTGAATAATGCGTTTCGTTCAGCCACAGGACGTCGTGTTTCAACTCAAACTGTGCGCAATAGGCTGCATGATGCGCAACTTCACTCCCGACGTCCATGGCGAGGTCCAGCTTTGCAACCCCGACACCATGCAGCGCGGTACAGATGGGCCCAACAACATGCTGAATGGACCCCACAGAATTGGCATCACGTTCTCTTCACCGATGAGTGTCGCATATGCCTTCAACCAGACAATCGTCGGAGACGTGTTTGGAGGCACCCTGGTCAGGCTGAACGTCTTAGACACACTGTCCAGCGAGTGCAGCAAGGTGGTGGTTCCCTGATGTTTTGGGGTGGCATTATGTGGGGCCGACGTACGCCACTGGTGGTCATGGAAGGCTCCGAAACGGCTTTACGATACCTGAATGACATCCTCCGACCCATAGTGCACCCATATCGGCAGAATATTGGAGAGGCATTTGTCTTCATGGACGACAATTCTCGACCTCATCGTGCACATCTTGTGAATGCGTTCCTTCAAGATAACGACATCGCTCGACTACAGTGGCCAGCATGTTCGCCAGACATGAACCCTATCGAACATGCCTGGGATATGTTGAAAAGGGCTGTTTATGGACGTCTTGACCCACCAACCACTCTGAGAGATTTACGCCGAATTGTCGTTGAGGAGTGGGACAATTTGGACCAACAGTGTCTTGATGAACTTGTGGATAGTATGCCACGACGAATACAGGCATGCATCAATGCAAGAGGACGTGCTACTGGGTATTAGAGGTAGTGGTGTGTACTGCAATCTGGACCACAAATGCTGAAAGTCTAGCTGTATGATGGTACAACATGCAATGTGTGGGTCTCATGAGCAATAAAACGAGCTGAAATGTTGTTTGTGTTGATCTCTATTCCCTTTGTATTTAAAGGTTCCGGAACTCTTGGAACCGAGGTGATGCAAAACTTTTTTGATGTGTGTAGTTGACTAGGCCTATAAGGATTTCTAAAATTCTTAATATGCACATGATTATAAACTTAGACCTGAGCTTCACAGATTTGAAGCAGCAATGGGGCAAGTTAACGCAAGACAACCAAATGCAGGCCTACGGTAAAGCGGACCTTAAAAGTATTTTTTGCCACATGGGAAGAACAGCTGTCAAATCGATCTTGCTAAGTCACCTAGTTTGTAGTGCAGGAGAGAATGTGGGGTACCGGTTATTGTAAGAAATCCATTAGTATTTATTAATAAATAATTCTCCTTTGCAAAATGCCAGTCGTATACGATCATATAGGCCTACTTTGAAATCGCCCTTGCGACGCGAAGTAATGGACTCCATTCCGTCTGAAAAGGTTTCTTTTTGTGGAAGTAATGTATTGATATGGCAAGTGTTGAATTTGAAGAGCACAGCGGAACTCAGCAATTATATTACTCATCTTTTAGCATCAATTATTATGAAAATAACTGAAAAAACTAGAAAAAAGCACACCCATCAACTCAAATCACATGTTATAGCATCTGTTTGTTAACGTTTCCATCACACTTAACGCTAGTTCCAGATAACGACAGCACCGTCGCTTGAGTTCGCGAATATTAATAATAAATAGGCCTATTCCCGTGAATAACCTATAGAAAAAGATTTTGACATGAGCAGTCACGTGTGCGCGGAATATAGCTATATAGCTCAATTACAGATGGCGATACAAACTTTTATCAATGTGTAATTAGAAAATTACGATGAGTATAGTCATCTGTAATTGAGCTATATAGGCCAATTACAGATTACGATACAAAAAATATAAAAATATAAACTTAAATTGGGAAATTTTCGTATGTATCGCAATCTGTAATTGAGCTATGCAGGTCAATTACAGATGGCGATACACAATGCGTTTCGAAGTTTTTTTTGTAAATGCAGATTTCTGTCTTTGTGTTTCCCCACCCAAAAACCACTATTACCCAGGCTTTTCCCGTAAACTTGCCAGATGAGTATTTCCTGACGTCGTTGATGACGTCACGAAAGCTGCCATTTTGTTTTTAGGGGAATTTTATACGCAAACGATCGCAATCTGTAATAATCCCCGTCCATTTGCCTCCTCGCACCATGGGCATCAGACCATAACATGAAGTACATGTCCAGTACTTTGTGTTTAGGTCTAACTCTTAATTTACTGCTGTGTTACCACTGGCAAAGTGCTTTGAAATGAACAATAAACTGTTAAATTTATACAGATGACGGAAGTGACCCCTCTATTCCGAGCCACACCTGTACAAGGGGTCGACCAGCTGCAGAGAAATATCTGTTATAACTAGGGCCCGAATGTTGATGGCCTTAAAATTATTGAAAAATGACCTATAAAATGCCCCTAAAATTCTCTTAAAAATGACCTTTTTTTAATGTTTTTTTAATTAACCTGTAAATGATCAATTTCATGATTGTCTTGTACAAAAAATGGTTCGAATAACAAACATTCTTAGTAGAATTAGTGTATTATTACTAAACTATTAATCAATAGATTAACAATACGTCATTTTCATTTAGGCTATACTGCAAAGTGAAAAAATATATTGCTTAGCGTTGCAATACACCACCATCGTCATCCTCAAGTTATCAAAGGTGAAGGAACGGCGGTTGTCCACTAATACTGTTTTATATTTCGAGAAACTTCTCTCCACTTCCACTGATGTAATAGGAGCATATTTGAAAAACACTATGTCACTGGCTGTTAAATCCTCTTCAAAAATGTCAATTCTGAAGTCTTCTCCCGAAAAAATACTGGCTATTTGACACGCTGTCTGATAGCCTACCCTTTATTCTTGTCCAATACAAATTTTATTTTCTGTCTTACTGTGTCCCCAATCTCACCTTTTACATGTTTTATACAACCTTCAGCATTCTTGACTAACTCTATTGACTTGGCCAAATACCATGCCACTTTCTTCTAGGCAGGTTATGGTTTCTGGCAAAAATGAAAAATTAGATTTTATGCAAGCCAATCTCCATTTGAGGATCAGGAAACGGATCCTGTGCACTCCCAATAGTCTTAGCATCTTTCCTATCAAAGCCATTCACTACTTCTCTCACTATCTGAAAATTGTCACAATAGTATATGCATGCAGTCAACCAGGTACCCCAGCGTGTTAAAACTGGTGCAGGGGCAAAGCTACATCAGGGGCCTTGTCTTTGAAATATTTAGTGCAGGATGGTGCTTTGACAAAGACTTTCTTTACCGTGGAAACTTCTTTACTGTGGAAACTAGTCTATCTACTTCTGAAAATGTTGATAGGACCTCTTCTGCAATTCGATGAAAAGCTTGGGCCAGACAAGTAACATGCACCATCTTATTGTAAAATGCTTTGATAGATTTTGCTGCCTTTACCATGTAAGGTGCTGCATCTGTTAGGAAGAGGAGCACATTCTCATGTTGTATTCCCCTAGGCCATATTAAACGCATGGATTTATCGAACAGTTTGCATATCTGAGTGTGGTTAACCGATTCCAAAACCTCTGAGGTCAGCAGAAAAGTTTGCCCGGGACTGTTTGTTTCTAGGGTCCCTATCACTACATTTCCGACAGAACGTCCCTCTGAATCTGTAGTCTCGTCAATTGATACGTAAATTATTTTCCCATTCACACATTCACGTATTCGGTTTAACGTGTCTTCGTAATGTTCGAGGAAATCACTTAATTTAGGATTGCTTAGTTTTCCTAGTGGAATATTAGCACTAACAAACACTTACATAATTCTTTATAAAAGGAACATGACTTGTTATTTGATGTCGAAGCAATTTCTTTTAACAGTAATTGAGGCACTTTCCTTTTTTCCACATTTTCAACTCGCAGATGTTTATCACGCCCGACGTATTGTTGTACGGTGAACCGTTTATCTGCAGCGACTTCGATTTCGCACACTTTACAGAACAAAATAGTTCCATCAGTTGAGAATATGTTTTCATCGAAATCTGACACATACTGTTTTAAACGGCTTGCAGTTGACTGCTTTTGTTTTGGCATTTCAATTACACAGCACAACAAAACGCCTAAAACCTAAAAGTCCTATAGTTGCCAGGTAACTGAGTGAACGATCAGAGGCCAGAGTCGGCCAGAGCTGCGTCAGAGCTGTCAACACTTCTAATAAAGATAAACTCGACACAAAGCACATGACGCTAAGGGGATTACCCCGTTTCTTTTCTCAGACTGACACAATACTCACGTGCACGTGAAGAAATCGGCGACTCAAACTGTTCACACAAATGCATCGTCAAGAAAAATTAAATCAGCTGCGTAGATAAGAAACGGGTATTGAAAACAGATGAGCACTGCAGAACTACGTATATGGGTTAGTCCAAGAATATTAACGCTGACATGTTTAGAAATACAGATACTAAAAACATAACTTTAAAATGAGAATTTAACCATATTCTATAAAAAAAAAGGACCTTATAACACATGAAAAATGACCAAAAATGCACCCAAATGTAGAAAATGACTTTATTCTGGAAAATGTAGGAAAAATGCATTTTGATGACTTTTAAGAACCCCATATATTTAACATATTTATTGTAGTATACACTTAATTACCACTAAGCATCGTCTCCATGTACTCAGAAAAAAGATGACTTTTCATCAAAATCCCGGCCCTATTAACAGATGTCCATAATAAGCGGAGTCCATTTAATGAGGATTATCTGCATTTTCATTTGAAATGGAGGGGGCTGACCCTCCAACCATATTAAAGAAGTTACCCCTTTCCGCTTGGATTCATGACGGTCTGTAAGAGTAAATGTAGTCTATTTTGTTCTATTGCAGCTCCTCCAGACTGTGAACCTGGTCAGCTATCATGTGCACAGTACGTCTGGAACAAGACCTACTGCATCCCACCTCACTACCGCTGCGACAAGACGGTGGACTGTGTGGATGGCACAGATGAGGCAGACTGCAGTAAGTACTGAAGTGTCTAATAATGAGTCATTTGGAACCTTCGAGCACTGACACGAATTACAGGAGAGTAAAAGTGGCACCTAGCTTGATCTGGGAGAATTCGGAACAGCCCTTGCCGTTTTCCAGCTTCTTTACATTGGTGGCACTCGTCTGCTGAATAAATCAAAACACTTACCAATCACACTGGCTTGATCTGGGAGAATTCGGAACAGTCCTTGCCATTTACCAGCTTCTTTACGTTGGTGCCACTCATCATCTGAATGAATTGTAACACTTACCAATTACTCTAGCTTGATTTAGGAGAATTCGGAACAGCCCTTGCCATTTATCAACTGATTTAAATTGGACCACTTTCTTGAGAATGATCCTTCTATTAGGTTCAGAGCTACAAGGGTTGGAACTTAAGTAGTGGCAACTACTGTATTTATTATCAAGAGGTACAAAAGTGGTACATGTTAGCAACCTTTACAGTCCTTCAAAGTAGTCACCAGCGTGGTGTAGAACCCGTTGCCAGCGATGTGGAAGTCGTAGTATACCTTTCGCTGAGCCCGTTCTGTCGATGGTGTGCTTGGAGCGGTCTACAGCCTGTCGAATCTCTGCAACAGTCCGGAAGCGAGTGCCACGAAGTGGTTCCTTCATCTTAGGGATTAAATCGAAGACACAAGGACTTAAGTCAGGGGAGTATGGTGGATGGTACAGTACTTCCCAGCCCCATTGACCGAACAAATCTGCCACAGCTCGCGCTGTATGCGCCCGAGCATTGTCGTGCAACATGATGGGTGGTTGTCGCAGAAAGTGTGGCCGCATCTTTCGCAAAGCTGGGTGCAGGTGGTGCTCCAACAACGAACAGTAATACTGTGCATTGACGGTCGGCCGTGGAGGAACGTAATGCGTTAGGATCACGCCATCATAGTCGTACACGAGGATCACCATCACCTTCACCGCACTGGGGGGCTGACGGACTTTCAACTTTCGGGGTGACACATGATGCCGCCATTCATTCGATTGGCGTTTCAGTTTGGGCTCGTAGGATCTGGCCCATGTCTCATCCAGGGTGACGATACGGCGTAGGAACGTCTCTCCTTCGCGCTCATAGCACTCCAAGTGGGTCTTGGCAGCGTCGAAGCGCAACCATTTGTTCATTTCAGTCAACTCATGCGGCACCCATCATGATGAAATTTACCTCACACCCAGGCGTTCCTTCAGGGTATGCAGCACAGTCGTATGCGCCCATCCGGTTTCATGGGCGAGCTCACGAATCGTCTGGTTTCAATCACAGTCCAGTAACGCGGCAAGAGCATGCACGTCTTCTTCACTGACGCTCGTAGAACTACCTCCCCGATGCATGTCTGCCACAGTTTGCCGACCATCGTTGAAGGCCTTGACCCAACGTGCCACTGTTCTGTACGGCAATGCAGCCTCCCCGCAGGCTTCTTGCAGACCCTAATGACACTTGCGTGCTGTACGACCTCGGGCACATTCAATCTTGATCCAACTCCGTTGGTCCTGTTTGGAAAACAGACCGCTAGCTCACAAGTGCCGATATTCCTCTCGAGTGTGCGCACGCAGATGCTGTGGGAAGGGAGAGTCAACTTGCTCAGAGGTAAGGTAGGTATGTCACCAACGCGTACTCTCCGGGACAATAGGCAATTCCGGTGCATAGCATCTCCACCGCCGTGTTGCCACTACTTAATTTCCAACCTTTGCATAAGGTTTGGATATGATAAAGATGTGGCCATGACTCACAGCCCCGCCAATAATAAACTTGTCTTGTGTAGTCATTTGTAGTACCCAATAGTACCGTTCACACAAGATCCAGAAGTAGTGACGTTTGGATGAAGGTGGAGCAAAATTTCTATGTCCCTTCCTGCAAATGTAATTCTTTCAAATTTTCATAAAGTTAAAGAACATCTGTGTAGTTAAAATTACAAATAAAAGTGCCAGTATGTTTATTTGACATGAATATACTGTACACTTGATGACCCATAAAATAACTTGCCAACAAGTTCTTGGGAGTAAGTGAAACTTAACATTTTTGGGTGTAAGGAGCAGATACTTGGGCAATTCCACCATGCAGGAAATTTGATTATTTTAGTGGGGTAAGCGTTATACTAATCAATTTGACCGCCTCATGCGGCTGGGTGCAAGGAGACATACAGCCACACATAGTATGGCATTCTGCCGCACAGATGTTGCAACTAGAACTCAACATCCAGTACACTCCCAAGAGCTGTCTGGTGGCCATACAGGCCAAGGAAGTGTGGCATTCCTGGGGGGGGGGGGGGGGGGGGGGGGGGGGGGGGGGGGGGGGGGGGGGGCGTTGTTTTGCTGGAAGCTCTGTCACGAGTAGGAT
Source organism: Meconema thalassinum (assembly GCA_946902985.2). NCBI lineage: Eukaryota > Metazoa > Arthropoda > Insecta > Orthoptera > Tettigoniidae > Meconema > Meconema thalassinum. The sequence continues at coordinate 938,920,424 of OX336389.2, read as the reverse complement.
GTCCTGTACATAATGCCATGTAATTATCCCCCAAATCACAACCAGGGTCTCTCTAAACTGTCACACCAGTGTGTGCCTCCACAGCAAAGGTCAGTTGTAACGTTCACCATGAGACTCAAACAAAACAGTTGTTGCCTCTCACACACAATTTAGTCACACAATTTAGTTCATTGCTAAAGATGATACGGTTCCAATCTGTAGCATTCAAGGTTCCTCGGCCACAGCACCACTGCGAATGTTGTTTAAGGTGGTGGCTACCAAATTCAGGGTATATATTATTAGGCGTTGTGGTGTCGTATTTTCTTCCGCAAAGCATCTGAAAATGGTTTGGCCACAGATGGAAGACTGTAAGGATGGTTTCACATAGAACACGACAGTCTGGAACTTAGTACTTAAAATTTACATCCAATATTCCACCTATTTAATACTTATCATTTTCAAAATTAAGTGTACAAATGTTTCAAGTCCAATTGACTCATCTTCAGCACTTGCACAAAATTACACAACTTTGAGACTTGCGCTCATTATATAACATTTAAAAATATTTAAAAAATATACATAACTAAAATGTTATCATTGTTAAGACGATCTTTGATAGTTCGTTGACAAGGCTAGCGCGCTAGACTTTGGCCCAAAGTGCCCCGGGTTCGATTCCCGGCCGAGCCATCATGGATTTTAATCTCCTGGGGTTAATTCCCGTGGCTCAGGGACTGGGCGTATGTGCCGTCTTCATCATCATTTCATCCTCATTACGACGCGCAGGTCGCCCACGGGCGTCAATTAGAAAGACCTGCACTCGGCCTCTCCGGAGGCCACACGGTCATTATTAAAACAGGTAAAGTACAGGCATGTATGCACTGTAGAGGCAGGACTTAGTGTCAAATTGTATCACAACTGTAATTACCTACATTTATTTGCATATCAGCCTCCAATCTACTTGCATGTCCCATTTTGCAACAATGGAATGTTTCTTCCTGGGTGCATTATTTTATTTGTCAAAGGGTGTATTTGAAAGTATCTAAAATTCCATTTCTTGTAGATGTGATGGTGTAGTTTCAAATGTGTTGCAGTGCAACTTCCCTGTAAATATATTTGTTGCCTTTTCCATCTGGAGCGCAGCATACAACTGCCTGGCTATATTTAGATTTAAAGTACAGTACTGGTGTTGGGTAAGTATATTTTCATTCACATTGATAGGGTCCTGATCCTCTAACCATATTTTTGTCACTACTCCCCCATACTAGACCCATTTTTAAGCTGTTCTGCTACAACTTTTCTTTCTAGGTCTTCTTATCTCATTTGCTGACATGACTGGCCAAGTATCAGTAATGCCACTGTAAGATAAACTTTAGTTCGACATGATTTAATACCGTGTTCCAGATTAACTTCCCATCCACACTTAAAAATACCACTGGCCATCAGCTTCTATTCAAACACAATAATTGTTCTTTACCATTGAGCTCTTACTCGCCCGAGTTCTGAAATGTGGTGGTTGCTTTATAAATGAAAGTAACTTTGGCCTCTATAGAGATAAGGTTACAGGGAATGTTCTTGATATATATTTCTGTTTACAGAATTCCATGAATGCCAACCAGACGATTTCCACTGTGTGGATGGTGGGCCACCATGTTTGCGAAAGGAAAAGCGCTGTGATGGTTATTTTGATTGTCGTAATCGTCGAGATGAGAAAAGTTTTTTCCTGTTCACTGTGTAACGTGTTTTTCGAGGGGTTTTTATGCAACTGGCATAAGTCAGTAGGGAGCCATTCTATATTTATTTACGCGGCAAATTGTTCAGCCAAGAGAATTTTTCATGTTAATGTATTATTATTATTAATGTATTATAATTATTATTAAGGTATTTTCGGAGCATTTTATAAAAATTATTAGCATTCAGATAGGTTTTCTATGTCTTAGAAAACGCTATCAAGCAAATTATTACGAACGACGATATCATAGAAAATTATCTGATTACGGAATTTTACGGAGTTTTGTCAGTTAGGGTATTTGAGAGAGATGAGTCACGGGGAATTCAAGTATACGCTTAATCTTGTCGGAAAGTATTACGCAAGCGGAGTTGCAGCGTCAAGAAAGGCGAATATATGGAACGGAAAACGACTTCTCCCTCTCGCGCGCCGTGTGTAATGAACCAGAGGAGGGGAAGTAGCGGCGTGCTCAGCCAATCAGTGGAGACCACGTAAGCGGAAAGTCTGGACTGGAGTGGGGATGCGACGGGTGCATATACGTTCGACGCGCCGTGAAACGAAGACTATCTGTGTAGAACTTAACGAGTACGGATGCACGCGGGAGTCGCTCCGATGTTCCGTGGATCGGAGGACTAACTTTTGTAAAACTTAACCAGTGTGGTTGCACGAGTGTTTGGGTTCGATGTACGGACCATAGAATTATCTAATCTACCAGAATATCATCAAATAACGAAGAAGATGGCGACGTCCAGGAGACTTTGGGAAGCACACAGCATCATCCAGTACGAGGGAAATGCTTTAGCAATTTCCAGTGGTAAGCGCAAATGACGCAGAAATACGTAATCTCTCATTTTTCTTTGTTTTATATTTCATATTTCAGTAACTTCATAGCTTGGGAATAAGAGTAAAATCAATAATTTATCAGAGTCCGTTTTCACGTAATTTTCTATCGGTAATATTCAAATCACAACGCTCCAATTTAAATTTTATACTTATTATTATTATTATTATTATTATTATTATTAATTTTGCTATTCTTGTTTTATATAATAAATTCATTTCTTTTACAATGCAATCTTTGCTTTCAGTAGGTAGCATTAGATATAGACCAATTCCTTCTCCTGATACAATTGTTTGTTGGGTTAATGATCAAATCATACCACGATCTGAGTGAATAGATTCTTGAAGGTGTTCTCCCAGAGCTAGACGTTGTTAAATACAAATTTAGATTTCAACATTGGGTTGAGGTCTTGGCGCCCATTAAAAAAACATAGCTTAGGCAAAGGTAAACAGTTACATTTCTCACCCAACAGTTAGGGGCTAGCAAAACGTTTCAACTGGATCAGTTTCGTTGTGCCAATGGACAACGCTGCATTGATAGTTTCCAGAAATGTAATCATCGCAATGATTGTGGCGACAACAGTGATGAAGAACGCTGCAGTAAGTACAACACACACATTTCCATTTACTGATGTCAGATCAATTAATGGATCCAGTTTTCATCCAGAAGTCAAGTAATCTTGCCCATTTAGGGATGCTCAAGTGCTCAAATAAAGGTTGATTACTCTCTCGGCAAATACAATTTTCCTTATTTCTTTTCAGTTCTCAAGCAAAGAGCTCAATCTGAAAGGAATGAGTAAGAATAACCTCGTAATATTTCTCTCAAGAAATTTAATTCTGGTCTTAGGACTTAAACGGGATACACTCAGCCTCTTGAGGCAAATTTGAGATGAACTGGGTTCGATTCTACCTCAGCTATCCTATAAGTGGTTTTCCATGGTTTCCCATTTCTACTCCAGGGAAATGCTAGGATGGTTCCAGATAAGTACTCCTTTTTGTTAAGTGACAATTAAAATTATATGGTCACTTAACAAAGAGAGTAGATATTTGTCAGTTGACATTGTAATAAATATGCTTAAAGAACTCCATTTTATCGAAGTTTGTAGTTTTATGTGACCATTAATGAGCCACGGGACCTCCTTTTTACAGGGAATCCGAATCACAGGACATGGCATTTCACTTTGAAAATCTCGCATGTGCTGACCGGGGATTGAACTCGGTCCGCCGTGGTGAGAGGCCAACAGCTTGACCGCTGCGCCACCACGCCCCTTTGGTCTCGAGAGTTCAGTGATATAATAATGAACTCTGTAGCAATTAAGGCGAGGGAGGTAAACGTTCAAAGTGTTGTTTTATTATTTGACAATAACTTAGTTAAAGGTAAAGATATTGTCAACATTTAAAATGGTAACTCGCATACATTTATTGCTAAACTTTATACAGATTCTTTTGATGCTATTGCAATTACTTTTTCAATATGACATGAATTTAAACATGCTCTTAATGTTGGATCCAAATATATAAATACATTCTTCCGAAGATGAAACTAGGTTGGCCTAGTCACAGTGGCGGATCCAGAGGGGGGCACCAGGGGCAAGTGCCCCCTCCGAAAAACCAGTTGTCTGCTACATTTATATTGCCGATAAAAATGATTGTTTCTCCAAACTGCACTGCAAGTAAAATCTTTGCTCTATTGCCTGCATTCATGAATGTGGTCAATGTTTGTTATCATTATAGTATGTAATGGCAAAACTGTTAATATAATCGCTACATCGACAGTGGTGCAAGTGCAGAGAGATCTTTTAGCAGCCTGCAACTTGTTAAATCACGGCTACGAACGCGAATGACAGAGGAAAGGTTGAATGGCTTGTGTCTGTTATTTGTTCACCGTGATATAAATGTTGACGTTGAAAAAATTGTAGAACGTTTCTCTAAAGGGGGTAAACGAATGATCGCCTGGAATTTATTTTGTAATAGGCATGTATTTTGCCTAGGATAGTCACCAAATAGAATCCCAATCAGTATTCAATACAATTTTTTTGTATTTATATTTATGTGACTAGTAGTGACTCAGTGACTGACAATGTTGGTACTATATACAGTACATATCTTGTAACATTTGTGTAGTAGACTTGTGTATTGTCTTCAGATAGTCACTATGATTGCAAATGTTTTTAATACATATTAGACAGTGTAATGTGCATTAAAATGTGGAAATGTACATATTCTGTAGAATTACATTTTTTTTACATAATGACAATGACTTGAAACTGAAACCAATAAACCATTTTAATATAATGAATTTCTTGTAGAATTATAAAATTTGGTGGTTGGATGTTATGTGTAGTGTGTGTAGATTAAATAAAAATTTAGTAATTTTATTACATATTTTCTGTTGCTACTCTGAAATCCTAGAGTGCCCCCTCCGAGGTGAACCTCAGGATCCGCCACTGCCTAGTCAGTACACAGTACCTATTTCAAAAAACATGTATTTAATTAAAGACTACTTCAAAAGGAGGTAGGGTATTTACATACTTGTAAAATATTATGAAAAGATACTCATGGTTACCGTTATTAAGTTAATCTTAAGGTAAATTAACATATGACTTGTGCGCGAATAACTGAAAGACAATGAACATATTTATTCCATGAGCGTTAATCGAAATAATAGTACAGTACGTATGTAGTTAGTTTTAGTTGTAAGTAGGTAGTTAGTTTGTCTATTAGATATATGTCATTGTTCTATTAGACTGTGGTGTGTGAGTGTGTCTGGTAGCATTTGCATTGTTTATTAGTTATAGTTCATTGTTTCACTAGACTGTGATGTGTGAGGGTGCATGTGAGTGTGCCTGGTGACAGACTGTATTAGTGGTAGTATGTGTTGTTGGTGGAACTTTATTATTTTTTTCGTTAGTAGAATTTTGGTATTTAATTGTTGGTACAGTAGAAGGTTAGTATTTTTGTTAGTAGAATTGCTCTTTACTTATTCTGAAAGGGAGTAGCAGCCTTTCAGAATAAATCAATTCTTTACTAGTCTTATAGACGGTTAAGATATTGATAATATAAGCCAAATAATGGCTACACTGCGTCCTGCTGCACGGCTAAAAGCAATGGGAAACTACAACCGTATGCTATTCCCGAGGATATGCACCTCTCTATGCATAATTACATGTGATGATGGCCTCCTCCCTTGTAAAATTTCAATCCGGAGGTAAACTAGTCCCCCGTTCGGATCTCCGGGTGGGGACTACTCGAGAGGGGGTTAACATCACAGAAGTGACAAAGAGGAAATCTGACATTCTACGGATCGGAGCGTAGAATGTTAGAAGTCTGCTAGGAAGTGGAAGGTTAGAAAACTTAGAAAGGGAAATGGATAGGTTGAGGTTGGATTTGATTGGGATTAGTGAAATGCGCTGGCAGGAAGAACAGGACTTTTGGTCAGGAGCAGTGGCAGCTGGTGTAGAAAATTAGTTGTGTGCTGTAGGCCTGACCCTCCCTCCAATTTTTTTTATATAAACATATAGAAACGATCACTCAGTGACGAAAAATGAAGTCCATACGTCGCTCCTTCTTGCTGCAGAACTTGTCAATCACCCTGGCATTGAACCCCTCTATACTGGAGACCGTCTTCTTCTCAATGGAGATCATAGCGAAGGCACTTAGTCTTTCTTGTGCCATGGTGTTCCGCAGAAAGGTCTTGATCCTCTTCAGCGATGAGAAACACCTCTCAGGCTCTGAATTAGTCATGGGTGTTGTTACTAATATCCTCAGAAGCTTGCTTGTTTGGCAGAACATACCTTGCAGATTACTGGATATTATGAAATGCAGAAGAGGGACTGCCCCACCAATATTCCTAAAATCTGGCCTACAGTACAGAACCGATAGTTCTGTTCTGAGCCTTTTCTTTTCCAGCATGCTATAGGCATGAACAGTTACACCTAGTTTTTTTTAAATCTGGAAACGTTTTGGAAAATCGTTCAAAGTTGGTGGAATCTAACAGTTTTGCTGCTTCCAGGTGATCCAAGATTTGGAAGCGATCGTGGGCTTCTCGTGTGTTCTCGTGACACAGCGGATTTTATCTTCACGGCATCAGCTGTTCTTGACTGCAACTGATTGTACATGGTAATAACACCTGCAATTACAAAATATTCACGAAACACTTGGTGTGACCGCGCAAAAACAGTACTACTCAGTATTACCAAAAGCATTAAAATGAAACCAGCAACGCCGTAATGCAAAATCACAGGTTATTTTGCAATAGTGAAATTTATGAACTAGGCATCACAATAATCATGTCCTGATTTTGACGACATAAACATTATAATTTTTATAGTATATCGATTTACAAAATGTGGCTATAGAATAATTAAGTTGGGTGTATTGAAAAAGACCTTCTAGCGGGAACAGCTGATGGCTTCCTCTGCTTTTTTACCCCATTTTCTTTGAGCGATTCCCTATTAAATCCTATTGCTGTGTCCAGATAGTGCCACTGGCCACGTTGACATTCCTTGTGACCAGTGCTGCCTCTCTGTGGTCGAACAAAGAATCGCTGTGATGACTGGTCTTAGCTGTTGTCCCAACAGCACATCCAGAACACAAGGGAAAAGCGCATAGGTCAAGTGCTGATCATGGACTAGCGGTAAATGGTTTCTGTCATTCACAGGTTTTTCATTTGTCAGATACACTAAAAACACAGATGGGATAAATTTATAAAGCCTTTTCATTTCATGGGTCACGTAACGCTTGGTACAAACATCGTCTTCGTCTTGTGGGTCTTCCACGTGAATAATCCGATGGTGATTAGCGCTATAGCCATTCACCATAAGCTGGGGCACTTTGTCATAAAACTCATACACTTTGTTATCCACATACTTTTTCGTAGTAACGTCTGTAGACACTTGAGGATGTTTTACATGGGTTAACCGCTTTCCCTTAAAGTCATAATCTCCCTGTTTTGTGCGTGGCACTACTGACCTATCCACATAGTGTTTATTAGCAGGATCTGTTTCCTGTTTAGGATCATGTATGGGGACAGGCCTAGCTTTGGCCATCAACGCACGTCCAAAGACATCCATCGTCAACCTGTAGTACCAGTCTACTGTTTCTATGACAAGGCTCGGTGTCCTGTATATAGACAGCCTGCTAGCCTTTCTAAGCCTTAGTTGAAATGAAGATTATTAAGCAGCAAGAGTCATTCCCCGTGGGGGACATGGTTTCCCATCTCTGTCCCACATCACGTGAACAACGCCATGGTTCACTGTTTCCATCTTCCATTCGCTGCATCATTGTGGGGCCTTCCGGCTGTGGAAAGACTAATCTTTTGCTAACGCTCATTACAGCGCCCAATGGTCTGCGTTTTCAAAATATTTATATTTTTGCAAAATCTCTCTACCAACCCCTCTACGTGTTTCTGGATCAAGTCATGTCTGGATTACAAAAAGAGAATATGGGTTATTTTACATTTTCCATGCAAGAAAATGTGATTTCACCGGATGAGGTAAAGCCTGATTCACTCATGATTTTCGATGATGTATCCACTGAACGTCAAGGCATCATTCAAAGCTATTTCAGCATGGGTCGACACAAACATATCGATTGCTTCTATCTTGGGCAAACGTATTCAAAAATGTCCAAACAGTTGATTCGTGACAATGCCAATGTCATTGTTTTATTTCGTCAGGACGAGAGGAACAGTCGTCACATTTATAATGAACATGTGAATCCTGATATGACCTTTCAAATGTTTACAGAATTGTGTGCCAAATGCTGGAACACTCAACGTCATGCCTGTTTAGTGATTGACAAACAAAGTGAACTCAACCAAGGACGGTATCGCTTAGGGTTTGATCATTTTATTGCTATTTAAGGCCCTGTCTCATTCCCCATCAAGTCATTTGTCAAGACACCATGGCCTTAGCAGAGAGTCAATTAAAAAAGCATATTATTAGAGCAAAAAATACTATTCGCCAAAAGTTTCGTCAATTGAAACAATCACGTGCCAATCATGCTTTGTTTATTCAGCAACATTTAGCACCTCCACTAAAAGCCATGTTGAAACCCTCTTTCAAGCCATCTGAAACGCTACCCACCGTTTCACAAGCCACGCAGACGCTGCACGAGGACCCTGAGGAAGAGGAACAGGAAGATTTGACTAGTGTTAGTGAAGTTGAGGATGAGGAGGAACAAGTGTTTACGCCTCAAAAAAAGGCCGCACCCCTTGCAGAGTTTTTGAGAAAAAAGAAATCCTTGGCCATGGTCGAAACACCTTGCCCTTCCAGAGCGTCTCCGTTTTCACAACTCTTGGCCACCCCTCAACATAAAGCTCAACTGAAAACCATTTTAATAAAATATTATGGATCAACATTGGAACCCTATTTCACCGATCTATTTATTGGAAACACAGATACCACGTATGGTGTTCGCTATGAGGATGATAGTTTTAAAATTGGCGATTCATCCATTAAATTTGCTCGTACTAAAGCTGTCATTAAAAACATCAACTATAAATTAACGCCAGGACTGTTAAAACTGCTCTTTTCTCGGACCCCCTCTTCCCATGATTATACGTCAGAGGATCTTGACAAATATAAATCCATTTTATTGGATACCCATGCTCACAAAAGACAGTATGATCCCACGCAACAAGTGAATGCCAATATATCTCAAAAATATAAAACCATCATTGCAAAAATGTTTCCCACTAGTCAAAGTACTCGTCGTAAAGTGTCCGCTTCGGGAGTGACATTTAAACCGTTAAAACCCCTTGTGGATGTTACCTACTGGCACAATCCCAATAAGCTCGTCCAGCGGCTACAGTTGTTGCATGCCTCACGTCAAGCTGGCCATACCGGTCACGATTGGGAAATTCAAGAAATTGAACAAGAACTTCGAAATGCCAAAATTATTGTTTAAGCCCTCACCCATTAAAATGGGTATTGCTCACGAGTTGCATCGCCCAGCTAGGCGTCACTATCCGCGACTCAAGGTGATTTCACGAGGTGTGGATGAACTTTGGCAGGCTGACTTGGTTGAAATGATACCCTATGCTGGCGTTAACGACGGTGTACGCTATATGTTGACCGTCATTGATGTCTATTCCAAAATGGCCTTTGTTGAACCTGTGCGTCGCAAGTCTGGCCCACTAGTTACCAAGGCCTTTCAACATATTATTCAACACTCCAAACGTCAACCTCAGCTGCTACAAACCGACCAGGGGAAAGAATTTTTCAACAAGGATTTCTCCAGTTTTCTCAAATCTAAGGATATTCACCATTACACCACGTACAGCAATCTCAAAGCCAGTGTGGTCGAGCGGTTCAACCGAACATTGAAAACCCATATGTGGAAAGCGTTTACCGCTCAGGGCACGTATCGCTGGTTGGACATGTTACCTGAGCTAGTATCACGTTACAATGACACCAAACATAGAACGATTGGGACCAAGCCACGTCTCGTAACTAAAAATATTCAGCGATTGGATAAACTGTTTAACCCCATAAAAACAGCCGATCCTAAACGTCACCGACTGAACATTGGGGATTTTGTTCGTGTGAGCAAATTTAAGTCTGCCTTCAATAAGGGCTACACGCCTCAGTGGGGGACTGAACTATTTCGAATTCGTCGAGTCTACTTGGACAGTCCAGTCACCTATTTACTCGAGGACCTCAACCATCAACCCATAAAAGGTAGATTTTATCTACATGAACTTCAGAAAACAGCATTTCCTCAGCACTATCTTGTGGAAAAAGTGTTGAAACAAAAAGGAAATAAACTCTACGTCAAATGGTTAGGGTTTAACTCTACGTTTAATTCCTGGATCAATAAATTACATGTTGTGTGAACCTGTGTACTTTTTATTTATTCACACATGTTGTACACCACCTATAGCTCTATGTATACAGCGCTCCGCGCTTCATGCATGTTCATACATGTTTGTCTTTCCCTTTCCTCCTGTGTTCTCTCATACATCACCCCCTCCCCTCTCCCTCCCTTCACCTCCCACCACTGCTGTTTGCAGCTCTTGCCTATCTATTGGTTGTGACATGATTCCCACAAGTTGCATTATACTTTTTACTGATTCAGCGATTCCCACGCTTTGAACATTCTCTTATCGTGCACGTGGACAGATAACACCCAAGCGAACACCTGTGCCGGATCAAATTTCACCTGAACTTGCATTTTGTCACGTACGAAGCAAGACAGGATGTAACTTGTTAACAGTTATCGCGCACGTGGACAGCTAACACCCAAGCGAACACCTGTGCCGGATCAAATTTCACGTCAACTTGCATTTTGTCACGTACGAAGCAAGACAGGATGTAACTTGTTAACAGTTATCGCGCATGTAAATAGATAACGTCCCAAGCGAACACCTGCGGTAGATCAAATTTCACGTCAACTTGCATTTTGTCACGTACGAAGCAAAACAGGATGTCACTGGTTTAGCCTACATGTGGTTTCACAAATGTGTGTGTGCATGCCTTTCACACTCCCCTGCAACCACGATGGTCAGATTATTTCACCTTCAAGCGTCACCTGTTGTCAAGTCAGATCAACGCCTTCCAATAATCTCAAATGACCTTCACCTCCTGTAAGTTTATTTTCTCTACTCGCTTCGACCAACATAGAACCTAGTTCTCATCACCGTTTACACGTTAAAGGTAACATATCAGAAAACGCACCCTCGCTCTGTCATACACCGACCCGCCGAAATAGCGATTGATCTATTGAGCACAGCCACCGTGGTCAGCGACAGGTTCGTTGAAACACACACACACCCAGCCGTATCGTCTCTCTCAACCACCACGCTTCATGGACATTATAAACAGGTAAAGAAAAAGAAAACGTTTTTTCAACATGTATGGCGTTAGGCCCTTTGTGAATTATTTTTTGAAAAAAATATCTACCACACTCGAAAGGGGGCGTTACCCCGAGTCCTAGGACACCTCCTACACGTCTCTAGCGTTATTGGTTCGTGAGATATCGGCAAAAATCACAAAAAACACGTGTTTACCCCAAAATCGCGTTTCCAATTTTTTTTTTAAAAATATAACGAGTGGTCCATAGCAAAGAGGACGTCACTCCGAGTCCTTGGACCCCTCGTTCATGTCTCTAGCATACTTGGTTCGCGAGATATAGCAAAAAGTCTAAAATCACGTTTTTACCCCAAAAAGACCGTGTTTCCAGATTTTCACCTTTTCGACACCTACATTCCCGTAAAGAGCACAACGAGACGAAAAAAACGAATCCAAGCACGCCCTCCTAGCATGGCTCCTTCCATTCCAAGGTCGCAGGGGCTCACAACTTGCTAAGTGAGACAGCTTTCCCCTTACCACACTACTGCAGGTTTTCATCCTAGAGACTTGAAATTTATTTTGGGGGTAGAGGGGGTAGGGACCATTGATTTACGTTAAACAATTTTTTTTGTAGAGTTCCTAGTTTCCAAAATATAGGATTTTCAAAATTCGAGTGTTTTCAAAAAAATATAAAAAATAAAAAAGTTTCATTATAGAAAATAAAGGGCATAAAGACCATTCGTTTGAGCTATGGCACAACGTTCTATCATGTTTAGTTTTCAAACTATCACCTAGTTTCAAAAACAAAAATTTTCATTTTTTTTTTTCAAAAGTATAACGAGTGGTCCATAGCAAAGGGGCGTCACCTCAAGTCCTATGAACACCTCATTCGTGAAACTCCGACCATGGGTTCGAGAGAAAAGTCTATTTAAATGTTTCAACTTCGCGCGGCGGCCATGTTGGTTTATTGGGCACAGGAGCGTCAAGTGAAGCAGAACCCGTACTACTCCACTACTCGTGTATTCCAAAAGAATACACTAAGCTGGGAGGGGAAACACCAACAGAGAATGAAGACATAAAAATCAAAAGTTTAAAGGTAAAGGAGCAATTAAAGCCAGTGGTCTTATAATATGCCCATTAGTGGTTAAGATCTTGGCTACCCTAACTCTCCCATCCCTTCCAGGATAACAATCAGTCACTCTTCCAGAAATCCCGACCAAGGGAGGAGAAACATCCCTAACCAGGACCAAGTCCCCCACTCTGATGTCGGGATTGGAAAGAAACCATTTCTGTCTCCGTTGTAGGGAAGTTAAGTATTCCAAATTCCACCTCTTCCAGAAAGAATTGCGGAGGGCTTCAAGTTTACGCCAAACAATAGGTAAATTAGAATCCCTGTAAGAGTTGGGAAGGGGAGGAGGGGCATAAAGAGAAGTGCCAATAAGGAAGTGACCAGGTGTGAGTGGAAGCAGGTCATCAGGGTCATTGGAAAGCGGAGTTAAAGGGCGAGAATTAACAACAACTTCAATCAGAACAGACAGCGAATTAAATTCTTCATAAGTCAGAATGCGATTACCTAAAACCTTTCTTAAGTGACGTTTAGTGAGCTTTACACAGGATTCCCACCTACCACCGTGATGAGGAGCGTAGGGAGGTATAAAACGCCATTTGAAACCCTTTGAGTAGGAAAAATTAGAAATCTGTTCCATGGCAGGAGAAGATGTGAGAGCTTTCTTCCACAAGGAAGCTGCGCCTTGAAAAGTGGAAGCGTTATCAGAGAACATCTCCGAAGGAACACCACGCCTAGCAGCGAAGCGATAGACAGCTGATAAAAAGTAAGAAGTGGAGGCATTCGTTACTAGTTCCAAATGGATCGCGCCAGTAACCATGCAAACAAAGAGAGAAACATAGAGCTTACCAAACAATTTGCGTTTTCCTTCAGGGGAATTGCGTTGATATTGGAACGGACCCATATAGTTCACACCAGTTAGAGCAATTGGACGTATAGGAGAAGAGCGAAAGGAGGGCAGATCGCTCATTAATTGAGTATTGTCTTTAGGTTTCGCTTTGAAGCAAGGAATGCACTTGTGAATTACAGAGGAAACTTCATGAATTCCATTTATAATCCAGTACTTTTCCCTTAAGAGGCAAAGCAGTGTGCGTGTACCAACATGCAGATTGCGATAATGAAAGTCACGTATAATTAAGGAAGTTACGTGATGTTTAGAAGGCAAAATAACAGGATGCTTTTTGTCCACCGAAAGCAAAGATTGCGAGAGCCTACCACCTACCCTGAGTAACCTATTGTCATCAAGGAACGGGGTAAGGCACGAAGACGACTGGATTTGGGAAGATCCTTGTTAGAAGAAAGTAAAGACATTTCAGAAGAAAAGGCTTCTTGCTGTGTTAGTTGCAAAACCTTAATGGTAGCGAGATTCAATTCATGATTGGTAAGGTGTGGTTTAGGGAGAAGAGGTTGGTCAACCACAAGATATTTCCATCTAAGAAGATAGGTAACAATTCGAATTAATTTGTGAAAGGAAGAATAGCGGGACAACAAGGGATGAGAAACGTTGAAAACAAGACACGAAGCAGTAGATTTAGATACTTTAGCGTCAGGCAAGTTGAAGTTTGTAGCTGGAGGTTTAGAAGTCCAACAAGAAGAGTCTCCAGATTAACCACGAGGGCCCATGCCAGTACAACTGGGAAGCTGCCAAGCTCTGTACGAGAAATGATGTCGGCAGGGTTGTCAGCGCTGGGCACATGCCCCCATTGACATCCCGAAGAAAGAGTTTGAATTTTGGACACCCTGTTTGCAACAAAAGTTTGCCAATGAGCGGGGTTCTTGGCTATCCAAGAAAGGGTGATCATGGAATCGCTCCAGAGATAGACTTGCGAGAATTCGACTTTTAAGACTTCCCGTAATTTCTTAACAAGTTCTGCGGCCATGAGTGCAGCACACAATTCAAGCCTAGGCAAAGTGATAGTTTTAAGAGGAGCCACCTTCGATTTGGCACAAACAAGGTTGGAAACTGAAGATCCATTTAATGAACTGCGATAAACCAAATATGCACAGCAACCGTAAACTTTTTCGGAACTGTCTGCAAACACATGAAGGAAAACAAGATGCATTAGGATGAGCGTTAATTAAGTTCCTGGGAATTTCAATAAGGGAAAGATCAAGCAAATTGCTGCGAAAAGAGAGCCATCTGTTAAGAAAGGAAAGGGGAACAGTGTCGTCCCATTCACATTTGAGTATTCTCTTGCATGGAAAGTTTGGCTATAACGATAACCGGGGCAAGGAATTGAAGCGGATCAAAAATTTTTGCAATTTCAGAGAGAATTTGTCTTTTTGTGTTAGGGAGCTCTTCTGCGAGCAAAACTTTATAGATGAGAGTGTCAGTGCTAGTGCACCAATGAACTCCAAGAGTTGTTATGGATTCGGAGTTTCCACAAATTTCGACGGAGGAGGGATCTACATCTTCAATAGGAAACTGGGCGAGAAACTCATGGGAGTTGGAATTCCACTTACGAAGTGGGAATCCTCCATTCTTTAGCAATGCCTGAAGTTCTAGTGACACGAAAGAAGCTTCCTCCAGAGTGGGGAAGGACTGGAAATAATCGTCAACATAGAATGATGTAGTTAGTGCTTCGGAAGCTTTAGAATCAAATAAATGACCATATTGAGAGGCTAACAAGTGTAGGGATCGGATAGCAAGGAAAGCGGAAGGTTTTAAGCCATAAGTAACCGTCTTTAAGCGAAATACCTTAATGGGCTTGCTGATTTCGTCGCGCCACAAGATTCTTTGAAGATCTCGTTGTTCAGGCTGAATTAAAACTTCACGGTACATCTGTTTTATATCCGCTATAACAGCTATGGGAAATAATCGAAAGTTTAAGAGTATAGCAGATAAATCTGACTGAATAGCAGGACCAGAGTAAAGAGTATCGTTAAGACTGTTGCCATTAACGTCAGGTGATGAACCATTGAAAACGACTCGGATTTTATCCTTTACAAGAGGGTTTTTCCACACGGGATGATGATTTAAGAAAACTGTTTCAATTGGGGGGTGCAATTCGTCATCAGATTTGTTAACAACTTCCATATGATCTAAGCTTTCATACTCATCCATGAAATTAGTATACTGCTGTTTAACGAGAGGTTCTTTCTTGAATTTGCTCTCGATAGCAAAGAGAGCTTTTCGAGCTTTGGGTTGAGAGTTAATAAGTTTAGGGGGATTATGTAATCTTGGCATCTGAACAATGAACCGGCCATCAGAAGAACGAGTGTTGGTGTTCAGAAAATGTTGCTCACAGAATTCGTTTTCTGAAGAGGTCACGTTAGGAGAATCAACGCTTTCGAGTCTCCAGAACTGTTCCAAGTCAGTATTAGCGAAATAACATTGCGATACGGGTTGGGGAGAATAATGAGGAAGTTGACCGGTGACGATCCATCCAAAATTAGTGTCTCTGGCAACCACGTTTGAGGATATGATGATGATGATAATTGTTGTTTTAAGGGGCCTAACATCTAGGTTATCGGCCCCTGCGTTTGAGGATAACTTGCAAACCTGTTTACGAAGGCAATTCCAGAAAACATTGGCACTAAAGAGTATGTCAATGGGGTTTTGTACATAGAACAGAGGATCGGCTAGCCTTAAATGCGAGGGAATGTTTAAACCTGAAATGTCCACAGAATGACTTGGAGTATCTTCTCCTATGTTATTGAGAATGAGACAATTCAGTTTGAGAAAGTTGTTTCTGTGACAAATGTCTCTTATGGTTAGCTTTGAAAACTGTAAAGCTTGCGATTTTGAGCTGTTAATGCCCGATACGTTAATAGAAGTGGGGTTTACAGGTAGGCCTAGTTTTCTAATCAAAGAATTAGACACAAAATCGTGAGTTGCCGCTGAATCAAGAAGACCGCGTGCACGGACCCAGTTGCCAAAGTTATCCTGAACTTCGATTTGGACAGTGGACAATAGTACTTGGGCACTACGTATGGACTTGGCATTTTGAATGTAAGATGAAGCATTAGAACTGTTAGCATTGTCACTTTTCTGAGAAGTAGGTGCGGTCGATGACCTTGCTTGATCATGACGATGTAGTAAAGTGTGATGTGCTTTTTCACAATGGAAGCAAAGTCTTGTGGACTTGCAATTTGAAGCAGAATGCGTGGGTGCTAGGCAGTTGAAGCAATGTTTATTCTGGGAAACTAATTTTCTTCTGTCGTCGAGTGACAGTTCTTTAAAAGATTTACATAGATATAAGGCGTGGGAATCTTTACAAAGTATGCACTTTAATGGTTCATTTAAACTCTTGCGGGGTTCGCTTTGAGTGTTTAAAACGAGAGAACTAGCAATACGGCGTTCACTAGACCTAGTTGGGTAACCAGTGGCGTTTGACTTGAGTTTAGATGAGCTGGACCCAGGTTTTTGGGTACTAGACGCTAAGCGTTCACTTTTAGGTTTAAGAGACATTGATTCAAATTTAGAACTCGGGGATGAGGGTTCACTTTGATTAGCTAAAGCGGTTAAGAGTTGGCATCTAGCATTTATGAAAGTGACTAAATGCTCGTAAGAGTAATCGTCTTCTCTGGAAAGTTCAATCTCCCAAGCTTTGAGGGTAGCAACATCGACATTAGAAACCACTAAATGTATTAGGAAAGTGTCCCAGTGATCAGTGGGTTGATCTAATTGGGATAGAGCTTTAACGTGAAGTTGTGTTGTATCAATGAGAGTACGCAAACTAGAGACGTCATTGTGCTGTGACGCAGGTAAGTTAAATAGAGCCTTCATATGGCGTTGAATACGTAACCGTGAATTACCGTATCTTTCTTTCAACATGTAAAAGGCAATGGGGTAGTTTTCGGCACTTAATGGGAGTGCTTCAACTAACTGCAGAGCTTGAACTCGGAGGATAGATCTCAAATATTGAAACTTGTAGATGACTTGAATGTCTTCGATGTCATGAACAAGAGAAAAAAATAGTTCATAAAAAGAATCCCAAGTAGATTCGTCTCCAGAGAAGTGGGGTAAATCAATCTTAGGTAGAATTGGTTTGGGCTTGTGAGTGCCATCGCGAGAAGAGGTTTGTTGTTCGTGAAGGGAACCAAGAACAGAACCATATTTTTTCTGTTCTTCTTGGAGTTGGCGTATTATTTTAAAAGCAGAACCTATACCTTCGTAATATTGATTTTCTACTTCGACTCGATCTTCAGTTTGATTGAGCATACAAGTTTCGATTTCAGTTTGGATGTTACAATAATTTCCATATGAAAGTTCAAAATCCTTTACACGATGTTTTAACAAATCTAATTGAGCTTCTGAGGGATCTAGCTCTTTGATGTATTTTCTGAATCGGGTAATTTGCCCTTTATAGGATGCTCGTTTAGAAGTAAGTTTTTCATCCTTATCCTTTTCTGTAGGAGCCATGACAGAATAGGTAAATTAAAGTATAACTTACGAAACTGTGGAACCTTGGAAATGCTGTCAGGCTGGCAGCAGCAAATAAGTTGAAAGAAAGGGACACACCAAAGGAGAGAGGAGCGGCCTCTTTCCACTTCACAGGCTTTGCACGGTGTAGTTATAGCTGAAAAATTCAAAGAAGATATTAATGATTTGCAAAATATTGTCAAATAACCCTTGACAAATAGAAAATGTCATAAATGGACTCTCCCTGGTTTCGGCACCAAATTTTGGGTAGATTATTAGCTTGGGAATAACCTACCCCCCAAGGGAAGATGATAAAGGAAAAGAAGTGGGTTTCGGACTGGAGAAAAAGGATGGAGAAATAGGACGAGAGTCCAACAGAAGTTATAATTTTAACTTTAAATATACTCAAAGGCAGCTGCCACTGCAAATCCGCTCTCAGATACCTAAAGTGGGTAGGGACCTGGGCAAAGCTAACGGGAAACGCAGCTGGAACTTGGGCGGTTTGCAAGAAAGTTACTTTAGCGTATTCCCTCTCAAGCATCCATATGCCTACTATGGGGAAGGGTGGTGGTCTGGCAAGACAAAGAATAACAGATTTATTGTGTATCTGTTCAAAGTAGTTTCTTTCTAAACAAGTAATTTGAAGAGTGCAAATAATTTGAATCAGATTTGATATTTTAGTTTTTGAAATTGTAGAATTTCTAAAGAACGACCAAATGCTTCCAAGAAGGATAGGGATAAGGCAATTATACCTTTGGGAATAATTTTGGTAAGTATACCAATAGTTGCATTTAGAAATGGCTAGCGCTTCTACCCAGCAAGGCGCCGACTAAAAGTTTAGACAATGAGAAACACTTATATTTTGTAAAACCAACCATAAGTGTTAGAGAGAATCTCCACAAGCAGGAAGCTGGCGTAGCGAGCTATGCTTGCCTTACTGGCCAGTTAGAATTAGCTATTAAAGCTAAGAGAGACTTTACTAAGTTACCAACTAAGAGTTCTTGCTCAAATGCAACAAGTGGTGAAAACCCTATCAATAGATTTATTTTTATTAAATAGGAAGAATCAAGGAAGACAGGATCTTGCCTAACCGTTATGTTAGAGAAATGATAAAGCGAAAACCAAATATTTAATTTATTTAACAATGCAAAAGGAAGTAGTTTTTGTGACAAATATAAAATTTTTATTTTTATAAACAATTGGGGTCGCAGACCTCCGAAAACATCTAAAGCTTGCGCCAGGCAATTGATAACTCTTTTGGTTTTAAACCTTTTATATGCTTTAAAATCTTCGTAAGATTTTGAAATGGCGAAGATAAATAAATGGAAAATTTAAAGATAACTGACGTAATTAAAGTTAGACAATAAATCAAGTACAAGGTGTGTACTTTAAGGATTTCGAGATAAGTATCTTAGAAAGAATAACAACTTCGAAAGTAACAACAACAAAAAGCAGGAAGAATAAAATAGAAGTTTCTATAACTTCTTGTATTAATACTGAACTACTTGGTTGGATTATACAAATAGGGCAGGTCACTTATTGTGAAACCTGAAGAGAACAATTGAAAGGAAGTTTCTAGAACTCCTATGTTTAAGTAGGGATCACGAGACAAATGGGGCAAGTTTCCCTTTCGTGAAACCTAGAGATAACTCACTTATGAGCTGAAAGAATTGTATTCCCTCATTAGAAGGGAGAAACAATATAATTTAAGGCGTGTACTAGACACGAAGTTTTACAGAAATTAATTCGTTGTACGTGGAACAAGTAAGGGAGGGCACTTATTGAGAGTGACACCTCATTGAAAAAAGACCTAAAGTAACAATTTTATTATTTTGGTTTGTTAGTAAAGGGTTTGGGAAAGATCAAATGGGATTGTGGGAAAGTGTCCATGGCCGTATTTATTGTATTCTGACGAGCGCGACGCGGATGAAAATTTGAACAGGCACTGTTTTTCACTATAGTCTGTTGATAAAGTTGAAGAATTCACTGTAGTAGCGCAAAATGTTAATAGCAAAGAAAGTTATTGCAATGGTGGAAAATAACAAGTTACACTAGATTTGCGAGAGTCTATTGCTTGAGAAACTTGTAGGTTATAGTTGAATGCACCAGAAAAATCCCAACGGAGGAAGAAAAATTAGATATTGATTAGCAGTTCATAAGGAAGATTCCTTAGTTTGAAAAAGTATTCCCATATGTGAGTGGAAAATACATGACAGTATAACTGGTAGATAGAGTGCAGATTCTGGAAGGTTCCAGAGCAATGATAAGTTGTCTAAATTGGGTGGAGAATCCCTCGGCGGAAAGCTAGATAATATAGACAGTGGATATTTTAGAAATATCCCTCGATGTGAGATAGCATCTCAGAAAATCTTTCATTTTGAAAGTTAGACTTGATAGTTTAATTTTGATCAAGAAGATCTATTGAAAGCAGTTATTTTCACATAGCAACTTTCACTGTCTATAAAACCCAAATAAAAGCATTGAGCCTTTCAAAAGCGATAAGAATGAGGTTAAAACATGAAGTCGGTACTTATCTTTGCTTCATGACGAAGGCGATGTTGCAGTTGACGGTTGGTTCTAAAATTCTAACATGGCGTAGAATTTAAAAGTTTGCCTCTAGAGATGAGGGGGCGAGCTTTAGTTAAGCTCAAACTGACTGGGTTGACTTCCGACGTACACGTGAGACACGCTCAACGGAGCTCGGAGGGACCAGGGTAGGGAAAGGAGTGGGGGTAGGAGACAAAAGGAATACATATAAGAATAGCCAACTTAATAGTTAAAAAATCTTCTTGATGAAATGGTCTTCAAAGAGTTGATAGTAGGAGTCACTAGCGCAGCCTGGAGGGTGAAAAAGTAGACGAAGTTCTCTTGATCACGGAGATGATAGCTGGCGATGGCGACGAGATCTAGTGGCTCCTCTTGTACAGGGAAGAATTGAGGATCTTCAGAGATTCGCTGCTAGATGACGCTAGGTGGGTCATGGAAGATATATATCTAGAACAGACTTACAGGTAATATGAGAGACATATACCAACAAAGAGAAATCAGGAGATCACTGTTGGTGCTTGAGAAAAAGGAAGGGATGAACTAAAGCAAAGAGAAGCAAAAGCTTACTCTATCTTACCGTGTATTCCAAAGAATACACCAGGCACGCTGAATAAAGACCGGCCTGGAGAAACGTTCCTCCTCAGATGTCAAGTGCTAGAGAAGACATACCATTCCACCATTGCAGTTCTCTTCGACAATTCAATGAATCTGTTGTGGTCAAACGGGGCAATGGGAGAGCACATTTTTATATTTGTAACTGATGCTGCTCCATATATGGTGAAGGCAGCCAATGGACTTAAAATGCTATACCCGAAAATGATACATGTGACATGTCTTGCACATGCCTTGCATAGGGCAGCTGAAGAAGTTAGAAGTAGCTACCCTGAAGTTGATAAATTAATATCGAACTGTAAGAAAATGTTTGTCAAAGCTCCACTTCGTGTTCAGAAATTTCAAGGAGAAGCACCTTCACTACCCCTACCTCCCCAGCCAGTTATAACGCGATGGGGGACTTGGCTTGATGCCGCAGTGTACTATTGCATCAACTTAGATGTCGTGGAGAAGATCGTGAAGTCTTTTGATCTTGCAGAATATTCTCCATAAAATTCACTCAAGATTTATTTTCAAGTACTACATTAAAAACGGACCTGGTTTACATAAAGTCCAATTTTAATTCTTTATCTGGAGCAATCACGCAACTGGAAGTTTCAGGTGCAGAACTAAGCGATGCACTGGATGTTGTAAAGTGCATTGGACAGGAATTAAAGCATGCGAAAGGGACAATAGCATCTAGGGTGTGTTGAAAATTAGAAAATGTACTGGAAAAAATAGCGGACTTGTGTACCTGCGTGGAATAAGTGACATTCTTTGTGGAACCCCTTCATCTGCAGATTTCCAGGAATTTTCTCCAAGTGATTTAACTCTATTCAAGTACGCTCCCGTTACATCGTGTGATGTCGAAATAAGTTTTTCTCGTTACAAGACGATACTCAGCGACAACAGGAGGGGATTCTCATTCAACAATCTTAAGATGCATGTGGTCATAAATTGCAACAATCAGAATAATGGAGACTAGATCGGGTATGAAAATTTCATTCAAATAACATATTGTTACGGCTGTGAGTTTGTGTCATCGCTCGCCACATGAGTCACAACTGCCCCAGGGCTGGGCTGTGCCCTGCCTCAGAGTATTGCGTACGCCTTATGCAACAGGTGTACTAGGACAAAAGGGATGGTCCAGAATATTCGTGACCCAGCCAGTGTTGGAATTCTCGAGAATCCGTGGACCCTGGATGGGTCTAGAAGCATTTATTGAGTCACCGGCCTGCTATATAAGAGCGACCTGTCAAGCATTTGTTGTTGTGTTTTACGAGCTAATGCGAGCGTTTATCGTGAGCGACAGAAGTGTGGTGACTTGCGAAACCCCTAGTGAAGCCGTTTCTCTTGACAGCGAGAAAGTGAGAAGCATACAGGGGACTGCCTGTGTTTTCGTAAGTAACTGTAATGTGTGTACTGAACCCATGGGCCATAGGGTCCATGACGGTCGAATCCATGTCCTTAAGGAAGAAATGAAAGAAACGTATAGTTTCTTAAAGGAACGGAGAGAGATTTTAAGCCAGGAATATAGCTTAACATTGTGCAAGCGACTAGGGACAGATGTTCCTTAGATGAGATCACCCCACTCGACATTTCAGAGAGGGCTGGTCACGAGTATTAATAACTGAGTGGAAATTTCCACCGTGATAGAAAGAGAAGCCTGAATCGGAATTCAAGCTGACGTTGCTGGATTTTGACAACGCCGCATATGCACCAGAAGAGGAATAATTAAAATTAACACGTTTACGAGCATAATAATGAGTAAACAAGCACAGCACAGTGAATCATTTTGAATGAGAGATTTTTCAGTATAGAGAAACCATGTAATAATTGTGCAGAAATAAACTGCCGACGTAAGACGACGTCATAGGGGAATTACCTAAGCCTCTGTGGAGGGGAGAGAGCAAAAAGAATGCAACACCCACACAATTGAGGACGAGAAATTAATTAATATCTCCGAATTGCACGATCGATTCTTAGGTGCAATAAGATCATTTGACATTGAGAAGACGAGCTTTCGGAAGGTATAATTTTTATATTTGTGGCACCATTATTTTAGAAGTTGACCACAGGAAAGGCTTGAGTCTTATTTTTTTGTAGTAAAACAGTATAAAGCTTCGGGCGTTTCCAAGCCAATCATGCAGTTCACGACAGACTCCGTGAGGGGAGGTGCTGTATCACATCACAACGAATGCAGTATTTAGACAGCCAGAGGGCACGTCACTGTGTCGCACCACACAAGCAGTTACAACGAGCACTCCGTGACCGGAGGTGCTGCATCAAAGTCTTCAAACGTATGAACCTCAGGGGAGGTCATACTGCGCAACAAGTATACGCACCGAATGCAGTATTCAGACAGCCAGAGGGCACGTCACTGTGTCACATCGCATGCAGTCCTACGAGCATTCCGTGAGGGGAAGTGCTGCTCCACGACGTAGAAGTAATTATTCCGACAGTCCATGAGGGGACGTAACTCTGCGTTACATCGATAACAGCTACCAGTACTCCTTGAGGGGAGAAACGCTGTTTTACACCGCCGAAGCAAGATCTGATAGCCACAGGCGTCACAGTAGTAACGACTTGCTTGCCTCCATAAGGAGCAGCCAAGACGAAATTTTAAAGTATCGCCGTAGTGAAATATTAGGAAAATCCTAATTATAGGATTTAGGCCCGACTGTATACAAGTTAAAGTGAAAATTCGCAAGATATAGTCATAGCAGGCTGCGAACGTCGGACTTAAAGGCGATAGGTCGTTAACTGTACGAACGAATAAATTATAACGTACGGAAGTATCGTACCAGACAGACAAACTGTTATTTAAATTGAAGAAACCTAAAAAGGAAGAACAGAATAAGGTTCGAACGTAGGAGTGTTAAAACAGTTCAAACAAAGAGGATAGGAGACTATAAACATTAGCTCCAGAAAGCAGGCGAACAATTCTAATAGTACTAGAATCAAGAAGTGCTAGCTGCTAGAAACTAATTCTATAGGTCTTAGAGGAGACCTCGATCCATATAGACTTTCGTTAGGATCGATAGACAGATCTACAGACAAGCCGTTCAAGCTAGATAAATAGCCGGTTATCCAGGATAGGAATAGCAGAATTGAACTCCAGGGAACAGTAGATGTTTCGGGACTTTCGCATTCTTCAGAATAGGAAGCCGACATCGGATAAATTCCACCCTTGGAAACGGGAATTTAAGAAGATCACGTGTGAGAGGCTCAGAAACACGGCCTAGTGATCGAGTCATTGTGAAGTGTAAAATAATCAAGATTGTGTGTTAAATAATATTTTTAGTGTTTATTATGTGTTCAAAAGGGACATATCAGTATATAAAAATGTCGTCAATATTAAGTGTGTTAGATATATGTTTATTTGTGTTTTTACGTAAGATGAATACCTTTAATATGGTGTAAAAAGTTCAAAGTGGGCCCAAAAATGAAACACCGCACCAGAGTTAAGATCAGGGGATGATCTGGAAAATATGTAAGTACTAAATTCATTTTTATTTTGGTGTCAGAAATTGATTGTGTACAAAACCCACCGGAGTTTTGGAGTGAAAGGGATGTGTTTTAGTAAATAAATGCTGAATAATCAAGAACACGGTCTGAACAATAATAAAATAAATAGAGAAATTATGAATAATTATGTAAAGAATAAATCCCGTAGAGGAAATAGGTGAATAAAGGGTTAATGTATTTAACAAATGTCATAAGAGCAAGCGAAATATCATTTAATTATCATGAAAGACATTGAAATAAAGTAAAGTTGAGATATGAAAGAAATAGCTTTTGAGCTGGTATAAAGGATAAAGATAATAATAATAATTAAATATGGAAATGTTAAATAAAAATCAAATAAATTGATATGAACATAAAAACGTTAAGCCTTAACGTATGTGTAAAAAATGAGATTCAATGGAATATTTAACACAGGGAGCGATTTATCGACCACAGAAAGATTAATATGTGAATTAAAATAATATGAATTGTTACTAAAGAGATTTTATCAGTTCTTGGGAAGACATTTTCGGCTTAAAATAATGCATAGCGCATAATGAGCGCCAATATAATATTAAAGTGTCACGCTAGGAACGCGTAGTGGTTAAATACTTGGTACATTACTTATGGAGGGTAGTTGATTGCAGTGAATTGATAATTGTGTAAGTCCTCTATTTGTGACATTAGTATCACGAGGCATTGTGTATGTATTTAAAAAGGGAGCTAATATATGGTATTATTGAGCGTATGTCATTGGGCCACGGCCGACTCTAAATCGCATTTTGTATAAGCCCTCTGTGTGGGATTGGTTCCCGAGGCACCTGAAGAGATTCGAATGCAGGATCTTCTTATGATAAAAGCCCCTGTAATTCTCCGTCGTCGTATGTGTATTTAATCTTCCCAATCAATGAGGACCCTCTCATAATTAATAAATGCCAAGGATACGGAAATGGTCTTTGAACCAAAGAATAGTTGTTTGAATGTTACGGTACAGTAAAGCCCGGTCTCCCCAGAACTGGATAGAATGGGAAGGTTTGTTTTGAAAGCCTTGAAAATAAGCTAATAATGTTGGGTCAGACAGGATGTCTCCGCCACCCTACGTGTCATAAATCGCACCCCATGTAGTAGAGACTAGCTCTTTTAAAAGCGAGGGGGAACAGAGACCGTCTCGTAAGCTGTTAGAAAGAGAAATGAAAACACCAGGAGTGTTTAAAGTTGTTAACGACCCGGGCGTTGAACCGAGGTCCTTAAAGATGGATATTTCGTTTGCCGGTTCAGATCGTAGTTTCTTATATGATAATGGTCTATTAAGACATAAGAGATAAATAACAATCCCTATTGTAATAATGTATGGACGTGGGATTCCACGAGTTGATTGAAGGCAACTGAGTTCGGGAGTAACTATAGTTTTTTTGACTGTGTCAAGTACCTTCACGCTCTGGAGTACACAATTGATTTTCTGATTACCTTAATATATTTATGAAATAAAGAGAGATGATAACAACTGAATGTGTGGATATGCCCAAAATATTGAATTAGATAATTAACATAGATTTTAAATATAATTATATTTGTTTTGAGAAATAAGAAAATATAAAAGCTAGTGTTTGAGGTGTACAAGAATGACACCATAATAATGTAAATGCATGGAGCCAAAGAGCTCGGAGTTATGTAAACTTAATGTTAGTGCTTTATGGAAGTGAGACTAAGTAAGAATTGTTGGTTTATGTGGAAACCACAGGTTTTGAATACAATATTTGTTTATTTTATTTGTGATCCCTTGTTCATTTGGAACAAGCAGTTGATATTTGGGTCAGTAATTAAATTGTTTAAATGTTTGTAGCGCCATTAATTTATTAATTAAATGTGTTTAAATAGGAGTTGATTTTGTTGTTATTTTTGCAAGTGTATCCTCTAATTAATTCAAAATATGTGAGTCACAGAGTGGGGGAACTTACCGCTGCCCCGAAATCCCGAATTGAGCTACGCTGGTATACTGTGATTGGCATATTTCTTGCTAAATGGGCACAGGGGGATATATAAATACTGTGCTGGATTAATAACTAGAGGAACACTTAAGTCGGTCATATCATGTAAAATTATTGATGATGATGATGATAATTGTTGTTTTAAGGGGCCTAACATCTAGGTTATCATGTAAAATTAAAGTAATGATAGGAAAAGCTACAACGTAAAATATTAACTGACCGCATGGGTCCCTGGAAACTCATACCGAGCAGCCCTGACATTATATATTATGAACCCCCAAGCAAATCTTAGGATTTTGGCGCCCAGTACGCAGGGCTGAGTTTTCCTAGGGAAAACCCGAGTTTTTCTCGAAAAATCAAAATTTTCATTTTTTGAAAAAAATGGTTTTTCGAAATTTTGAATTTTAAATACTTCCATAAAGGGTTTATGAAATTGAATAAAAGTATCAAAAGGGTACGTTGTAAGTGAATACCCGTACCAAAGTAAAATATTTTAAAGAAATTGGGACACACGGATTCAGAGTATCATCTCTCGAACATGTACTAGTGTGGTGGCATTAGAGGCCCACTGTATTTTAATATGATGTTGTTAAGTGAAGAGAGGCGGAGGCTCTCTGAGAATGTAAGGGCCGAGAGCCCAGGGAAGGGTAAAACTACAGGTGAGAAAGAGTACCCAACCAAAGAAATGATAAATGTTTCTGTAGAAAGCATGCGTGCACCTGGAGACATAGTTACACGAAGAGATGGTAACATGTCTGCAGACAAAAGGGTAATAAATGTTGAGCCTATAGAGCTCGGAAAGGAAAAGGAAAGTTGTAAACCAATTCCAAGGGAAAATGTAATGGATATTGATAAGAATAAGTCTCACGTAGTAATGTCGGTCCAGGTAGGCTCCGAAAATGAAGGGGAAAAGAGCGATAGTACTGACGTTCAGGATCAGGAAAAGGTAGAAATGGCGAAATGGGATGAAATAAAAGAATTCTTGGATATAATTGTAGCAATACGAGACGAGCATTATCAGATGAGGAGTGAACTTTGGAAATTTAGAGATGTAGACTCAAAGGAGAAAGAGAAAATTAAGGAGCAAAGGGAAGGTATCTCCGAGGAAATAAAGAAGATATCTGAGCTCCGTGAAAGGGCCTGTAAAAATTGGTATAAGATATCTAAACAGGAATTAGAGGAATTGTGCAAAGAAATTCCTAATGTTAAATGGTCCTTAAGAGAAACGAAGAGGGAATTTGCGAAACGTATGGAGAAGGAAGGAAAAATAAAATTAGCTCCGTGGGAACAGATAGTTACATTTGTTGATGAAGTAAGTGAAATAGGGGATAAATTATGGAAAATGAGAGATGCATGGGGGGAGATATGGTGGAAGATCCCTTGCAAAGAGCACGACCGAAAAAAGTATGTTGAGGAACAGAAAGATGATATGGCAGAGGAAAAGAGTAAGATGTACTGGTTCGGTTTGGGTATGTATGATGAACGAGGGATAATCAGCGTTCAAGAGTTAGCTGAAGTAAGACAGGTCAAAATTCCAGAATATCAAGAAATATTAGAGGCTGCTCAGAAAAGATATGAGGAATACACGTTGGAGCAAAATCGTCAGGCAAATGAAATAGTTGCCCAAGCTGAAAAACAGGCTGAAATTAAAGAAGAAGAAGTAACGGTGCCAGAGGAGCCCGAAATTGATATTAAAGAAGAGGAGCAAGAAATAGAAATCCTCATGACTCCCGTGGAAATTGAAGAAAACTTGGAGATCCTTCCAGAGAAACCAATGGAAATTCAGGAAGAAATCGTAACTCCAGAACAGGAGGATAGCCAAAATGAAAATGAGCTCCAAACTGAAGAGACTCATTTTTATGAAAAGGTCGAGCTGGAAAAACAAGAAGTAATCTCGGAACAGGAGATACTAAAGGAATTAATAGTTGAAGAAACGGAAATGATAATTCCAGAAGAAATAGAGAAATTAAATGAAACAAATATAGAAAATATCAATGAAGCATCGATGGAAACAGAGGTTCACGATTTCACAGAAAGGGAAAAGGAATACTTTGAAGAAATACAGGACCAGGAAAATAAAAGGGCATTAAAGGAAGAAGAGGAAAAATTGAAAGCCCAGATCCTCGAATTAATGATTAAATGTCTAGATTGCCAAAGAAAGACTAGAGAAATAGAGGAAAGTGCTAATAAGAGCCAAGAAACCCTAAAGGAAAAGGATGAGATTGTTGGGAGCAATGAAAAAATGAGAGGAGACGTTTCTGAAGAAGAGCCAAAAGGAGGAAAACCGCCGTTGATAATTGGTGTACTAGGAAATGGATACCTCAGGGAAACAAGGAAAGGAGTTGAAATAACCAACAATGCCATGGAGAAAGAGGATGCCCAGGCATATTTCAGCTGGAAGCATCGTAAGAAGAAAGGGAAGGATAAAAAGAAGAGAAAGAAAGGAGATTTGGAAAATCTAAAGAATTGGAAGAGTAGGAAAAAGAAATACTCTTAGAAAGTGCCATCTCAATATGAGGTGAAGGAAGAGAATTATCCCATAGGAACAAACGGGTAAAGATATCTGCAACCATCAAAGAATACGAGAAATAAATATAATATGTGCTGAAATACCATCTCAAGGAGAGATGAGGAATAGGGAAGAGAACCAGAAAGAGTCAGGTGAAGTCAGACTGAGCTCTTAAAATTTTTAATTGAAGTGTAACAGACTTGAAGTCTGATAACTGTAATGAAGTAAGTTACGGGTAAAGCTAATTGCACCCGCAAGATAAGTAACATAAAGTCATTAAGTTGAAGAAATATAATGAATAAAGAACAGACCGATTTGAAGTCTGACTTGAGACAAGAAGAAAGGAAACCAACTGGTGACTCGAGTTTGGAGGTGCGCGCCAGACGAGGGTAGAGAGTTGTAAACATTGAACGTGACAAGAGATTTATGGCCTGAGTGGAGTCGACCACTAGGGAATGAATGAATGAATGGGAACTCTTGGAGACCCAACCTAAACACAGACCAGAAAGGAAAGGAACTTTAAAGAAGTAATTGATTTTATTGAAAAGGAAAATTTTAATGTAATAAAGAAGAAAAGGGTAAAGATTGAGCATACCCAACCTACATAATTAGTGGAAGGAACCTTAAGAAAATAAAACAACAGTAAATACGGATGACGTTATGATAGATTCGACGAATAGAGTAATACAAATAAAATTAAAATAAATTTCCTCAAAATTTTCGAAAATTTATTTACCTAAGGAGGGGAGAGATGAACCCATGGGCCATAGGGTCCATGACGGTCGAATCCATGTCCTTAAGGAAGAAATGAAAGAAACGTATAGTTTCTTAAAGGAACGGAGAGAGATTTTAAGCCAGGAATATAGCTTAACATTGTGCAAGCGACTAGGGACAGATGTTCCTTAGATGAGATCACCCCACTCGACATTTCAGAGAGGGCTGGTCACGAGTATTAATAACTGAGTGGAAATTTCCACCGTGATAGAAAGAGAAGCCTGAATCGGAATTCAAGCTGACGTTGCTGGATTTTGACAACGCCGCATATGCACCAGAAGAGGAATAATTAAAATTAACACGTTTACGAGCATAATAATGAGTAAACAAGCACAGCACAGTGAATCATTTTGAATGAGAGATTTTTCAGTATAGAGAAACCATGTAATAATTGTGCAGAAATAAACTGCCGACGTAAGACGACGTCATAGGGGAATTACCTAAGCCTCTGTGGAGGGGAGAGAGCAAAAAGAATGCAACACCCACACAATTGAGGACGAGAAATTAATTAATATCTCCGAATTGCACGATCGATTCTTAGGTGCAATAAGATCATTTGACATTGAGAAGACGAGCTTTCGGAAGGTATAATTTTTATATTTGTGGCACCATTATTTTAGAAGTTGACCACAGGAAAGGCTTGAGTCTTATTTTTTTGTAGTAAAACAGTATAAAGCTTCGGGCGTTTCCAAGCCAATCATGCAGTTCACGACAGACTCCGTGAGGGGAGGTGCTGTATCACATCACAACGAATGCAGTATTTAGACAGCCAGAGGGCACGTCACTGTGTCGCACCACACAAGCAGTTACAACGAGCACTCCGTGACCGGAGGTGCTGCATCAAAGTCTTCAAACGTATGAACCTCAGGGGAGGTCATACTGCGCAACAAGTATACGCACCGAATGCAGTATTCAGACAGCCAGAGGGCACGTCACTGTGTCACATCGCATGCAGTCCTACGAGCATTCCGTGAGGGGAAGTGCTGCTCCACGACGTAGAAGTAATTATTCCGACAGTCCATGAGGGGACGTAACTCTGCGTTACATCGATAACAGCTACCAGTACTCCTTGAGGGGAGAAACGCTGTTTTACACCGCCGAAGCAAGATCTGATAGCCACAGGCGTCACAGTAGTAACGACTTGCTTGCCTCCATAAGGAGCAGCCAAGACGAAATTTTAAAGTATCGCCGTAGTGAAATATTAGGAAAATCCTAATTATAGGATTTAGGCCCGACTGTATACAAGTTAAAGTGAAAATTCGCAAGATATAGTCATAGCAGGCTGCGAACGTCGGACTTAAAGGCGATAGGTCGTTAACTGTACGAACGAATAAATTATAACGTACGGAAGTATCGTACCAGACAGACAAACTGTTATTTAAATTGAAGAAACCTAAAAAGGAAGAACAGAATAAGGTTCGAACGTAGGAGTGTTAAAACAGTTCAAACAAAGAGGATAGGAGACTATAAACATTAGCTCCAGAAAGCAGGCGAACAATTCTAATAGTACTAGAATCAAGAAGTGCTAGCTGCTAGAAACTAATTCTATAGGTCTTAGAGGAGACCTCGATCCATATAGACTTTCGTTAGGATCGATAGACAGATCTACAGACAAGCCGTTCAAGCTAGATAAATAGCCGGTTATCCAGGATAGGAATAGCAGAATTGAACTCCAGGGAACAGTAGATGTTTCGGGACTTTCGCATTCTTCAGAATAGGAAGCCGACATCGGATAAATTCCACCCTTGGAAACGGGAATTTAAGAAGATCACGTGTGAGAGGCTCAGAAACACGGCCTAGTGATCGAGTCATTGTGAAGTGTAAAATAATCAAGATTGTGTGTTAAATAATATTTTTAGTGTTTATTATGTGTTCAAAAGGGACATATCAGTATATAAAAATGTCGTCAATATTAAGTGTGTTAGATATATGTTTATTTGTGTTTTTACGTAAGATGAATACCTTTAATATGGTGTAAAAAGTTCAAAGTGGGCCCAAAAATGAAACACCGCACCAGAGTTAAGATCAGGGGATGATCTGGAAAATATGTAAGTACTAAATTCATTTTTATTTTGGTGTCAGAAATTGATTGTGTACAAAACCCACCGGAGTTTTGGAGTGAAAGGGATGTGTTTTAGTAAATAAATGCTGAATAATCAAGAACACGGTCTGAACAATAATAAAATAAATAGAGAAATTATGAATAATTATGTAAAGAATAAATCCCGTAGAGGAAATAGGTGAATAAAGGGTTAATGTATTTAACAAATGTCATAAGAGCAAGCGAAATATCATTTAATTATCATGAAAGACATTGAAATAAAGTAAAGTTGAGATATGAAAGAAATAGCTTTTGAGCTGGTATAAAGGATAAAGATAATAATAATAATTAAATATGGAAATGTTAAATAAAAATCAAATAAATTGATATGAACATAAAAACGTTAAGCCTTAACGTATGTGTAAAAAATGAGATTCAATGGAATATTTAACACAGGGAGCGATTTATCGACCACAGAAAGATTAATATGTGAATTAAAATAATATGAATTGTTACTAAAGAGATTTTATCAGTTCTTGGGAAGACATTTTCGGCTTAAAATAATGCATAGCGCATAATGAGCGCCAATATAATATTAAAGTGTCACGCTAGGAACGCGTAGTGGTTAAATACTTGGTACATTACTTATGGAGGGTAGTTGATTGCAGTGAATTGATAATTGTGTAAGTCCTCTATTTGTGACATTAGTATCACGAGGCATTGTGTATGTATTTAAAAAGGGAGCTAATATATGGTATTATTGAGCGTATGTCATTGGGCCACGGCCGACTCTAAATCGCATTTTGTATAAGCCCTCTGTGTGGGATTGGTTCCCGAGGCACCTGAAGAGATTCGAATGCAGGATCTTCTTATGATAAAAGCCCCTGTAATTCTCCGTCGTCGTATGTGTATTTAATCTTCCCAATCAATGAGGACCCTCTCATAATTAATAAATGCCAAGGATACGGAAATGGTCTTTGAACCAAAGAATAGTTGTTTGAATGTTACGGTACAGTAAAGCCCGGTCTCCCCAGAACTGGATAGAATGGGAAGGTTTGTTTTGAAAGCCTTGAAAATAAGCTAATAATGTTGGGTCAGACAGGATGTCTCCGCCACCCTACGTGTCATAAATCGCACCCCATGTAGTAGAGACTAGCTCTTTTAAAAGCGAGGGGGAACAGAGACCGTCTCGTAAGCTGTTAGAAAGAGAAATGAAAACACCAGGAGTGTTTAAAGTTGTTAACGACCCGGGCGTTGAACCGAGGTCCTTAAAGATGGATATTTCGTTTGCCGGTTCAGATCGTAGTTTCTTATATGATAATGGTCTATTAAGACATAAGAGATAAATAACAATCCCTATTGTAATAATGTATGGACGTGGGATTCCACGAGTTGATTGAAGGCAACTGAGTTCGGGAGTAACTATAGTTTTTTTGACTGTGTCAAGTACCTTCACGCTCTGGAGTACACAATTGATTTTCTGATTACCTTAATATATTTATGAAATAAAGAGAGATGATAACAACTGAATGTGTGGATATGCCCAAAATATTGAATTAGATAATTAACATAGATTTTAAATATAATTATATTTGTTTTGAGAAATAAGAAAATATAAAAGCTAGTGTTTGAGGTGTACAAGAATGACACCATAATAATGTAAATGCATGGAGCCAAAGAGCTCGGAGTTATGTAAACTTAATGTTAGTGCTTTATGGAAGTGAGACTAAGTAAGAATTGTTGGTTTATGTGGAAACCACAGGTTTTGAATACAATATTTGTTTATTTTATTTGTGATCCCTTGTTCATTTGGAACAAGCAGTTGATATTTGGGTCAGTAATTAAATTGTTTAAATGTTTGTAGCGCCATTAATTTATTAATTAAATGTGTTTAAATAGGAGTTGATTTTGTTGTTATTTTTGCAAGTGTATCCTCTAATTAATTCAAAATATGTGAGTCACAGAGTGGGGGAACTTACCGCTGCCCCGAAATCCCGAATTGAGCTACGCTGGTATACTGTGATTGGCATATTTCTTGCTAAATGGGCACAGGGGGATATATAAATACTGTGCTGGATTAATAACTAGAGGAACACTTAAGTCGGTCATATCATGTAAAATTAAAGTAATGATAGGAAAAGCTACAACGTAAAATATTAACTGACCGCATGGGTCCCTGGAAACTCATACCGAGCAGCCCTGACATTATATATTATGAACCCCCAAGCAAATCTTAGGATTTTGGCGCCCAGTACGCAGGGCTGAGTTTTCCTAGGGAAAACCCGAGTTTTTCTCGAAAAATCAAAATTTTCATTTTTTGAAAAAAATGGTTTTTCGAAATTTTGAATTTTAAATACTTCCATAAAGGGTTTATGAAATTGAATAAAAGTATCAAAAGGGTACGTTGTAAGTGAATACCCGTACCAAAGTAAAATATTTTAAAGAAATTGGGACACACGGATTCAGAGTATCATCTCTCGAACATGTACTAGTGTGGTGGCATTAGAGGCCCACTGTATTTTAATATGATGTTGTTAAGTGAAGAGAGGCGGAGGCTCTCTGAGAATGTAAGGGCCGAGAGCCCAGGGAAGGGTAAAACTACAGGTGAGAAAGAGTACCCAACCAAAGAAATGATAAATGTTTCTGTAGAAAGCATGCGTGCACCTGGAGACATAGTTACACGAAGAGATGGTAACATGTCTGCAGACAAAAGGGTAATAAATGTTGAGCCTATAGAGCTCGGAAAGGAAAAGGAAAGTTGTAAACCAATTCCAAGGGAAAATGTAATGGATATTGATAAGAATAAGTCTCACGTAGTAATGTCGGTCCAGGTAGGCTCCGAAAATGAAGGGGAAAAGAGCGATAGTACTGACGTTCAGGATCAGGAAAAGGTAGAAATGGCGAAATGGGATGAAATAAAAGAATTCTTGGATATAATTGTAGCAATACGAGACGAGCATTATCAGATGAGGAGTGAACTTTGGAAATTTAGAGATGTAGACTCAAAGGAGAAAGAGAAAATTAAGGAGCAAAGGGAAGGTATCTCCGAGGAAATAAAGAAGATATCTGAGCTCCGTGAAAGGGCCTGTAAAAATTGGTATAAGATATCTAAACAGGAATTAGAGGAATTGTGCAAAGAAATTCCTAATGTTAAATGGTCCTTAAGAGAAACGAAGAGGGAATTTGCGAAACGTATGGAGAAGGAAGGAAAAATAAAATTAGCTCCGTGGGAACAGATAGTTACATTTGTTGATGAAGTAAGTGAAATAGGGGATAAATTATGGAAAATGAGAGATGCATGGGGGGAGATATGGTGGAAGATCCCTTGCAAAGAGCACGACCGAAAAAAGTATGTTGAGGAACAGAAAGATGATATGGCAGAGGAAAAGAGTAAGATGTACTGGTTCGGTTTGGGTATGTATGATGAACGAGGGATAATCAGCGTTCAAGAGTTAGCTGAAGTAAGACAGGTCAAAATTCCAGAATATCAAGAAATATTAGAGGCTGCTCAGAAAAGATATGAGGAATACACGTTGGAGCAAAATCGTCAGGCAAATGAAATAGTTGCCCAAGCTGAAAAACAGGCTGAAATTAAAGAAGAAGAAGTAACGGTGCCAGAGGAGCCCGAAATTGATATTAAAGAAGAGGAGCAAGAAATAGAAATCCTCATGACTCCCGTGGAAATTGAAGAAAACTTGGAGATCCTTCCAGAGAAACCAATGGAAATTCAGGAAGAAATCGTAACTCCAGAACAGGAGGATAGCCAAAATGAAAATGAGCTCCAAACTGAAGAGACTCATTTTTATGAAAAGGTCGAGCTGGAAAAACAAGAAGTAATCTCGGAACAGGAGATACTAAAGGAATTAATAGTTGAAGAAACGGAAATGATAATTCCAGAAGAAATAGAGAAATTAAATGAAACAAATATAGAAAATATCAATGAAGCATCGATGGAAACAGAGGTTCACGATTTCACAGAAAGGGAAAAGGAATACTTTGAAGAAATACAGGACCAGGAAAATAAAAGGGCATTAAAGGAAGAAGAGGAAAAATTGAAAGCCCAGATCCTCGAATTAATGATTAAATGTCTAGATTGCCAAAGAAAGACTAGAGAAATAGAGGAAAGTGCTAATAAGAGCCAAGAAACCCTAAAGGAAAAGGATGAGATTGTTGGGAGCAATGAAAAAATGAGAGGAGACGTTTCTGAAGAAGAGCCAAAAGGAGGAAAACCGCCGTTGATAATTGGTGTACTAGGAAATGGATACCTCAGGGAAACAAGGAAAGGAGTTGAAATAACCAACAATGCCATGGAGAAAGAGGATGCCCAGGCATATTTCAGCTGGAAGCATCGTAAGAAGAAAGGGAAGGATAAAAAGAAGAGAAAGAAAGGAGATTTGGAAAATCTAAAGAATTGGAAGAGTAGGAAAAAGAAATACTCTTAGAAAGTGCCATCTCAATATGAGGTGAAGGAAGAGAATTATCCCATAGGAACAAACGGGTAAAGATATCTGCAACCATCAAAGAATACGAGAAATAAATATAATATGTGCTGAAATACCATCTCAAAGAGAGATGAGGAATAGGGAAGAGAACCAGAAAGAGTCAGGTGAAGTCAGACTGAGCTCTTAAAATTTTTAATTGAAGTGTAACAGACTTGAAGTCTGATAACTGTAATGAAGTAAGTTACGGGTAAAGCTAATTGCACCCGCAAGATAAGTAACATAAAGTCATTAAGTTGAAGAAATATAATGAATAAAGAACAGACCGATTTGAAGTCTGACTTGAGACAAGAAGAAAGGAAACCAACTGGTGACTCGAGTTTGGAGGTGCGCGCCAGACGAGGGTAGAGAGTTGTAAACATTGAACGTGACAAGAGATTTATGGCCTGAGTGGAGTCGACCACTAGGGAATGAATGAATGAATGGGAACTCTTGGAGACCCAACCTAAACACAGACCAGAAAGGAAAGGAACTTTAAAGAAGTAATTGATTTTATTGAAAAGGAAAATTTTAATGTAATAAAGAAGAAAAGGGTAAAGATTGAGCATACCCAACCTACATAATTAGTGGAAGGAACCTTAAGAAAATAAAACAACAGTAAATACGGATGACGTTATGATAGATTCGACGAATAGAGTAATACAAATAAAATTAAAATAAATTTCCTCAAAATTTTCGAAAATTTATTTACCTAAGGAGGGGAGAGATGAACCCATGGGCCATAGGGTCCATGACGGTCGAATCCATGTCCTTAAGGAAGAAATGAAAGAAACGTATAGTTTCTTAAAGGAACGGAGAGAGATTTTAAGCCAGGAATATAGCTTAACATTGTGCAAGCGACTAGGGACAGATGTTCCTTAGATGAGATCACCCCACTCGACATTTCAGAGAGGGCTGGTCACGAGTATTAATAACTGAGTGGAAATTTCCACCGTGATAGAAAGAGAAGCCTGAATCGGAATTCAAGCTGACGTTGCTGGATTTTGACAACGCCGCATATGCACCAGAAGAGGAATAATTAAAATTAACACGTTTACGAGCATAATAATGAGTAAACAAGCACAGCACAGTGAATCATTTTGAATGAGAGATTTTTCAGTATAGAGAAACCATGTAATAATTGTGCAGAAATAAACTGCCGACGTAAGACGACGTCATAGGGGAATTACCTAAGCCTCTGTGGAGGGGAGAGAGCAAAAAGAATGCAACACCCACACAATTGAGGACGAGAAATTAATTAATATCTCCGAATTGCACGATCGATTCTTAGGTGCAATAAGATCATTTGACATTGAGAAGACGAGCTTTCGGAAGGTATAATTTTTATATTTGTGGCACCATTATTTTAGAAGTTGACCACAGGAAAGGCTTGAGTCTTATTTTTTTGTAGTAAAACAGTATAAAGCTTCGGGCGTTTCCAAGCCAATCATGCAGTTCACGACAGACTCCGTGAGGGGAGGTGCTGTATCACATCACAACGAATGCAGTATTTAGACAGCCAGAGGGCACGTCACTGTGTCGCACCACACAAGCAGTTACAACGAGCACTCCGTGACCGGAGGTGCTGCATCAAAGTCTTCAAACGTATGAACCTCAGGGGAGGTCATACTGCGCAACAAGTATACGCACCGAATGCAGTATTCAGACAGCCAGAGGGCACGTCACTGTGTCACATCGCATGCAGTCCTACGAGCATTCCGTGAGGGGAAGTGCTGCTCCACGACGTAGAAGTAATTATTCCGACAGTCCATGAGGGGACGTAACTCTGCGTTACATCGATAACAGCTACCAGTACTCCTTGAGGGGAGAAACGCTGTTTTACACCGCCGAAGCAAGATCTGATAGCCACAGGCGTCACAGTAGTAACGACTTGCTTGCCTCCATAAGGAGCAGCCAAGACGAAATTTTAAAGTATCGCCGTAGTGAAATATTAGGAAAATCCTAATTATAGGATTTAGGCCCGACTGTATACAAGTTAAAGTGAAAATTCGCAAGATATAGTCATAGCAGGCTGCGAACGTCGGACTTAAAGGCGATAGGTCGTTAACTGTACGAACGAATAAATTATAACGTACGGAAGTATCGTACCAGACAGACAAACTGTTATTTAAATTGAAGAAACCTAAAAAGGAAGAACAGAATAAGGTTCGAACGTAGGAGTGTTAAAACAGTTCAAACAAAGAGGATAGGAGACTATAAACATTAGCTCCAGAAAGCAGGCGAACAATTCTAATAGTACTAGAATCAAGAAGTGCTAGCTGCTAGAAACTAATTCTATAGGTCTTAGAGGAGACCTCGATCCATATAGACTTTCGTTAGGATCGATAGACAGATCTACAGACAAGCCGTTCAAGCTAGATAAATAGCCGGTTATCCAGGATAGGAATAGCAGAATTGAACTCCAGGGAACAGTAGATGTTTCGGGACTTTCGCATTCTTCAGAATAGGAAGCCGACATCGGATAAATTCCACCCTTGGAAACGGGAATTTAAGAAGATCACGTGTGAGAGGCTCAGAAACACGGCCTAGTGATCGAGTCATTGTGAAGTGTAAAATAATCAAGATTGTGTGTTAAATAATATTTTTAGTGTTTATTATGTGTTCAAAAGGGACATATCAGTATATAAAAATGTCGTCAATATTAAGTGTGTTAGATATATGTTTATTTGTGTTTTTACGTAAGATGAATACCTTTAATATGGTGTAAAAAGTTCAAAGTGGGCCCAAAAATGAAACACCGCACCAGAGTTAAGATCAGGGGATGATCTGGAAAATATGTAAGTACTAAATTCATTTTTATTTTGGTGTCAGAAATTGATTGTGTACAAAACCCACCGGAGTTTTGGAGTGAAAGGGATGTGTTTTAGTAAATAAATGCTGAATAATCAAGAACACGGTCTGAACAATAATAAAATAAATAGAGAAATTATGAATAATTATGTAAAGAATAAATCCCGTAGAGGAAATAGGTGAATAAAGGGTTAATGTATTTAACAAATGTCATAAGAGCAAGCGAAATATCATTTAATTATCATGAAAGACATTGAAATAAAGTAAAGTTGAGATATGAAAGAAATAGCTTTTGAGCTGGTATAAAGGATAAAGATAATAATAATAATTAAATATGGAAATGTTAAATAAAAATCAAATAAATTGATATGAACATAAAAACGTTAAGCCTTAACGTATGTGTAAAAAATGAGATTCAATGGAATATTTAACACAGGGAGCGATTTATCGACCACAGAAAGATTAATATGTGAATTAAAATAATATGAATTGTTACTAAAGAGATTTTATCAGTTCTTGGGAAGACATTTTCGGCTTAAAATAATGCATAGCGCATAATGAGCGCCAATATAATATTAAAGTGTCACGCTAGGAACGCGTAGTGGTTAAATACTTGGTACATTACTTATGGAGGGTAGTTGATTGCAGTGAATTGATAATTGTGTAAGTCCTCTATTTGTGACATTAGTATCACGAGGCATTGTGTATGTATTTAAAAAGGGAGCTAATATATGGTATTATTGAGCGTATGTCATTGGGCCACGGCCGACTCTAAATCGCATTTTGTATAAGCCCTCTGTGTGGGATTGGTTCCCGAGGCACCTGAAGAGATTCGAATGCAGGATCTTCTTATGATAAAAGCCCCTGTAATTCTCCGTCGTCGTATGTGTATTTAATCTTCCCAATCAATGAGGACCCTCTCATAATTAATAAATGCCAAGGATACGGAAATGGTCTTTGAACCAAAGAATAGTTGTTTGAATGTTACGGTACAGTAAAGCCCGGTCTCCCCAGAACTGGATAGAATGGGAAGGTTTGTTTTGAAAGCCTTGAAAATAAGCTAATAATGTTGGGTCAGACAGGATGTCTCCGCCACCCTACGTGTCATAAATCGCACCCCATGTAGTAGAGACTAGCTCTTTTAAAAGCGAGGGGGAACAGAGACCGTCTCGTAAGCTGTTAGAAAGAGAAATGAAAACACCAGGAGTGTTTAAAGTTGTTAACGACCCGGGCGTTGAACCGAGGTCCTTAAAGATGGATATTTCGTTTGCCGGTTCAGATCGTAGTTTCTTATATGATAATGGTCTATTAAGACATAAGAGATAAATAACAATCCCTATTGTAATAATGTATGGACGTGGGAT
Organism: Meconema thalassinum; assembly: GCA_946902985.2. Lineage (NCBI taxonomy): Eukaryota > Metazoa > Arthropoda > Insecta > Orthoptera > Tettigoniidae > Meconema > Meconema thalassinum. The sequence goes on along the minus strand of OX336389.2, from coordinate 938,880,046 downwards.
TCCACGAGTTGATTGAAGGCAACTGAGTTCGGGAGTAACTATAGTTTTTTTGACTGTGTCAAGTACCTTCACGCTCTGGAGTACACAATTGATTTTCTGATTACCTTAATATATTTATGAAATAAAGAGAGATGATAACAACTGAATGTGTGGATATGCCCAAAATATTGAATTAGATAATTAACATAGATTTTAAATATAATTATATTTGTTTTGAGAAATAAGAAAATATAAAAGCTAGTGTTTGAGGTGTACAAGAATGACACCATAATAATGTAAATGCATGGAGCCAAAGAGCTCGGAGTTATGTAAACTTAATGTTAGTGCTTTATGGAAGTGAGACTAAGTAAGAATTGTTGGTTTATGTGGAAACCACAGGTTTTGAATACAATATTTGTTTATTTTATTTGTGATCCCTTGTTCATTTGGAACAAGCAGTTGATATTTGGGTCAGTAATTAAATTGTTTAAATGTTTGTAGCGCCATTAATTTATTAATTAAATGTGTTTAAATAGGAGTTGATTTTGTTGTTATTTTTGCAAGTGTATCCTCTAATTAATCCAAAATATGTGAGTCACAGAGTGGGGGAACTTACCGCTGCCCCGAAATCCCGAATTGAGCTACGCTGGTATACTGTGATTGGCATATTTCTTGCTAAATGGGCACAGTACATAGAGGAGAGTTGCATGTAGTTCTGTCAAGGCCACCAGACTCATTAGCGAGAAGATTAACTGTTGACAAGTGAAAGAGGGCAAGGGCTCTCCATAAGCAAGAGACTTGAGGAAACTGGAGTAAGGTTCCAATTGCTTGTATTTGCTGATGAGTAGTGTATCTTCCTGCAAGCAATAAAGCTAACTTCTCTTTAAAGCAGTAATTGGTGTTGTGCTTTCTACCCACCGTAATCCAGTTAACAAAAGTGCCACAAGGGGGGGGGTGGCACGTAACAACTGGTGTCAGAAGCCGGATTACGAACTCAAGCACAAGCACAACACCTGACGGTCCTGGTTTCAAAACCCGAGCAGGTCATTTTTTTAAATTTTCCTGTGAGTGCATGCCCCTTACAAGACAAACATCTAAAATGGAAGAGCAATTCGCATCATTGCTAGGAAAACTAAGTGGCATGGTAACCAAGATGGAAGACGGCCAGAAGAATTTAACCAAGGACCTAACTGCCAAATTAGAAGACGACCAGAAGAAGATTGAAGACGGTCAAAATAAGTTAGCGGAGGACCTGAAGAAGATGGAGGACGGCCAGAAGAAGATGGAGGACGGCCAGAAGAAGATGGAGGACGGCCAGAAGAAGTTGGCCGAGGACCTAACTGGCAAACTAGAAGACGGCCAGAAGAAGTTAGCCGAGGACCTAACTGCTAAATTTGAAGATGGCCAGAAGAATTTAACCAAGAAGATAGAGGACGGCCAGAAGAAGATGGAAGACGGGCAGAATAAGTTAGCACAGGACCTGACGAAATTAGAACTGGGTCTGCGTGAGGAAGTCACGGCAGTGGAAAAGAAGTTCGACGCCTTAAAAGAAGAAGTTGCCGAGCTACGCCGACGCCCGCTGACGGGGGTGGAAGAGAGATTCAACGCTCTACAAAAGGAATTTGCTGAGCTGCGCCGACACCCGCCGACAGGGATGGAAGATAGATTCAAAGCCCTACAAGAGGAAGTCGCCGAGCAGCGCCGACGCCCGCCGACCGGGGTGGATGAGAGAGTCAAAGCCCTACAAGAGGAAGTTGCCGAACTGCGCCAACGCCCACTCACGGGGGTGGAAGAGAAATTCAACGCTCTTCAAGAGGAAGTTGCCGAACTGCGCCGACGCCCGCCCACAGGTACACCGGGGACATCAGGAACGGGACAGAGCAGAGTGACGCCCCCAACCTTCGACGGAAAGGTCCCGTGGAGCACCTATTTACGTCAGTTCGAGGCAGCCTGTTCCATAAACAACTGGAACAGCACGGAAAAGGCTACAGCTCTCATTGTAGCGCTGAGAGGGGACGCCCTTAACGTCCTTCAGGCCATCCCGACTGGATCCCAGGACTACGCTTCACTGATCGCCCATATGGAGTCCCGATATGGGGATAGCCATCTTCAGCAGGCCTACAGATGCAGCTCCGGACCCGGGTACAAAAGAATGCGGAAACCCTGCAGGAGTTCGAGATAGACATCGCACGCCTCGTAAGGCTCGCCTACCCAACAGCGCCGGCCGTCTTTCTGGAACAGATTGCGACGCAGACTTTCACCGACGGGCTACGGGACTCGGACACTCAACAGGCGCTGCGACTCGCGCGCAATAAGACCCTGGCAGATGCGCCTAGCCACGCACTTGCATTCGAGACGGCAAAACAGGCATCTAGAATGCACGCGCGGGTGCGTCAAGTGGACGTCGACGAACCAGCAAAAACCAACGAGACCAAGCCCCTGGCCGACGAGTTGATGGAGGCGTTAGGCCGGTTCTTCAAGAGTCGCAGTACCACCAACAAAAACGTAGCCGAAGGACTTCCGGAGAGGCGGCCCGGAAGAGGACTACCGACCTGCTGGACCTGCCGTAAGAGAGGCCACCTGAGCAAGGACTGCGGTGATCGCCGTCGCCATGGGTTTCCGTCGGGACAGTTAGTCGTAGGGAAACCGCGCGGCCCAGGAAAACGAATATTAGCCAGCCTTGGGGGGCAAAGGTTGGCTTGTGACAGTCGTCAAGCCCCGGCAGTCCAAGTGCGTGTGACGAAGTTACGGAGGGACAATAGCAGCCTGATGGTCGACGGAGTCGTCAACGGAGTGAGCTGGCCCATGCTAATCGACACGGGAGCATCGAGGACCATCGTCAGCCCCACCGTGATCCCGAAGTGGAGAGTGCAACCCACACAAAGGAACCTCCAGCTAATAACCGCGACCGGAGAGACCGCACCGGTACATGGCGAAGCATCACTGGAGTTCGTCATTGGTCGACGGGTGATAAAGCATCCAGTGCTTGTGGCTGACGTATCAAATGAAGTGATCATCGGACTGGACTGCCTGGACCAGAACAACATCATCTTGGATCTGAGTACCAACACTCTGCACTTCGGAAGTGAGGAACTTGCTTTGCAACCAGCACACGAGGCCGTCGCCGCACGACGAGTAAGGCTGAGAGAGGACGTCATCGTTCCCGCCAGGACGGAAGTCAGCGCTGCCGTAATAGTCGACGGAACAGCTGAGGGAGTGGCGGCTGTCATCGAGCCAAAATATGAGGACATCCAGACAAAAGGATTGCTAGTTGCCAAGACTCTCATCAACACGACGTCTCGGCCGTACGTCCGCCTGTCCAACCTGAACGACTACGATATTAGGTTCACCGGGACACCAACCTAGGAGTCTGCGAGCCCGTTACCTGGATTGCCCGCATCACAGACACGACGGACGGGCACCTGCAGACGGACAACCGAAGAAGACGAGCCCTGCCAGAAGAACTACAGAAGCTGTACCAAGGATCCCAGGACCATTTAGACGAGGAACAATCACGCCAACTTCGGGACCTGCTACACGAATTCCAGGATGTCTACTCCGTGGGGAGCAAAGACTTCGGCAGGACAAGCTTGGTCCAGCACAGAATCGACGTTGAGGACAGCGCACCAATTAGGGCCCCATTCCGACGTGTCCCGCTCACCAAGCAAGCCGAAGTAGACCGGATGGTAGAAGAGATGAAGGATCAAGGGGTGATCGAGCCATCACATAGTCCTTGGAGTTCTCCGGTCGTGCTTGTGAAGAAAAAGGATGGTTCCACCAGGTTCTGCGTGGACTACAGGCGGGTGAACGACGTCACGAAGAAGGACAGCTTCCCTCTACCCCGGATCGACGACACGCTGGACACCATATCAGGATCAAGATGGTTCTCCACCTTTGATTTGAAGAGTGGCTACTGGCAGGTGGAGGTCCACCCTAAGGACCGCGAGAAAACGGCGTTCTCTGTGGGCAGCGGGCTCTGGCAGTTCATCGTCATGCCATTCGGTCTGTGCAACGCCCCTGCGACCTTCGAAAGGCTAATGGAGTCCATTCTGAGGGGACTACACTGGAAGACCTGCCTGGTCTACCTAGACGACGTCATCGTTCTAGGAAGAAGCTTCGAGGAGCACTACAGCAACCTGAAGGAGATCTTGATGAAGCTACGGGCTGCCCAGCTGAACTTGAGCCCCAAGAAGTTTCAGCTCTTCCGGAAGCAGGTCCAGTACTTTGGGCATATCGTCTCCGAGGATGGGGTGCGCACCGACCCAGAGAAGACCGCAGCTGAGAGGGAGTGGCCAGTTCCGAAGGACAAGTCCCAACTACGAAGCTTCCTGGGACTCTGCACTTATTACCGTCGCTTCGTGAGAGGATTCGCCGACATCGCCAAACCTTTACATCGACTGACTGAGAAGGACAAACTCTTCACGTGGACAGCAGAATGCCACAGTGCCTTCGAACAACTCAAGCAGGCTCTGTGCACCGCGCCTATTCTGGCCTACCCCAGACCTGGAACAAGGTTCATCGTCGATACCGATGCCAGCGACTTTGGTATAGGGGGAATCCTGACGCAAGTAGTGGACGGCGAGGAGAGAGTAGTGGCCTACTTCAGCAAGGCCCTGTCAAAGCCAGAAAGGAACTACTGCGTCACCAGGAAGGAGCTGCTCGCCATCGTGAAGACCATTGACCACTTCCACAAGTACCTGTACGGGCAAGAATTTCTCATCAGGACCGACCATGCATCCCTGCGGTGGCTCCTGAACTTCAAGCAGCCCGAGGGTCAACTCGCGCGGTGGTTAGAGAGGCTTCAACAGTACAACTTTGAGATTCAGCACAGGAAAGGTCAACTGCATTCTAACGCCGACGCCCTGTTACGAAGACCGTGCCCCGAAGACTGCACCTTCTGTGCCCAAAGGGAGGAGAACACCGGGATACAGTGCCGACGGACTACTGTGGAACTTCAAGGGAACTGGAGCCGCGAATCTTTCACGCGGGCACAAGCAGAAGATGATGACCTGGGACTGATAGCCGAATGGAAGAGGGTCTGTGTCCCCAGACCCGGGTGGAACATTGTGAGTGACTGCAGCCCAAAGTTTAAGTCCTACTGGGCGCAGTGGGACTCGCTGATTGTAAGGGATGGCCTCATCTGCCGCGCCTGGGAGAGCACCGACGGGAAGACATCTCGGGAACAAGTCGTCGTTCCAAAGGCTATGACGGAGGAAGTCCTGAAGGAAGTCCATGGAGGATCATCTGGTGGACACCTAGGGATAAAGAAAACCCTGGAGAAGCTGAGAGAGCGGTTCTACTGGATCGGATGCCGAACCGACGTGGAGAACCACTGCGCGAGGTGCCACATTGCGCAGCCAGCAAGGGCCCAGGACAAAGACGGCGGGGTCCACTGAAAACCTACAACGTGGGCGGCCCCATGGAGAGAGTGGCCATCGATGTTGCTGGGCCATTCCCGTTGTGCGAGGCAGGGAACCGCTACATATTGGTCGTCAGCGACTACTTCACCAAATGGCCGGAGGCGTATGCGCTCCCTAACCAGGAAGCCGCGACGATTGCAGAGATCCTGGTGAAGGAATTCGTCAGCCGGTACGGAGTACCCCTGGAGCTGCACTCCGACCAAGGGAGGAACTTCGAGTCGCAGGTGTTCCAGAACCTATGCCAGCTGCTGGGAATCCGGAAGACAAGGACAACGCCGCTACACCCTCAGTCCGACGGGATGGTAGAGCGATTCAATCGCACCATCGAGAACCATCTCCGAATAGTCGTCAGCGAGCACCAGAGGGATTGGGACAAACATCTTCCACTATTTCTCCTGGCCTACCGCGCCGCCGTGCATGAAGCCACCGGGTGCACACCAGCCCGGGCCATGTTTGGGAGGGAGCTCCGTCTACCTGTCGATCTTCCCTTCAGCCGACCTGGGAATCATCCGGTCCCGGTAAGCCAGTATTGTCAAGAACTGGTCGACCAACTGGAGGACGTGCACGCGTTCGCGAGGAGGAAACTGCGGATCGAGACCGACCGAATGAAGACCCGATACGACCAGCAGACGGATGCCGGCGGATTCCACGAGGACGACCTGGTATGGCTCTTCAACCCATTACGGAAGAAAGGCCTGTCACCCAAACTGCAGAAGTCCTGGGAGGGCTCGTACCGAGTTGTGAAACGGATCAACGATGTCGTCTACAGGATCCAGCGGAGCCCGAGGGCGAAGATGAAGATCGTGCATCGAGATCGCCTGGCAGCTTACGGAGGGACACAGACGGACCAATGATTGATCGGGACGATCAGCCTTTTAGGAAGGGGGTGGTGTTACGGCTGTGAGTTTGTGTCATCGCTCGCCGCATGAGTCACATCTGCCCCAGGGCTGGGCTGTGCCCTGACTCGTGTATTGCGTACGCCTTATGCAACATGTGTACTAGGACAAAAGGGATGGTCCAGAATATTCGTGACCCAGCCAGTGTTGGAATCCTCAAGAATCCGTGGACCCTGGATGGGTCTAGAAGCATTTATTGAGTCACCGGCCTGCTATATAAGAGCGACCTGTCAAGCATTTGTTGTTGTGTTTTACGAGCTAATGCGAGTGTTTATCGTGAGCGACAGAAGTATGGTGACTTGCGAAACCCCCAGTGAAGCCGTTTCTCTTGACAGCGAGGAAGTGAGAAGCATACAGGGGACTGCCTGTGTTTTCGTAAGTAACTGTAATTTGTGTACATAGAGGAGAGTTGCATGTAGTTCTGTCAAGGCCACCAGACTCATTAGCGAGAAGATTAACTGTTGACAAGTGAAAGAGGGCAAGGGCTCTCCATAAGCAAGAGACTTGAGGAAACTGGAGTAAGGTTCCAATTGCTTGTATTTGCTGATGAGTAGTGTATCTTCCTGCAAGCAATAAAGCTAACTTCTCTTTAAAGCAGTAATTGGTGTTGTGCTTTCTACCCACCGTAATCCAGTTAACAAAAGTGCCACTAGAGGGGTGGCACGTAACAATATGTTTTGTGTATAAATTAAAACTGATTGAATATTGAACAGTGAAAGTAACTGTAGTTTTTATGTCTTCCACAGAGTCCGTCCTTGCCTAGGAGTATGCAGTGTAACCTTAACGAGTTCATGAAATATTCATTATTTTAGTTGATTTTGGATTAAAGATTTCAAAGAATTAAAACTATTTTAACTCTTAATTAATTGCAGCCTATACCAATCGTAATAAAAGTGTTTCTATGTAACGTAGATGCTATTCATTAAGTCATATTTTGAATTTTATATGACATATTTTTGTGTTTTTAGGTCATAAATGCATACATATTTCATACATTTTTAGGTCATAGAAATCCGCCCCCTACTCATAAGATTTCCATTAAAACCTCTGTGGCTTAGTTTTAGCTTAATATACCTCCATTAAATTAACAGTGACTTCAACCTATTATTTGCTTCCAATAACCATGCCACATTTATCACAATTACAGTATATCTCTTTACTGAACTTCATCATAATTCTTGCTTAATAACCACATTCTCCTCATAAAACCACAGTTTCATTTATATACAACATTTAAATCTCGTAACTCACATGTCTTATATTTATATTTTTCCCTCGTATTAGTCAGTTGTCACATCGAAGGAAAAACAACAGTGTTCAGTATCGTTTGCGGGATATGCTTGCAGTGCATTAATACCATACGGGATGCAAGCAGAAAATCGACCTTCCTGACAACACGCGTTTTTGGGCTGCATAAAACAATATTATTAGGGGCAGCTGATTCACCTGGTATACAGTGACAGTGCAAGGGGTGGTTAGGAATGGACACCCACTGAACAGGACGATAGTGGTCACATTTATAATGGACTGCGACTTGACAAGTTTTATGAACTGTCCCGTCAACGATGCATACGACTGCGCGCGCCCTACCTTAAGGTCTGTAACCAGTAAACCTCTCCCTTCATAGATCCACTTTCTGTTTCCCCTCCCACAAATTTATGAGTGTCCCCATTATCGCAAGCAGACAATGTCCGACAGCAGGTCTGTTAGACTCAGGGAGCAGCAGAGCAGAGGGCTGACTGGGTCACCCTCCTCAAACCACTGCTGCAGAAGAACTCACCAGATCAACTGTACTGGTCAGTGTTGACATGACCTAACTCCGTATCCATATGGACGGGCGAAAGTCAAAGTAGAGCAATTCAAAAATCATTTTTTTGAGATAATTGGACATTTGTTAGATTGCAGATTTCTCTTTCTGTATATCGTTCAGTTCTTCTTAATCACTGAGCAGTAGAAGCTGGATGGAAGCTGGTAGTTTTACGTGACCGTTAATCTCGCGGTCATGAGTCAAGGGACCTCCATTTTTACGTGGAATCTGAACCACAGGACGTGATATTTCACTTCGAAATTCGCACATGCATTGACCGGGAATCGAACCTACCTTAAGAGAGGCAAGCAGCTTGACCACTGCACCATCAGGCACCAGAGCAATGGATTCATTTACCTAATCTTGAAGGTTTAATTCGATTTATTTAATAATTTCTCTCAAATATTAACTGAGTATAGTAAAAGTTGCCAAGTAGCCTACCCTTTGTATCTGGTGTAGTGGCTAGCATTCTTGGCTGTCGCCCTGCCAAGAAATTTAATTCTGATCCATTGGTTGGAATAGGGTACACTCAGCCTCGTGAGATAAAACTGATTGTGAGAAGAGGTGCGTTCGATTCTCACCTCAGCCATCCTTGAAGTGGCTTTCCGTAGTTTCCCACTTCAACTCCAGGTAAATGCCGGGATGATTCCTAACTGAAGGCCAACACCGTCTTCTTCCCAACCCTTACCATACCTGAATCACAAATACACGCACTACTAGAGACACAACATTAAAACAGGTTATCAGACAAATACTACACACACCCAAGTACACGGCGCTAAGTGACCACGATGCCTAAGACCATCAAATGAAACAATAAAAACAACTGAAACATTCTTTGTAGCTAAATAACCAAGTAAATACCGCAGTTATCCATTGTAATACGCACAGAAAGTAAACTATACACAAAGTGGACATTTTGATTGGCTTCAATTACTCTGCGTTTACTGGGACGACTAATGCGGCACTATAATGGCAAGGATCGCTGTGGGGCATATACGAAGTATTGTATTTTTCACGACCGCTGACTAGCAAAGAGATCGTGTTGTGTATATGAGGTACAACCCGTCAAGATGATATCAACTGTTATAGTGTCTGGCGTGACTCGAACCTGTGATCTTCAGAATTCCGGACCGATGCTCTTTCCAACTGGCCTATCCCGAGCAAACCCTTACTCTCTCCTTGGCAAAGGTAGGACGACTACTGCACTGTACCGGTAAGGCCCGTTGTGGGGCATATTCGAAATAATAGGTGAAATAGCAAAATTGTGATTTTGGTAATTTTAGATCGAATATTATTCCGTCCGTCAGCAATTATTACCCTATTTTCATTTATGAAAAAAAAAAAGGCTTATGAGATCACCTTTTTCCGTGTGTGTGTGCGTATATGTGTGTGTGTGTCTCCTAATAAAATGTAAACAGCTGGAGCGATTTCAATGAAACTCGGTAAAGTTATAGTACTAGTTTTTCCAACCCCGACCGTGCCCTTCAAATTATATTACATCTCACCAATGAGACATGGCGGCGGTGCAATATATTTCACAGGCATTCGATTCCTCCGAACCTATTACTGATATCACCCTGAAATTTTGTACGGTGATAAGAAGCATTACTAGACGCACTGTGCCCAATTACGGAAGCCACCGTAATTATATTTTGTATTTCGGATGAGCAGAAGCCTCCGTGGCTTAGGCGGCAGCACGCCGGCCTCTCACCGCTGGGTCCGTGGTTCAAATCCCGGTCACTCCATGTGAGATCTGTGCTGGACAAAACGGAGGCAGACAGGTTTTTCTCCGGGTACTCCGGTTTTCCCTGTCAAATTTCATTCCAGCAACACTCTCCACTATCATTTCATTTCATCTGTCATTCATTTAATCATTGCCCCAGAGGAGTGCGTCAGGCCTCGGCAGCCGGCACAGTTCATATCCTCGCCGCTAGATGGGGGCTTCATTCATTCCATTCCTGACCCGGTCGGAGACTGGAAGCAGGCTGTGGATTTTCTTTCATTTTGGATGAGCAGAACGCTAGCTTGAAGTTTGAACCGAGCGCGAAGTCAGATAGTTCGCCGAGCGACTCAGAGGATACGCTAGGAGAGGTACCTGTGGCGCCAGCGGACAAGTTGCCAAAACTTATTGATGAGAAATATTAATCAACAACTTGAGGTCTAGAACCTTGTGGATAATATTGGCTATGGAATTCCAGAAATGCCAGAAGAAATTTGAGAACAATCGGACCAGTCGTTTGGAAGTTATAGGTATTTTTGTAAAGCACATGTTTTAACAGGAAGTAGGGTGTGTGCTGGAGTTTTGAAGAGCGGGGCGTGCTCGCCGCCCGGAACAACGAACGCACGGCGTTTCAGCTCTGAACCTGTATATATAGCCGTGTGTCTGGAGCATGAGTATGTCATTATTACATCAGTCTTCGAAGAGATACCGTCGTAACGTCACCATACCACGTGCTACGCTGTTATAGACCGTCATTATCACCGATCGAGTGGGACTTAGTCTTTATAGCTGAGCCAGTTGTCTCGAGTGGAAAGTACTCAGAATTATCGCGTCATACCGGTCAGGAGATGGAACTTAGTTTATGACTTTGGGGTCATTTGTTTCAAACAAACAGTGTTGGAAAATATTCCATCTATGTTTCCATATACTCCACTGACTGTAAGAGTATGTTCGCAGATGTTGGGTAACTTTTTCATCTTTGAATGGCATCAGAATCAGACTAGACGGTATATTTTTCAAGTTGTTATAAAAATTGAGCTGCTTAAACAAGTGTTTAAAATAATAGGACAGTCAAAGATGACGTCAATAGTCATGTCGAACAGTTGTGTAAATTATCGCGGAGTGGAAAAGCGCGTATTCTTGAACGCGAATATGGGTCACTAGATACCACGTGGATAGGATCCAAATGGAGGGACCCGAAGGTTAGCCGAATGCGAGGTGGATGGCCAAGGACTGGTGCCATGCTAATGAAGGGAGGAATGTTCCATTAGATTTCGACATCAACCAAGGATCTGCAACGATGTGAACTTCAAGAATATGTAAGCTACATTCTTGTGTACTTTTTCTAGAATAGAGTAGATGAGAAGTTAAATTTCTATTTCGCTTAGAAATTACCAACACTTTAATTTAATTTGTTTTTGCTTCATTCTGACAGCTAAGTCTATCGAGACTATAGTCAGAGATACCAGTGGTAGTTGACAGCGATTGTACAGTCATGAGAAAATTTATTTCAGTCCAAGTAACATACATAAAGAGGGTTTTCGTTGATTTAAATATTTTCGTAGTAGAAGGTAGCTTGGATCTTCAAATTATTCAACTTAAAGATTTAAACAGTATTAAAGACAAATTTCATAACGATCATGAGTAAATCCATTTGAAAATAATAATAATAAAAAAATATTTTTATAATAATCATAAACAAATTATAAAATGATTATAATTAATTATAAATATTCAAATTCGGGGAAGTGATAAAATACTTTTTGTTTAATGCAGTAATAATAATAACAATTAAGTTTATTTAACATTATAAACAGTTGAAGATTTCAGAATGTAGAGCATAGTAATAATAATAAATTCGAATAAATATTATAACCATTGGGAAGTTGAGGAGTTGAGTGTATAGTTAACGGTAATAATAATAATAATAATAATAATAACAGTGATTATTTGAAAATATTTGTAGGGAATAAATAGCATATCAGTCAGTAAATAAATGGAGAAGTTAATGGCATATTTGTGAAATGCACCACAATATTCAGAAAGAGTAGAGGAACGGTAGGTGAATTAAGGATGAACATGTATAAAATAGGGCGTAGAATTGTTAAATGAAGGTACAAAGAAAATGACCAGAAGGTAAAAATATTAAAAATATTTCCTTATGGAAAATTTTGTTTAAATCAGATCTTGGAAGAGTTGAGACGAATGCGTGTTGTTTAAAGGCAGGAATAGTGCACAGAATAAAAGAATAAATCATATGTTGATTTAAATATAAATATATATATATATAAAAAATATATTAATAACTATGCGACTTGAAGGTCGGCATTTAAAGAAAGAATGTGGAGAGGCTAGAAGCCATCCATTGGAATATGTATTTCCATGTTGTTAAAGTGATGTGAGAGCATTTGCTGCTTAATTGTGAAAAAGAAGGGTTGTGTCGTGTAACCGCCCCATATTTCTGTCCAACTCCATTTTTTTTTTCGTCAGACACATTATCGCCTAAATACCTGGGTCAATCATTCTAATTTTCAATCATGGAGCCCACTGATTATTTAGTTTTGCTAAATCCTAGCCGGATCCTCAAATGAAATAAAATAAATACAGATATGTGAGTGTATAAAATAAATTTCGAATTGCAAGTTGAATAGGAGTGATGCTTATGTAGTGATAAAATAATAACTGTTGATATTCCTGATATTAGATATTGTTTATAAAAGAAAGATAATTGCCGATGTTCTTTTGAATATTATTATTAAGAATAATAATAATACTGATAATTTTGAAAGTTTAATAGTTGTGTGAATTTATGGTATATATCATTTAAAAATTTAAAGGAATGAGTAAATGGCATGATGTCAACAACAATTAACACACTGAGTCATGCAATATGGTTATTCAAAGAAAAAATGATGTATGTATGTCTACCCCTTATTATTCCCGTTTCCAACGGGGTCGGGGATGAGATGCGATGGAAGTCTTGGTGGCGATGGTTTTTACGGCCGGATGCCCTTCCTGATGCCAACCTCATGATAGGAGTTAATGAGAGATGAAATGAATGATGGTGAAGGAAACTGGGCAAGGATGTGGAAGGAAGCGGCCGTGGCGTGTCAGAAGGTACCGTCCCAGCATTTGCCTGGTGTTGAAAATGGGAAACCACGGAAAACCATTTCAAGGACGGCCGACGGTGGGGCTCGAACCCACGCGTCTACCGAGTCAGCAGAGAGCTTGGCCCCATGACCTAGTTCTGCGCTTTAGCCAGCGTAGCCACTACTGTCGGTATTCAAAGAAAATATTATGAAAATTCAATTTTTTTTACAATGTTAAATTGAATTATGAATATGTGAGCATGGATTAAGACGACAGTCCATAGAAACAAATATTTTGAAAAAAAAATCAATTAGGATATTGAGGTCATATAAAGAATGTTAATATTCTGACGTCATGTTGTCGAATATTGATATTTTCTTACAAACCAATGTTCCTACACGGAAGAACTCTGAATTATTCTAACACAAATACATTGCGATATCACATGAGGTGATACCTTTTACCCTGTTTATAAACAATTAGTTTTCAACCTGAGCCATGAACGAACATTGATTTTCAAAACCATGAGTGATTTTGTTTTTGTGAAAACACAATGTGGAAGTGCACAGTGTACAGGTAGGGGCATATAAACAATGAGCCGCCTATCGTGTAAATACAACAATTTAGAGTAGGGACCGATACCCAGATGGACTATTAATTTCTGGTTATCCACAATTTAGAGTAGGGAGTGTTTTTGTATGTGTTGGTATTTTTCTGGTGAAGTTTTTTTTAGTGCTTTTGCATAATATCTTAGTATTTTAATTGTTAATAAAATGAGATAATTTTAAGGAATTGTGATATTTCATTTCTCCTTTCTCGTCTCCCTTGCTTGTTAATTGCCATAATCAGTCATGCCAGCAATTAATTTAGTTTTGCCCGGATGGAACCTGAGATTTTAGTTCTTGTGCTAGACTGATTTTGGGAATTGGCAAATGTGTTCGTTAGACTTTAGTCGAAACGGGCACAGTACATCTATGTGACTTTAAAAAACCTGACAAGTACAAAACGAACATGGCGGCCAAGCGAAGTTGAAACATTTAAATAGACTTTTGCCGCGATTTAACAATCCGAGCGTATTGGAACATGGTACAGCAAATGTATATACGCATTGTAATGCACTGGCATCTAATTTAATTCAATTGTTTACATAACCTCAAAATTGCGGCTGTGAGAAATTTAAAATTAACTTTTTATTTTATGTCCTAATCATGCGATCGAATTAACTGTTTGAATAATGAATCTACGCAATAATTGTAATCTAATAATACATACCTCTATGGCCTATAGCCTATATATATAAATCCAATAAGGCGACCATCCGAAATATTTAGACGGTTCTCAATTTCTACTAATCTATTACAACAAACTGAAATTTTGTATGTTGATAGAGGCAATTAATATAAGTAGGATATATGAAAATATGCTATTTATTTATTCATGGAACTACTTCCTTAACATTACTGGAATGCATTTCACATGCAGCTCGGGTAGGTTGGGATGCATAAGAGTGTTGGCATACCCAGAAAGCCGGAGAAATTGTTTTGAGTGAGATTTCCACCATAGCAAGGTGGTCATCTGAAGATCCGTGCTGCATAAATAACTTGATCGAATTTCGTCTCTTCTTTCTTCTCTCAATTGTCCATTCCGGAACTTTCCAAACGAGAGGCGTGATGTTGCAGCCGTTAAGCTGCTTGCCTCTCACCAAGGTGGACCAGGTTTGATTATCGGTAAATACATGTGGGATGTACAAGCTGAAATATCACATCCAGTGGTTCGGTTGTTACGTAAAAGGGAGATCCCGTGGGTTGTGGTCGCGAGATTTAATTTAAAACCAAAGCTTCCTACCTTTATTTAGACCCCACAGAGCATCCATGCACGTTAAATTGCTCGATTGGGGGGGGGCTGCAGTAAGTCCGGAGATCGGAAGTTCGAATCCCGGTGTTGACAGGGGCTATGTTGAGTGTGGTTAATCCGCGAGTTTTTCACACTATCTCCAGGCAAATGCCGGGATAGTACCTTATTTCTGCCCTATCGCCGACCATAATAACTGCAGTTACACACATATTAAGTCACCGTCACCACAGAAGCACAGGTTATCAGACAAATAGAACACACACCCACGTACACGGGGCTGATGATTAAAATGCCCCAGACTCATAAAACTCATTAACAACAACCTTTATTTATTTTGCCAGATATTAGCCTAATTTCATCTTCGGTGAAAGCCGTAGTCTAGCTAGTTGTAGCTAACGCGGCATGTGACGTAGGTGCCGGACAGAAAGGGGTTCCAAACAAGGAAAGTGAATAAATAAATAAATATCCCGGTATTTGCCTGGTGAGTGTGTAGAAAATCTCGGGAGAATGTCACACTCAGGATGGCCACGAGTCAGAACCGGGATTCAAACAACCAATCTCCGGACTTGGTGCAGCCCCCCATCACAGTCGTGGTGAGCATATGGCCACGCCGTGGGTTAGGTACAGGATTGAGTGAGTTAGTTGAGACCCGCGGGAAGACAACAGTGTTCACGACAGGCCTTCACAATAGGCGGCCCGCGGGCCAAATCCGCCCACCGAGACATTTCTGCTGCCCACCATGAAATACGAAATAAATCATGTTGGAATAATTCCAAGAGAACTATTCTAAATGTTACTCACACAAGTTAGATCCCTCCTTGTTTTCAAATATGCCGCTTCTCCAAATACAGAATACTTTGCTATTGCGACTTCGGTTAGATGTTTGACGTAAATTCTGCATTCTTTTTTTCACTTCTGGTCCCCGAGTACCTTAAATAACCGTAAAATTAATCTATGTGACCCTCGGCAAAATTTCATTGAGTGGTTTAGAAAATTCCACCATTTGAGAAGAGTTTCAGAGTCACGTTGGTTTTGTACCTCGTATTGACATTCATGTGACATACATACTTGAATTAGCGGTCCAGACAAGTTCATATGGCTGTGACTCGCATACTGAGTGAAGATTTTTTTGGTAAGAATCATGGATTTAGTGCAGTGGTCACTAGTATAAACATGAGGTGCCGACACATGCATAATCCCGTGGCCTACTTGCATTCAGTGAGTGACGCCGTCTGCTATTGACAGAGGATAAGCTTCCAGACGATAGGCCTACATAATAACCATTACATGTCGCTTGACCTGGAGGTTAACACGCATATTATTCTCTCAGCTGATCCAAGGCTGGGACAAACAAGCACAATGGATGTATGACTCTTTACCTGGCACACTGAATTAACAGCTGACTTCCAAATATCATGATTGCAGTTTCAATCCCAGCTCATTAGGAAGTACAATTTTCCAATGCGTTAAAAATCGATCCAGGGTAGAAAAACAACTTACATCTTGGAGTCTATAAAATTACAGCAGCTCAAAGGGAACTTACAGTTCACGCCACGGTTTTTGGCCGATGAACCTCGGTTTCGCAGTCGTACAGATTTCAGTCGGCGAGCCTCACACATGTGCAATTGATACGAGAGTGGACTAGCTACCAGTGACGTGCGTTATCTCTCTTCGGTAATCGAAGTCTAGCGATTTCTGTAATACTTTTTGTACTCCTACTCGATTCAGGATAATTCATCGGGATCACAGAATTATGCGCCTACGTCTATTTGAAGCAATTTTATTGTTTGGAATTGTTTTAGATGTCATTTATCGAAGCCTCCGTGGCTTAGGCGGCAGCATGCCAGCCTCTCACCGCTGGGTCCGTGGTTCAAATCCCGGTCACTCCATGTGAGATCTGTGCTGGACAAAACGGAGGCAGACAGGTTTTTCTCCGGGTACTCCGGTTTTCCCTGTCAAAATTTAATTCCAGCAACACTCTCCACTATCATTTCATTTCATCTGTCATTCCTTTAATCATTGCCCCAGAGGAGTGCGTCAGGCGTCGGCAGCCGGCACAGTTCATATCCTCGTCGCTAGATGGGGGGCTTCATTCATTCCATTCCTGACCCGGTCGGAGACTGGAAGCAGACTGTGGATTTTCATTCAAGTCATTTATCTCATCAAACCTGGCGTCGACCGACAAGGGCTCTCGCCTTTAAAGACGTTCTTTAACTGTGTCGGTAATTTCTACTACTATTCAAATCACTTTCTTCTTTATTGCACTTGTTTTTAAGCTTTTTATCGCCTCAAACCTGGGATCGATTGACGAGGGCTCCAGCCTTTAAAGACGTTCTTTAACTGTGCCGGGACCGTCTGTGGTCCTGGTATTTAAGTATTTTGAGACCGGCCCTTGAATGATAGGAGGTCACGTGATCTCAATTTCTGTGGAAATGCGTTTAAAAATTTGGGTCCATCATTTTATAAAAAAAAGCTGATTGTTCACAGTTCGTGAGGTGAGAACCAGAGGGTTCTATCTAGGCCTACACTTTTTGAGGATTTTGATTTTTTAGTTGTAAATGGTACTGGGAGATATGTACTATCGTTATCCATGACGGCAACATCCGTATCATTTACCATTTCCAGACAATAAATTTGGTTCTATCTGCAAAAGTTTGCAAGGCTGAGAACCATATGGTTCTATCTGCAGAATGTTGGTAGACAGTACACACTGGATCAGCTGTTTGGAGTTGCTCACTTCCATCCCATCTCGTCTGTTTGGCTATAACTCTTAAGAAGTCCAGGAAGAGAAAGCATAACCCTCAACAATGTAAAAAGAATATTCAAAAGAGACTGCGACAAAGTGGTGGCTGCGAAGGAAGCAAAACATACAGACTGTATGTGCAAATTTAAGTTTTATCATAAGATTTTTAAAGATGACCGGAATTCCATAATGATTTCATTTTATTCACTGCAAGATATGATAGAAACATTATATTTTACAAAACTCCGAGTGTAAATCTTCTCCGAGAACCATGAAAGTTGACCGTAAGAAACGTAAGTCGTTCTCTTACTTTTTACAAGTGAATGGCACGCAGGTAAGAGTATGCAAGAGACCTTGTTGGTCAGTCAAAAAGTAATATACAATGTGCATTCTAACAAAGACAAAATATCCGGGACTCCAAAATCCAATGAGAGAGGAAAGAAAACAAGAGAGGATTTCCAGAAATTGTAAGATTTTGTTAAAAAGCACATTGAATCGTGTCCAAGGGCAGAGTCGCATTACTGCATTGCTGTGACACAAAAGGAATACTTAAGTCTTGATTTAAATGTAACGAGTATGTATGAGATGTATAAAGAAGTTTGCATACAGAATTGCCATAAAGCGGTAACACTGTCAAAGTACTTGTCAATATTTAACACTGAATATAATCTGGACTTTTTAGCACCAAAATCCGAGTTAGTTTAGTTAGTTAGTTATTGTTGTTTTAAGGAGCGGAACTACGAGGTCATCTGCCCCTACCAAAATCCGATCGGTGTGACCTTTGTGAGGAGTTTATCATGGCGAAAAGGGAAAATAGTCACAGAGAGTTTGTCAACGAAGTTTGATAACCATTTAGAAGAGAAATCATTCATGCGACAGGAAAGAGAACATGACAGACGAAGTGATGCTATGGTGATATGCTTTGATCTACAAAATGTGATAGCATTACCTCGTGCAAATGCTAGTAGCTTCTTTTATAAAAGAAAGATGATCGCTTGCAATCGTACTGCTCATGTATTGAGGAATACGCATGGCTATTGTACTATTTGGCATGAAGCACTGTGCGGCAGATCTGGAAATGGCATTGCAAGTGCTGTAATTAAAGTATTAAAAATGTTTCAACCGAAAGTTAGGGAATATATTCTTTGGAGTGATAGCTGTGTTCCTCAGAATAGGAACTCACTGATTTATTTTGCTTTGTCTAGCTTTCTTCAAGAAAATATCCACATAAGGGAAATCCCCATGAAATTTTCAACACCGGGGCATTCTTGCATTCAGGAGGTTGACAACATCAATTCAAACATAGAGATGTCTTTGTGGTTATCAGAGGTATGGTCTCCAGTTTTACGAATAAGAACTCTTCTCTCTTGCAACAGGAGGTCACCATACCATGTACTTTAGATGAGAGCAATCGATTTCCGTGACTACTGGATTCAAACCAAACTGTTTCAGTATAGTAAATTACCGTATCTGCAGGTATCTCAGCTGAAATTTTGTGCAGACCTGTTCAGTGTGTACTTTAAGACAAGTCACGGTACTCAGGAGTGGAATAAAGTCAAGGTACCGAAGAGTAGAACCAACAGGACTGATAACAATCAGCAACGGATCATAGTACCAGTCCGACTTCCAGAAGCAAGAGTTTCTATATCATGGAAGAAAATTTTCAAGGAGAAGACTACAGATATCCATTCCATGATGAAATAGATGCCCTCTGTCGATGTAGAGTTCTACAAAGCAATTTTGAAATGAAGAACCTTATGACTCCAACATCTTATGCAAATTTTAGAGCCAAAAACTTCTATCTGCATGCAAACTTTGGAATATGTCATTAAAATACTGTACCTATGTTCTCTATGTAATTGTAATATTTGGTGTTAATTCATTAAAGTAGAACCTTTTATCATCATTTTGAAATACTTCATAAAGATCTAGCTTCAATACTACTTACTTTATGCAATTCCAAACTTCAAACACCTCTCCTGAAAAAATTAACTTAAAGTCAGATAGAACCTTCTGGTTCTCACCTCACGAGTTTCCAATTATGTAAATAGATTCGAAATCCAATCTCATAATTACACGTCATTCAGTAGGCGTCTATAGTTATGTCCACAAAAAGAAGTGATTCCCCTAGTGGGTCTGGTTTTCTTGGAAACCACGGACGAACCATTAACAGTGACGTGTATTGTGCGATACTCCGTAGCCTACGCAAGTCCATCAAGAACAAACGGCCTGGACTGCTCACGAAGGGAGTGATTCTGCCCCACGATAACGCTCGCCCACACGTCTCTAACGTCACACAAGGTGTATTGGCCACGTCCAAGTGGGAGCAACTTGAGTATGCGCCCTACAGCCGAGGCTTGTCACCCTGCAACTTCCATTTGTTTGGTCCGTTAAAAAAAACAGTTCAAGGGAAAGCGTTTCCAATCTGTCGGCGAACTAAAGGACACCGTACAGGATTGGCTCCTGTCACAACCACAAGACTTCTGGGAACAGGGAATCCTGCGGCTAGTGATGCAATTGGACACCTGTGCACAGGTCTGTGGTGATTACTTTTGAATAACGAATAAATGGTACCCACAGTATCGTTTCGTACCTTTTCATTTGAACACCCCTCATATTTTTTTATCGGCTCTGTGGGGGGATTGATCCCCCTGATCAACCCCCGTAGTTACGCCACTGCACCAACTTAAGTGGTATCTGCTTACGAAAAGCTTCCTTAATTTGACTTGTCTCGGTAGGGTGCAATGCTGTAACATAGTCCAGTGGTGCCACACTCACATGCCATCATAACGCGTGCGGAGCACTGGAGAGGATTCGGAGCATTATTGTAGGCCCGCTATTGAACTAGGAGGCTCTTCATTACAATACTAAAGATTTTTGCACAAATTCCACACACTCAAAATACGGAGCTGATGGCCAAGTTGTCTCAAGCCCCCAAAAACAAAAACATCATAAACATTGCCCCTTGAATGATCTCATAAAACTTTTTTTTTCAAATCAGAACAGTTAGCCAACCAAAACAGAAGTAAGTTGTGTTTGGCCACACATTTGTTCTTAATACGTCTAAAGTCCAAACTGAATGAATTAGGAGACTTAGTCGATCACTTTTATTATTCGTAACTTAACAGCAATAGATCACTGTAGCCCTATGATAGAGAGTTGTTGTTGACTCTTTAGGGGCTTTGCGACATCGTGGCCATGTAGCCCCGTGTACTTGGATATATGTAGAACTCGTCTGATAACTAGTGTCACTGTGATGTCTGTGATGATCGAGAAGCAGGCATGGAATACTTCTGGTGAGGTCAGTACGGATATGTTTCCAGTGATGCACATGTTGGCCAGAGTTGTAGACGTGAAACGAATCCAGTCCAAATTGGATTTGGATATCATAAAGTGATTACATTATTTATTTTGCATACTAACGACGGTATGCACATTAGAAAGGGGTTTTATGTAGATCTGAGCAATCAGGAGCAGTGGTACGCCCCTTATCAGATCGTAACACACACTACTACAGCCGTCACAGCGATGAAAGGTTAATTTCCTCTGTAGTAGTGCATAGAACAATGAACCTTACGAACTTATTATGTGGGGCTATAAACCCACTTATTGCTGAGGGACGTAGCCTATCTCAAGGGAACGATTGACAGAGAACAACCGTTACATATAAGGATTCTGCAGGTGCAGCAACGAATTGGCAGCATGTTGCTTTGAATTCTTATGCATTGGTATGTTTCTTCTAGAACATTAATCGTATATAATCCATATCTAGGTGGGAAAATTATTTTCGCATAAAAAGAGATAAGGCACTTTAGTACAGCTGAATATACTATCTAAGGTTATCTGAGAAGAGGTGGTTTAGATTCCCACCTCAGTGACTTTTCTAGATTTCTACTTCAGACAAATGCCGGAATGTCATGGCCGCCTCCTTCCACATCTTAACGCCAGTTTATTTATTACAAATACATACGCCTGTACAGATATTATAATAACGCAGGTTGTCAGGCAGATTCTACATACACCCAAGTACACTGGCTGTCGGTCTCGATGTCATAAGTCCATAAATGAAACAGAAGCAGATGAAGAATTGACTACTGTACGATATATCATATGCAATGCACACAGCTGTGCAGCAATAGATAACTAGTTAAGCAGCACATCTCACTCTCTATCTGCTAGAAGTTGTCGTAAGGATTCGTTGCTGTGTTTGATCGACAGCAATTAAATTGCTCCATATCCTGAAAATATTATCATTGTCATTAAGACGTTAAAATTTCAGAATGACCCAAGAATCGCAAAGTGCACACATTAGCACTACTTTAAAAATTTAAGTAAATGCGGTAACTGACATTTCTAAATTGACCATCCGGGAAAATTTTGGGTGCAGCAGAAGTTTCCACGTATTTTATACACCAGACTTCTATCATGAAACCTTCCAGCTGTGATTTCAAGGCTACTGATTGACCTTTTGTAGCTTTTCAGTCGGTCAACACAATTGTGCCTGTAACGGTTTCCTTTGCTCCACGTTGAGCGTACAAGTGAAACGGTTTCTTTAGCCCTCACTTTTGCGTGACAAATGTAATGCTTCTACTGGCCCTGCCTTGCACTTTGAAATATTTACTCTGCCTAAGATATGTTGTTTTAATGGGCGCCAAGACCTCAACGCTATGTTGAAATCTAAATTTATATTTAACAACACCTAGCTCTGGTAGAACACCTTCAAGAATCAATTCACTCAGATCGTGGTATGATTTGATCATTAACCCAACAAACAATTGTATCAGGAGAAGGAATTGGTCTATATCTAATGCTACCTACTGAAAGCAAAGATTGCATGGTTAAAAGAAATGAATTTATTATATAAAACAAGTATGGCAAAATTAATAGTAATAATAATATATTCTGAATTTAAATTGGAGCGTTGCGATTTGAATATTACCGCTAGAAAATTACGTGAAAACGGAGTCGGATAAATTACTGATTTTACTCTTATTCCCAAGCTATGAAGTTACTGAAATGCTGACAATGAAAAAAAAACGAGAGATTACGTAGTTCTGAGTCATTCGCGCTTACCACTGGAAATTGCCGAAGCATTTCCCTCGTACTGGATGTTGAAGAGAGCTTCCCACAGCCTCCTGGACGTCGTCATCTTCTTCGTTAGTTGATGCGATACTTGTAGATATGATAACTTTATGGTCCGAACATCGGAGCCAATCACACGTACAACCACACTGGTTAAGTTTTACAAAGATAGTCCTCTAGCCTCCACGGCGCGCAAACCATATATGCACTCGTCGCCTCCCCTCTCTGGATCCGGCTTCAAGTCGCCCGCTCTCCACTGATTGGCTGAGCCACCACGCGTTACTCCCCTCCTCAGGGTCATTACACTCGGCACGACGATGATGTCGATTACCGTTCCAGACTATTTCGCCTTTTCTTGAAGCAGCAGCCCAGGCTTGCGTCATGCTTCTTGACAAGAATAAGCCTGTAGCCGAATTCCCCGTGACTCATCTCTCTCATAATACCCTAACTGACAAAACTCCGTAAAATTCCGTAATCATATAATTTTCTATGATAATGTTGTTCGTAATAATTTGCTTGATAGTGTTTTCTATGACATAGAAAACCTATCTATATGCTTATCTATATATAAAAAAATCAATGTTACGTGATAGTTTGTCTGTCTGTGGGTCTGTGGGTATGTCTCATATGCGTTCATATACCATTCGTCCGATTGCGATGAAACTTGGGTGAGATGTTGAGTACACTCCAAGGAAGGTTTCTGACTTAGTAAATCCATTTTACAATAGGTAGCGTACTAGTAGATTCAACAAATGAGCGACGATGCGCGAAGCATTTCATCAAAGTCCCGTATGTGTTCATATACCATTCGTCCGATAGCGATGAGTCTTGGGTGAGATGTTGTGTACACTTACGCGAAGGTTTCAAAATTAGTGAATACATTTCACAGTAGATAGCGCACGAGTAGATTCAACAAATGAGCGACGACACGCACAGTGTTTCAACAAAGTCCCGTATGCATTCATATACCATTCGTCCGATAGCTATGAAATTTGCGTAAAATGTTGTGTACACTGCAGGGAAATTTTCTGGCTTAGTACATCCACTTTACAATAGGCAGCGCACGAGTAGATTCAACAAATGAGCTACGACGCGCGAAGCATTTCAACAAAGTCACGTTTGCGTTCATATACCATTCGTCCGATAGCGATGAAACTAGGCTGAGATTTTGTGTGCACTCCAGGGAAGGTTTCCAGCTCAGTAAATCCCTTTAAAAATAGGTAGAGCACGAGTAGAATCAACAAATGAGCGACGACGCGCGAAGCGTTTCAACAAAGTCCCATATAATTTCATATACCATTCATCCGATAGCGATGAAACTTGGGTGAGATGTTGTGTACACTCCAGGGAAGGTTTCTGGCTTAGTACATACATTTTACAATAGGTAGCGCACCAGTAGATTCAACAAATGAGCGATGACACGCAAAGCGTTTCAATAAAGTCCCGTATAAAGTCATATACCATTCGTCTGATAGTGATAAATGTTTGGTGAATTGTTGTGTACACTCCAGGAAAGTTTTCTGGCTAAGTAAATCCATTTTACAATACGAAGCGCACGTTTATGTTCAACAAATGAGTGACTACGCGCGAAGCGTTTCGACAACGTCCCGTATACGTTCGCATACCATTCATCCGATTGTGATGAAACTTGGGTGAGATGTTGTGTACACTCCAGGGAAGGTTTCTGGCTGAGTACATCCATTTTACAATATGTAGCGCAAGAGTAGAATCAACAAATGAGCGACGACACGCGAAGCGTTTCAACCAAGTCCCGTATGAATACATGTACCATTCGTTCGTAGCTATGAAACTTGGGTGAGATGTTGTGTACACGTCATGGAAAATTTCTGGCTTAGTAAATTCCCTATACAATATGCAGCGCACAAGTTGATTCAACAAATGAGGGACGACGCGCGAAGCGATTCAACAAAGTCCCGTATAAGGTCATATACCATTCTGCCGTTAGCGGTGAAACTTGGGTGAAATATGGTGGACACTCCAAGGAAGGTTTCTGGCTTAGTAAATACATTTCACAGTAGGTAGCACACGAGTAGATTCGACAAATGAACGACGACACGCGGAGCGTTTCAATACAGTCCCCTATGTCTTCATATCCCATTAGTCCGATAGCGATGAAACTTGGGTGAGATGTTGTGTACACTCCAGGGAAGGTTTCTGGCTGAGTACATCCATATTACAATATGTAGCGCAAGAGTAGAATCAACAAATGAGCGACGACACGCGAAGCGTTTCAACCAAGTCCCGTATGAATACATGTACCATTCGTCCGTAGCTATGAAACTTGGGTGAGATGTTGTGTACACGTCATGGAAAATTTCTGGCTTAGTAAATTCCCTATACAATATGCAGCGCACAAGTTGATTCAACAAATGAGGGACGACGCGCGAAGCGTTTCAACAAAGTCCCGTATAAGGTCATATACCATTCTGCCGTTAGCGGTGAAACTTGGGTGAAATATGGTGGACACTCCAAGGAAGGTTTCTGGCTTAGTAAATACATTTCACAGTAGGTAGCACACGAGTAGATTCGACAAATGAACGACGACACGCGGAGCGTTTCAATACAGTCCCCTATGTCTTCATATCCCATTAGTCCGATAGCGATGAAACTTGGGTGAGATGTTGTGGACACTTACGTGACGGTTTCTAACTTAGTAAATACATTTTACAGTAGGTAGCGCACGAGTAGATTCAACAAATGAGTGACGGAGCGCGAATCGTTTAAACAAAATCAGGTATGCGTTCATATACTATTCATCCGATTGCGATGAAACATTGATCAGTTATTGTGTACCCGCCAGGGAAGGGGACTTAGTAAATCCATTTCACAATAAGTAGCGCAAGAGTAGATGCAACAAATGGGTGACGACGCGCGAAGCGTTTCAACAAAATCCCCTATTGCGTTCATATAACATTCTTCGATTGCGATGAAACCTTGATGAGTTATTGTGTACACGCCAGGGAAGGGCTTCGACTTAGTAATACATTTCTCAATAGGTAGCGCCCGAGTAGATTCAACAAACGAGTGACAGCGCACGAATCGTTTAAACAAAACCCCGTATACGTGCATATACCATTCATCCGATTGCGATGAATCATTGATGAGTTATTGTGTACACGCCAGGGAAGGGTTTCGACTTAGTAAATACATTTCACAATAGGTAGCGTACGAGTTGATTCAACAAATGAGTGACAGCGATGAAACTTTTGAAAGTTGTTGTGCACGCTCCCACGAATGGTTCTAAATTAGAAAATCCATTTTACGATAGCTTAGAGGCAGTTAACATGTTGTGTATCCAAAAGCACTTCAAGAAACAGAATTTCAACGCCAACACTTTCTTTGATTGGCATTGCAACGCATGCCGGGTACAGCTTGTAATTTTATAAAAATGCTCCAAAAATACCTTAATAATAATAATAAGTTAATAATAATAATAAATTAACATGAAAACTTCTCTTGGCTGAACAATTTGCCGCGTAAATAAATATAGAATGGCTTCCTACTGACTTATGTCAGTGGCATAAAATCCCCTCGAAAAACACGTTACATGCCCAATGAAAAGGCGGGGTAGGCCTACAAGATACAAATATATAAATACACTCCTGGGAAAAAATGCTTGTATTAGTAATATTCACAACTAAATGGGGCAATTGTGGCGTAGTAGGTAGCATGCTGATCTTCTGTGCCCAAGATAGCGGGTTCAAACCCGGCCGAAGTCGTCGGATTTTTTAAGAGCGTTGAAAATCCTTCAGTATGCCTTCCTTCGGAGGGGAAGTAAAGCCGGCGGTCCCAAGTCATAGATTTATGGCATGTAAAAGATCCTTCCACAGACTAAACAAGTGTGAAGCTAAATTGTTAGGTTAGATTTCCTTGGAACGCTCTATCAAAGTTCCAACGTTCACCACTAGGTATCATTGATATCTGATGGCGAAAGTTGGAACTACTTGAAATTGAACGGAACTTGTAGCTCACCCTAAGGGTGTCCTCTGGAAGCAGCTACAGACTCAGGCGAGCCGAACATGTCCTCGGACACACCCTGAACTAAAAGCCATACGATAAATAAAATAAATACATGTAATGTTTTCCAGAAGTGTATTTATATATTTGTATCTTGTACCCCGCCCATTCATTGGGTACAATCATGTTGACCGACTGAAAAGCTACAAAAAGTCAATTTGTATAGGCAACACTGAAAAGTAATGGCTACAAATCTCTACATTTAAAGTTACTTCCATCTTGTTATCCTAATTTCATTTAGAAGGCACTTGGACATCATAGTTATTTAAGCCCCGTGCACTTTGGTTGGTGTTTCATCTGAGGGGCGTGGACATTGAGCTCATTCATCTTGGGTGTGTATAGAATTTGTCTGATAACCAGCGTTATTGTTGTGTCTGTGGTATTGTGTGTATTTGCAATTGAGGTGAGAATTGGAAAGGAGGTGGCAGTGGCCTTACGTTAGGAACCATCCCGGTATTTGCATGGAGTTGAAGAGTGAAACCACAGAAAACCACTTCCAGGATCGCTGAGGTGGAACTCGAACCCACCTCTCCACAGATTTGCCTTAGAAGGCTGATTGTACCCCGTTCTAGCCCTCAGACCAGAATTAAATTTCTTGGCACAGCCGGGAATTGAATCTGGACCTCCTTGGTGACCCGTGTACTTTGGGTGAGTGGAAATTTGACTAATAACCTGTGTTATTGTGTTGCTTGCAGTAGTCGTAGTAGTAGTAGTGTGTGTATTTGTAATAGTGTGGCTAAGATAGGAAAGGAGGAGGACGTGGTTTTAGTTGGGAACCATCCCGGCATTTGCCTGGAGAAGAAGTCAGGAAACCGTGGACAACCACTTGTAGGATGGCTGAGGTGAAAATCGAATCCGCCTCTTGTCAATTTTGTTTTACGAGGCTGAGTGTACTCCATTTCAACCCTTAGACCAGAATTAAGAATTCTTGGCAGAGCCGGGAATCAAACCAAAATACTTGGTACCGTACCTGAGTCTCAGTACGTGCCTCGAGACTACAGAGGGCAGTTACTGCCATGTGATCTCAAGGTTACACCCACAATGCTTTGCTGTATTTCTGTATTTGTTTTCCAATTTCTTCGTCATATGCCCACAAACTCGTTCTGCGAGGGATTGCATCTATTCATTTTCCCTTATTACGAAGAATGGCAAAAGCCTCCGTGGCTTAGGCGGCAGCACGCCGGCCTCTCACCGCTGGGTCCGTGGTTCAAATCCCGGTCACTCCATGTGAGATCTGTGCTGGACAAAACGGAGGCAGACAGGTTTTTCTCCGGGTACTCCGGTTTTCCCTGTCTAAAACTTCATTCCAGCAACACTCTCCACTATTTCATCTGTCATTCATTTAATCATTGCCCCAGAGGAGTGTGTCAGGCCTCGGCAGCCGGCACAGTCCATATCCTCGCCGCTAGATGGGGGCTTCATTCATTCCATTCCTGACCCGGTCGAAGACTGGAAGCAGGCTGTGGATTTTCATTTTTTTTTTCACGAAGAATGGCAAATTTTATTAAACCAACAAAATCTGAACTTTCATCAACCAAAGTGTTTCTCTAAGTTTTTGTTCAACACCAAGAAAATTATAGTCTATCTAGTTGAAACCCGTCAAATCATGACGGACAATGAACAAAATATTTACTGAAGAAGTTTCCTATATAAGTTACATTCTTTGTTCAATTACTTTTTGCCACATTGCAACTTTAAGGGCGTCAAAAGATTGAACTCTCGACATTGCAACAAACTGCTGGCACAAATCTCACATCGAGTGACCGGAATTTCAACCACGGACCTAGCGGTGAGAGAGCGGTGTGCTGCCACCTAAGCCACGGAGGCTCCCCCAAGAGATAAAATAAGGTATGAAAATGATATATTGTTGTAATAAAAGAAATATTTTCGGTGCAGCAGTGACAATTCGAATTGAAATCAACTTCTAATGCCTCCCAGAAAGGTACGTGAATCATAAATAATATATTTTCGATAATCTGCCTTGTGAAAGTTATGAAAAGGGACGAGTACCTACTCTCAGCAATTAATGAACCTTCCCCTCCTTTATAACTCTTATAAATAACTATTACATTAAAACGCGGTGGACGTCCGCCATGTCTGTCATTGACCAAGCTGATTCTGCGCATGCGCTAGGGCCAAAAATTTAAAATTTTTGTTTATAAATTTAAAAATATATGGTAACATATTTGTTTATCTTAAAGACATTCTGCAAATATGCAGGCCACGGGCTTCCGTCAGAGTGCATTACAAGGTCAATCGGTTCAGCCGTTCTGTCAATCTCGCTGTAACAAAAATCAGTTTACTGTTTTAAATATATAGATGCCAACGTGAATCGCGGAGAATTCGTTACTTTACGGGAATTTTAAAAGTAAAGTATGATTTGACTACGTAATACCAATAGCAAGAAAGAAGAATACGGAAATTTAAAAAAACATGTCGGAGATGGGAATCGAACCCCGTCCATTTCACGATGCATAAATTCTGAGTTCAGAACGCTTTCACCTCAGCTACCAAATCACTGGCAAAAGAGCGCAATATTAAGTTAGATAAACAACATACACACTCAACAGTCAGTACCATTTTAAGTTCTTCTACATTTCCCGTCTTTTATAATAATTCTCTTCCAGTATACTGCATATCGTGGAAACATCATAAACAATATTCCCCTCCTTTATAGTTCTTATAAATAACTATTACATTCAAACGCGGTGGACATCCGCCATGTCTGTCATTAACCAAGCTGATTCTGCATACGCTAGGGCCAATAATTTTGCATTTTTGTTTATACATTTAAACATATATGGTAACATATTTGTTTATTTTCAAGACACTCTGCAAATATACAGGCCAAGGGCTTCCGTCAGAGTGCATTACAAGGTCAATCGGTTCAGTCGTTCTGTCAATATCGCGGGAACAAAAACCAGCTTACTGTTTTAAAGATATAGGGTATTCGTTCCTCCCAGTAACACCATATTAATTTCCTCCCAATTCAGCATTAGATTATCGCGAAGCACAGTTAAACAGCGGATTTGTCAAGCATTTGTTTACGTCAACATTTTTATTTCATAACACAATATTGAACATAAGCAAACTTTTCCTGTTTTAACAATAAACATTAATAAATTAATTATATTGTGCCCATTGCTTGGGGTTTATCCCATGAAGGCAGACTGCGGTGTTACAAACGAAATTGAATCGAAAAATAGGCTTTACATTTTCTAAGTAACCCACGAATTAGACGAGTATTACTCGCAACGTAATAATACTGATTAGTGTTCTTGAAATAAAGTTTTTGTTGATTCATTTACGGGCTTCGTTATATCGTGGTCATGTAACCCCATGTACTTAGGTGTCTGTGGACTTTTGTCAGATAACCTGTGTTATTGTGATGGCTGTATCAGTCTGTGTATTTTTCATTGAGACTGGGAATGGGGGAGGAGGTGGTTGTGTTTTTAATTTAGGTACCATCCCGGCATATCTTGAAATCAAAAGGAGTATGTAGGCTACATGGACACTACTCCTGTCTCTGTTATGTTAATTGGTACAGGATGTACTCATTCAAGTGAGCTCAAAGATACGAGCATAAATGTAGGTTCGAATCCAATCCACCCAATAAGTCATTTTCCGGGTCTCCACTTCAACCTCAGGCAAATACTTGGATTGTTCCTAACTAAAGCCTCTCCCCCCCCCCTCTAGTACCAATATTGTTGTTAATTAATTTTAGGCGCTTCAGACCTCTTGGCCATCATCCCCTTTAATTTCGGTATGTATTGAATATGTCCAATAACCTGTGTTTTTGTGGTGTCTAAAAGAAACGCATAATTTAAATTAATACTGGGATAGGTGTCCCGGGAACTGAAATAAGGTACCATCCCGGAATTTGGCTGGAGGGAGTGCGTAAACTCCAGGAGAAAACCCAC
The DNA here is from genome assembly GCA_946902985.2 of Meconema thalassinum. NCBI lineage: Eukaryota > Metazoa > Arthropoda > Insecta > Orthoptera > Tettigoniidae > Meconema > Meconema thalassinum. The sequence continues at coordinate 938,849,494 of OX336389.2, read as the reverse complement.
ACTCAGAATAGCCCCCGGACTTGCTGTAGCTCCCAATCGCAGTCATGGTGTGTGATTTAACACGCACGACTACGCTGCAGGATAGTTCTACTAGTATACGAACTAGTGGAGTGTCCAAAATAACTTGAGTTATCACACGAGGTTCGGTTCGATTCCCGGTGAATGCATGTGAGATTTTCGAAGTGAAATGCCCTGTCCTGTGGTTCGGATTCCACGTAAAAAGAAGGTCCCGTGGCTCTTAATCACAAGATTCACGGTCACGTAAAGTTACAATCTTCCTTCCTTCACGCCACTGGATCAATACAGATTTTCAGAATCACAAAGCTTTTGTTGTTTTTTGAAGTCCCACGGCATAGCATTGCTCTTTAATCGTGCACCATAGCTGCGGGGACAGTTGCAGTAAGTCCGAAGATTGGAGATTCAAATCCCGGCACAGACAGCGGTTATCCTGATTGTGGTCATCCCCATTGTTGTCTTCCCCGGGTTTTTCCACACTCTCTCCAGGCAGTCTCTCCTTTCTTCAAGTACCTACCTCAACCCTGTCCCTAATACAGTTACACACACTACTACAGCCATCACATAAATACAGGTTATCAGACAAGTTCAACACACACCTACACGGGACTGATGACCAAGATGTCCCAAGTCCCTCAAATTAATTAACAACACGTTATTGGAAGGGAAGAAATCTGCAGTTTGCTCGCTAGTATTGCAAGAGCAGTTGATATTGAATTATTATACATAATTTTTCAGTATTGTCCAAAGTGGGACGTGAAGTGAACGATAGTACAGGAACATCCGGAAATCAGCTAACTCTACATAACCACATTATCAACTCAGTTATATTTAACTAACTAACCAACTACTAGGGCTCATAACAGAAACATGATTTGAATTGTAACGGTTACTGACAAAACAGCCCAGAACGCAAATATTTCAAAAGCTCGCTACGGTAGAAGTTAACGATTCAAAGAGTTTACATATCTATATACATAAAAATACTAACAACAAGTAGTTCCGTGAAGAACTAAGTAGCCTATTTCATATATCCTTCTTATGTTAATTGCCTCTATCAACATACAAAATGTCAGCTTGATTGCTGTAATAGATTCGTAGATATTGAAAACCATCCAAATATTTCGGATGGTCGCCATGTTGGATTTTTATATATGTAGGCCAAAGGGTTATGTACTATTAGATGAAGATTATTGCTTAGGTTTATTACTCAAACATCAATCGCATAATTAGGACACAAGAAATAAAAACCAGATATTAAAATTTCAGACAGGCGCCATCTTACGGTTATGAAAACAATTGAAATAAATTAGAAGGAAATGGATTAAAATTTGGATAAACATTTTCTGTACCAGGCTTCACTGCGCTCGGATGGTTAAATCGCGAGAAACGTCCATTTAAATATTTTAATTTCGCATCGCTGCCATGTTGTATTTGTGCTGACCAGGTTATTGAAATTTCCATAGGTGAACTTGCGTTAATAGCGTCTATCTACCTACAAAATTACAGTTTGATTGCTGTCATGGATTACTAGATATTGAGAACCGTCCAAATATTTTGGATGGTCGCCATGTTCCATTTTTATACATGTAGGCCATACAATTATGTCATATTAGATGACGATTATTGCGTAGGTTCATTATTCAAACGCTGACTTCGATCGCATGATTAGGACACAAGAAATACAAACTTAATTTGAAATTTTCGCACAGCCGCCATTTTGAGGTTATGAAAATAATTTACTAAAATTAGTTTTCAGTGCATTACAATGTGTATGGGCTTTGCTGTGCCAGGTTTCACTGCGCTCGGATGGTTACATCGCGAGAAACATCTATTTACATGTTTCAATTTCGCTTGACCGCCATGTTCGATTTGTAACAGGTTTCTGAAAGTTACATAGGTGAGTTTCTAGTAATGCCTTTTATCACCGTAAAAACCCTCAGAGTGATATCAGTAGACTAGTAGTATCGGAGATATAGAAAGCCGGTGAAATAATTCGCACAGCCGCCTTGTTGGAATGGTGAGACGTATTGAAATTTGAAAGGCACGGTCGGGGTCAGACAAAATAGTACTATGTCCTTGCCGAGTTTCATTGAAATCGTTCCAGCCGTTTAGATTTAATTAGGGTGGGGGGTGGGATACACACATGGACGCACACACACGGACAAAGGGTGATGTCATAAGCCTATTCTTTTCATAAATGAAAGTAGGCTAAAAATCGCAAGTGTTTTATTAAGTGTGTAAATAATTCACGTAATTTATTTCAGGCATTAGGAGATTCATTGTAATTCCCCGCTTAATCTAATTGGGCACACTCGTCTTGACCGACTGAAAAGCTTCTTCTAATAGAACAGTTGACGTCTAGGCCGAGTGTAAGCATGTTGCTATGGAAACCATAACAAAGTTGACGAAATTAATGACGCTAATCAACTACTGTACTTACCTTTCGCCAACGAGTCGCTTATTTCGTAGCGTTCACTGAGCTGCTGTACATATCCTGATGAGATGGACAAGTTGTCACACTTCTGCAGCGCCGTACGTTGTGGTGAACAGCAAAGCCACCACTTGTACATAAGTTGAGACGAGATGAGACGTATTCTCGCAACTGCCTAACATGTGACAGCGAAAGAGCAATAATCTTCTGCGGTGAGATAGTACCGCTGCAACAAATTGGCGCAACATACAGTACAGTGATTGTTGATAAACGACACGTTCCTGACGAAATGCGACGGTCAGCACACAACGCAATGTCCACATATAAGAAATTCATAAATAAACACAATAAAATGTGGCGGCTTCGTTGGCGTAGTTGGTAGCATGCTGAGCTTCTATGCCCAGGTTCGCGGGTTCAAACCCGGCCGAAGTCGTCGGATTTTTTAAGAACGTTAAAAATCCCTCAGTATGCCTTCCTTCGGAGGGGAAGTAAAGCCGGTGGTCCCATGTCATAGATTTATGGCATGTTAAATAACCTTCCTCTAATTACACCTGTGTGAAACTAAATTATATATAGGCTAAACATTTGACTAACGTTCTTAGGTTCCTACGTTCGTTGTCAAGAGCCGACTGCGATGGCATCTGGTAACTAAGTTCTGAACTAGTTGGTCGTTGACGGTGGCGTTTGGCGGAAAAGTAGGAACTACTTGGAAAAATTGAATGTCTGCAGTCCTTACTTGAATTAAAACAGATACACACAGTAATACAGTCATCACAATTAACACCGGTTATCAGACAGATTCTACACACACCCAAAGTACACGGGGCTACATGACCGCATTGTCGCAGCCCCTAAACTAAGGAACCAACCCAACCAACCACAAAATAAAAGCAAACTGTATGACACGCCTGGCAAGTGAAGCTGTTATTGTTGTTGTTTCATTTGTTAGGCTTGGATTTCGTGTCATTTAGCCCCGTGTACTCGTGTATGTATTTTTTCTGATAACCTGAGTTATTGTGGTGTTTGTATTACTGTGTAGGCCTATAGCCTATTTATAATTCAGGTGAGGTTTGGCCTTAAGGAGCCAGGAGTTGACTTGGGAAACCATGGAAACCACTTCCAGGATGGCTGAGGTGGGAGTCGAATCAATGTGAAGCACTTCACGGCGTGTGAGTGTTAGCGTAAAGCAGAGATTCCCAAACTGGGTGAATTCGCCCAGTAGTGGGCGATTTTAGCACACCCGTGGGCGGAACTGACAGAATGTGAATTCGATGGGCGATTTGAAAAAATTGGTGGTCAAATAATTCAGTTTTTTATATATACAATATGACCGAGAAGTGTTTGCCTGTAAAAACAAGGAATAAAATAAAAATGCAAACAAGTAATTTAATTACCATATCAAAGTATGTTTCCTTTTTAATCTATTTACAACTACAGTAGTTTATCAAATTACATTAATTAGGCATAGGTAATCATGTTGTTTAATTAATTAGATATAAAAATTCATGTAGTTTCAATTTTATTTTATTTAATTCATTTCATTGATTGTTATTCCTTCCTTAGACCTATTACTTGCAAATTTTGATTGTACATAATTAGGCTATATCTAAATAAACATGGTGTACCTATTAAGAGAAACTTGTCCATAAAAATCCTCATTTCTCTACTTATATTGTAGGTATTTGAATGTATGTGTTAGTAATTTAAAAATTGTCGTTTTTTGAAATGAGGTGGGCAAAAAAAAAAAAAAATATATATATATAAATCTCGAAAGTGGGCGATGGTCAGAAAAAGTTTGGGAAACCCTGGCGTAGAGGAACGGCCCTTCATTTTCATTTAGGTGATTGTGCATCGTTGTCATTTCAGTAATGGATGGCCCGTGGTTATCGTGCAATGGATCTTCGGAGCTCCGTGTGCTGTTCTTGTGTGTGTGGAATTTATCTGATGACCTGTGTTGCTGAGATGGCTGGATTAGTGTGTGCATTTTTATTGATACTAATATTGGGGAAGGAGGCAGCCATGGCCTTATTTTGAGTACCATCCCAGCAATTTCCTGGTGTAGAAGTTTGGAAACCGCGGAAAGCCACTTCTAGGGTGTCAGAGCCGGGCCTCAGGGGTGACAGCCAAGATGCTAGAGTCACTGCGCCACGAGATGATCTTACAATAACGTATGTTGTAAAACTAGTAGACCTGCGCGTGAATGCCAGTTAGCTCCAAGGAAGCGTACCTGCTTGTCAGGGTGGGAGTTCTACTCCACTTACTACATTTTTAAATTTTTAGAGTGGTCCATGAACCAAACACTTGTACATTTCTTTTAGTTACGAAATCTGGGATTGGGCTTTTAATTATTTTTTTAAAATCGAATTTACCCTCCAGGTTGGTGGCTCCCACGGACTCAGCGAGGGAACTCAACCGCTCAACCTCTACCGCCCCTACGGGCAGTGTCCAAGAGCTGGGAATATCTGATCAGTTTGGATACAACTGGGGAGGTGTTACCAGCACCGCGCCCAGGCGGCCTCACCTGCAAAGCGAACAGGGGCCTCATGAGGGAAGGGAGGGGAAGCTTAGGAGGGATAGGCAAGGAAGAGGGAAGGAGGCGGCCGTGGCCTTACCAGAGGTTGGCCTACCATCCCGGCATTTGCCCGAAGACGAAGTGGAAAACCACGGAAAACGACTTCGAGGATGGCTGAGGTGGGAATCGAACCCCCTCTACTCCTTTGGACCACCCAAGGCTGAGTAGACCCCGTTCCAGTCCTCATACCACTTTTCAAATTTCGTGGCAGAGCCGGGAATCGAACCCAGGACCTCCGGGGCGGCAGCTAACCACGCTGACCGCTACGCTACGGACGGAGGCGACTTAATTTTTTGTTACTGTTGGAAAATACACTTTTAGACATTATCTTACACCTCGTCCCATATCCATCTGCTTTAACAACTTGTCGAAGCCGACGTGGCATTGACACAACAAGGTTATTAAAGCAACCCTCGTCGAGGGCGATCTCCTCCAATGCGTCCCACCTTGACTGCGATTATTATGATGGCGCGAGCCTGACAGCTTAGAGGGGTAAGGAGGAGAACGAGGGTAGTGGAGGGGGTCACTGCTGCTGTGCTTCTGGGAGGCGTAGTAACGGGCAATACAGTTACAGTAGGAGCCGTGGTGAACATTTCCTTAGCAATGAGTGCAGTGAACGTTCCTCCCCTCTCAATCACGCTTCAGCACATGGACTCACCCACATACGAAACTCGTTGCCATCAGGTAATAACCATGGTCTAACGCCCCATGAAGCATCATGCGAACATGGGAGAGGGGAGTGGGGGTGGGGAAGCCAGTGTTCCCTTATCTAGAAATTTCACCTTGGCCACACATGTTCAATAGAGTTCAAGTCTGGAGCTCGAGGGATCCAACTGAGCTGATCAATTGTGTTGTGCTCGGAACACTACCACTCATGGGAATTGGGCATGGACTGTATTTATAGACATTTGAGAATTAGGTACAGCACTCATTTCAGGTTCCGTATTGACCGTGTTTACAGTAAGCAAAACCTGAATTTTACGCCGAATCAATACTTTGCTTATAGATAACTTTATGGGTACATGTTTCGGAGACCCTACTGTCTCCTTCCTCAGCCCTCTTTTGGTACTACAAACATCGTATGACACATTCGAAATCCCCTAATAAAACAACACAAAATACACATCACAAATTACAAAGCCACAACATATTAAAAACTATTAGCTTAAAACACATTAATTAAAATTCGACATCAACCATGAATACAGCATGTAATGCTCCTCGCATTTTCAGTCACTCAATTCTTGTTAAGTGTATGTCTTTTGACATGTTAAAATACTGTTTATGCACAACCATTTATTTTGTTCGCAGTGTCTTCAATCTCTACATTTATTTTAGAGATTGAAGACAGTGTGAACAAAATAAATGGTTGTGCATAAACAGTATTTTAACATGTCAAAAGACATACACTTAACAAGAATTGAGTGACTGAAAATGCGAGGAGCATTACATGCTGTATTCATGGTTGATGTCGAATTTTAATTAATGTGTTTTAAGCTAATAGTTTTTAATATGTTGTGGCTTTGTAATTTGTGATGTGTATTTTGTGTTGTTTTATTAGGGGATTTCGAATGTGTCATACGATGTTTGTAGTACCAAGAGGGCTGAGGAAGGAGACAGTAGGGTCTCCGAAACATGTACCCATAGAGTTATCTATAAGTAAAGTATTGATTCGGCGGAAAATTCAGGTTTTGCTTACTGTGACATTTGGGAAGCCATTTTTCAGTGTTGCCTTCATAATCTAGGACAACAATTGATTTTCAGTCGGTCAACATGCTAATAAGCCAATTAAATTGCGTGGAGAATAACACTTGCTATTATGGAAAACAATATGGATTAATTATACAGTTTGTATACACTTTTTGAAAAGTATTAATCGTAGTAAAAAAGTTCCAGGTGAGTTGGCTTTCCCCTTTCCCCTCATTTGTTGTGATCGGTTACTTGTGAGTGCCCCAAACGGGATCTATACTACTGAAATACTATACAGTATATGATAGTGCATTGTCTGCCTAATTACAATGGGTAGCTTCAGTCAGCTAATTAGTGACGAATGGCGGAGTCTTTCTTAATTAGGCACAGTAACGTGAACTGTATTACCTCATCTGGATAGCACTGTCTCACGCTCGGAACCATAAGATTCTGTAGAACGTGCAAACATGTGTCCAATGTGAGATAGTCTCCCATCTGTCCGACGATATTCACCCACTAACACGACATAGATATGCCGCCACTGCGTCAACACTCGGCTCGGTACATCTTTTGTCGTATCAGACTGTCCGTGGCCTGTAAACAAGAACCAGGCCGATCACAGCCGAAATTAAAGAAGTCTCGTCGGAGAATATCACATGATCCCAATACGATTCAACTCCACCTCGGTAAAGGCGCACATCAGAGAGAGACTCCTTGGCGGCAGCTTTCTGCAAACGAGCCCGACTTCTCGTAATCGTTTATGAACCTGCATGAGTTCCACCGAGTTTTGCTGGTTTTCCGGCAAAGTTTCAACCAAACGGTAGTCTTCTTTCCTAGTAGAAAGCCACTTTAAATCAGTGCTCAGTAGTCATCCAATGTCCTCTGACATCCCCCACTGCTGTATCCATCTGTGAGCAGCCCTACTGTAGGTGAAACGCGCCACTGACCGCTGTCCGTGTCTCTGTGTGTTGGCATGACAATGAGTGCGACAACAGAGCAACCATTGATTTGTCGCATCCTGACTATAAACATATAGGCCTAGTCTAATAGATCATCAAAGCATTCCATTGGCGTCCGAAAGTAAATGTAGAATCGTTCATGTTGTCGCAGTTGCCGATATAAAGTGTGAATTTCTCCTTGATGCTCACGAAGCAGATTCAGGTCGTGAATCCACGTTCTCTTAGTTTTCTTTTCTGAAAAATATATTATTTAATTAATATATATTATTTGCGATTTGTATTATTTGTAAATAAGTTACTTTTCACATTTCTCTAATTGTACCCAATGAATGCTCACTGCTGCTCCTCATCACCAACTACCGCTGCCAACAGTAACGCTTCTTCCTCCAGTTGAGATAATCGATGCAGCCTGCAGCCTTGACGTACACGATTTTCCAAACTGATCGCTACCACCACGCGTCTGGGTGTGAAAAGACCTGATCGCCATGATCATGATCGCCACCGCCATCGCACCCGCCACCGCGATCACTCCGGTGTACGGGAGCCTCTTAGCATCGAGCTGACTCGGTCAAACTCAGATGTGTTCGTTGCCTGACATAATATTGGTGTATTTGTTCGCAAACTACAACAAAAAATAAATTCTGCACAGACTCAAGTACATGAGTCTGAAATGCGAAGTGCGTGGTGGCGCAGCGCTCAAGCTCTTTGCTTCTCACCAAGGCAGACTGGGTTCAATTCCCAGTTAGTGCATGTGAGATTTTTAAAATGAAATGCCATATCTTGTGGCTCAAATTCCACGTAAAGAGGAGGTCCCGTGGCTCATGATCGCTAGATTAACGGTCACGTTGAACTAAAAGCTTCCTTCCTCTTTTGCTTTAGAGCACCGACCACCTTGTGGTGTTGCGTCTAGTAGGATATTCTTGGCTGTCACCCCGGAGGTCTGGGTTCGGGGTTCAATTCCCGGCTCAAACAAGAAATTTAGGCTAATTCTTGTCAGAGGGCTGGAGCGGCTTACAATCAGCCTAGTGAGGAAAAACGGAGAAGATGTGTGTTCGATTCCCACCTCAGCCACCCACGAAGTGGTTTCCATGGTTTCCCACTTCTACTCCAGGCAAATGCCGGAATGGCTCGTAACTTCACAGCCGCCACCACCCCAATCCTTACCTGAATTATGTTACAAATACACACACTACTACAGACACCACAATAACACAGGTTATCAAACCAATTTCTACATGCACCCAACTACACGGGGATAAATGGCTTCAATGTCCAAGCCCGTCAATTAACAAAAACAAATAAAGCTTCTTAGTGCCTCAATTGAAGTATACTAGATGTTTCGCTAAATATCGTGTTTGAGTTGTCAATAGAACATGGTGTGGCAATGAGGTTATAAAATGCAGGAAGTCTCCTCTGTCCGTCTATGTAAGTAGGCAGACAACTGCTGGATTGGTGGTTGCGACATTGCCCGAGATGGATTGCATTTAAATTGACGGGGCGCTTTCAACCTAGGAATCCTACATGACAGGGTCATCGGTTCGTGCCAGCTTTCGTGAGGAGAAGCCGGTCCAGAGGTTGCTAGCTGATGGGGACAGAAGGAGCTTTTTCGGGTTATTTGCTGCGGAGGTAAAACTCTAAGATTGGATTACTGCAGGTTAATTGTCCGAGTCTAGGAAATAAATTAATTGAATTTTGGAACCCTGTAGAGACGTATTCTCCGGACATTGTCATTGATACTGAATCTTGGTTATATGTGGATATCAATAAAAACAAAATAATTGAATGGACCTACGAAATATTATACAGAAGGGATCGGGGAAAGCGAGGTGGCGGGCTATTTACTTGTGAGCGAAAAAATATAGCTAGTTTTTTAAAGTGGGCTGATACGGATTGTAAAATGTTATGTGTACAAATCTCGGATAAAGGAAAATATAAATTCCCCCTTCAGGTGATAGGGACGTATAGAGCACCGAATGATAGCTTTTCGCACCTCTTCACCCTGTGTGATAAAAGAGCATAATCATTGTCGGAGTTTTAAACCTCTTCAAAGTAGACCGGTCTGATGAGTAAACTAGCTGTGGTCAAGCTCAGACAATGAGTAATAAGGAGAGACCCTATCGGCCAGGAAGTGATGCTACAAGGTACTCCCGCGCTAGTGCTCAAAACATTGCGTTAGGCTCATAAGAATAGCATGGGATGGTGCGACATACGTTCTAAAGAGTGGTGATATTTCGCGCGTGGGTCGAAAAGCTGACGTGTGTGGCATATGGTTGCGCAAATAGAACTCCCACCTGCCAAAAGGAATTTCATTTCACAAGTAAGTGCACTTTATTGACCATGTATTGTGTAAAGTTTTCAACCTTGCTGTTCTAGTATAATTTGTTAAATGTTCAAATAGTGACATATATGCCCACAAATATAAGTATTTTGATTGCTAGTAATTAATTACGGATATTTTCCATAATTTGTTGCTGGATATAGTTTTTGCTAGACAATTAATGAACGGTATTAACCGAGCCCGAGCAGCAACGAAGACTCCCGAGTAAGATCCCAGACAGAGAAGCGAAGTGTGGCTAGTAGGAGGAGTAGGGGAAGTGGCGCGAGTTCGACACGCGACTGGAACCATTGAGAAGCCGCCTTATTAAAATTAACACCAACAGAGTAATTAACATATATAATTACTGGGACAAAGTTATTATATTAAACCATCATGAAGAGTGTTGAATGATAATTAAGAACGATTGACTACAATTACAGCCGAGTATTTAAGTAATTAATGGAGAGTTTGTTCAATTATTATAAGCAACCAACCAGAGCCATGGATTGAGAAAGGACGCGGTTTTGGAAATTAGACGCGGGGGAAAGAGAAGAGGAAGCGAGACTCTTATCAACCACGACTTCGAAGCAGAAGGACGTTCGAACAACCTACTCTACAAGTTGAACAAAGCAAATAGAAAATATTCATCGAAGGCACTTAGTAATATGCAAGTAACATTAAAATCGACATTCAGCGAAGAAAGAATTATTATTATTAACAACAAATCTACAGCTTCAAGCATGGTAAAATTCCAAAAGCTGAGGGAGGAATTTCCTAACTATTCTACAAGCGTCGTGATGAACGCCTAAACAATTATGAGAACGACGCTATGATGGCATCAAGAACATCCGAAATGACTTAACATCAATATTTCGGGGCAGATTAACATCTCATCTCTCCTGTAATAGAAATTCTACAATTATCAGTCATTATACCATCTCAAATGACGATCTACAGGGAACTTTGGGGAAAGAAGACCAGAAGATATTCATGGACGAGGGCGGCCAGGGAACTACCCGGTGCCGAAGCGAGAAAGGGCTATCCCATCTCACCCAGAAGAGTCATCGGCGGAAGGAGGCGACAGCACGATGATGATCGAGTTCGTATCCCGAGACCTGCCCGCACGAGATATTCGGAGCGAGAATTGGACAAGAATGCTGAACATCACGCAGTCTTAAGCCGCTAGAAACATTCCGTTTCTAATGGGTAACCAAAGGAAGTCCGCTTCATGTCAACTTTAACCCAGCACAAGGTAGTCCACGGACCAACATTGAACATCCCACTTTGTAGACTTGAATATCCGACAACTAGTGTTGAAAGCAATTTTTCTATATTGTTTATTAGATTATTGCAGTTTTCATTCTTATATTCGTAAAAACAGAGCCTCCGTGGCTTAGGCGGCAGCACGCCGGCCTCTCACCGCTGGGTCCGTGGTTCAAATCCTGGTCACTCCATGTGAGATCTGTGCTGGACAAAACGGAGGCAGACAGGTTTTTCTCCGGGTACTCCGGTTTTCCCTGTCAACATTTCATTCCAGCAACACTCTCCACTGTCATTTCATTTCATCTGTCATTCATTTAATCATTGCCCCAGAGGAGTGCTTCAGGCCTCTGCAGCCGGCACAGTTCATATCCTCGCCGCTAGATGGGGGCTTCATTCATTCCATTCCTGACCCGGTCGGAGACTGGAAGCAGGCTGTGGATTTTTTTCATTCGTAAACACATCATGCGGATGTTTGGTCATATTTTTCGACGATTTCGGAATTTTAGGGATTTTTCATTTCGATTTTTCGATTTTTGCGATATTCGAAATTTGAAGGGAGATTTTGTAGTTTAGTTCAGAATAGTTATAGTAAAATTTAAACGTGTTTTTAAATCGCACGATATCTATGTTTTATTAATCATTGTAATGATGGAAATGTTTTCCAAGTATGTGATAGGCAGTATATGTCAAAGAATGCGATTCAGAAAGATCTATTGTAGAGATCTATATAAAGTCACGATCTGAGAAATAATGAAACACATTTAGTGAATAAATTTTGTGAGTTATGTTTTTTTAAGTATTGGAATTTGTTAAAAAGACAGTAAAGAAAGAATCTGTAAAGAATTGCAATGTGGAATTAACAAATACGAACGATAGCGTATTTTGAAGTAAAAAATAATGTAAGGAAGGAATTGAAGGAATGTTACAGTTTGTTGAAAGGTTTTTCAGAAATGTGAGTGAGGCAAAGAAATAAGATTTTTATTTGAAGATTATAATTTTATCGCATTACCTATTAAATTGATTCATGGAGAGAACCAGTATTTTTTATTATATGGTTATTAAGATTGTGGTAACTGAAAGAAGAGTTTATTATTGGAAAGTATAGAGAAAGGAATTGTATTGAAGGAACTGCGAAGTATCTTGATGGATGAGATTTATTATTCCCGTTGTAGACGGAGGTAATTGTTGTGAGACAATGAGCCAGTGTGTAGCCATTGATCTATTTTTGTAGAAATGTCTGTAGTGACAGACGCGTGTATTTCATGGAAGTAAGAAGTTATGAGAACAATGTTATGGAAGTTTATTAATTGTGGATGTTATTGAAATAGTCTCAATAGAGTTGAAACTCCTTGAAATTCACAGGACAGCGGATCCTGGATGAAGTTAAATCTGATAGAAATTATAGGATTTAATGGATCTTTATTGAAGCTGAGAGTAAACTGAGGTCTATTAAATGGTTCTTTTCCTAATGTTTTCATTTATGGTAATTATTCGACGAGTGGAAATGTGTATTTTTATTAAGTATATATATTTCATGAACAGATAAGTTGGAGGAGGTTTTTGAACTAGTCTCTACTTAATTTTATGGATTATAGAATCCCTGATTGTAACGCAAACCACGAACAAGACATAGTAGAGTGAAGTCATATTTTTCTGAAGCCCATTGAGAGGCAGGAGTGAAGTAGAAGGACAGTTACATGTTGTATTGTCGGGAGAAAGGAAGGAACGCGTTGTATATATTTTTATTTTAAGTAAGTAGTTGATGAACTACGACGTGATTATTTTCATTATATAGAATGTTATATTAAATGTATTTCAGATAGATTCGTAAGTATATTTAGGAGTGTTTTATATTTTGATTTTAAACTTTAAAGTTGTGTAGAGATTTTGCGCTTCCTAGAGGAAGAAATTTTAATGTTAGGGTGCGGGAGATAAATTGTATAGAGTAATGAATAGTATTTGTAATGACGGAGATCTACGTCAGGGGTAACGTCATTTATTTTTGGGATTATTTACAATTTTAGCTTATAACATTTTTTCTTGTTATAAACTCCCGTCACCTAGGGCACAGCAGTTGTTCGCTGTATAGAAGCTTATTGAAGCTTACACGTAACAGTTTTTATGGTTTCTTAAGGAAACGATTTGTATTTTTATGTCGATTAATGACACTTGGTCATTCTTATTTATTTCATTGTTTTTTGAGAGCGTTTAATCAAAGCTCGACGACACGAGAAGTGTACTGCTTTTATAATAAATAGACGGATTCGTGTTGACGATTTCCTGATTGTTTTATAGGAAACTGGCATTATACTTGTAGTTAGATGGTAGAGGAGTGTGTTGTAGGGTGGAAGTTCCCGAGGGACCTAATCCGCATCCTTACGCCCAAGATTTTTTAGAGACTCTCTTTATCCTAAGTAGTTAGATGACCCTACTGTTCTGTAGTTAGGTACTGCAGCACATTCCGTTTTAGAAAATCCTGTCCCTTATTCTGAGTGTTTCCGCCAAGTGGCACCATGTCGTTTTTATTCGGGACTTCAAGATGCTACAATCCCAGATTATTTCCAGCCGGAAGATATTGGTGGATCATCCAGTTATAAGGGTACAGTACAATGTTCATCAATCCACATTGGTATCAATACAATAAAACTTCCCAAGTGCTGCTTGTCACCGCATGTCGTACCTACTATCGAAATAGATATCAAATAAATCTGTTTTTCATGTGGATTCAGTCAAAATAGGGCATAGCCTACTGATACGATAAAAATCGATCACATCGATAATCTGATAGCAAAAGCACTCGCTCCGTGTCAACCTTGAACTGGAGACCTCATGAATTGCGGCTCACCACGCTACCACCACGGCCACAGATCTTCTGCAATAAGCCAGCACAAGACGAAAAATTCTTCACACAGGAGTAACATTTCGGAAATAATTTTTGAAGCTATTGGAAGAATGAGCATATCTGCTAGCATTTTATATACGGGATGTAATTGATATAAATGACGTCCGTTACACTAGTGACAGAAGAGACCATTCTAAGCTTCCTAGGTGATAAATATGTCACCTATCTTTATATTGAAAATTAAACATTAAAAAGTCAATGTTTGTAAATTTTTCATATACTCTTCAAGCAGAAGGAGAAAAAGCAGTCTGGGGAAACGAGGCGGAGCGAGGTGGGACGACGCGCGGAGGGGAAGTTGTTGAGTAATCGGAGCTTTGACCTTACCGGTTGAGGGGTGGTATCAGCTGTTATAAGGATAAACGGTACGCGCCTCGTAAGAACATTTGTATTGCTGTTGTCTTGTTGTTGTTGTTGTTGTTATTGTTGAAATCGCACGCAATGGCTTGCGACGTTAGGACCAGTAGTATTGTGTAGCTGACTTTGTAAGTGTGGAACTCATTGATTGATGTTCAAGTATAAAGTAATTTCGATAATCAGCCCTGGTGTGGCATTGGCGTCCAGCACGTTAAAGAAATACAGAGGGGAAAAATTCCGACATCCCGTCGTTTGTTCAGAACTAGCATTTAAGACGGAAGTAAAATACGTAATGTTGTTTTGTTTGAGAGGCTTGGCGATTTTGGTCATTTAGCCCCATGTAGTTGGGTGTGGGTAGAATTTGTCTGATAACTTGTGTTTTTGTGGTTTCTGTAGTAATGTGAGTATTTGTAATTCAGGTGAGGATTGGGAAGAAGGCGGCCGTGGTGTTACGTTTGGAACCATCCCGGTAATTGCCTGAGGTAGAAGTGGGAAACCATTGAAAACTACTTCCCTAGATTTAATACTAGTACGGTACCACATGCACATAATAATAATAATAATAATAATAATAATAATAATAATAATAATTATAATTATAATAATAATAATAATAATAACAATAAAGCAAATGTAGCGAGTTGGTTGGCCCTATCAAGAGGCAATGGCATGTAGAACGGGTAAAGTCTATACCTATCATTGTGTCAAGTACAGGCGTGATCCCAAGTATCTTGCTCCAAGGCTTTAAAGAACTGGATCTGGATACTCAACTGTACAAACTAATGCAGAAGGCAGTAGTTCTCTCAACAACCCGAATCGTCTGGAAGTTCGTGTGTAGCGATTTCGACTTTCCAGCTTAGAAGTGGCTGTTTCAGTAACTATAGTTTGGTTCCGTGAAGCCCGTATAGTTATGTTGTGATGTACCAGCAATGTGATATACGTACTGTATAAAACAATAATATTAATTTAATGATAGCGAGGCTGTGTAGCTCAAGTAGTAGAGTGCTATCCTTTTCGAGGAATCGATCTAGGCTCAGTCATGTAATAAATAAAGGAGAACAAATACGACAGTCTTATGCCGATGGATATAATGGCACGTAAATGAAATTCTACGAACACAACATTCCGGAATCTTGACATTCCCGAAAATAATAAAAATAGTGTGGCTAAAAACCTATTATTATTATTATTATTATTATTATTATTATTATTATTATTATTATTAAACAAATTATAAGAGATTAAATCTTTACTAAACTCTTGTTTACAAAGGCTGCACTGAAAAAATGGCTTCAAACCACACAATCTTTACTGAATGCTATTTATTTTTAAGTAGGGTTCCAATTGTTTAGGACGTTTTAAATATTTTTGGCAACAATGTCAATGGAAGAGACTTGCAAGCTTGTTGTGATGGTTGTTGTTAATTCATTTTAGGGGCTTGGGACTTTTGTTTTTCAGCCCCGTAGAATTGGGTGAGTGTTGGATTTGTCTGAAAAACTGTGTTTCTGGTGTGACTGTAGCAGTACTGTATGTGTAGCTGTAGTTATTAGGGTCGTAAATGAGGTTGGGGACGATACTATTGTGGCAGGTGCTTGGAAAGCGCGGGGAAGAATCCGGGAGAAACCAAACTCAGGATAGTCACTGTCGGTGCAGAGTTCAGACCTCCATTCATCGAACTTGCTGCGATCGTGGTGCACGATTAAACGCCCATGCCTACACTGCGGGGGTAGGATAGAAAGTAGCCGTGGTCATAGGATGGTACATCCCAAATTTGGCCTGGTGGGATGCCGCTGGAAATCATCTTGTGGCTGCCGATGGTGGGAAGTAAGGAAGTCGGTAATACGTAGTTAGCTGTATGAACACTAGCACCACTTGTAGATAATAATAATAATAATAATAATAATAATAATATCGTGATCATGAGCTACTGGACCTCCTTTTTATGTGGAATCTGAACAACAGGACATGGCATTTCACTTCGAAAATCTCACATGCATTGACCGGGAATCGAACCCGGTCTACCTTGGTGAGAATATAACGGCTTCACCGCTGCGCCACCACACCCCTTGCCGATGGTGGGACTCGATGCTAAGTATACAGCAACGAAATGCTTTTAATACAATGTGGACTTTGACAGGTTTTCTAGCACCAGTAGGGTTTCGAAAATCTACATGCATATTTTAAATTGTTTAGTGTATGTATACAGTCATCATTACTTGCTTATGAGCTGGTAATACGTAGTTAGCTGTATGAACACTATCACCACTTGTAGATAATAATAATAATAATAATAATAATAAAAGCTCTGGCCATAGAGTGCTATCCTTCTTGAAGATTCGATCTAGGTTCTGTCTGAAGTAAATGAAGGTGATGAAATACGACAACCTTATGTGGGTGCATTTAATGGCACGTATAAGAAAATAATCATGTCAACTCAAAATTCCGGCAACTCGACATCCTCGAAAAACATAAAAGTAGTGAGCGTGTTTTAAACACTAGTATTATTACTAGCAGGTACCCGTGGCTTCGCACGCGATGAAGACAATGGAGATGATGCAATATTGCTGATAATAATTTGTCTATTCTATTACAGCATACTCGGCTGGGTGGGTCCATTTCAATTTGGAAAATTCTGATGTCTACAGTATTGATCCCGTTAGAGGAGAATGTTCGGGTACCATCAACCGAAAATGGCACTTCGAACAACCCCGTCCTTCGAACACACAACCTGAGAGGATCGGATGCACTTCTTCAGGGCTAGTGTAGCACGAGAAGCGTGGTCCCAAAGAATTGGGTTCTTACACGGAATAAATGTCACAGACGCCCAAAGAAGCACACCTAAACACACAAAGCTTGAAATGAAAAGATCCAGACTTAAGTCAAATTTCGGGAAAGATTTATTCAGTAATTCAGACCCCCTATCCTAATTCGGAGGGTTAAGAAATCGGCTAATCCACAAAGATAATTACAATAAAGAAACGAAGAAACAAACCCTAACTGAAATTAAGCTAACCCTCGCGAAAGTCTTCAAATACAAGAAAAGCAAAGCAACAAGTCTAGATACGTGGCACATAAAAGAAATCCTACGCGTTAGCACAAAATTACAAGCAATTAACTCGGCAGAATTTACATTTATCATCACAGCAAATCAACCCCTAGGTTAGGATGGTACCACGCCCACATTTACATTTAATCAACTAGCTAATTTCTCGCCTGAATGCAATATTACGACGAGATGCGTCAGTAATCAAAGCACTACATCAAATCAAAGGATAGCAACCACAGTCTATAAAAACATTGATAATACAACACCCATCTTATAACAGGCAGAAAACATTCAGGTTATACACTCATAATAAAGAAGATGAACACACACATGTTATTATTATTATTATTCAAGCCTGCATACGCTGATCAGGAAAGCTGTTTGCCCCCGATCGTCATCTCAAGAGTGTATGATAGGTTGGTGAATGCGTAATAAAAATTACGTCTGATATCACATAGAATCACGCGGACCACCAGTTACGGACTCTAGGCTCCAGCGATTCTTGTCGGTCTCAATAAAGTGTCAGCTCAGTTAAAGTCATTTCCACTTGGAAATGAGCAGCACATTGTGTCAAAAACAACCCACAAGAATATGGGTGCAAGATTAAGATGCTCAGTTATTCCATGTTTATGCACATTGGTTTAGATCAATTATGGATTATGATTTAAATCAGGTTTATTGCGTAGGTTTAATATCCCTAATAAGGTTTAAGTTGTTGACACCAGACACAGGCTGCACAACAAATACCATGAATCTCCACAGGGATTACCTCGAAAAAATGTGACCCTAATAGGCACAACAATACTCTGAGCTACCAATTGGCTCAAACAATTACACAGGCGCGGCTTACACAATGGCACGCATAACATTCATCGGACGATCTGGCTTATAAGCTCAATATCTCTGGCATAAATAGTAATGGGACTCCATACTTCCAAGCAAATATAATCCAAGACACAACAAATACATGAGTTGCTAGCCTTATACATGATTTAACTGGATCAATAACACCATGGGATAAACTTTTAATCATATGCCGAATGAACAAGAAGTCATTCGCGTCAAACAGTTACTCTCAAAAGAGAGCTAATCTCGCATCAAGTATGCGGCAATACCTACTATAATTATATGCAATCAGCTGGTCAACCAAATCGAGTAGCGCTCCCTAAACATGGCTACTACATTCCACAAATATCTGTGACGTAACAGATTGTCAGAAAATTAATCAATACTCGTCTGTTTCGCTCAGAATGCTGGGTAAAACAAGTTCCTGGTCCTTCCGTGACCTTGGGCGTCTCGCCCTACTCATAACATCTTACAGAGCTCATTGAGTGCAATATGAATCTCACTCATTTAGTATGACTGAACTGTGTGTTTAGAATATAAAGGAAATCACTGATCAAAGTCCTGAAGTGATCCGTTCATATTTGAGATCTTGCTCTCCATGAATACAACATTACATTACACATTAACCTGCCCTGTTCAAAAATAGATATCAGACTATGAAGTTACCAAACACACTTAGAAGACAGATAAAAACGCGCAGCTTAACTGCTTTGGAATCCAGTCACTCCCTGATATTTACAATCACTGTTGAAAAACGTTGTGTGTCCTCTCAACACAACTAAAAATATAACAGACAACACTTCCTACTTTTGGGCTGTTTAAACTGACACGATGAAACGTACTCTGGTTCATAACCAGGTTGGGTAATTCTCATATATTACACATGTTCCGTTCCCACTCGGAACCTCGTGGCATTCAAGATCCACATGATAATGTTAACTAAACCTCTCAAAACGTGGGAGTAACTGTCGACAAGCCAAATGATACGTTAATTAGTGGCAAATAAAATAGAATGAGGGCTCCTATACTGGGTGTACCCTAAAGTTGTAGATGGACGTTCATCGTCCTACAATGTCAGTTACTACTGACTGAATATGCAGCTCTCCATGGCTGGGTCCTATCAATGGGGAAATACACTGGTGTGTTACACATGAATGAAGATGCAGCCCCACGCAAGCATGGTACTGGGTGTCTCACAAATATTAACCAGTTTAGAAGAAGAAAAAGACATAGATTAACTATAACTATAACTATAACTATAACAGCCTATGTGGTTGCTATCGAGTTTGGTTTATAACTTAAATCTACCCGGACAAAACCCTGTACAGTAATGAGGATACCGACTCACAGTTGATGTAATTGGTAGTTCACCACGCGTTCTCTCAGAACAGATGGGTTATAAAGTCAATTATATAGGAGGGATTATAAGGTTCCATAATTAGACTCAATGGTCCTAGCCTATTTTTCCTCTTGAAATACCTCTACATGTGGTCTTCTGGCATCGTCTCCTCTTGGTTTCCTCATCACGGCAGTGTTACCTCTTTGATATCTCCCTCCATGATTGGGTTTACACCATGATTAGCATCTTAAGTACGGATATATGCATGTCGTACACGTGGCTGCCGTTGAGATGCATGGTGCGAAGAAATATACAACAATTTTCACAGATTTTAAAATTTTCACAATTCAAAAAAATGAAGCATTGATTCTAATCACAGGTGCAGATAATACAAAATTGACCATATAATTCTGCCACTGGCTCTATCAGATACAGCAGGTGGTATCTATACTCACATGCTTTATCACTTGATACCACATTAATCATGAAAACTTATTCGTAGCACAAAATATCATTGTTAATCAGTTTTACTGCGGCGTTTAGCACGCTATGAATATAATACTTAGGAGGATTACTCGTGAACATTTGTACAATGATTGCAATACTGCCGGCAAAGTGGTATAAGTTGACAAACAACGTGCGGACAGAAAAAAATGTTCAAGTTCACACTTTCGTCGAATATGGCGATAAATATCGCCGCACTTGCCTGATATGGCGTTGAAATATTATTACACACAAATTAGAGTGTTAACAAAGTTCGATGGCATCCGATAATTGCACATTAGTCCAGTTCTGAGGACATCCACAAAACGTGCACTTGTTAAATATCAGCACGAATTTCATACGCGCCCAGTCACGGTGGACTCACAAAACGGTGTGTCTTGATGGAAACTCCGCCCTGGGTTCCAAAGAACTTCCAAGTCGTGTAGTGTTTACATTCATGCCTTCCGCATATCTGCGGTGATAATACCTCTACCAAATGGTGAATTATGACATTTAAGGCCACGATAAAGTGGTAAATTATACAGAATTACTTGTGGTAAATTCCTGTGATATGTAGATGCAAGATATGTATAAAAATATATCCAGGAAGAAAATATACTCGCCTCTCCAAAGTCAAAAGAAAGCTTGAATCGTGAGGAAGCTTCTGAGTGCGTTCCATGCAAGTGACCACAATAAGCAAACATGCTCTCGAAGAAATATTACTGATATGAGCACGTTATGAGCCCATCAGGCGAGTTGTTTGGGGTTGCCACTAACCGCAATGACTTCCCGGACAACTCACCGTCTGGACGCATACGCCGAAAAGGCCTGGATGTACTTCCTATAGGTCAGTGCGCACGAAGACGCAGCATCCCGGGGCAATCGGGCAGACACGGAGAAAAATGTGAGAGGGTCCAAGAAGTACACCCCAGAAACACATAGATTAAAATGATAACATCCAGACTTATGTAAACTCGAATAAAATTTATTTAAAAACATATGCAAACAACTGGCCTAGTTCGGAGGGTTAGTCTCGGGCTAATCCCGCAAGCTAAATTAAAAAAGAAAAGAAAGTGTCAAAGTTGTAGATCCTAAACTGATTGTAAAGTGAAATAACCCTCGCGAATGATCTAGTTACAAGAAATGCAAAAGCGGCAAGCTTGGGCAGTGGCACGTAAAGTACACCCTACACAAGTGAAATGGGTTACTTATAAGAAGTTAAATTAACAACAACAAAGATCAAAAGAATTTACGATGGTATCACTCCCTTATTTATTTTTAAATAAGTTAAATCTAGCTAAATCCAGACAATTACAACAAATTGTACGGTGACTTACTACCGTAACAAACAAACATTTAATAACAAAGCTATGTGACAATCCAGTATAAAAAACATCTAAGTTCAACTTACTGACTATCAGGTACAAGGGTAAACATACAAATTTACACAAGTAAATAAATAAATAAATAAATGAGACACAGCTTTCAGAAATCTTCTTCTTCTTACCCTGCGTACACGCAAGAATACTCTTTGCATCCTTGGGTCATCTAGTGTTTAGTTATGTTGGTAAAAGCGTGATCCCAAAACACGCCTTACATTACTGAGGTGTCGTGCGCCACAAGTTGAAAACTAATGGTCCGCGACAACTCTGTCGTCAAAAAATAGTGTTACAAAGTTAACAAATCATTTCCCGCACGGAAATGTGACTGCACCAATGAGTTGGCCAGTTCGCATCCAATCGCAAGTCAAAGTATATTACAGTCTTTATGGTTATTTTATTTATTACAATTAGTTCTTATTATTATTAGAAGCGTGATTATTATTTTGTCGTAGGTTTACGTAGAGTAGTGGCTCATTCTTCAATGGACACCTTGGCTTAAACTCGTGAAGTCTAGCTAAGAACAACACTAATATTACATCGGCTCACACATGGCCGGAAATCGCAATAACACGAGTTAACACTCGGTTCACAACAACACTGACGGGGCACACAGCTCACCGTTGCAGTCTTCAGGTAATGACCTGGACAAAAATGGTCGCAGATATAAAAAACTGTACGACGACGCAACACAAGGCGTCACAACAATAACACAAGCCTATAAAAACGGTGCCAAAATATCTAATATAACAGACAAAAGTTTCTACTCATCATAATACACCCTCATGGTGTTCAAACATGTCGCTTCCTAAAGCGTTAACAATGGCAAATGACGTCTAATGACGTAAGCAACATGTGACTGCAATAAACACTCACATAACCTTGACTCAGAAATAATCAATACATTCCGTTACGTAGAAATATGGATGTGCGCATGCGCGTCGAGAAAAAAAAAGTAGTCGTCTCACATGAGCGCTGTGGATCCAACACAGTTCATAACATTCAACTATGCTTGCCAAAGCACTTGCACTTCTCATCACGTCTGGCGATGTAATACACTACACAGGCCTATAATCTCTGAAATAGAAGTCTTTTCTGAAATAACGCTGGCTTAACATCTAATACAAGTAGTAATAAATAATCCGTGGTTTCAATTCCACGTAGAAATTCCAATGACACTCATAGGTAAAGGAAGCAAGGAAGCTTGTAGTTTAACGTGACCGTTAATCTAGAGATCATGAGCCACGGGACCTCCTTTTTACGTGGAATCCGAACCACAGGACGTGGCATTTCACTTTGAAAATCTCACATGCATTGACCGGGAATCGAACCCGGACCGCCTTGGTGAGAAGCATACAGCTAGACCTCTGAGCCACCACGCCCCTCACACTCATAGGTAATGTCAAAATATTACAAAGATAATATTGTGGAGATATTCCACTCAAAATATAGCTCTGGAGATGGGTAAAGATATTCCACTCCTAAAATTCTGTACAATGTGGGCTTCAGTAAAACTTTCTAGTGTCTAACAACTTGACACTGAACCAAAAATAATAACAGTCGACAATCCTACTGACTGCTCGGTCGTCTTAAATGATACAGTAGCATCTGGGGTTCGATGCTGGGTTGGCATCTTTAATTATGCTCCCAAATGTAGTTCTCTCTAGAACTCATGTAGCTTCAGAGCTCACATTACGGCTTAAACAAATACATTCAAAAGAGTCATGATTACTGCTGATCATGAAACGATACGAGCCTGATAAACTCAAAATAAACTAAGCAGTGGCGTAAAAGGAGGTTCGCAAAAGGGTGTCATGAACGTATGACTGAATAATGATTGTCCATCACTCAAAAATCCTAATCTAGCCCATCTGAAGGGCTGACCAAACCAAATCTAAGTGATTTGAGGTCTTGCCTAACCAAAATTAGAACAAATATCCTGCGAACACTCTCAGTTGCATCAATACACTGGTGACTAACTCACCTGGAAACGAAACATGATTAAACTATCTACAACATTCCTGCCTGACTGGAGTCACAAGTTCGGTTAATTATGACTACAATCTACTATCTACTACCACAGATCAACCCGTACATGAGAAAAGATTAGACTCACTCAGAAGCCACCATATTCGAAGGTTCCAATATTATGGTGTAACAGAGATTCAGGATGGTTGGCAATATTCCATAAACCAGCTCGGACATCGAGCTTATACCACTCCATTCTTCTCCTTCGGCTTCTCGTCTCTCGAGCTAAGATCTCCTCCTCCTGGTCAACGGTAGGGTTGATGTCTCCTCGGATTTCCATTTCCAAGTATTGTGACCTTTATGCATATCTGATAGCATAAAGTCCACATATTATTCCAACAAAATTTAAGTCATGTCTCAAAGCCGATGTGAGAATGGAAGTTGCTTGTGAAACTAGAAGGACAAAAGGACGGTTCGTACGTGACTTGAAGAAGCTTTCTCCCAGCGCGAACAAAGGTGGCAGGAAAGAGAAAATCCACATCTGGACACCAAATGCGCCAGACAACGCGCGAAGGTCGTTCAACTGCGCGGGCAAATGCAGAAAACTCAACGATTACCTACCAAATAAACCCCGTCCATTTGAAAGGAATTAGAGCAGTAATTAGGATACAGAGACAGGAGTTATACCATCGTATAGGGGATGATCCCAGCCTCTCAGAAATATCATCAAAATTTAAATCGGATTATTCTGTGATTTTTGCCAGAATTAAAATGAAATCAGGGGGTGGATTTGAAATGACCAATGGCAGTGAGAGACGCTAGACGCGATCAAATCCCGCCGAAATTGAGGGACAATGAAGCAAATTACGGAGCTCATTATCTAACGATCCTACGATCGAATTTTGAATATGAAGGAGTCATTGAGACAATGGGAATGAGGACGTTCTAAGGAGCTAGTTCACATATTCATGTGAGTATTATTTTGGAAATACATTCTGAGAACCCCTACTCCACGTCCCTTTAAGAGAAATCGTATAAATAATGGATTGAAACACAGCGAAGTTAGTCTACTCTGGGGCAACATCAGCGGCGGAAGCCCGTGCCGCGAGCCTTCGGACAATACGGTAATTTTTACAAGTTCTATAAGTCTACTCTGGGGCAACATCAGCGGCGGAAGCCCGTGCCGCGAGCCTTCGGACAATACGGTGATTTTTACAAGTTCTATAAGTATACTTTGGGGCATCGTCAAAGGCGAAAGCCCGTGCCCTGAGCGTTCAGAAATTAACATTTTACAAGTTTTATAAGTCTTAATATACGCTGTGGACGCGAGAGCCTGCGTTGAGGCATAAGAATAATTAACATTGTTACAAGTTATAAGTAGGAGCTAGCATACCTCCGAAATTGAACATCGCTAAGTATTCGCGAGTGCAAAGTAGAACAGTGCATATCATAACAGTATGACGCAGTTGTAATGATAGGTATAGCCGCACGCGCTATTAAAAGCTAGACCAGTATTCTAGGAAGCTACGAACTGTCGGCCGAACTAAATAAGTAATGATAGCTATATGAGATAGGAGCTTCATGTACGAGAACCGTGCATTGTGTTAATGGTAATAATTCACAGTGGACCTTTGTTTTTGGTGAAATTTTGAGAAAAACCGTGTGTAAATTCTCCTCCCATCAAGATGAATCAACTATTGAAGAAGACTGATATCATGGACCAGAACCGCATCAGGAAATATGAGAGATAAGTAAATATTGTATGGGGCATGAGGGTCATAATGTTTCCCATTATTGGGGTCGGATAAGTCTATCTCGATCATAAGCAGTTATGATAAAAATAGATATTTTAGGCGTACCGGGCATGTTTGTGTAGATTTGTGTGTTTATCAGTAATGAGAATTTTGTGTGTTTTATAATGTAATAAGTATATGAGCATCAAAGTGTTATTTTAAATATGGTTTTGTTTTTGGGAAGTCATTTATCTTTGTGAATGCACAGTCAAGGGAATATTTGTTTGATAGTGCTTATGCACAATGTAATTGTAAAAGCTAAATGGGGAAGACCACTCGATAGTGTGACAAGACCGGTAAGTGACAATGAAATTATGAGAGTAATGAGTATGGTAAGTGATTATCACGCGAAGGTACAAAGTGGTAAGACAAGAGTGGCTAGAGGGTAGTATGAGATATATTCAGATGAGGCTAAGAGTCGATCTTGGGTCGAGCAGAAATAAAGCGGATGTGGTATTCCCGCGTTCTTCGATGATATAATGGTGAGTGAAAATAATAGCGGAGGTGGTATTCCCGCATTCTTCGACGATATATAAATGGTAAGTAAAATGATTGAATTCATTAGCTGATGAGAGCCCACTTTAGCTCCGTCGGAAAGAGGTTGAATTGCTCGAGCCCAGGGCAGGTGAAAGGGAGTCTTAAGGAGCAGGTAGAAATTGGTTAGCCGTCTGAATTCTCAAAGCAGCCAGGAAGGTTGTGCCGGCCGGCTGGTTAGCATGGTGAAAGCACGTCTGTCACAAGGTCGAGTTTGGCATTGCATTATATGAAGGGAGATAGTCCAACTCCCCGGGGTTTCTTTTGTGTGCCGCTTCAGGAAGCGATGTGTTATATTTGTCATTATTTTTGGAGTGCATTCATTATGTTGTTGTTTATTAATAATCACGGCGCACCGGCAGCCGAAGTATTTATTTGATGCTTCATGTATGTTGACCTGTTTATTTTACCATAATTAACGGAGTTATAGCTCTGAGTGAAGTAATTGTTTTAAAGTTATAAAAACACACATGCCCGTAACCTAGAATAAACCGATTGCCTTCATTATCTGACTCTTGTGAGGAAAGATGATGATTGTACGAATAGACGTGTCCGATTTCCCAAAGAACAAGTTTTGCAAGTTATAAAAATGAGTGCGCAATATTATTGTGATAGAATGGCTGGTTTATTTAAGCCATAGTTATTTGAATTAAGTCTGTTGACAATAACCCTTGGACTTGAAGCAGTGGACTGCAGTAAAATAGACTATTTTCTATTCCTGGTTTCAGCCAGTGTGAAACATTATTTTGCATTTTTTTGATATTGTTGTTTTTCAGTAATTTAAGGGAGTTGATTTTATTTTATTTGTCTGTGGTTGGGAGAAAAGGGAGATGATGTTTTTGTGAAATAAATTATTTTATATTAGGAGTTCTCTGACCTACTGATTTTAAGATAAGCCTCCTGTGATCCTGTGACAATATTCCTAGGATGTTTAGTATAAATTAGAGCCACCCCGAACAGAGCACCACCCGAGTGAGAGTCGGCATCCTAGAAGAACGCGGAAGGGTATAGTATGTGTTGGTTAACTCTCCTTCCATGGTGTAGATTTATCTTCTCCGTCGAATACTCCTCACATGGTGGTGTCTACTCCATTACAATGGTCATCATTAACATGGTAAGAGTAGCGTACACGTGGTCAACGTATAGATACATGTCAAAATGATCACACGTGTTTTCCACTGATTCTATCGTAAGCACAGTATAATGATAAAGTAAATCACTGGCTTTATATTGCAGACTTTCAACAAATGGCCTTATCACTGTCTGCTTCACTGCATTTACCTGACACGTGGTGTCAGCAATCACAGATTCGAATATTCTAACACGTCCAGAAATATCGCACTGATCTGGCGAAAAATTTAGCAATAAAGTACAGCGTAATATACGGTAGTATTATGCACTTTCACGTAGATGGATGGTTTGTAAATAATGTTCAAGTTACTGTATTTAATCACCCTTGTGAACATGCAGCATGGCGTTCACACTATGAAATGTGGTGTTATTAACACTGAAAATATTCTTCATAAATATCACAAAAATATGGTACTAGACATGTGCATTTCAGTAATTTATCACTGGTAACAATTCTTATGAGCAATTCTAATACACTCGTCGTCTGTCGTAGATGATTATGGATTTTTCTTATCACCTCGTGGACGTAATATTGCGGTGATCGTCTCATGGACGTGAATTACACACTTTTTCACTCACATTAAAAATTATATTTTCTTGCAGCGATACACTGCACACACACGTGCGAAAGTCAGACAAATCAACGACGTAGTCGGATACACAATTATAGTTCATCACCAGCTTGGTGGACTTATGAAATCATCGTCACTTAGGATGGACTAGTATAGCACGTCTGTAGTCGACGGCTGTCAAACAGTAAGAAGCCGTGAGTGTAGGTCTCTCTGCCTCGTGCAGAGTCAAAAGTTGAGTCGTTGACGGTCCATTTCCTGCCGCCAATCTACGGTGTTAATACCTTTTATCTTAAATCATAAAGTCGGTAAACATCGAAATGTTTCCTTGAAGCAGCATTACATAATGATATGATCTGAGACTTTTAAATGCAAAATAGATAATACTTGTGCTCAGAATAAAATATTCAGGTGAGTGTCCAGAGTCAAGACAACTCCCATTTCTTCCTGTACGTCCCGCGTTGTAACAGGGCGCGTTCTGTTCCACTGACATAACTTGTTCCTCATAAATTCCAACTAATATCACCGAGCCATGAGCTTCTCCGGGCTCACTACGGGCTCAGTATATTAGTATGAGCCACAAAATGGGAATTCCATAGAGTTGAGAAAGTTGAGTTGTTACCTATATGAAGACATTTTAAAATTATTTTTTGGTTTTGGCATGTTTTGCTGACACATATCGATTTTGTTGCCTGGATACTCTTGAGCACGCCACATACAGTTGCCTATGAAAAAAAAAAGTTTTGTCTAAATGTATACCTGCTGCTGTTGTGTGTGTGTCATTGCGCTTTGTTAATAGTAATTGCGAATATTGTTTGAAGAGGGAACTGCACTCTTGCACACTGGAATTGCAAATCTATCGGAATAAGGGGAATTAAACGTATTTTTCCTTAAGCTATTCAAGGTGGAATTTTCCCACAATTATTGATGATTTGAACGTCAACATGTCGCTATTAACGGACCTATAGTATAATATCTCTCACCTTGGCCACTGATGTATATTATGCAGCCTCTTCCAGGGGATTGAAATTCTCCAACAATCCTTTTGCCTCACATGCCTCTCTAAATATTGAAAATCCCTGATTATTGTGGTTTAAGAGGTCTTTGAAAGAGGTTTCCCTCGCACATGGTGTGGATTCATTGTCAAAGGAAAACATTCCATGTTACGAACATGGACCGTGTAACCTGTACCGAAAGCTTCTGAAGATTTAACACCAGACCAATTCTGAACAACAGTTCCTTGGACTCAGATTTGCCAATAATTTATTGTATTGATCTATGTGTAATACCTCTGTACCTCAACATACAGTGCTTTGAAAATCATGTCTTGTGTAAATTTTGGAAAATGTGGTGAGTGTGGATTTTGGCGAAGTGGATACTTGCTCGTGGAAATAATTTTCAGTAAAATAGACTGCTTCACAATCCTGTAAGTGCACATTGAAGTATGTGTCAGCGGGATGCATTTAGTGTTACGGAAACGCTAATAGCCACCACACAGCTTCGTTGCTACTGACATAACGACCAGATTGATATGTTTGTACTTACTATACGGTATGTGTGAGCCCTGTGTTATGAAATTGGACGTAGCTTGATCGATACCTTTATTTATTTATATTTATATTTTAAAAGACCTAAATATAGTGAATGCAGTGGGCTGTCTGAAATTTCAAGTGGACAGTGTTACTCGTCGGGTTCCAAAGTAAATTTTGGTCCTGATCGGCGATATGATGTAGATTTGTGCCAAAGGGACTAACTACGGTCATTGAGCTTTATATATGTGGACGAAAGGGAGCCTATGTGTTAATCCCGGATATATGCTATCAGTGTAATCCGCAGTGTTCCAAAAGATAAGTACGTAAAATAAGTTCTGTTCGGTTAAACGGTGTAGATTTGTGCCAAATGGCTTAATGTAGGGGATGGAGAGGACAGTCAGAAATTTCAAGTGGACAGTGCTACTTGCAGGAATCCAAAGGCTAAGTACGTAAAATTCGGTTAAGATTGGTGAAACGGTGTACATTTATGCCAAAGGGCCAAAATGTAGGGAATGGAGAGGGCTGTCCGAAATTTCAAGTGAACAGTGTTACTCGCAGGAATCCACAGGGTATGCACGTAAAATTTGGTTCAGATCGTTGAAACGGTATCGATTGATGCCTAAGGGCCTAAATGTAGGGAACGAAGAGGCCTGTCCGAAATTTCAAGTCAACAGTGTTACTCGCAGGAATCTACAGGGTATGTACGTAAAATTTGGTTCAGATCGGTGAAACGGTGTAGGCCTAGATTGGTGCCAAAGGGCTTAAAAGTAAGGAATGCAGCGGGCTGTCCGAAATTTTAAGTGGACATAGTTACTCGTCGGGTTCCAAAATGAAAGTACGTAACTTTGGTTCAGATCGGTGAAACGGTGTCGATTTGTGCCAAAGGGCCTAACTACGAACATTGAGCTTTATATATATGGATCAAAGGCAGCCTATATGTTAATTCAGGGTGTAAGCTATCTCCATTTCAAATTTAATCCAAATCCGTCTGGCCATTTTAGTGTGGAGAGGTAGCAAACACACTCACTCACAAACTTTCACAATTATAATATACATGGGGATTATTATCATTGTTGATTTGGCATTCATTTCACCACGTAAGTGGGACAGATCAGCGTATCATCGGCTTGTTTGTAAGACGGTATGACAACTCCTTTTAAGGTGGCCCATTGAGAAACGAGCGAACTATTATTATTATTATTATTATTATTATTATTATTATTATTATTATTATTATTATTATTATTATTATTATTATTATTATTATTATCGTTGTTGCGCTGTGTATGCACAAACGTAGACCATAACGGTTCCTTTCAATAATTTAGCACATCTTTAGAAGTTCAATTTCCTAATGGAGGCTATGCACTATATCGTAGACCAATTAGTTACTAATAGGCCATAAGATTGGCTGAATCCTAAACAGATCTACCACCCCTAGTCATGCAGGCCACTCCCCTCGACTGAATGAATCGATTGTTCATAGGCTCAGTTTGTGTATTCATTGCTATTGGCAGAGGTCACTCACCTTCAAGTTCTCGTCTACATGCCACCGTGATGGAGGGGAGACCGGAGGGGAGAAATCAGCTGTGCTGCTGAGGGGAACGAAGTGTATTCTCTTTTTCAATACATTGACCGGCGATTTTTGTTACTTAATTCCACCTACACTAATTAAGATACCACTAAATTCCATGAAGATATTTGCTTAGAATAACATCTTCTATCGCCAGTGTAACGGACTTCACGTATATCAATTACACCCTGTATATTCACCAGCCACGGTGGCCGAGATCGCCAACGCTTTAGCTCGTGCCGCGCTGGCATTGGGAGAGCATGGGTTCGAATCCCACCTCGACCGTCCTGGAAATGGTTTTCCCCATTTTCACCACCAGGAAAATGCCGGGACGGTTCCTTTCAACGAATCCCATCGCTTATTAGACCCAAGTTAGCGGTCGCCTGGTTGATCGGCCTGTTACCATCCCCAGTTGGATGCTGACAAAGTGTGTTCTGATCAGAGACACCGTCCTTGTGACGGTAGGGCAATGATCTATGGCAGAGTCCGTAGGTGAAGCCGAACTGGAAGGATAAGAGATTAAATAAATACATATATATACACGGTGTAATTGATATAATGGAAGTCCGTTACACCGGTGCTAGAAGAGACTATTCTAAGCAAATATCTTCATGAAATTTAGTCGTATCTTAATTAGTGTAGGTGGAATTAAATCACAAAAATCGTCGGTCTATGTCTTGGAAAAGGGCTTAGACTGCGTCCCCCTTAGCAGCACAGCTGACTTCTCCCCGTCGCCCTCCCCTCCAACACTGTGGAATGTTGACAAGAGTCTGAAGTTAAGTGACCTCCTCGTCTTGTCTGCCAATGGCATTCAGATACATAAACCGAGCCTATGAACAGCTGATTCCCCCCTTCATGGGGAGTGGCTACATGACATGGTGGATCTGTTTAGGATTTTGCCAGCCTCATGGCCTATGCATAGAAAATGGAAATCCTAAAGATTTGGTAAATTAATTTAAGGAACTGATGGTCTATCTTTGTGTGAAGACAGTGCAGCTACTGTAATAAAAATATTATTATTATTATTATTATTATTATTATTATTATTATAGTAGGCTATTAATCCTAATAATAGTAATAATAGACTTTAAGACACTTTAACTTCTTTTATGTTGTTTTTTTGTTTTTTGTTCTTTTCATATGTCGAGTTGCCAGAATTTTATGTACGCAGGATTTCTTGTATGTGCCATGAAATCCATGGACATGATCGTATTAGATCACAATCATTTACTAAATGACTGAACGCAGATCGCACCCTCGGGAAGGTTAGCACTCTACCTCCAGAGTTACACATGAAAATGAAAATGAAAATCCACAGCCTGCTTCCAGTCTCCGACCGGGTCAGGAATTGAATGAATGAAGCCCCCATCTAGCGGCGAGGATATGGACTATGCCGGCTGCCGAGGCCTGACGCACTCCTCTGGGGCAATGATTACATGAATGGCAGATGAAATGAAATGATAGTGGAGAGTGTTGCTGGAATGAAATTTTGACAGGGAAAACCGGAGTACCCGGAGAAAAACCTGTCTGCCTCCGTTTTGTCCAGCACAGATCTCACATGGAGTGACCGGGATTTGAACCACGGACCCAGCGGTGAGAGGCCGGCGTGCTGCCGCATAAGCCACGGAGGCTTCCTCCAGAGTTACACATGCTGACTGTTATTATTATTATTATTAGACTATTGTTATTATTAATATTAGACTATGATTATTATTATTATTATTTTTATCATCATCCACATGTGGTGCTAGTGTTGAGACAGCTTACCATTACCGGCCGATATGCATGTCGGGGCGTAATGGCGCAGCGGTCCAGCTATTGGCCTCTCACCACGGTGAACTGGTTTTGATTCCCGGCCAATGCATGTGAGATTTTCGATGTGAAATGCCATGCCCTGAGGTTCGGATTCCACATAAAATGGAGGTCCAGTAACTCATGATCACGAAATCTACGGTCATGTAAAACCACAAGCTTCCTTACTTCCCACCATCGGCAGCCACAAGATGATTTCCATTGGCATCGCACGAGGCCAAAGTTCGGATGTCCCTTCATAAGACCACGCCTGTTTTCTTTCCTACACCCGCGGTGTAGGCATGCGCATTTAATCGTGCACCACGATCGCAGCACGTTCGGTGATTGGCCGTCCATACTTAGCACCGACAGTGGCTATCCTGAGTTTGGATTTCCCCGGATTCTTCCTCGCTCTTTCCAAGCACATGCCGGGATAGTATGGTACTTGGAGTCCCGGGGCACCAATCTCATTCACGACCCTAATAACTACAGCTACACATACTACTACAGTCACCACAGAAACACAGTTTATCAGACAAATCCAACACTCACCCAACTACACGGGGCTGATAAACAAATAGCCCAAGCCCCTAAAATGAATTAACAACAACCATCACAACAAGCTTGCGAGTCTCTTCCATCATAATTGTTACCAAAAATATGTATTTACTGAACCTCCTAAACAATTGGAACCCTACTTAAAAATAAATAACATTCAGGAAATATATATTCTCGTATAATTGTTTAATAGTATAATAATACTCATATTAATAATAATATGTTGTTAGACACACTTTTTTTTCTCGGGGATGTCAAGAAAATTGTGTTCACCGAATTTCATGTAGGCCTACGTGCCATTACATCCATCGGCATAAGGCTGTCGTATTTGTTCACCTTCATTTATTACATGACTAAGCCTAGATCGAACCCTCGAGAAGGATAGCACTCTATTACCTGAGCTATCATTTTTATTATTGTTTTATACAGTACATATAACACATTGCTGGTACATCACAACATAACTAAACGGGCCTCAGAGAACCAAAGTATTGTTGCTGAAACAGCCACTCCTAAGCTGGAAAGTCGAAATCGCTACCCTTGAACTTCCAGACGATTCGGGTTGTTGAGAAAACTACTGCCTTCTGCATTAGTTTGTACAGTTGAGTATCCAGATCCAGTTTTTAAGGTCTTGGAGCCAGGTACTTCACGTCCGTACTTGAGACAATGATAGGTATGGTCTTTACCCGTTCTACATGCCATTGCCTTTTGATAGGGCCGACGAACTCGATGTATTTGCTTTATTATTATTATTATTATTATTATTATTATTATTATTATTATTATTATTAAAGCCTCCGTGGCTTAGGCGGCAGCACGCCGGCCTCTCATCGCTGGGTCCGTGGTTCAAATCCCGGTCACTCCATGTGAGATCTGTGCTGGATAAAACGGAGGCAGACAGGTTTTTCTCCGGGTACTCCGGTTTTCCCTGTCAAAATTTCATTCCAGCAACACTATCCACTATCATTTCATTTCATCTGTCATTCATTTATTCATTGCCCCAGAGGAGTGCGTCAGGCCTCGGCAGCCGGCACAGTCCATATCCTCGCCGCTCGATTGGGGTTTCATTCATTCCATTCCTGACCCGGTCGGAGACTGGAAGAAGGCTGTGGATTTTCATTTCATTATTATTATTATTATGTACATGTGGTACTGTACTAGTATTAATTCTTGGAAGTAGATTTCCATGGTTTCCCACTTCTACCCAAGGCAAATGCCGGGATGGTTCCTAACTTAAGGCCACGGCCACCTTCTTCCCAATCCTCACCTGAATTGCTAATACCCACATTACTATAGAAAACACAAAAACACAGGTTATCAGACTAATTCTACCCACACCCAACTACATGGGCTAAATGATCAAAATCGCCAAGCCTCTCAAACAAAACATCAAGTATTTTACTTCCGTCCTGAATGATAGTTCTGAACAGACTACGGGATGTCGGAATTTTGTCCCACTGTATTCCATTAACGAACCGGACGCCTATGACACACCAGGGCTAATTACCAAAATTACTTTATACTTGAACATCAATCAATGAGTTCCACACTAGTAGTGCTGTAATGGGGGGTTCTGAGTCGCCCCCTACTTTCATATAAACTTTGCCGATATCTCCCGAACGCCTGATCGGATTTTAACGAACGAGATGTTATTGGCGTTGGGGTGACGTCATCTTTGCTAAGAATGTGTGTTGGTATTTTTTTTGAAAATTCTTGATTTTGAAATTGGCGCTATTTTAGAAACGGTGAATTTTGGGAAAAAAAAAGTTTGTTTGACGTTAATGAAAGGTGGCTATGCCCTCTTGGTGGACAGCAAGTTTGAAGTGTGTAGGAGGAAAAAAATGATAGCCTACTTTCTCGCGAACATTGGCGATAATTGGCGAACGGATGGTCAGATTTTAACGAATGAGGCATTTTTGGCGTTGGGATGACGTCCTCTTTGCTAAGAATGTGTGTTGGTATTTTAGAAAAAATTGAAAATTCTTGGTTTTGGATTTTTAATTATTTTGGAAACGGTGAATTTTGTGAAAAAGTTTGTTTGACGTTAATGAAAGGTGATAGATGCCCTCTACAGTAGGTGGAGAGCGAGTTTCAATTGTGTAGGCCAAAAGAAAATGAATTTTGAAAAATGGTGTCTATTTTGGAAACGGTGAAGATGAGAAAAAAAGTTTGTTTGTGATGAATGGTTTGCTATTTACTCCCTCTACCCGCACCATAAATTTCAAGTCGCAAGGTGAAAAACCTATGCACGTTTTTGGGGATTTTTAACCTAGGTTTTTAATCGTCTCGATAGCGTAGCGGTCAGCATCGTTAGCTGCCGCCCCGGAGGTTCAGGGTTCGATACCTGACTGTGCCATGAAATTTGAAAAGTGGTGTGAGGCCTGGAATGGGAAATGACATTTGAAGTGATGTTGGGTTTCCATGTCAAGCGCTATTATTATTACACTGACGAAAATGGAAATTGCAACACCCAGAAGGAGTGGTGCTCCATTGCTGCAATTGAACATGCAGGACGAGTGTTCGGTTGTGATTCGATGATTACACTTTCAGGTCTCTCTGACCGCAAGTTTGGACAACAATCAATACAGGATGTGCCTACCACGAGCTGCAATACATTGATGAATTCGGCGGGGCATGGAGTCAATAAGGCCCTGGATCGCTTCCTGAGGAATTGTGGCCCATGTTTGCTGCACTGCACGGGTCAGTTGTTCCAGAGTTGTGGGTGGCTGAGGACGGTTGGCCAGTTGTCGACCCATCATTTCCCACACATGCTCAATAGGACTGAGGTCCGGGGATTTTGCGGGCCATTCTAAGGTTGTGATGTCGTGGAGAGCTTCTTTGGAGATGCGTGCAGTGTGAACCCGGGCTTTGTCCTGCTGAAACATCCCATTGGCAATGTTCACCATCATTGGGACAACCACTGGATTGAGTACCCTATCAACGTACTGTCGAGCAGTCATAGTGCCCTCAACAAGCACTAATTGTGATTTCACATTAAAGCCAATAGCTCCCCAGACCATAATGCTTGGTGTTGGCCCTCTGTGCCTCTCGACAATAAGGTCTGGGTGGCCCCTCTCCCCGGTACGTCGGCGCACACGGTTCCGGCGATCACTGCGGGCAAGACAGAAGCGCGATTCATCACTAAAGACGACCCTCTGCCATTCGTCGACCCACGTCGATCGTTCTCGACACCAGGCCAGCCTTACATGTCACTGTTGTGGGGTCAATGGAACACCTTCTGCAGGGACACGGGATCGTAAGCCAGCTGCACGCAGGCGATTACCTACTGTTTGTTGTGTAACGTGGGGTGCCACAGCTGCTCGAATTAGCGCTGTTGTTGCATGGGGTTCCATCCGGCCATCCGAATGATGCGGCGATCCTCTCTCACAGTTGTCTGTCGCACTGGGCCTGTGCCAGGTCTACGGGTGGGGGTACCTTCATTTGACTACTGCTGCCATCCGCGTTGTACCGTAGATGCCTGTCGGCCAACACGTGCAGCGACAGTCCTTAGCGATAACCCAGCCTCACACAGCCCAATTATCCGAGCCCTCTCAAACGGCGACAGTTGTTGATAGCGTGCTCTTCTCTGTCGTCGAGGCATGTTTGACGGGGAACACTTCACTGCACAGACTGCAAGTCAACTAAGCTACACCAGAGTCCGTATACTTGAGTTGATTCCTCCGCGACCAATCACGTGGGGAGACCAGTAGCAACAATCCAATGGGTCTGAATCTTTGATCGTTTACATACCTACATGGCATCGTTCCATATCTTGAAAATCAACACAAATGACCAATGCCTTCATGGTGTTGCAATTTCCATTTTTTTCAGTGTATTATTATCATTATTATTATTGCTAAAACATACTTATATGATTTGACTATACTAAGCTTGACTGGGCGTAGAAACAGTTTGCTAAAAGAGATTTGTTATTTGCAAACACAAGTGGAGTGTTGGACCAGCATGAGAGCGAGAAACCAGCTCGTTATCAGAATAAGAATGTCATAGGCTGATGCCTGCGTTGGAAGGTTACTTTTGCAACTTTGTCGTTGGGAACAAAGTGAGATAACGAGAGTAGCTGTTGCTAGGTGTGATAACTTGATACTTTGCTCCAAGGTTAGTACATTCTCAGAGCATTGTTTTGAAAATGCTTATGTCGAAGTTCTCATAGGCTGCGCAGTGCCGAAGGCATGTTGGCGTACAGTATATGTGTGACTGCTAATATCAAGACTTTTCTGACTAAGTCAGTCGTTACTTGCAATGGGTGTTTTAATACAGGGTGAGAATTAACGTGTTGGCAAATTTATAGACACGTTATAAATGTACCGAGACAGTGTATCATGATCATTACTTTGCAAGATATTGTTTGATACAGATGGTTGTGCTGAGCCGTTAGCCTGCGCACGTTTAAATAATTAATTAATTAATTAATTAATTAAATGTAATAATAAAATACAATCGATATATTTAAACATCAACTAAAGAAGACAAGGCATGTATATTTGTTATAATAATGTTATGGAATACATTATTGTTATTTGATGGATTATTTTGAAAGTTGATTTAATAACTTAATGGTATGTATGTATTTTTTGTTGCAAATAAAACAACATCAACAACAACAACAACTAATTTCCTGTATATAAAGGACAAAAAATATTATTAATTTTTAAAAGGTATGTACATTTTGTGTATGACTTTTCGCTAAAATGAATGAATGAATGAATGAATGCTATTTTATTTAATGCTAATACATGAACTTATGGAATATAATTATTTTTTGTTGCAGAATTAAACTGTGTGCATGCCAACCAAACGATTGGGGGTAGCAACGTACCCCACTAAGCTACAATTTTGATATTGAAAAGGTATGTTAATAAGATATGTTTTTGTTTTGTTTGTGCAAAAATTAGCTTACTATTTTCCGAGTGAGTGTCTTATTATGTCTGCGCATATGAATAATCCTATTACCGACAGCAGTGGCTATGCTGACTAAAGCACAGCGTTAGGTCATGGGGCCAAGCTCTCTGCTAACTCGGTAGACGCGTGGGTTCAAGCCCCACCCTCGTCCGTTCTTGAAATGGTTTTCCATGGTTTTCCATTTTCAACGCCAAACAAATGCTGGGACGGTACCTTCTGACAGGCCACGGACGCTTTCCTTCACATCATAGCCCAGTTTGATTGATCTTCATTCATTCCATGTCTCATTCCGGCACGCAGGTCGCCACGGGCGTCGACTAGAAAGACGGCCTCTTAGGAGGCCACACAACAAACAAAATAATCCTATTGCATAGCCTAAACCTTTTTTTTGTGTTTTGTTATTATGTGCTATAACTGAATTAATGCATATGTTTACTGAATATATATATATAACTAATAATGGGTTTTATTGCTTTGCTTTTCAGATATATATTAAAAATAGAAGCATTATCCAACATTTGCAAATAATTGGTTGTTTGCTGGAGCCCCAGCCACCTACAGTTGGAGAAACAACAGTTGCTACGACTTGTGTTCGTGTGTGTCAGTGAGTGAGAGTGTGTGCCAGTGTCTGAAGACATCTGTATTTGCTGTTTTTATTTTTATTATCCTATTAATAAGGGGAGTTAACATTTCCATTTACTGTTGATTTTT
Source organism: Meconema thalassinum (assembly GCA_946902985.2). Taxonomy (NCBI): domain Eukaryota; kingdom Metazoa; phylum Arthropoda; class Insecta; order Orthoptera; family Tettigoniidae; genus Meconema; species Meconema thalassinum. Next base: position 938,810,816 of record OX336389.2, on the reverse strand, counting down.
TAATTATGTCTACATCCATGTGTGAAGAGTTAGAATGGCAACCATTAGCCAAATGTTTTAAAAGTAGAATATGTTCCGGTTGAATTTAAAATGTAAAAAACTGTCTATCCCCTAATGAATTTGTCGAATTGTGTTTGTCTATTTTTGTGAATGAAAGCAAACAAGGCTTAACAACGCATCACGCTCTAAAAATCAATTTTGAGTTACTATGTGAGTTTATTTTGATAAAAAATAATGTTGAAGAAAAACATAGGTTTAATCATCATCATCATCCTGCACAGTTTCCAGCCACTGGCCGGGTCTGTTTGGAACACAAGCCTCTCCAAGGTCTTCTGTCTTCCCATCATCTCTCAGCCACCACCTTTGTCCAGTCTTCTCCTCTCTTCTTCACGCTTTCTTCCACCCCCTTAAGCCACCTGTCTCTTGGTCTCCCTCTCGGTCTCTTTCCTTCCCACTTCGTCTCGTGTATCCTCCTGGGTATCCTCTTCTCCTCCATTCGTTTTACATGTCCATACCATCTAAGTCTAGATTTCTCTATACCAACCTGTAATGGTTCCTCCTTCATTAATTCTCTGGTCCTCTCATTTCTTATTCTGTCCATCTTTGTAGCTCCAATACTGCTTCTCAAGAACCTCATCTCTCTGGCCTGTATTTTGCTCTTCTCCCTTCCTTTCATAACCCAGGTCTCCGAGGCATACGTCAGGATAGGGACATAGTACGTCCGATATATAATCTTTTTGCTGTTCTGAGGGACATCCTTGCTCCATAACATGTTTCTCACACTCCTCCGGAATGCTTCTGCCTGTCTCCCCCGCTCATTTATTTCTCTATCGTTTCTTCCATTATCTTGTATCAGGCTTCCCTGGTACTTGAAACTCTCGACTTTCTTCAGCTGTTCCCCACCAATTGTTATTCCCGTTGTGGTTCTTTCCTTCTTCCTTGCTGTGATCACCATCTCACTCTTATTTATGCTAAATTTCATCCCATATCCTTGTATTATTTCTTCCCACACATCCAACTGTTCCCGTACCTCCTCCTCCTTGTTTCCCCAAATCATCAAATCATCTGCAAACACCATTCCTTTCATCTTTCCTTCCCTAATTACTTGTGCCACTCGGGTCATTATGTCGTCCATCACCACAATGAAAAGTAACGGTGACAGTGCACTTCCTTGTTTAATCTTAACGTTTAATCTTTGTACAAAAATGGAGAAATTACTGATATCCGATAATTTAGAAATTTGGTATCAAAAATGCTATTGATGGACTTGTCAGTAAATTTGATAAGTTACAAGACGGACCCAGTGGCCTGGCTCTGAATGGCATTGCATATTTACAAATTAATATTTGTAAATACAATCCATTGAATGCAGGAAGTAGCTATATTCCCACACGGAGCTTAATCGCTTCGAGAAAGGCAGTATGAAACACAGACAATTACTGCTTTTTATGGAGTGTGGCTAGTTGCCTGCAACCCTGTGAAATTCATCAAAATGCTGGTAGACCCGGGAAGTACAAAGCTATGTTTAACCACTTAAAACAAACTCTAAATCTACAGCGTGTTTCATTTGCCATGTCTGTAGATAAAATTCATTTATTTGAGAAAGATAATCCAAATTTCTCCTTCGTGGTATATGGCGTTGAGGGAAGCAACATTGTCGGCCCCTTGTATGCCACTAAAGAGAAAAAACAATATCACATTCACTTATTACTTTTGTCTCATGGGGATAAAAGCCATTATTGTTAGGTAAAGAATTTGAGTAGATTGGTAAGCAGCCAAGTGTCCAATCAAAAGTGCGCAAAACACATTTGCGAGCGCTGCCTTCAGTATTTTGCAACTGCTGAACTTTTGGAACGACATATGAGAGATTGTGAAGGGCAGACGGCAGGAAAGCTAGTCTTGCCCGAAGGGAATGACGCAGTCTTGAAATTTAAGGCCACTAATAAACAAGATATGGTGCCATTTACCGTTTATGCCGATTTTGAGGCTCTGACTGGTAAATACCAATGTGAGTATGCAAGTCACGAAGGTTCGGATTGTGCGCGGTGGTTTGTTGATCAAATGGCGGCTTTAGCGGGCAAAGTAGAAAAAAATTCGGATAACTTTGTACCAATTCAGATGAATGACGTACAGCAAAAAGAATATGATCATGGCACCACCTGCCTCATATGCGAAAAGCCTATTCTAGGCGGAGAAACAAAAGTATGACTCACTGCCACAGGACAGTTTAGAGGTGCTGCTCATAGAGAATGCAATTTAAAGTATTCTACACCTCGCTTCCTTCCTGTCTTCTTACACAATTTCTCTCGCTACGATCTGCACTTCATTGTTAAAGAATATGCTCATGTAGATAAGAGCAAATTCAGCATTTTGGCTAAGAACAATGAAAGCTTCACTTCTCTTACATGGTCAAAAGGAACGATGAGCATTCTTTTTCTCGACTCATTGAAGTTTATGTCCAGTTTGCTGGATAGCCTTGTGAAAGGTTTAAGCGAGGATGAGCTGAAACATACTCAATCCCACTTTACGGATACAAAACAATTTAAATTGTGTGTACGTAAAGGTCATTTTCCTTACGATCATATTGCAAGTTACGATGTGCTTAAAGAAACGAGTTTGCCCCCAAGAGATTTTTTTTCTCAGTTAACTCAAAGCACCATCAGTGAAGAAGAGTATGCACACGCACAACATGTTTGGCGTGCTTTTGCCATAGAGAAGATGAGTCAATATGCTATGCACTACTTAAAATTAGACGTGTTGTTGTTGACTTACGTGTTTGAGACGTTTCGTCAGCTATGTCATTCGATATACGGGCTGGACCCCACCCACTACTATACCAGTCCAGGGTTAAGTTGGGACGCTGCCCTCAAATTTACCCAAATAGAGCTTGCTTTACTAACAGATCCCGATATGGTACTGATGATGGAAAAAGGGATCCGTGGGGGGGGGGGGGGTTCGTATCGCTCAATCAGCGACATGCCAAGGCAAATAATCATTACATGCCTGATTATTGTCCCGAAGAACCAGAATCTTACTTGATGTATTTCGATGTAAATAATTTATTATACGGTTTCGCTATGAGCAGACCGCTGCCGTACAAAAACTTTGTCTGGCTGTCTGAGGATGAAATTAAAGATTTTAATGTGCATAGCGCCAGCAAGCAACAGGACGTGGGATATGTCCTTGACGTTGACTTAGCTTATTCCCCCGATCTCAGACAGCGACATGGTGATTTCCCCTTTTGTATAGAGAAAATGGTGCCGCCCGAGAGTAAGGGTAATCATAAAAAATTGATCGGCACCTTGTATGACAAAAATCACTATGTATTGCACATTGATATGCTGGTAAAATATTTAGTTCAGGGCTTAACCCTGAAAAAATCCATAGAGGTATTTCTTTCTGGCAGAAACCGTGGTTGAAACCTTACATGGATTTAAATACTAGTCACAGACAAAGTGCCACTCAGCCATTTCAAATATTTTTTTTAAACTGATGAATAATTGTATTTATGGCAAGAGTCTTGAAAATGTGCGGCAGTATAGGGACATAAAATTGGTCAACACATGGCAAGGCAGATGGGGTGGGCAAAAATACATTGCAAACCAAATTTCAAATCGTTGAACGTTATTGATGATGATTTAGTTACTATTGAACTTTCAAAAACTAAATTGGTCATGAATAAACCTATCTATTTAGACCAAGTCATTTTAGATTTTTCAAAATTGCATATGTATAAATTTCATTATGGTTTTGCAATGCGGCAATTTGGTACCATATCCTTGTTATATACAGACACATATAGTTTTATTTACCATATCCGTGACTGTGATCCATATGTCGTTATGAAAGAAAACCTAAAATGGTTTGACACGTCCTCGTTTTGTGAGAAGAATGTGTTCAATATCCCCCGTCTGAACAAAAAAGAAATTGGTTTAATGAAAAATGAGTGTTCAGACACCATGATGTTAGAGTTTGTTGGGCTCTCTCCGAAAATGTATAGTTTTCGACAGATGAATGAATGTGAATCTATGCGAGCCAAAGGAATTAGTCAACACGTGGTGAAAAGGCTTTGTGTGGATGATTATTTACATGTCCTTCAAACCCACACAGTCATGTCGCATAGTCAGTTTAGAATTATGTTTAAAAACCATAATTTATTTTTAATGATAAAATACAGTGGTGTCAGGATATGGTAACAAGTGTTCCCTTTGGTTACAACCAGTAATGGTTGTTGCTATTTTTATTGTACAATACGGCAAGTGTTTGGTTTGGTTGCTATCAAGTGCGTGATGCCATGTTGAGCCTCGGAATGAAAAATAAAAAAATTGTAGAGTATCATATAATTTTTGTTTTTTAACCTGTATGCATGGATGTATGCAAGGTTGTATGAATGTGTGTAAATAGATGTATATAAACTGTATGTCTTGTGCTATTTGCCTGCCAACGCATAAAGAGAGGCATGCATCAACGTTTGCATGCCCACTGTGCACAGGCTAGATTAAAACATGTTGGCTTTTTTAATTTATTTTACCTAGTGACTTAATAGGTCTCACTAGATGCTGGCGTAATAAGCCTCATGTTTGAGCAAACTGAGAACCCCTCCTCAGTAGGCATGCAGCTTAATAGGCCTCACTAGTTTGTGGCTTAGAAGGCCTTATGTTTGAGCAAACTAACCACCCATCGTCAGTAGACATGCAGCTTAATAGGTCTCACTAGCTTAATAGACCTGATGCAAACAACAAAAAATAATTTCTTGCTTTTATTGTGGACAACACACTCTTTATGTCTAGTGTTACCGGGTGAGTTAGCCGTGGTCGTTACGGCATGACTGCTGGCAGTCGCTCACATCCGGGAGGCGAGGAGGTTCGAATCCCCCCGCCGGCAACCTTGAAGATGGTCTTCTGTGGTTTCCCATCTTCCTTCCAGGCAAATGCCGGGGTTGGTTGGTCCCTAACTATAGGCCACAGCCGCTACCTTCCAACTCCTCGACCTTCCCTTCCACCTTTCCTCCCCAACGGTACTTGTAGCTCACCCATTGGGTTTCCGTCTCGAAGCAGCTACAAAACTGGCGAGCCGAACATGTCCCCGGACACTCCCGGCACTAAAAAAAGCCATACGCTAAAAAAAAAGTCTAGTGTTATAAGTGGTGATGTATAACAAAACAACACCAGACGAATATCTGAACAGAAATGGTTTTTTAAACCTAATGCATAAAAAAGTCAACAGACAGGTGGTCATTTATTTATTTATTTATTTATTTATTTTGTGTTTTGCTTATTTTTATTTTGTTTTACTATTCACTTAGGGGACAGACAGTGTATAAATTAACATATTTTTTTAATATACATACTTAGTAAAATGTCTATAACTACTTTTCAGATTCAATGATGAACCATGATCAAGATTCTTTTATTGTTACCAAACACACTACGTTTAATGAATATGCAACTATGGTAAATTATAATCCACAATGTGTGGCTTATCATTAAGAATATAAAACATCGCATTGATACCACTTTTTATAAGAGCATCATTAATGATGATGATGTTGATGATGTCTTGCTTCATGATCCAAGTCATCACTATTGCAAATCCTGTATGCTAACTTTTGGTTTTCAAAATAATGTGTGTACAGAAGTAATTCATAAATCATGTTATGGTTTAACGATGAAACAAGTGATTGTTAAATTAGCGGATGAGGATGATTTTCCAGTTTTTTGGTGTACGCTATGTACAATACCCTCGTTTAATGTCTATTTTCCAATAACGTCAAATATGTTTGTTTCCACTTTTATAAATTCCCTGCTGAGGAAGGAACCACTTCATATCGTTAACAAGTATTTCGTCAACTTAATTTTACGTTACCTATGAATCAATATTCACCACATAGAATACGGTCTATTAGAAACTAACAAAAACAACAATATGTGATGCATATGTTGTTTTTGTTGTTGTTGGATTCGGCTTTTAGGAACATACTTTTCTTTCAAAAAGACATTTGGCTATTTTTTAAGTTTATGGTGTATTCATGTTTATGGAAAACACATACCCCAGTTTAAATTTGTATTGTTTTTTTGTTTTGTTTCTTGGATATAGACATAGTTAATAAATTGCATGGTATGTTAACTCTACCTTTATAGGCATCCATTAGTATGCAATTGTTTGTTTATAGTATCTGTACATACTATTTTTTTAACAGTATGCAGTGCGAATTTGCACGTCGACATGGAAATCGTATACGACTCATTCAACAAGGAGATTTACCGTTCCAGTCCAATTCGCCTTTTCTTGAAACAGCCAGTTGTAAATGTTCCTCGATTTCGTCATCGCTTCACGACAAGTTTATTCCTGTATCCGAAATTTCCGATGACTCAACTCTCTCACAATAAACCCTAACTGACTAAAATCCGTAAACCTCCGCAATCATATAATTTACCGTGATAATGTTGTTCGTAATAAATCGCTTGATAGTGTTTTCTATAAAATCGAAAACCTATCTGTATAGTTATAATCTTTAAAGTAAAAGCTCCAAAAAAAGACATTAATAATAAGTTTGAATGAAAATTATCTTGGCTGAACAAGTTGCCGCGTAAACAAACATTGAACGGCTTCCATCTGAACTATTTCAGTTGCATAAAATACCCTCGAAAAACACGTTACATATTCGCCTCGGATCATCAAATGATTTACCGTGACCACGGTACATCACGTGATTATCCCAGACACGTTCATACAAATCCCCATCCAAAATACATATTACACAAATTAAATCACCCTAAATTACATATATATATACACTCATAATTTTTCTTCACGCACTTTGCGTCAAAGTCTTTTGTAATATTGGATTGCCCTATGCAATCAGTTCAATTTTTTTTAATTTCAATTACTGTTCCACGGATATTTCCGCCTCTCAATTATCTCTATGTTGGAAAAGATATACATAAATAATGTGTGAGCTCTGTGTATATATGATGTCACATCACACGCATCCAAGGTGTTCTGATATATATATCACCACAGAACTTCCCAATATCAGTGGTTGTCGCTTTCTTCTGGTGTAACTTAATTTCCCTGATCACACGAGCACACGGTCACACTATTGTGGCTGCGCATCGTGACCATAATACTTAATCTCTCTGTGTATTAGATAAAATTAATATTGACTTCTGAAAAAAAAAAACAGTAAGTGTGCATTACACATAACACCAAATATTTCTGTGCCTTAATCGCCCTGTTTTACTAAGTCCTCGTAGACCATAATCTACTTAATACTAGTTCACCGCCCAGACCAGTTCTCCCCGATCCTGACCTAGTTGCCACCACACTCAAATAATACCTATATACTGATTACCTTCAATTCACACATACAGCTCTTACATGGCGAGGCCGTAAACAGAAATCACGTGTGCTGTTATGTATGAGTTTCATGAAGGACTGTCTCGCCTTCAGGTGGCCCATCTTTTGCCTCGTGGACGCCATAAGCAAACATACCCTGTACAAGCGCTCACCCATCTCTTGGAGACAAATGGGAACAAATGGACAAATTCTCCAGCGCTACCAAATTCTGGTCTTTTAGTGCTCAACAGCATCCGACAATCCCGTCATATTTCCCTGTACCTTAAAACTCTCAATTACTTATATTCTACCCCCCTTTGTGACCTCTGATACGCCTGCCTGGGAGACCAGATCTCCCAAGCACCAAATACCACACTTACTTATTTGATAGGCTGGCTCGCCAGCTAAACACACTCACTTTATGACACATAATTTCGTAGACTATGTATATTATACGTCCCGTATAATCTGTTTCCCTTACCATCCTCCAGCACTTATGCTGTTTTGCCAATACGTTTGGGAACTATAAATGGGCCTTCGTAGAGATAAAAAGAACTTGGACATGACTTGCTCTAGCTTATTTGACTGTTTCGGCACTCTAAGTAAGACTCTGTCTCCCGGCTCGAAGAGGTCAAATTTAGTTTCTTTTTGTTGGCGAATTTTCTTTTGTGCTGACTTAGATAAATTCTGTTTCGCCAACTGGACAATGTAATCCATCCCTGGTTCTTTTCCCTCATTTAAACCCAATACCCTCGCTAGTTCATTTTGTGGTCTCTTTCCGAAGTGAACTTCGTATGGCGTCAATTTCGTGCTCTCATGCTGGACCGAATTCAGCCAAGTCTCGACTTTGGGAAGATGTCCAACCCAGGCCGAATGCTTGTCATGCACTAGAGTCCGAAAAAGACGAGCCACTTACGCTCTGCAGAATTACCCTGAGGGTACCTTACAGAGGAATGAACGTGTGAAATACCAGCTTCCTGCATACTGGTTCTCCATTTCTTTGCAGTAAACTGTGGTCCACTGTCAGATAGTATCCTGAGAGGAAGGCCAAACTCAGGTACATACTTATTAATAATCAGACGGCTACACGCTAGTCCCTTGGATTTCCTTAGTGGATATAGCTTGACATACTTACTAAAAGCGTCAGTAACTATAAAAATGTACTCGTAGCCGTACTGTCCTTTAACGATCGGGCCAAATAAATCCACACACAGTAGTTCGCCAGGACTACTGGTGAGAACTGCAGATCTCTCCCCCACTAAATATTTAACTGGATACTTGCTCCTTTGACAGGTGTCACACTTAGCTAAAATCCTCCTAACATCCCTTCCCATTTTACTCCAAATAAAGTCACGACCAATTTCATAGAAGACCTTGGCAGCACCAAAGTGTCCTAATTCCCTATGAATGAACCAAATTAGCTCCTCCCGCAAAGTGGCAGGAACACATATTGCCCACCGATTCTTCCTACATTTCCGTGCAAGAAGCTCATCCTGCATCTTGTACGTGAACCGCCCTACTTTCACACACTCTTCTTCACTTGTTTCCAACCTAGCCAGTGGCTCCCTTAACTTAATGTCATCTCGTTGCTCCACTAGCATATTTCTCAGTGTCTGTAACGATGCCCTGTTGCTACTGTCCACACATGCACATAATAAAATACCGTCCTCTGCTTTAACAACAGGATAATCCCTACATAAATTAGTGTCCCTAGATAGCATGTCTGCAAGAATGTTATCTTTACCTTTAATATATTTTACTGTGAATTCGTATTCCTGCAGTGCAAGAATCCACCTACTAACTCTGTTAGAACTGAGTTTACAAGTCCTCATGTACAGTAATGCATGGTGATCTCTATGGATCTCAAATTTCCCCCCTACTAAATACATTCTAAATTTCCCCAAACTGAAAACAATACCTAAAAGCTCTAATTCAGTAATAGTGTATATTTTCTCTGCTGCTGTCAGTCCTCGCGAGGCTAAAGATACAATGCACATATTACCCTCACCATCTTTCTGACACAATACTCTAGAAATGCCTATGTGCGAAGCATCTGTCATAACCACATATTCCTTATCTTTCAAAGGATATTTCACTACAGCTTTCTCAAAACCTTCCTTCAGCGCTCTAAAAGCCTGATCATGCTTGGACTCCCATCTCCACCGAGTCCCACTTTTAAGCAATTCCTTGAATGGTTCTACTATCCCTGAGTATTTAAGAACGAACCTTCTAAAAAAGTTGCAAATTCCCAGGTATGTTTTCAATTGTTTAACATTCTGTGGCACCTCTGCATTGAGTATCTTATTAACCCTACTTTCCTCTGGTGTTACACCACTACTCGACACTATATGACCTAAAAATGTCACTTCTGACTGACAGAATGACGACTTAGACAGTTTCAAAGTGAACCCTGCCTGATCTAACTTCTGAAAAACAATATCTAAATGACGTAGATACTCCTCAAAACTGCGTGAACTAATTACCATATCATCAATGTAAATGGTTACAAACTCTCCTGTGTCATCCCCTAATCCGATGTTTAATGCTCTAATTAAAGCAGCTGAACTACTCTTTAATCCGTAAGGTGTTCTACAAAATTGATAAAGGTTATATTTATGACTAAAAGCTGTAAATGGTCTATCTTCATACATGAGTGGCACTTGCCAGAAACTGGAACTCAAATCTACACAAGTGAAATACTTCTTCCCCTCAAATGTTTGCATTAATTCCTCTATTGACGTGGATTTCAGCTGATCTGAACTAATTCTACTGTTAACAAAACGAGCATCTAAACAAATACGGACTGTGCCATCGGCCTTGGGCACGGTGATCAAAGAATTGACATATGGACTGTTGGAGTGTTCAATAATGCCATCTTCAAGCATCTGGTTAATTTGTGCCTCAACTGCACTCTGATAATCAAAAGGTACAGGATATCTATGTCCTGTGAATACTGACCTATCAATAACGTTCAATGAATGTGCATAGCAATTGGCCATACCAATGCGATCCTCAAAAACTCTCCTATTATACAATAACACATCATAGAGCAGAACACACTGTCCTTCCTCTATATTTCCCTGAAATGCAGCATCACGTAACGAGTCCTCTAGACTACCGTTCGTAATCACACTGCCCACAAAACTTGGAGAATCCCGCTCTACGGCTGGCGATATCTCATTTTAAGTACAAATCACACCTACAACACTACTTCTCTGAACATTGTCATTGAACGCTACCTCTACTTCAGAATCATCCCATTTAAATTTCAAACTTCCTACCTCATAACATATGTTACCAGACACTCTACTTAGCCAATCTGAACCCAAAATAACACTGAATACTAAATTTGGAATTACAAGACAATTCTGCTTTTCTACATGATTATTAATTTTAATGCCTACTAAAACTTGCTTAGAAATTACTTTAGACCTCTTCCCAACAGCTGTAATAACAAAAGTGCTTTTAATTGGCATCTCCTCAAAATTTACTCCAGTTCCTTTCATTTTATCATAAAATGCACTACTTATGCAACTCTTCATACAACCACTATTAATTAAAACATCTGTGTACGCCTCGGACACGTTAAATTTAACTATGTGGCTCTTACTAGCCACATCCTGAATAATACTTTCATCATGTAGTTCACGTAATAATTCACTTCTTACATTTAGGTCATAGTGTTCCTGTATAATTGTATGGACAGGGCATGTTACAGACTGAGATTCTGACCTTACATCGCAGCCTGGTTCGAGTTTAAAGTACCGCTACCGCTTGGTGTAGTACTACTCACTACTGCACTGGTCTGGTCGTTCTGGGCTGTGTTAACGCTATTTCTCTGTCCGTTATTACCATTGGGCTGATCCCTTCCTTGACCTCTGTTCTGGTTATAATTATATTATTATAATTCCTTCCTTGGTTACCCTTAAAATCATTATTTCGGCCTTGATTTCCCCTGAAATCATTATTTCTACCTTGGTACTGCGTACCATAACAATTTCCTCTGTACTGATTTTGCTGGTTGTTATTCTGATTTTGGTTCCCCCTATTTTGGATATTGGCTCCTTCGCCACTGTTCCCCTGAACATCCTGATTCATATTCTCATTAGGCCTGTTATTATGGTTACCCTTGTTCCTGCCGAAATTCTCCTCGTAACCACCTCTTCCCAGAGCATCGAATGTACTTAATAGATTTTCCACTTGCGAAATAGATTTCACATTTTGGATACAGGCAGCTTCTTTGATTCTATATGAAAAATGTCTTAGTAATAGCCTGACTACATCACTTTCCTCCCGCAAACCATCCAGATATTTACACGTCAATACCTGTCCTAAAAAGCATTCTGTCATAGTGTAGTTTCCTCTAGGGTTATATCTCCCACACACAATTCCCTCACGATACTGAGACTGAATTACCTCATTCCAAAACTTCTCACAAAATTTAACTTTAAAATCTGAAATGTCCTCGAAATTGTCTCTGTAGACAGCAAACCAGTTTCTTGTCTCCCCTACATACGCTTGCTCTAAAATCTCAACTACCTGGCACCACTCAATACTACCATCTTTCAACCTCTCCTTGAATTTATTTTCTATTGTATTCATGAATTCCATGGGACAACCCTGTCGATTGCTGAACTTTCCCAACTCTATCTCCCTGTGTGTGCTATTTACATAAACTGGCCTACTCTGACTATTTTCCTGCCTACTTCTAGCTTTCAGTTTTTGTTCTAATTCAGCAATTTTCTCCTCAGCTTTTCTTTCAATACTATTTACAATTAACCTAATGCTCCCTTCCGATGCTTCAACTTTATCACTTAACTTAGCTTGTTTCTCCTGAATCTTATTAATGCTTTCCTTATTCCTCTCCCTTAAATCATTAACTTCAGTGATGATTTCTGCATGAACTTTATCAATTCTACCCCCCCAGCTGTTCTTTAACATTTTAAGTTGCTACCTGAATCTTATCAATTTCTCCCCCCAATTGCTTTTTAACCTGCTTTGTTTCAAGTTGAACTAATTCTTTTAAATTCTCAGCCTGTGTACTGATTCTACTTTCCAACTCCTCCTGTACTTTTCCCAATTTTCTATCTACATCTGCTATAATTTCTTTAGCCTTCTCTTCCATCACCCCTATGATTTCTCCTCTAATCTGCTCAAATTTCTTATCTAATTTTAGATTGTTCTCTTCAAATTTCTCACTTAATTTTGTATCTAGTTTTTCGCTCAGCGGTTCCGTATTTTCTTTACTTTCCCTACTGTTTTGCTCAAGTTTAGCATTTAAAGCATCTGTACTCTCTTTATTTTCCTTACTATTTTGTTCAAGTTTAGCATTTAAAGCGTCTGTACTTATTTTATTTTGTTGCATAAACTGGAGAAGCAAACTTTCCAACCCTGCCTGACCGTTATGATTACCCCCCCCCCCCCTCAGTATCGGGATTTACCTCCGACATCCCTGTACTGCTTTCATTCTCAAGACTAGCCATACTGCTCGTATCTTCACTATCCAACTGGTGACCACTACGCAACTTCATCTCTTCCTCAACACTACCCATGCTGATACACACCGATAAATGAAAAAAAAAATACAGGCACAGAAATATATACCCTTCTCCTTCCACAAATGTTATTAGGTTTTCGTCCTCACGTTGGTAGCGCCAAATGTAACATGTTTTGCTAAACGCTGAGCGCACAAATGTAATGGTTTCACTGGGTATGTGGTTTAATTTCCCCTAGTTGAGATGACAAATGTAATGTTTACTCCAGACTAAGATAAATTGTATTAATGGGCGCCAAGACCTCAACGCTAAGTTGAAATCTAAATTTATATTTAACAACACCTAGCTCGGGCAGAACACCTTTAAGAATCTTTACACTCAGACCGTGGCATGATTTGATCATTAACCCAACTAACAATTGTATCAGGAGAAGGAATTTGGTCTATATCTAATGCTACCTACTGAAAGCAAAGATTGCATAGTATAAGAAATGAATTTATTATATAAAAACAAGTAGTGGCAATTTTAATAATAATAATAATAATAATAATAATAATAATAATAATTTAAAATGGAGCGTAACGATTTGAATTTTACCACTAGAAAATTACGTGAAAACGAAGTCGGATGAATTACTGAATTTACTATTATTCCCAAGCTAAAAGTTACTCAAATTCTGATTATGAAACAATGAAGAGAGAGAGAGAGATTTCGTAGTTCTGCGTCATTCGCGCTTACCATTGGAAATTGCAGTAGCATTTCCCTCGTACATGATGAATCACGAGAGCTTCCATCACCCTTCTGGACGTCGCCATCTTCTTCGTCACTTGCGGAGATCGTTGTTAAAAGATGTTAAAGTTAAGTGCTTGATAGTGGCGGATCCAAAATCCGTTAGCCACCTACGCTGACTCCCTGTTCACAAGAGCTCGCGTATTTCCCATGACTAATGTGTCAGTTGAGAATAGCAGTACTGAAAAGTTCGCCATCGAACACAAATACGAAGTCCGTAGACTATGCCAAAACAATGTTCAAGTTACGGTCCGATCGCAACGGAACCATCCAAAAGAGCGTCCACCTCGGACAAGTTTTACAATGTTAATCGCCCTTTCTTCACGGCGCGCGAACACTATATTGACTCCCCGTTATCCCCACCAAAGTTCCACTCCTCAGCTACTCGCCTCGCCTGTAGATCAATCACCGTGCGTCACGTCTCCCTTCCTTGGCTTGAGACCGGCACGCGGGACCCCCCCGCCACAAACTCCATCGCACTCGGTAAATTTACCGTTCCAGTCCAATTCGCCTTTTCTTGAAACAGCCAGTCGTAAATGTTCCTCGATTTCGTCATCGCTTCACGACAAGCTTATTCTTGTATCCGAAATTTCTGATGACTCAACTCTCTCACAATAAACCCTAACTGACTAAAATCCGTAAACCTCCGCAATCATATAATTTACCGTGATAATGTTGTTCGTAATGAATCGCTTGATAGTGTTTTCTATAAAATCGAAAACCTATCTGTATAGTTATAATCTTTAATGTAAAAGCTCCAAAAAAAGACATTAATAATAATAATAAGTTTGAATGAAAATTATCTTGGCTGAACAAGTTGCCGCGTAAACAAACATTAAACGGTTTCCGTCTGAACTATTTAAGTTGCATAAAATACCCTCGAAAAACACGTTACACTTTCAGAATAAGTAAAAGAGCAATTCTACTAACAAAAATACTAACCTTCTACTAACAGTTAAATACCAAAGTTCTACTAACGAAAAAATACCAATGTTCCACCAACAACAAAATACTACCACTAAAACAGTCTGTCACCAGGCACACTCACATGCAACCTCACACATCACAGTCTAACGAAACAATGAACTATATCTAATAAACAATGCAACTGCCACCAGACACACTCACACACCATAGTCTAATGGAACAATTAACTATATCTAATAAACAAACTAACTAACTACATACTTACAATTAAAACTAACTACATACCGTACTTACATTCTAGAAGAGGAAATGGAAAACAACATACTCGTTAATAACCGACATATCAATAAAAACGTAATTTTATCACGAACATACCTCCCTTTACCCTATTTGTATGTGTGTGTAATAGTTGTTGCCAAAGTTTGAAGTTAAAAAAAAATTGTGACTCACGGAACTTTTGCAGTATCACACACCGAAGAATCAACCTATTTATAGTCTGTAAGGCACAATTAAAATCACCACGTGTGGTGTTAAAACAAAAAAAATCACTTAAAGAGTCTTTAAAACAATGAATTAAATTAAAATTAAATAATAAATAAAACATTAAACATAAATTAAAGATTCTCCTGTTGGAAAGTCCATTTAAACCCTAGTGAGAATGAAGAGACAGTACCTTGAATTTCCCCTCCCCCAGAACCTTACGTGTTCTGAGGGAGCGGTTATGCGTTTAGCTTGAAGAAGTCAAGAATTCAGAATGATATGGGAGATTCAGATCTCTCCACTGGCCACCTAGCCAGCCGATGACACTCATGCAAGTTAGCCAATCTGTCCTAAGAAAAAAAAAACCAACAGGGAATGGGTAACACGTCGTATAAGTTTCTTGTTGACATATTTGGTGGTGCTCTTCAATGTTCGATGTTGCCATTTATGACATAGAACTTACGAGAAGGAAGGAAATTGCGCAGTTGATAAACTGAGCACAGTTGCCAGGAATGGTGTAGATTTAGAAGAAGCTTCCATAAAGATTGGTATTGCGCAGTTATTGGCGCGTGCAGGGAAACCAAACTTTGAGCTCCAAGGTTTTCCAGGTATGGCCTCGGGGGAGGCGATGATATACAGCCACAAGGAATGCCATGGCGATGTCCCGGATTCATAGCCCAGGCGGGCAAGATGAAACCTCTGTGACGATATAGTCGTCATATTTCATGTTACCTTGCTTGTAACTGCTTTTGTCCAGTCCGAGGGTGCATTTCCTAAAACATATGCCAAATCGATTATCCTATGAAATCATTTCATCTCTGCTTTCCCACTGTACTTTACCATTTCTGGCCGAATTGTATCTTCCGCTTCCGCTTTGTGACATTGTAGTTTATTATCATCCTCTCTACTTCCTGAACAGTGATCTTGTTCCCATCCTCATTCTCCTCCTGCATAATCTCCAAATCTACTACATTGACAGAAACGTTTCCATTTGGCAAGTTTTCGAAGTATTCTTGCCATCTTCTCATTTCTTCCTTGGCATCCACAATACGTTTCTCAGGATTATCTAAATCACTGTTCATTTCTCTTTTTCCTGCAGTATTACGATTATTTATAACATTGCAAAAAGGCTTCCCTGCCTCCAATTTACCTCCAAATTACTCCCATGATTTCCTTTTAGACCTTACTGTTATTTGTTTGACTCTGTTCCTTTCCATTACATAAAGTGTCCTGCCAGTCGGATTCCTAGTTTGGAGCCATTTTTCGTAAGCCCTTGTTTTACTTTTACAAGAGTTCACTATGTCATTCCACCAGTACGTACGCTTTTTCCTGTCTTCACACACCGTTGTTCCAAGATATGCCTTTGCTAATTCTAGTACTGTATTTAGGGGCAGATGACCTCGTAGTCCCGCCCTTTAAAACAATAACTAACTAACTAACTAGTACTGTATTCCTGTATCCTGACCACTCCGATTCAATGTCCTCCGATTTTTCCCCATTTACACTTGAGAGGTTGACTTGGAGTACCACAAAGTTGGCTAGGAGTACCACAATGTTGGTTAGGAGTACCACAAGGTTGGTTAGGAGTACCGCAAGGTTCGCTAGGAGTACCACAAGGTTGGCTAGGAGTACCACAAGGTTGGCTAGGAGTACCACAATGTTTGTTAGGAGTACCACAATGTTTGTTAGGAGTACCACAAAACTGACTATGAGTACCACAAGGTTGACTAGGAGTACCGCAAGGTTGACTAGGAGTAGGCTACCACTAGGTTGACTAAGAGTACCGCGAGGTTGACTAAGAGTACCACAAGGTTGGCTAGGAGTACCGCAAGGTTGACTAGGAGTACCACAAGGTTGGCTAGGAGTACCACAATGTTAGTTAGGAGTGCCAGAATGTTGCCTAGGGGTGCCACAAGTTTGCCTAGGAGTACCATAAGGTTCGCTAGGAGTACCACAAGGTTGTCTAGGAATGCCACAAATTTGGCCAGAGTACCACAAATTTTCCTAGGATTGCCACAAATTTGGCTACGAGTACCCCAAAGCAGGGCTGGCATGCTAAATGAAATGTATTATCAAATTTAATTTTGCGTCGTGAAATTAAATTGTTCATTGGAATAAAATTGTATTCTTGGCGCGAAATTAAACTCGTTATAGATTTTTAATTTTGCTCCCACTGCGAAATAAAATTCAATACAGTCTTTTAATTTCGCTCCCGGTGCAAATTAAAATTCTTTATAGACTTTTAATTCTGCTCCTGGCGCGAAATAAAATTCGTTTTAAGACTTTTCATTTCGCTCCTGGCGTAAAATAAAATTTGTTACAGGTTTAATTACGCTCCCAGTGCGAAATAAAAAATCTTTACGACTGTTGATTTCGCTCCTGGTATGACGCAAAATTCCCTGACGGCATTTAGTTTCGTTCCCGGCGTGAATTTAAAATGCATGGGACATTTAATTTCCTGTCTGAAATTAAATCTGTCCTGGCATGCTGTAATGGGTCAACCCCACTTGGGCTGTCAAATGTAATAGTTTGGTACAGCAATAACAAATCGTCCCACTGTTGGGCGACAAATGTAATGGTGTTGGCCCACGATGTGCGACCAAATTTAATGTTTTTTTTATGGTGCTCCACAGTTGTGGTGACAAATGTAATGTTTGGAGCATACAATAACTAATACTCACCTCTTACCTGTTTATCAATAAGAATAAGAGTAATCTTGAATGGGCGCCAGATCGCAACTGGTGGTTGACGATCCAAATGTGTAAGTAAATAATAAATACCAGAGCAACAGAGAACTCTCTTTCCTAGATCGTGACGTAACTGTGTCACTAACAAATTAGTAATCGATAGAGAAGAATGGGATGCCTTATACGTAAATATATCTACTTGGGAAGAAAGGTCTATCATAAGTAAAATAATGTATTAACAAGAGAGCAGGAAATAAGAGGTCGTAAAGTAAATTAAAAATTTAAACTTGAATTTACTTTACTGTCGCAATATGCAGAATGGGTGTAATTATAATAAAATGGATTGAATTGTAAATCAGGAAGTTAAATACCAAAATCGAAAATTACAGAGACAGGCCTACTAAGTTAGGGCAGTACGCTCGCTCACCATGATGTCTTGATGATCTTCATGACTTTGTGTCATGACGTCAGGTCGCTGGTTGTTGGTTCTCTTCGACATCTCCAAGAATGTGGTTTCCCTCTTAGATCGGCGATGATGATAAGTAGTTGAGTTGAATAGCAGTGACTTGATATATATCAGCTGCTTACTGAGACGGTGATCGAATCTAATTCGATAATCACCTGGGTGAGTATGACCAAATACACAATCATATCACGACTTCAGTGTAAGACTTAAATGCTTTACAAACTTAAGCAAGTTCCAGCCAAACTGCTTAATATAAGCCCAATCATAAGTTGATTGACGATCTGAACATTCAGAATGAGTGGTCTGAATATCAGAATACTAAGTCCATAATAATAGTTAAGTTGTCGGAAGACAAAATGATAGTAAATGAAAATGACTCCGGAATCAGAGTATAATGGATGATAGTACTCCTTCCACGGATCTTCTTCTTCACCAATGAACATCCCGTTGCTATGGCAACAACTCCCTCTTCGTTCACAAATCAATCTCTTCGTTCATGATTCGCCATGAATGTCACGTGATGATATATTTCTTCTTCAGGAAAATCACCTCCTTGTCACGAAAATAAGGACTGACCCTGGTGCAGAAACATAACTCTATATACGCCACTGGTACTATCACAGACGATTTACTGTTATTTTTAACTCATCAAGCGGCCGACACTAATTTGCCCAATAACTGGGCGGGCTACAATGTTTTATAATATGTTAGTAACACTCCTAGAAAAAATTACATGTACTGTATTAGTTTATGATCATTGCCCCATTATACTAGTGATCATAAACTAATACATGCAATGTTTTCCATGAGTGTTTTTTTTTCTTTCATTTTTTTAGCGGATGGGTTTTAGTGCTGGGAGTGTCTGTGGACATGTTCGGCTCGTCATAGTTTGTAGCTGCTTCTATGCGGACACCCGTGGGATGAGCTGCAAGTGCCGTTGCGTGTGCAGTGTTGTCTGGAGAGGAAAGTGTGAATGTAAGGACGAGCAATAGGGATGTATAGAACTAGCACCGATAGAGCGCACTGCTGTTGTACTGGGTAAGCGCAAGGCGCTCTTCATTTGTCTCCTGTGTTCTCATGCCGCTAATATCCACGAATTTAAGTTGTTTAAATTGCTATTTTCGTGACTATGCCGAGCTATTGCAGTGTTCCTCTTTGCAAAAATCAGGGAAATCCGATTTCGTGTCACCAATTTTCACAAAATAAAGAAATGAGGAAGAAATGGTTACATGCTATTAGAAGGAAACATTTCGGTGAAGAAAATCTGACCGAAAATATTAAAGTGTGTTCCCATCGTTTTCAACTCGATGACTTCACGAAAACTGTGTTGGGCAAGTGTGATTTACAAAGGGAAATAATTCCTACCTATAAACTGAATAGACATATCGATAGCAACCACTGAATTTATGCGTTTGTATTTGAAGGTGAGAGAGCAAGATTAAAACCGGGCACTGTTCCATTGCTTTTTCCGTGGACCACGAACACAACAAAAATAAGGAAAAGGCCATACACAAGAAAATTGCCAGTTTACCACGATAAGCCAACAATATCGGAATCTGCATAAATTATCTCCATTGAAGTACGGTACGGGAAGAAATCGTCAATATACAGGAAGAAGTGATGTAACATTTGTGACTCCCATTTTCAAAGGCATCAATACTCGGACAAATACTTCAAGAATAAATGTCACAACATTAACAGTCAAAAACGTATTATGGTTGGTTACTTAAAATCAGAATTAATCGTCAACTTACATCTGCCCGACGGAGAATGTGGTACCGGTAGTGACTGACTTCTACATTCTTGAGTCATAGGCCTAAGTTAGCCAGATGAATGGAAACAGTTCATGGCCTTAAAACAGGGATTCTCAAACTTTTTAAATACTGTACCCCTAAGTCGTTTCCAAGGGGTACGGAAACGATTTGTATTAAGAAATTGACAAATTACAAAAGAACCAAACGTTGCGATGCCTTTTTAGGTAAACAATACCGGTATCAACTTTCTTTGATTATGTTTACCTTAAAACAAGACCGTTTCATGTACGCTATCAACCAAAAAAATACACGAATCGAAGTCTATAAGCAAGGGGAGCCAGTGAATATTTAAATCTCTATTTATAAAAGGAAGATTATAGTTTTACGTGACCGTTAATCTAGAGATCATAAGGCACAGAGGACTTCCTCTTTACGTGGAATCCGAACAGGACCAGGCATTTCACTTTGAAAGTCTCACATGCATTGACCGGGAAATCTCTATTTATGATTTAAGTCTTATGGAGATATAGGTTATTTATCAATATAGGCCTACAATACTCAAGCATGCTGACTCCTATTCATAATTTGAATAATAAAGCGTGTTAGAATTTTGTTATTACCGCTGTAGCCCACTAATTCTTCCCTCCTCCCACTAGTTTTAGCACCTCTAGTCCGTAGCTCATTTTACAGCTGTTTAACGCTTAAACGCTGAAAATCGTTCATAATATATTAGAGGATATACCTATTGAATTAATTAAGATAGTCTTGGAGTAAAATTAGAGAAGATATAATTTACTTTAGCTTAGAAAACTCGGTCACAATCTATACATTCCTCGTAGCTGACTGGGGGAAACATAGGACGATCGCCTTGCGCTTACCCAGTACTACACGAGCGCTATCTGGCGCGAACTTTCTCAGGCTACATCCCTATTGGAAGGTAGCGGCTGTGGCCTATAGTTAGGGACCAACCCCGACATTTGCCTGGAAGGAAGATGGGAAACTACAATACCATCTTCAAGGTTGCCGGTGGGGGGATTCGAACCTCCTCGCCTCCCGGATGTGGGCGACTGCCTGCAGCCACGCCGCGCGCCGTAACGACCACGGATAACTCACCCGGTTCCATGAGTGTTATTTACATATTATATTCATTGTATCCCACCCAGTTATTGGGCAAATGAGTGTTGACTGACTCAACAGTTACAAGTGACAGTTTGTATTGTAATGGGAGTTCTTCACTTATCTTGAATGCCTGCCCGCACAGCACATTCGTCTTCTTGTTCGCTATGGAACAAGCAGAGGCACGTGTTGCGTTAACAACGACAAGGAGGGCCGGCCTGAGTCCAAGGTGCAGTCGACGACGATGGTGAGTGATGCCATAGCACTGACAATGTCCTACACTGCAGTGATGATTAGCGCTAGGATTTTTAGGTAAATAAATATTTTTTATGTAAATACATATTTTAAGCATCTTTTCTATAAATACATAAATTCCTGCTTTTCACTTATTAGCACATAAAAAGACATAATATTTAGTTTAAAAAAATCAGTATGCTTCTTTCGGTTTATTGCATTTTTGTTCTGTGTTACTTCAACGGGGAAGAACCTTATGCTGTCTAATCTTCATGCAGAGCGTATGTCAGCTTGCAACTGTATTATTCTTAACTTGTCGCCCCATGCCACTCACTGTGGAAGCCGGGGATTTCCTTTTCCATAGCCATATTGCATCACGTGCTAGACTTCCCCCTCCCCCAGCTACCTGGGACCAGTGTCACTGGCATGCAGTTCATTTCTGGCACTGTGAAGTGTAAGGCAATTCTACGATGCCTAAAGTAAAAACAACTACAAGTCATCGTCTGTTGCAGAATTTAAAGATAATTTTACTTCTGATGGGGGCGTTCTGTTCTGCCAATCACGTGGGAAAGCAATCAATGCTGAACAGCGATCTCAAGTTACACAACACCTCAATGGGAAGAAACATACAGTATTGCCGCAGTTTTGCGCCTTCAGAATAAGTGTTTCGCGATAATCGTTGGCCATTTGTGATGGACAACCTGAAGATGTATCTCGTTGTGTATTGTAATGCTTCAGCAGTCAGTGAGACATAGAATAAATTGCATTCGTGAGTACTGCATATTGTTTATATTCACATTAATAAACTAAATTATAATTAAATATTTTTACTTTTTTGTCACATATTTCTGGTATTTTTAATACATAAAAAAAAAATATTTTCCCTATTTTTAGCACCTAAAAATCCGAGCCCTAGTGATGACCATTGAATGATGCACGTTGCTGTTGCGGCCCGCAGATTGTGCAGGTGGTCTACGCTAATACTGTTGCCAACGTCGGGACTTTGAACATCGTACCGAACATAATTTAACTCTCGAAACGAATATGTTTTAATTTTAACAACGAAATAAAATGTTCCATGCATTTTGAATCCACGTCGGGGGGCGAAACTTAATACCGTTTGGGAATTTTATTTCGCGCCGGGAGCGGAATTAAAACCCTGTAACGATATTCTTTCCGTGCCGGGAGCGAAATTACAAGTTGTAACGAATTTTATTTCGCGCCGGAAGCGAAATTAAACGTGTGTATCGAATTATATTTCACGCCGCGAGCGAAATTGAAAGTCTGTAACGAATTTCATTTTGCGACGGGAATGGAATAAAAAGTCAGAACGAATTTCATTTCGTGCTAGGAGCGAAATTGTATTCAATTGCACAATGTAGTTTCGTGATGCTATCAAGTTTCGCGTTGATTTCGCTACGTTATTACGCTTTGAATTAAGTTTCGCTTCGATTTAATTTCGCGCCGACAATCATTGTCATTTCGCTCCCAAATATCGCACTCACGGCGAAATTCAAATAGTTTCGCATGCCAGCCCTGCCCCAAGGTTTACAAGGAGTATCTCATGGTGGTCTAGGAATGTCCCAAATTTGGCCCGGAGTACCACACGGTTGCCTATGATTGCTAAAATTTTTCCCCGTAATATCACAATGTTGGCTAAGAGTGCCGCAAGTTTTGCAAGGAATGTCAACTTATTGTAAGACCCTTTGGTTTGCACATTTACGTAATCATTTATTTGAATTACACTACTATTTTTACCGAAGACTGCACCACATTCAAGTTTCTAAGCTCCTTTGTACTATATAGGCTTACACTGCATATAGGCTACTCAAACGATTTTGATGGTATTCCTGCCCATTAGACCATTTGTTTTCCTGCGACATAGCCGTGGGTGTGAAATCACGCTACACAACTGCAATGGGGAGTTGTAGCAAGACCGGAGATCAATTGGAGCTGACAGCGGGCATTCTGAGTGTGTTTTGACCGTTTTCTTTCACACTCCCTCAAGGCAAATGCTGGGATGGTAGAGACTACCTTATTTTCAGTCCCATGGTACCTAACATAATCCCTTAATTGATTTTTAATTACAGAAAAATACCACAGCTACCACAATACATTCAACACATACCCACGTACACGTACTGTAGCCTAGTTGTTGACGAAGATGACCCCATTCCCTACAATTTAGTCAGACAGGCAGGTTTGACTTTTACCAGTGTGTAGAGCCTTTTTATAATCTCTATTGCCTGCAATCTCTTCAAAGAAAACAGAATAAGGACATAAAAACAGCAATAAATTATGGAATGCTATGAGAGATTTTAACACAGCGCTGTGGTACAAAACAGTAGACAAATGGTCCCTCAAGAGAGACAGATATCTGGCAATAACGCAGTTCTTATCATGGTGCAATATAACTCCAAGTATTCAGGTTCCTACAATATGCAGATGTGTAGTGTTAGGCCTATGTACACTGGTAAAGGAAAGTTTTGTATATTGCAAGCTTATGTATTTGTGGACCAAATATAATACACGTGCTTTATCCGATAACTGTTTTATTTATATATGTAGCATATGTCATTACACATGAAACACAATAATAATAATAATAATAATAATAATAATAATACCAAGTATAAGATACATAGGCCTACAAGCACAGATATCAACCTTATGTTCAGTCCATTTCTCCAGTCCAGGCTCGATGGTGTAGCACTGAAAAGGTCGTTAGGGTAACCTAAGCACGCTCATAGTTTGCAATCTTCGACAATGTGCCTGATGGTCTGGTTCGATGTAGGCCTACCGCAATCACAGCAGGGGTTTGGCCACTTCCCCCATTTGTGCAGGTTGTATGCATTAACTCCATGTCCTTTACTACCCTACCAGGGAATTATTACCGCTAGACGTGGAGCGCAGCTGTTGTGTATACATTACGTCATCTCGCCTCGTTATGGCTGCAGCGAGCGGTTGCGAAGCAAGAGGGAGAACGCATGTACAGTCATACAATGAGAACACACCGCACAGCGCACGACCCAGCATGAAGCATGCACACAATTGACACGCGATGAGGTTTCGCTGGCGTGTGGCTGGGCGGAGCGCATTAGTTCCGATTGCCGCCACCGGTAACAATTCACTGGTGAGGTAGTAACAGTGTACGGTACAAACAAACCTTTTATCTTAGAGTTAAAACTTGAACAAATATGCAAAAACGAAATATCGTCATACAGCAATGAAAATACATTATTATGCAATATGCATTTTTTTTTGGCCAGTGTATAAAGCTACGTATGTAAAGATTTTTCCCATCCAGCGACGTAGCCGTGCGCTTCAAGTCATTCATTTCGACCACGATGAACAGCTGCAGCACGGTTTCGAATCCTGGTGCTGACAGCGACTATCTTGAGTGTGCTTTTCACCGTTTTTCCACGCTCCCTCCAGTCAAATGCCGGGATAGTACCTTCAAGGGCACCTACCCTGTTCCCGAACCTAGTAATTACAGTTACGCACACTCACACTACTACAGTCACCACAGAAACTCAGGTTATCAGACAACTTCAACAAATACCCAAGTACACGGGGCTAACAACCAAGATCTTCCAAATCCTTAACAACAACAACAACAACAATTACTACTTCTATTCACCCAACTTGTCCACCTCTTGGTGTAGCGGTTGGCGTTCTTGGCTGTCGTCCCGGTGATCCGGGTTTGATTCCTGGCTCTGACAAGGAATTTAATTCTGGTCTGATGACTGAAACTGGGTACACTCAGCCTCGTGAGGTTAACCTGAGAATAGGCGGGTTTGATTCCCACCTCAGCCATCCTGGAAGTGGTTTTCTGTTGTTTCCCACTTCAACTCGAGGCAAATGCCGGGATGGTTCCTGACACTCACCCTACCAGACCCACCGGATGTAGGCTAGCACGTGTTTGGTCAGCTAAGGGCCAGGTCAAGTGGGGACCGGGGGGGGGAGGAGAATATGTCAGGGATTTGAGAGGCGCATGTAGCCTACATCTTTGTTTGGTGCAGGCTGGGGTGAGAAGGCTGTCGTATTGCTACCGTGTGAGGGATAACATTCAGTGATTACTTGTGTTGTTATTGATTCATATAGGGGCTTTGGGACATCGTGGTCATTTAGCTCTGAGTACTTGGGTGTGTGTGGAATTTAACTGACAACCTGTGTTGTTGTGATGGTTGAGTGCATTTGTAATTCAGATAAGGATTTGGAGGGAGGTAGCCGTGGGTTTAAGTAAGGAACCATCCCGACTTTTGCGTGGAGAAATAGTGGGAATCCACGGAAAAACCACTTCCAGGATGGCTGAGGTGGGAATCGAGCCCGCCTCTTCTCACTTTCGCCTCACGAGGCTGAGTAATTTATACCCCGTTCCAGCCCTCAGACCAGAATTAAATTCCTTGTCAGAGTCGGAAATTGAACCCGGGCCTCTGCGGTGACAGCCAAGAGTGCTAGCCACTACGCAACAAGGCAGACAGTGATGTAATTGTAACTGGCCGGAGACTGTTCACGGGAGTAATGGCGTGTGACAACGCGTGAAATGAGTGTGCTTTATCGCCAACACGATGCTGTACACTAGAGACGTGTTAAATACCAAGGCTGGGGACTAACGCGTTATTTGTAGCGCCGTTCCTAGTAGTACAGTATAACAGTTGACGGTGACGAGAGGATTACAACGTCCCTAATTACACCCAGTAACTGTAGCGCCGTTACTAGTAACGGTTTCTTTTCTGTAACGAGAGGATAACGACGTTACTAGAAACAGTTACTTTACTATAACGAGAGGATTACCGCGTTCCTAATTGCACTCAGTAACTGTAATGCCGTTTTTAGTAACAGTTACTTTACCATCCTGGCATTCGCTTGGAGTAGAAGTGAGAAACTACGGAAAGCCACCTCTAGGATGGCTGAGGAAGGAATCGAATCCGCCACTTCTCAGTTTTGCTTCACGTGGATGAGTGTAGCACTTTCCAGCCCTCAGACCAGAATTAAATTTCTTGTCAGAACTGGGAATCGAACCTGGGCCCCCGCGGTGACAGCAAAGAATGCTAGCCACTACGGAACGTGGCGGACTTATTTTTATTGAAACTGTTGTTAGGAAACATTAACAAGTATTTAAGTATGTTCTTAAATTTCCTTTTATCCATGCTTGGCTTTTACCTCGGACTCCAGGAAGAAGAACTAATCTTGTCCCTTTAACTGGCAGTGTCTTGGGGCGAACGTGTGATCCAACATCAGCCATGTCTAGCCGCATGGACCCAGGTGACCTCTGACCGGTTCTCAGTAGGATAAAGTTTGAAAAGTAAACGTGGATCACAGGAAAACTCAGGGTATAACAATTTTGAATTTTGTCCCTAATTTCTTTACGAGTCGTATATCTACAGAGACCGGCCACAGTGGCCGAGAGCGCTAACGCGCTAGCTCGTGCCTCGCTGGCATTGGGAGAGCATGGGTTCGTATCCCACCTCAACCGTCCTGGAAATAGTTTTGCCATTTTCACCACCAGGCAAATGCCGTAGCGGTTCCTATCAACATATCCCTTCCAAAATCCCTTCCTTGACCCTTCCCTAATTAGATCCAAATTAGCGGTCACCTGGGTCCCCAGCTGGATCTGTTGACAAAGTGTGTTCAGCTCACAGACACCATCCTTTTGACGGTAGAGGAATGATCCCTAGCGGAGTCCATGGGTGAAGCCGAGTTGAGAGGATGAGCGATTTTATAAATAAAATTACTGAGATGAAACTGTCACAATAAAAATAATAATGTATTAATTAATACATGTTTTGACAATACCAATTCATTTTGTTCTTTCATAACTTAGGCCTATTATTAGAATCCACTACTCCATTCAAAACAAGATAATTATCGGAACGGGGAAACTATTATTAAACAACTGTTTGATAGAAAATAACGGAATATCAACGATGCGTTAGTTGACAATAACTGTAACACTAACTTATTGTAAATAACGATAACTGTAACGTAGTTACTCTAAGAAGTGGTCTAACTTACCAAACCATGAACAAGGATTTGCTCTGGAACTGGACTTGGCTCAAGATGTAGCCTATTCTTAAGAAACAGGGCATCCTTTGGCCCAGTTTATGTAAATAAATTCCATGCATACATGGTGATGATTGTTATTTTAATACTCCTACTACTACTTACTACTAGGGAGCGTGGTGGTATAGTGATAAAGCTGCTTGCCTCTCACCAAGGCGGATCGGGTTCAATTCCCGGTCAATGCATGTGATATTTTCGAAGTGAAATATCACGCTCTGTGGTTCGGATTCCACGTCAAAATGGAGGTTCGCGGCTCATGATGGTGAGATTAACGGTCACCAAAAACTCCAAGCTTCCTTCCTTACTACTAATACTACTTCTACTACTGATTTGCATCTGACTTTCTTAATTACAGAATCAATGTAGTCCTACAATAAAGAAACGGAGCTCGGGATATACAAGAAATACCCTGAAACCACTAAAAAAAGAGGATTGAGGAACTTCGAAAGGTGTAGAGCCATGAAATTCCGATAGGAAAGGGAAAGAGGAGAGGGTCCACTGGAAGAAGGGGTGATAACAGACCCAGCTCAGTAAACCCTTGGGGTCACCAACTCGAGAGCTCACCAGGCGAGAACCTATCCAGCTGTACACACCCTGCCCCATTGGGAGGGGATACTATGACAGAAAAGAGAGGAGCTCTGATCCCACGAAGAATGAGAATATCTGGTAAGGAAAGACAAGTAAAGGAGGGAAATTGAAGACGCCTTATCCCTCAGGTACCTTAATACTGTAGTGGTCGGAAGAGAAAAAGTGTTGATCAAGGGAGGTGCATCTCAATTTACTGTAACTTTTGGATCCTCAATCAAGGAGATCACAACTGTAAGATACACATTATGGTTACTTAATTAGCTTCTTTATAAATTCGTTTGGTCTAGCTCAGTGGTTCCCAACTTGTAAGGGCTTGAGGGCCAACATGGGAACTTTGGCTTTGGTTGCGGGCCGCACTTTAATAATACGCTAATTTTTATAAAACTTAATGCTGGATGCGCTTCCTGATACCACAGAATTTTTCAACTGAAAATACTACCCCAGCAATCAGCGGGATTCGATGTTATTGCTCAATAACTATTTTACAATTCCATAAAAGAGGTATAAATTTTAAAATATACGCCTATGAATACTTGAATTAAAATACTAACGATGTACTTACGTCTAACGATGAATGTTTGATATGAAAAAAATATATGGTAAATTATAATTAAAATATTTAAGTAAAATAATAAAATGGAAATCCTTTCAATGTAATTACATGTAAATAAATTATAATATTGGGCTTCACATTAAAGATTCCAAAAATACAGATATAAAATCAAGTAATTTTGAAATAACAAGTGTAGTCCTTACTTGTAATTAAATGTAGTCTACATAAATAAAATAATGGGCTTCACAAAATTCAAATAGAAAAAAAAATATAAATAACAAGTGTAGAATATTAATAAATATGTTTACTGAGTTGCCTGAAAATCGGTAAAATTGAGTCTGTAAATCTTGATCTTCGGAAATATGGTGTATACATATTGCTATCTGGTGCCAACCAGTTAGTGTGTTTTTTTGAATCTTGATTTGCCTTAAGTCGCATGTATAAATAACCAAAATGTTTATTGAAATAATCTTATTTTAATGATGTTTAAACTGCAATCGGAATTGAAGTAATGATATGTTCCTTTTATGTAGCCTGTGGTTATCTTCAGTTATCGAGCTTGTGCTTCCACAGTTGAGCGGCAATTAAGTAGTTTAACCAACAATTGTTTAGTATGATGACTATGTGCCAAATTTAATAAAATTTGGATATCAATTCTTCGGAATGCAGTAAACAATGTTAGGTTACGTATGGTTATCTTCTTATCTTATTTTCATTGATTGAAAATACGGTAGCCAATGTGTGAATTCTTCATATAACGTTATACGTGTTTTACCACTCTCTTGGTAATTCTACCCATCCTATAATATATTTTATGTTCGACGATGTCGAAATGTAAATATTAGACTATATATCAGAAAACTGTATCATAATGAGGGTCATTATAACACTATTTTTCATTATGAAACAGTTTCTCCCACCAATCAGAGCTCAAGAAACAGTTGTGTGACCAATTAGGTAAGGATAACATCGCACCTGAGCTGATTTCCACGGCCTCCTATTTTAAGTTTCAATGCGCGGCTAGTGTCATAGTGGGGTATTTGACGAGGCCATGGTCAAATACAAGGTATTCTCTCCATCCCATGCGCTCTGTTCAGTACATAAAACTGGCGAAATCTCGACAGATATTTATGAATATTTATGTTCGAACATAGGATAGTTATAATTATCGTCGAACATAAACAGTCGTATACAACTCGCCTATAATGGTAATTAAGACACTCGTATGGAAATTATAGAACTCGCTTCGCTCGTTTTATAAGCATACTCGTGTCTTAATTATTGCCATTATAAGCTCATTGCATAATGTACTATTAATTCAAGTATTCATAGGCGTATATTTCAAACTTGAGAATTCATCTATCAATATGGATATCAACAAACATTTTGCTATCAATGGCAAATGCATTTGCATTCCATAAAGGAGTGAAATTAAAGATACCAAGATACCAAGAAAAAATTCGTTTCGATGCAGAACATTCTACAACTTATGCTTATTTGAATTAATATTAAAATGGCAAACAATGCCAAAAAAAAAACAAAAAACTAAAGACACAGTGAAATTAATAATGTTATCAAAGCAATACTTACAAAAGGATAATTTGGTAGTAATAAGTTTTCTTTGAATCAACATTAAGAATTGGTTCATTATTCCGTAAGTAAAGATGAGGGAGGTCAGTGACCTGCTGTGTGATGCGGCGCGTTGTATAACGGTTCACCATCAATTCTTTATCAAATTACTTTGTTCATTTTTGCCGAATAGAAATACATAGTAGACTAAAACGAGCAATGACATTTTAAAAATTTCTTTCTTTTTTCTAAAAGCTTTCCCGGGCCGCATAAACTTGCCTCGCGGGCCGCCAGTTGGAAACCACCGGTAGCTGATGTTCTCATGTTTGTCTCAGGGTCTGAAATTGCAGTATTGCCTTCTCGTCTTCTGTACCAAACCACGTTCTTCTATTATTAAGTAGTGTGAAAAGCTTACATTGCTGGATGCCAGCCCCTTGGACTGGGGGTAGCACGTTTGCCTCTTACCTAGGAGGTCCCGGGTTCGATTCTTGGCTTGTGACCGATTTTAGGACTGGTTTGAGGGCTGGAACGGGGAGCATTCAGCCCCACGAGGACAACTGAGTAACAGTCTGATCAGAGAGGCAATGACCCTGGTCAAGAAAGCCAAGGCTATGGGTTAAAGGGACACGTCGCACTGACCTCGTGTCAGCACGCAATCTACGGGCTGAGCAGGAGTCGCTTGGTAGACCAAGGTCCACAGGTTGTTTTTACATTGCTGAATATCCTTACACTCGCCACACTTTTTGCTGGTATAAATAGAATACAGAATTTTAAGTCTAGCCTGGACAATTCAGCAATCGTATTTTGTGACATTTCTAGGATTGAGAAATAGTATCTTCTTCTCCAGACTGTTATGGGCGCTACGCTCGCTTCTGGTGTTAGGAAGATGAATTGAGCGAGGTTAGGAACACGAACATGGGCTTCACGGGTAAGTAGTAGCCTAGCAATGCGTCTGTCTGTTAGGTAGTCAGCCTGGAGGCTGGTTGGATCCTCAAAAAGCACCATCATAGGTTATATGGTAGAAACCCACAAAACCGAGGCAGCACTCTAATGAGGTGTCTATAAACACTAAACTGACAAAGGAGTTAGGCCTAGGCCTACTCACTCTACATTGCAACGACTGGTCTATTGCTGCTATTTCTTATGACCCGAAAGTTCAAATGAAATGAAAGTAGAATAAGATAGAGAGAAAATCTGAAAAGCGATGAGGTGCGATTCGTAGCCTTGTTAATTGTTGTCCACGCCGAAGCGTTGTGTTCAAAGGCTGCCCGTGCTCATCTCTGACTACAATAGGTAGGCTACTTTGGACACATCAAGTGAGAACACCAGGGGCGGCTCCAGGATTATATTTTTGGGTAGGCAGAGTTTGTGGTTACAAGGGGGCTTGGGGGGTATTGAATACCCCTCAGCCGAAGGGGGGTCCGGGGGTCCTCCCCCGGATTTAAAAAAAAATTGGATGCAAATTGGTGATTTTTAAGGCTTTTTGATGGTACATTTTACTCTTGCTTTTATTGGGCTATACAAGTGGTATAGCCAAATAAAATTAGTTTCGGTGTCTCAAATAAGGTTTTTGAGCATGCAGAGACTAGATGTTTTTAGTCATGGAATTAAGCCTAAAATATTTCGTCACTTGCTTAGAATTTTGACGTTTAATTGTTTTCCAGATTGTGATAAAATAATATATTAACTGACGTTTTTGAAATTGACTGTACACACTCTCTAATTGTCAGGAAAGAAAATTTTGACAAGACTTAGAATCACTAATCACAATTCCAGTAAGGTGCTCCGATTACAGTAAGTTGTAATCACAATTACAGTAAGTTGTTGCATAAGATATGGTCTACTTGTAATAATAGTTTATTTGCAAGAGCCTACTATGCCTATTAGCTTTTATTGATTCAAAACACAAAATGACTTATTCTGACTGTGCCACTCCAAAGACTGGCACACATTTCTGCCCCTGCCCGCGGCTACCCGGGCGGCTTTTCTACGTGACTTGTGTTCCACTCATGTTTGAATGCCCCGCCGCTGACGCCGCACTCCCCTTTCCCCGGCAAATGAACTGTCCCGCCTGGACGAATGGACTGTTCCGGGCTAGTTGGACTTCGTCTTGGCCTGGTCTCTAATGCTATTGGCCCGGCCGGTTCAAACGAACCAATGGCGCGACCCCGCGCACAGTGACTTGCATATTGAGTAGGCCTGGTCCGGCCTGCCAACTGAAATGTCCTTCTGGTTGGACCCGCGAGGTGGTTTCCGTGACTCTGAGGACCTACTGCAGTTGGTAGTGTCTAATTCCTAAATTCTCCGTGAGGCGCGCGCGACTCTCCTGTCGCCTTGCCAGAAGCGTTCTCTGAGAGCGTCTCTCTCCCCACAAGCTCCCGAGCCATGCAGCGGACAAGTGTGTTTGCATCCGAGCTCTTGGAGTTCGATTCTCCTTACATAGGCACATGGCCTATCATCAGACTAAGGTAATGTCTGCTCCGATTATACATGGGGCAGTATGTATAACATTTTCTTACAAGTGGCTAAATAATCCTCATGGTGTCGGCATGAGTAAACAATTCTCTACGTATTTTTCTTATAAACCGGCGAACTGTAACTTTGAACAAACTGACGGTCATATCCCGTCCCAAGTGTGCTTTGTTTTATAGAACGACCCATAAGGTCGTTAGGCAATTCAAACTCTATAATTTCGCGTGTGAATATACTAAATTTAAGTTCTGTATTGTGTTTGTTTTACTATGTTTTTGGAGGGTATCTTATTGAGGAAGACAATGCTTTGCATTGTCTTAGGCATGGCGTCGCCAACGACTAGCCTCATGGAGGACAGTCGGAAGCGAACCAAACTCGCGTTTTGGCAACGGTCATGCGTAGCTTGTTTTAGTGAGCCTTGCTCCAAGGCATTATGCAGTTTCGATATTCGATTCCGTTTCTAATATTTATGATTCTGAGTTATGTTTTTCCTCCTCCCGAGTTCTTGTGTGTTTCGAACCTTCTCGAAGGTCCATGTTTTAGTTCACGTTATGGCGAGGTATTTTTCCTGCCATTTTATTATTTCTTTTCAGCTCATAGCTGGGCCACCTTGTTTCCATGTTAATGCGGAATATGTATATTCCAGGCCATTTATTTTCAAATACTAATCAGACATGACCGTTGGCATTTCCCCTCGCCATGCGGGTTTTCAGATAGGGATAGGAGTGTTCTTGCGATGTTTGTTTCCACAATGTATTTCTTTTACTTAATATATATTATTATTATTAGTTGTTTAAACATGGTTCTTTTCTTGAATAATGTGGCATGCCACCCTGTAGCATCATCCAGACCCACGCCTTTGAAACTCGAGGCCTAAATCCACACCACGGGTATCCTACCCGCCTGGTTGGCCATTCTTACGAATGGTTGCCAGAGTACGACGTTTGAGTATGTGATTAGTTTACAGCATATGTTGTATAGCAAGCGTGTAGGGAGAGCGAGGTTTGATTCCCGTGTCTCCTATCCTACTTTCATATCGGAAAGGTCGTACAGTAAGTGGTAGCAGAGCGTGGTTGTCGATTTTGTCTGGTTTGCTACCGCTGGTGGTAGATGGAAGCCACGTGGCAATATTATCGACTCTGCCCTGATATTTATCAGGATGAAAACACTGAAGTGTGGAATCCCTTTTTTGTAATTATAACTTCCTACCATGGACAAATAAGTAAAATTTGTGTTAAAGTTTCATGTGGAAAAGTAAACCGTTAAACTTGAGGTGTTGTAAAATTCAAGTGTTTGACATTTTTTGTTTTTTTCTTTCATGCTATTGTCATGGAGCGGCACGTACCAGATCCAAAGTATTTGGATCATGAAGAAATCCAATATGAATTGGAGATCAGAGGTTTGGAGGTCCCCACGAGCACGGAGGTGGCTCGAGCAGTTCTGAAACCTGCCCTTAAGGACCCTGTATTGTTGCCTGTGCTGTCTGAGGCAGAATTTGCAATTGGTGAGTCACAGATTTTCCATAGAGTAGAAGTTTGTGCTAATCTCATTAATTTGTTTTTGCTCGATGATTATGGTACGTCTGCCCAATATAAAAAGTTGCGCGCTCGTCTGCAGTACTTGTTCACTCGCTGCGAAGATGTTTTATCTGTTTCGTCTCATCGTTCTGACGAGGAACTAGCCAATATTTTTGAAATTCAGCGCATGATAGCCGAATGTGCAAATAAAGTTTTCGATGAAAATTCTAGTGGTTGTAATGGTGCAGAAGCACTCCGTGCAGTCAGTGTAGACAGCGATGAAATAAGGTTCCCTACCAGTGAAGGTGATAATCAGCCTTATGTTCCTACATGTACCGCTAATCTGTTAGATGCAATTAGATTGAGTTGTGAAGTTTCAAATAATGCTAGTATGTTTCAATCTGTTGACCGCAACAGTGTCTTTCCGGTTTCTACTAACAATAGTGTTACAGTAGATAGTAGTAGTGAGTTGCCAGTAGTTTCTTTTGCTGAAGTAAATCATGGATCTTATTATTCTCCTCCTTCTGCGAGAATTTTGTCGAAAGTGTATGAGGATATCACTTCTGCAGCCAGGTCCCGTGCTGGATCAGGGTTGCCAGCCAGTAGTGTCGATGCTGGTGGTAACGCAAGTGTTGTTAAATTGTCTACACAATACCTCCAGGTCACTGAGAGGCAACCAGTCGATAGTGTTTTAGCGACTGAGTTTAGCCGGTTAAATTTTAACCAAGTATTATCGTCCGACGCAAATTTGGTTGAAGTGTCAAACGCTTCATGGATGAATAATGTGGGTACTAATTCTAGTTTTCATGTACCAGTGTCCGTTCATTCTGTTTCTGCTGTAAACAATTCTAACGGTGATGTCAATTGTAATTCTTCCGTTGTCGAAGTTTTGCAACCGAGTGCTAGAGAGTTGTTCATGTCAACTGAAATGCCTCGTTCCGTGTGTAGCACAACTCCTGTGTACACCACAAATAACTCCTATGGTGGAGTAACATATTCTTATTCTAGTGCCTTTTCTCGTCCTACTTGTTCTGTTCTGACGCCCAGTACGAGGGGTGTTCAAGAAGTCAATCTCCACAGTCGGAGCATGTATCCTACTCCGAGACGAAGTGCTCCCCAAGACGTTCCTAGTAATAATTATCCTCCTTCGTTAGGTATCAAACCTCTTAATTTCCGTTGGCCTAAAGATAAAGTTTGGTGCAACAAGAACAGATTTTCTTCTCGTGTAGAACCGCAAGGTCGGGATTTCAATAGCCCGAGTGATGATAGTGGACCTGTTCGTGGCGAACAGAGAGGTCCGGGTTCTAGTCATTCAGTTTTTTCTAACCGTAACTTTGGGAATCTCGCCCACCCTCTATCTGATTGTGTAGCTAAGTTGAAGCATATGAATACTGATACCACCGATGGTATTATTCATTTTCTGCGTGAGTTGGTAGAAATTTATGAGTATGCTGCTGTGTTTGGTGTGAGTTATACTCAGGTGTACCAACTTATGTTCCCGTTCACTTCTGGTATGATGAGAAGTATGGTTGTCGAGGCTATGTCCCGTAACACAGGTATCGAAGTGTTCTGTGAGCAAGTAATGTCAAATTTCATTCCGTATAGAAAGATGGGTACTGTAATTCAACGTCATTTGTATCGTGTACAGAAGTATGGTGAATCGTTGGATGTGTCCATGCAAGATATGTTAAAGCTGGCTAAGATGTTTTCTGTTAACTTCACCGAGCAAGAGATGGTGGAACACATTTTGGATGGTGTGACGCCAGACTATCGTTCATTTTTATGCTTGGGGTCTCGCCCGAGCACTATTGCTCAATTGTGTGCTTTTGCCGTACGTGGAGAGTCCGTACGCCAGTCTGACTATGGTAGAGGTTCTGTTGATCAACCCTCGCAATTTAATTCATATAAGCCGCAAGGTTCTTCTAATCGTTGGAACAATGCTCGTTCCCAGGGTAGACAAGGTAATTGGGGAAATCGTAAACCTCAAGGTTCAGGAGATCAATGGTCGAGTAATCAGCCTCAGAGTAGTCCTGTTCGTAATGATGAAGTCAGGAGTTCTGGTAATTTTAATTCTGGAAGGAATGTCCGCTTCCAAGATCCTTCAAATAGTAGAGGTGATGTCAGACACCAAGAAGCTACTAACCGTGACGAAGGCTCCAACCGTCAAGAAGCTCGAGGTCGAGTGAATAGCAGTTCTGTGAAATGTAACGCCTGTGGTCATTTCGGTCATTCAGACCGCACGTGTAATTCTCCTCAGCAATGACATCCGGAGGCCTGATATCGTGATGTTATGTCGATGTCATCAGTCGTTAATGTAGATAAGAGTAGTGTCGGAGTATGAAGTGTAGTTGTTTTATTTAAGGGTTTTATTGTATTGTTCCTGGACATTGGCTAGTGTTTCCTTGAGTCTGTGCCTGTCTCAGTTGTACCCCGGCGTCCTCTGGTGACACGGTGTTTTCTCTTTGGTTAGCTGGCTTGTGTGTTCCTTACGTCAACGATCGGCAGGAGGAAGTTCTATCCTTATGTGTCATGTGTCGAGCTCGTTCGTCCCCTTCTGTCGTGTGAACCGGTGGAGTTCACCTTGTGACAGGAGCAACTGTAGTGTTAGTGTGTCTTAGATAGCTGCATAGCCATTTTATTTTCAGAGTTTTAGTGTTGGAGAGTTGGTGCCTGTCGACGGAGTCGATTTGTTCTGGTGGCATCGGTTTCTACAGGTAGTTGCGGTAGAGTTGTTCTGTGTCAAGGTATCTCAAGTTGTTGAGATATTTGCGGTGGTATTAGACCATTTTATTTTCAGGGTTTTATCTTGTGTTTTGGACTTACCGTGTGTTGCCTTGGATGGATGCCGGTCTCCGTTTGGTCCTCCTGTGTCCTCCGGTTTCTTGGCGTCTATCCTGTTGGTCGACTGGCTTATTGCGTCCTTGTTCGTTTTGCTCGGCATGAGGGATTCTCCCCTCTGGTGTGTAGCTGTCGGGTCCTTTTGGTTCACTTGTGTTGGTACCAGTGTTGGAGTGTTGTTTATGTTTTAGAGTTCTGGTGTTTTGTGTTCTGCGATTGGCTCCCATCGGCTAATATCGGTTGTGTGTTGGTGCCTTGGTTCTTGATGTTTTCTGTGGTTTTGGTTGGTCGTGCGCAGGATGCTGAATTCCCTGTCGCAAGTTGGTACCCTTGTGAGGTCGTTCTTGGTCGGTGTGGTGAACCGTATCGAGTAAAGCGTTGATTGTATTGCCTGAGTTTGCTCGGCAATTCTTGTGGTGGTTTTTGTTTGGACGTTACAGAAGAAGTCGAGGAAGCAGAGAACGCAGAACGTGAGGTGTAGTGTGAGTTGTAGAAGCTTTCTGTGCGATGATTTGGTAACAGTGATCTCTCGATTTGTATTTGGTATCGTGTAGAGTTCTTGGAGTCGTGTGTGTGGTGCTGTCTTGGTATGACGCTGTGTCGACAGACGTGAAGTTGAAGTTGTGCTTCTGTCGTGTTCAATTGCAGTGATTGTGCAATATCTCCACAAGTACATCGTGAGTCAGTTTTCGCCGAGGAGAGATCTCATCTAGAGATAGGCATAAAGGGTCTTCTGGGTTTTTCTTTTCAAGTTTCATTCTTGTTAGCGGGACCTGCTTGAGGTCTTTCTACGCCCCTTGTGGCCTATTTCTTCGTTCTGTATGTGGAGTTGTCAAGGTGAACATGGATATGTTCTGAGTCGTAGTACTCTTGTTCTGGTGTGTGTGTGTGGATATCAGGGATTACTGCATTTGCTCGCAGCCCTGATGTCGGACCCTTTCCTCGTTGAATTTTGTCTGTGTGCTGTGTGTAGCGCAGAGAGAGTTAAGAACTGTTGATTAGTTCCTTGTGCGTGGTGCGCATCGTGAAGTGGTGGCTGTACCCGTTACGTTGTCGAGATGATGAAGGTTGCCCTGCATTTGCTCGCAGGCGCCTTGGTGTCATAGGAGATGATCCGTTGGGATAGTATTGGTAGATTTTCTGTTCCTTGAGTCATTGTTCCTGTCTTGTGTTGGTGAGTGGTAAAGTTTGTAGAGAAGTGTGAGTTCCTGTTCTGTTCTCTGCGTTCCGTGTAGGTGCGTTTCTGTTCTCTGCGTTCCGTGTAGGTGTGTTTCCTGTTCTGCGTTCCGTTTACAAGAGGGCATTTGATGTATAAGTAATGTATGAAAAGGTAAATTGTAAATGTAAATGTTGGAAATTTGTTGACGCCAGTTGTGATCTGTGTGGTGACAAGGTAACTGTTTAATGATCTGCCCTGTATTGTGAGAGCTGAGCCATTCCTGTGGTCGTGGGTTCCCCTAGATTTCTTTCGTGCGACCCCATCTCAGTATTTTATCACTACGGTGAAAAATGTATAAAGATTTTCCTTTTATTCAATATAGCATTGTAACGTTAGGATTTTGGTTGGGTACCAGTTCTGTGTAGGTTATAACTCCAGTGAAGTGGAGGTAACAAAAGTTCAAGAGAACGCTGTCCAGTGTTTCTTCTCATTTTAGTGACTTAACATTAACGTAATTCTGCTAAACCTAAAGTTTGTGTGTGCATCGCCCCTATGAAAGTGAATGTGATCTCGTATCACTAAGGCAAGTGAATTGCCAAGTCCTTGCTCGCACAGTGAAAAGTCCTAACATGTGCTACGGAAGTTGCTCAAGCTCTCGCCCTGGTCCCTCTCAGACTAGTGGAATTCTTCGACCCTGCTGGTGTAGAAGCCAACCCAACCTTGTGTTGCGTCTCTGCGTGTTGTGTCTGCTCTTGTCCTTGGCTGTTTCAGTGGTGGTCCAGTGTGAGGGTTGCGCCCCTCACATCTGGAGATGGTGGTGGCCTGCGCAAGGGCCGTTATCATGACG
Source organism: Meconema thalassinum (assembly GCA_946902985.2). Lineage (NCBI taxonomy): Eukaryota > Metazoa > Arthropoda > Insecta > Orthoptera > Tettigoniidae > Meconema > Meconema thalassinum. The sequence continues at coordinate 938,771,921 of OX336389.2, read as the reverse complement.
TCTTCTTCCATCTGATGGTGACCCTGATGCCTGCTGGTCGGTGCGGATGGTGATCTCTTCCCTGATGTCGACCCTGGATGCTGAACGACTGGAGTGGTACTATGGTGATGTTCGAGTGCTGATATGGTGGTCACCTGGTATGGTGGTATGGTGCTGTTGGTGTTCCTTCTTGCCAAGCCCTGGGGTCTTCACGACTTCATTAGTTGGGCATTTCTTCCTTCCTGCTGTTTCGACTTCCTGGTGCAGTGAGTGACGCATGGACAAACATTATTTTGCCTGTGGGCGAACTTAGCCATCCTCAAGTGAACTTACATGGGGGAGCCTCTCCCTATTGGCTCACCCCCACTGTCGGCTTTATGAGGGGGAGGCTGTGCCACTCCAAAGACTGGCACACATTTCTGCCCCTGCCCGCGGCTACCCGGGTGGCTTTTCTACGTGACTTGTGTTCCACTCATGTTTGAATGCCCCGCCGCTGACGCCGCACTCCCCTTTCCCCGGCAAATGAACTGTCCCGCCTGGACGAATGGACTGTTCCGGGCTAGTTGGACTTCGTCTTGGCCTGGTCTCTAATGCTATTGGCCCGGCCGGTTCAAACGAACCAATGGCGCGACCCCGCGCACAGTGACTTGCATATTGAGTAGGCCTGGTCCGGCCTGCCAACTGAAATGTCCTTCTGGTTGGACCCGCGAGGTGGTTTCCGTGACTCTTGAGGACCTACTGCAGTTGGTAGTGTCTAATTCCTAAATTCTCCGTGAGGCGCGCGCGACTCTCCTGTCGCCTTGCCAGAAGCGTTCTCTGAGAGCGTCTCTCTCCCCACAAGCTCCCGAGCCATGCAGCGGACAAGTGTGTTTGCATCCGAGCTCTTGGAGTTCGATTCTCCTTACATAGGCACATGGCCTATCATCAGACTAAGGTAATGTCTGCTCCGATTATACATGGGGCAGTATGTATAACATTTTCTTACAAGTGGCTAAATAATCCTCATGGTGTCGGCATGAGTAAACAATTCTCTACGTATTTTTCTTATAAACCGGCGAACTGTAACTTTGAACAAACTGACGGTCATATCCCGTCCCAAGTGTGCTTTGTTTTATAGAACGACCCATAAGGTCGTTAGGCAATTCAAACTCTATAATTTCGCGTGTGAATATACTAAATTTAAGTTCTGTATTGTGTTTGTTTTACTATGATTTTGGAGGGTATCTTATTGAGGAAGACAATGCTTTGCATTGTCTTAGGCATGGCGTCGCCAACGACTAGCCTCATGGAGGACAGTCGGAAGCGAACCAAACTCGCGTTTTGGCAACGGTCATGCGTAGCTTGTTTTAGTGAGCCTTGCTCCAAGGCATTATGCAGTTTCGATATTCGATTCCGTTTCTAATATTTATGATTCTGAGTTATGTTTTTCCTCCTCCCGAGTTCTTGTGTGTTTCGAACCTTCTCGAAGGTCCATGTTTTAGTTCACGTTATGGCGAGGTATTTTTCCTGCCATTTTATTATTTCTTTTCAGCTCATAGCTGGGCCACCTTGTTTCCATGTTAATGCGGAATATGTATATTCCAGGCCATTTATTTTCAAATACTAATCAGACATGACCGTTGGCATTTCCCCTCGCCATGCGGGTTTTCAGATAGGGATAGGAGTGTTCTTGCGATGTTTGTTTCCACAATGTATTTCTTTTACTTAATATATATTATTATTATTAGTTGTTTAAACATGGTTCTTTTCTTGAATAATGTGGCATGCCACCCTGTAGCATCATCCAGACCCACGCCTTTGAAACTCGAGGCCTAAATCCACACCACGGGTATCCTACCCGCCTGGTTGGCCATTCTTACGAATGGTTGCCAGAGTACGACGTTTGAGTATGTGATTAGTTTACCGCATATGTTGTATAGCAAGCGTGTAGGGAGAGCGAGGTTTGATTCCCGTGTCTCCTATCCTACTTTCATATCGGAAAGGTCGTACACTGACTATCTAAGGGGAATATTATTCGAAATAATGGATTAACCTTCAAAATAAAAACTCATAACACTTTTTGAATTTCAACAAAATACACTTTATTACCTATAAATTTCACAAGGCTAATTTTAACTTTAAGTAGAAAACTCAAAATACAACTCAAACCAATCCAATAATATGCACACAAACACATCTCAAACGCACAGTTCATTTAATGGAAAACTGCAATCTTCTACCCTTCTGAGAAGCAAATTCATCAACGACGGGATGAGGATGGTTTAGAAGTTCGCAGCGTGCTTCTCTTTCGATGGATATTATTCCCAAACTGTTGAGTCTCTTCCCAGTCATTGTGACCCGCAAATTTGATTTGATTCTTCTTATTGTAGAAAAAGTCCTTTCAGCAGACGCTGTGGAGACGGGCATCGTCAATATAATGGTCATAATGTGTTGTAATTCTTCAAACGATTGGAAATCGTTTAAGTCCTTCAACACATCAATGCTACTATTGGAGTTTCCAAACATTAATTTACCTAAACCACACTGTACTTTTAGGGTAGAGGTAAAGTCACTATCCTTGCCGTGAAGTTCTGCAAAATTACACAAAACTTCAGGATTCAAAAACTCTTCTGATTTTGGATCACATGCCAAGATACAAGCCATTTGAACATCATTGTCAATAAACCTTTTTTTTCATTTCACATAGTTTATTGTCAAGTACATCAAATACACCCCTCTTAGTTTTGCCTCATGCTCACTTTCATCACTCTCTACACACTTTGACCTTCCCTTACCAGAGGTTTCTAGAACAAAATAGTCATCAAGACTTGTTGTTGTCTTTTGTTTACGGTGGCCTCGCCCAGTGTCGGTTGAACAATAAATGTCATTGTTTTCGCAAATCTGTTTTGTTTCTTCAAAAAATTCTTCAAACTTTTCCTCTGATCGAAACTGGCCTAAGCTATCCATTGTTGCTTTTACGAGCTTAAAACACTTTCCTATATCCAGGGTTGGAGACTGTAGTTGCTTTGATAGGATATTTACAACTTGTAAAATACCCTCAAGACTAACTAGAATGAAGACATTCTCAAAAGATCTAAATTGCATCAGAAGACCTTTTGCCTCAGCTGCTTCTCTTGGTTTTGAACTTTCAGTGCACTTCTGCAAAGCATTTATTACAGTGCCAAACTGGTTCTTAAAGAAATTTACCCCCTTATACTTTGCCACCCATCTAGTGTCACTATGTTGAGGCACTGTGATGACTTTCCTCCCAGTTTTAGTATCTTGAGTAAATATGAACATTTCATGGCAAAGCGTAGAACACGATTGAAAAGCAAAAGGCCCATAGTTTCCCTAACTATTTGTACATTTTTAGCGACGTCAACCAAGACTAAATTTAACCGATGTGCATGGCAATGTACGTAAGGGCAAGGATTTTCAGTCATCTGTCTAATAAGGGACTGCAGCCCGTTAAACCTTCCCGACATAACGGAAGCACCGTCATATGACTGACTTACACAGTTCCTTACTTCAAGTCCAATTGATTCCAAAAACTGTTTTATTTTGCTAGCTAAAGATTCAGCGGTTAGCTCTTTCAATTGAACAAAACCCAAAAATCTTTCTTTTATCTTACATTGATGAACGTAACGACAGCAGATACTCATTTGTTCTGTGTGTCCTTCATCTCGAGCTTCATCCACAATAATGCTGTATACGTTACTAGATTTTATTTCCTCAACTATACTGCGAGTAATCAAATTCGCAGCGGTGTCTAAATTGTCATTTTGCACATCTTTAGATGTATACTTTGCGTTTCCAGGCATGGTTTTTAGATTCAAATTAAACCGGTCATTTTCTAAACACAATAAGTTTATTAATTCTTGAAAGTCCCCACGATTTACATCCGAAAACTTCTCAGCCCCCTCCTTTGCTTCATCTGGTTCATTACTGTCACTGCAATTTCCGTTTTCACCCTCCCTGTGTCCTCTCAGAGCAATGTCTTGGCGTGCACAAAATATCACACTTCTCACGAGGTCTTTAATGTATCTCTATTCTTTTCTATTGTTTGCGCCATATGCTCGTTAATTTTGATAGTAACGGCACCAGTTTTTTGTGTATCCAGCCATCCTTTGTACTTTGTTAGGCAAAGTTTGTGACAGCTAGATTTCTCGTGTTTGTCTGACATTTTACTGAAAATTTTCCAGTCATTATATCCCGAAGTAGTAAGTAATTCTCTGCCTGTGACAGAGAAGTGTCGGCAAAAGAAACAAAATACAGCGTCATTTCCTACTGAGTATTCTAACCAAGAATACTTACTATACCAGTTGGTATGGAAGGACCGCTGTTTTCCTCCTATATTCCGTCTAGGAAAATTTAGCTGCGGTTGCTTCGGCCCATCGCTGGCACTTGCGCTAAGATCAAGTGGTCGTTTCGGCTGAACATTCGTAGAAGGATCGTCAGTTCTTAGTTTTTTAACTGCTTGAACTTCTTCTTCATCGGAACTTCTACTAGAAGACTCACCGTCAACACATTCTTTTGAAGGTTCATTAGGTTTCTTCAAAGTCTGCTTCAACTTCACCAAAAACTTTTCCATAGCAACACTAAAAACCACCAAACAAACAGAACTAAACCAAGTGGCGTAATGGCGTTAGCGTAACACTGAATTGAGGACTATCGTCTGCCACTGCCAGTTCGATCCGCATAAACGTAAACAAAGAAAAACTCCCGCCAAGCCTCTAGCGCTAGCGTACAGCTGACTGTCCGTACAACAGGCATTGTCGCCACTCTACTCCGCGCACAATCACTTGCAACTACAAACTATAACAAATATTCCTAAGTAAATACACTATATTCTTTAAGGGTAGGTACAATTTATTGATTTACATCTTTAACTTTGTAGTTTACAGTATCTAACTACTGTTTACTTGTTTTATATTAAATTTGAAATAAACCAAAGTAATTATTATGTAGTAGGCTATTTATAAATGTTTTACAATTAATACCCAGATTTTTTGTTTGTTTGGAAAATGTGGGTAGGCCCGGGCCTACCCGGCCTACCCGCTGGAGCCGCCACTGGAGAACACTACCCCCTGAGTCAAGCTGCCAGCCAGCTATCAAAAAATGAAGGCTGATATAAGATTCACAGTCAGTCACTCAGTATTAAGTCGAATTAAATAAAAGGAAACGGAAGCGAAGTTACAGTATTAAGCTATTCATGACTGCCTTTCATAACATCCTGGATTGACGGTACGGTACTGTGTTTAGACCATCTCCTGAGATCGGAGTTCAAATCCCAAATCAGTAAAGAATTTAATCCTGGTCTGAGGTTTGGAACGGGCAACGGGGTACTCAGCCTCGTGAGGCAAAACTAGGAAGAAGTGTGTTCGATCACACCTCAACCATCTTTGATACGATTTTCTGTGGGTTTCAACGTCTACTCCAGAAAAATGCAATGGTTGCCTCCTTCCCAATTCTATCATCTATCACAAATACATACACTCTTACACACGCCACAATAATAGAGGTTATCAGAAACATTGTTGTTGTTGTTGCTGTTGTTGATTCATATTAAGGGCTTGGAATATCTTGGCCATCAACCCGTGCACCTGGGTGAGTGTACACTTTGTCTGAGAACCTGTGTTTCTGTGGTGACTGGAGTAGTAAGTGTAACTGTAAGTGTAAGAGTCAGGAATGGGGAAGGTGCCCCGGGGGACTTATAGGCCTATAAGGTACAGCCGGGATAGTACCTTATTGCAAATCGTGGGGATGTGGTGGCTAGCATTCTCCTAAGGTCGAAGTAAGAATCGTAGAACTTTTAAAGTTTCGTTTTAATTGCGCAATTACATTCTCATTGATTCACTATTACATTTTAATTCTATGCCCAGCCGCCATCTTAAAACATTAGGGTCGCGTTTATTTACCTTTGGGCCTACGATACTCCACATAGCCTTCTACCTTATCGCTAAGGTCTGGAAGTTCATACATTATTAAATAAATAAATAAATATGCATTCAAAAATGCACTTATTATTGGTCATATATGCACCACGTTTTAAAAAATATGCACTATGAAATAACTACGACAAATACGATCACTCCGTTTTCCTTGGCGTTTCTATTTTGAATAAAAAGACAATATGAACAGACGGACATATAACCACACTTTTTTGTTAATATCTCAACTAAGAAACAGTTCTAAATAGTAGGAAATGTTATTTTATGGAACTTCAGGCGGTGTTGACCATCAATAATTATTTTATTATATTAATTTCTAGGTATAAATGATATACAATTTGAATAACCTTTGTATTTTTTTAAATGAAAATAATTTTACAATATTTACATAGTGAATGCAGAATAAAAATAATTCATATTATCTCGCAAAAGGGACTGAAGCGTACTAGGTATTAAAATAATGTCAGTATTATTCTCGGAGACAGAATCGTAATATACGACTTTAAGAACTTGAAGCAACAAAAAGCGTTTCAAAACAATAAGAAATTATAATAAACACCCTTCTCAAGCAGAGATATGCACTTAAACAGGCAAAGAAGAAAAGTATGGTGCATTGTGTCGAAATAACCAAAATATGCATAAATATTCAAAAATATGATTTTGCATGAACTTCCGAGCCTTACTTATAACTAATATTCGTTATTGTAGTTCTGAAACATAGAAAGTAATTTATTTTCAAATTATGAAATTTCAGGATGGCCGCTGTGAGCTATATTCAGTGTGTTAAATATATCACTAACACATCTGTCGCCTGTTATAAAATAATATGCTCCTCTTCTACCAAGTTTTGCCCAAATTGTTTAATAATATCCTGAGTTACTAATTTGTACAATAAAAATAGTAGGCCTAGCCGTCATCTTGAATATATGGCGTCGCTGTTCTTTTGCATTGGGAAAACAAAGCGACTTACAAGGTTCTATTTTATTACTAAATTTCGTTATTATAACTCTTGGATACCGAAGGATATTAATTTATTTTGTAATTTCAAGATAGCCGCTGACTGTGATAATCTTTTGAATACCGGAAGTGAGAGCTCTTATACATGATACTCACCTATTGGCAAGATTTGTCTTAACTACCTAATTGCATTCTGAGTTGTCAATTTTAATGTTCTAATAGTTCGCGCAACCACCATCTTGAATGTATGGAGAGAGTGCTCTTTTACCTTGGCCATACAAGGCCACATTCTCCACATATACGGTCCTACCATGTCGCGAATTTTCGCTACTGTAGCTCTTAAGTGTTGAGAGCTATTTATTTTCATATTTTATAATTTCAGGATGGCGGCTGCGTGTAGCATTCAGTCTCGTGTAGTTATCACGTTGAGAACAAAGTGTCCTTATATAAAACTATCTGAATACCAAATATTTTGAACATTGATTCATTGGTTCATAAGATAGTGTCTCTAATGTTTGCATGGTTCGCACGGCCACCATACTAAAATTGTTTGGCTGATGACCTTGTAGTTTATGCGCATTTCTGTTTCAAAATAGTGATTATTCAATTGAATGTTCTTGTGACGAACGTTAAGAGTTGCATCCTATATAAGTTTCGTTGGAATTTCGCTACTGCACACAGAGGAATTGATTTTAACGTTAGAAAAGTAGGTGATCTTCGGTCATTATCTCGTATACATGGGTGTGTGTTCAATTTGTCTGATGATCTATATTTTTGTGGTGACTGCAGTAGTCGTTAGTTATATACCTGGCCCGGTATCAAACCAGTGACTATGTTTCCCTAGAGATTCAGCTTTCGAATCACTTTTTCATTATTTTTATTCTTTACTACTGTTAAAATGAAGGCAATGTGGAAATTCACCACAAGCCATGGGTACACATTAGGAATGTAACCACTGCTTAGAGAGCCATGTATTGGTAAACGGTCTTGCAATACTGGGTGAGAACATGACAAACCCTTCTCGGGAAAGGCCAGGTGGAATATGTCTTCATATCTTTGGTAGACAGGAAACAACCCCATGACTCTTGAGTAACAACAAATGTAATCCACTAAGACTTCTCGGAATAACCAAGAAGGAAGTAGCCGTGTAAAACAAGGGTAAACCACCCGGAGAACATCGATAATATTTCAAAATTCCACTACCTTTCGCCTAAACGCATTATTGTGATCCCAGTAAAATACTGGAATCTGATTGGTTGAGTTACGGTCGTTTTCCAAGTATTGAGGTCAACACGCCCTTAAAATAATATTATTTAAGACTTATCTCTTAGAAACTAAGGGCTCACAATTCTATAACCTGTCGCTGTGTCATGATTGAATGGCATTAATGTCAAGCCTTATGGCTTCTGCAGTTGATCTGTATATATATTCTAACTAAATAAATATAAATTATTACGCCAAGTTGGACCTGCATTTCTATTGAATACGATACCACTCAGCGCGTAAAGAATCCGAAAGGATCTTAGCTCAAGAAACGAACTCGTGTAGCTGTAATTATTATGGCCGGGCAGAGGGGAAGTGGCTTGGGACTTGAAATAAGGTACTATCCCGGCATTACTTCGAAAGAGTTTGTAAATATCCTTAGAATAGCCACTGTCAGTTCTGGGATTGGAACCACCTATCTATGGACTTTCTGCAGCACACCGTCGTGGTCATGTTAAGCTTTTTAACGCGCAATACTACGTCTGGAAAGGGGGGTCATAATTTTGGAGATACATGTCAGAGGTAGAGACACGAGACCAATAATAATTGCCAGTACGACATATTATTTTATATACTTCCTTGACTTACAGATCTGCAAACATGCAAATCTTAACGAAGATCATAATAAGCAAAGTTACAAGATATAGAAAACAAAGTGTATCTCTACTTCCAATCAAAAGTCTGACACCAATTAAAATTGTAACAATATTTAAACCTGAGTTATAAAATTGCTCGTATAAATTTAAATGCAAAAGTAAAAAAAAAAAAAGTAGCATATTCTATACTGATAAGCCCCAAAAATTCATATTAAATAAACCGTAAAAATGATATATTAAAATTAGCTGTTAGGCTCTAAAATATGAATACCTTAAAAGTATAAATAGTGTCTCAAAATACTACCGTCTTCATTATTGTCATAGTTTGTGTTACCAATCTATTAACTGCAGCAATCCATTGCCGCCTTAAAAGCATTCTTTTAAAGGCACACATGCAGTGGAGTTGGCTGACATAGTTGCATTCTAATCTCAGAAATTATAACGATTAATCAAAATTTCCTATATAACAACAAAATATGAACACTACGTTCTGATAACATGTTTTCTGTTACCATAGCAACAGACCACTCTCCAATAGGAATATTCGCTTGCTAGCGCCAGTGATTGTTTCTCGCAGAACTCTTATCTGGTACTCTGTACCACACAGACAAAATTTTCTTTAATCATAATAATACGATTGTTTCATCAATCTCTTAATTGGAGCAAGTAATTATCGCCTTAAAATTGATTAATTGATTGATTAGTTGAATGATTGATTGAAAGATTTATTTTATTTCCATAGCGACACTTAGAGATTAAGAGTTCCTTTACAGTAGGGCCAATAAACTATGTGTTAGGGCCTTTAAAACCTACATTATCATCAAAACCTTTGTAGTAGCGCCCTATGAGAGAGAGAGAGAGAGAGAAAGTAAGTTAATAAATTCTATACTGATAAGCCCTAAAAATCCATATGAACATAATTTAACTGTAACTGAAAATATACTGGACCTTGTTACACTGATAAAACTGATAAAACTGCTCCTAAGGTCTTGGGGGTCGATTCCTGGCTCTGACAACAAAGAGACGGTTAGGTGATGGAATTTGATCGGGAATAGGATAATTAACGAGCTAGTAAATCTCCTGACGCAGGCATCCTCGCATGTAAGGTGTCATGCCAGATGCGACCGTGTCAGATGCGACCCGTGCCGCAAGCGACCCACCAATTTGCCATCGTGCCATTAGCGACCCAAGCACTGATGTATCGGTGGAATCTGGGAATTTCTAAGACATCTGTCTCTGCTAAAATTCCGCTTAGGTTAGGTTAGGCGCCGTAAAATTTGAATAGCTTATTTCCAAAGTGACGTAAATCCAAAATTGAAGGTTTTTCAGTTTATTCTTTCATAAGAAAGTTTATAGGTTCTCTCAACGTATAGCAAAGGTTTTAAGTCGCAATACGTCTTATATCCCATATTAACAGGGATCTAAGAAGTAAGTTTATTTGCAAGGTGATGTAACTCCAACGGGTATTATTTCCAATGTGTCTTATATCCATGTTGACCAATCCGATGGCTAACTTTGAAGACTATGTTGAGCAACAGTTTGTGTTTGTTGTGTTTAAACCATTTAAATGTTCATAAATGCCACTCAAAGCGTATGTCAATATATGATTTATTTCCTAAACGTCCTAACTTCAACTTACAGGAGACGACTACCATAATTTCCATTGATAGGAGATTTTTAAAACACAGTGTCAGGATGTGCATAAAAGTAATGAATAAAATTACATTATATTCATAATCATATCTGAATGTAATTATACGAAGACACAAATACGCGATTTCTGAAATTTTGCATTTCATGGATTTACTTCACTTTGGAAATAAGATCTTCAATTCTTCCCTCGAACAATGGGTCGCATGTGGCACGGTAAGCTACTAGCAGGGGCGCTACAGCCACGATTTTTACTGGGTCGCATTTGGCATGGTCGCACTCGGCACGTAATCGCATGTAAGCACCCTTCAATATCAGCAGACTATGCCCAATTAAAAATTCTGATAGATATTACATCACAGAGGTCACAATAATGTGAGTTATCATACAGACTGATGAATATGGTGTCTCAGGGAATTAAACGAAAGAAAGTAACAATAGCGCCCGCAGAATGAACATACACTGGAGCTTGTTATGCTGAAAAAACTGTCAGCTATTGAGGCTCATGATCCTAAGGTGCATCAGTCACCCTAGATGTGGTTTACCGAGGTTTCCTACTTCTACTTGAGGCCAATGCTGGAATGGTTCACAACATCAGGCCACGACTGCCCATTTCGGAGTACCTTCCCCACCTACTAATATGCCTCACACATTAATGCAGACTCCGAAATAACACAGGTCATTAGAATTTTTTTAACACGGAGAGAGCGCAGATGACGATGTCAAGCAGGAATAACGCTCGGGCTCGAATACCAGCGGGTGGCAGCGGTGACAACAACGAGCCCCTCAGAAGTTCAAGTTACGCGCCTGTAAAGTTCTAGTAAGTTCTAGACGTGAAGCCGGAGAGTGATCGTGAGTAGATTGTCAAGGTCAAGGACCACAGGAAGCTTTGGAATGTGACGTGTTTGCCTCAAATCCTAGGGTATTCAGTTGGACAGTTGAAGATTTCAGTTACGGTCGAAGTGGGACAGTTGTTGTGCAGTGCAAATAAGCCGTGTGTATAAAGGTCTATTTACACTTAGCAGTGACATAACCGTGACGTTACCGGCACGTGATCCCGCCGGCTGTGAACCCACAGTGATATATATTCACACTTATAAGCGTGATATGATAGGCATCAGGCAGTGTTTTCTACACCATGGAGAATGGCGGAACTCGCAGAAGCTGATTTATAGATTATTTGCTCTTATTTTGGATTAAGAGGAGGAGCAACAAGTGAGAAAACGGAAGTGTGTTCATCATGCCTGGACAAAGAGAAGAACAGAAGGGGAATTTGCTACTCTTTATATTTATACTCCATACAGTATATTATTCTTAAAATCCGTGTCCATGTACTTAGGGTTGGACGGATGATACAGCACAGGATAATTGCGCAATTGTTCAATAAGTTTTTCATCATTCATCTATATAAAACTTAGAAATGAGCCAGTGACACGGCCGTGAAATGAGAAAACTATCGATGGGGACTAACCTGACTGTCACGGTACGGTGTCGGTTGGACGGTTAGAGCACTGACTGCACTGTCACGGCCAGGTGCCGGTCGAGTGTGAACAACACCACTGAATATCCAGGAAGAATATTTTCAGGCTCGCCGGTAGAAGCACGTGCCGCTCACGTCTCGGTTACGCCACTGCTGAGTGTAAATAGACCTTCAGTTCGGACTAATGAGGCCGAAATCTGTGATCGCGTTGCATATAAAATTGATCATGAGTAGGCCATTCTCCTCACTAGAATCGTGGTCGGAATTCAAACGTTGGCCGGATCTAAAATAAATTTCTGTAAAGAACGCAGTAATACTGCAAGAGACGCGAACCTACGATATTACTAAACAACTGTAGAGCATCGATAATCTGGACGTCAAAAATTTGGGCCGCCGATAATCCAGATTCAATTCCGGCGAAACAATAAGTTGAAGTGAATACATAACTTACATATTTGCCAAAGAAAAGTGTTACTGCGACAGGCTGGGCGGGGTCGTCTTACCGCTTTTGCTTGGCCGCAAAACAGCGAACCACTACTGCAGTTCAAAAACCAATAACAGATTTTTTAAAGAGCTCTGACAATGTATAATCTGTATAGCTTTCTGTAAAATGTACATATTGTACTTTACTGTACATATGTAGCTATGTATTGAACCCTGATTATAAGTGCCTCATAATAATGCTTCATAATTTAATTTATTCAGTGAAGGAATCATTGGAGCCAGGTTAAAATTTACTGCTCAATTTCGCAACACGACAGGTGCTTACAGCAAGAGAGGAAGCCAAGTTATTCTTAGCAAGTTCCGAGAATCGACAGGTCAACGAGCCGTGGATCGTGGCGTCAGTTGTGACGTAGGGGGTGGAGCTGCCTTTGTCAGCGAGTGGTAGAAGGAGGGAGCCGACTTTGAGCGAGGGAGAAAGAGAATAAGTTGTGACGTATTCTGGGAGGAGTCAATGAATTTGTAGCAACGATGGAAAATTGAATTGACGAATCAGGGAGGTGACGCCTGATTTTCCCGCAAAAGTGGCTTGGCTCAGATTTACGAGGGAATGTGATATTGAATTAATCATCGATCGAATCCATTTCCGCACGGCAGAACTGTAACCTGTGTGATATTTGAAGATCATTGATACTAGTCGCAAGTCTCTAATCCAATTTCTTCAATTTATTAATTTTTAAACTGTCCCCACCACTGTATTTGCTCCAGATCTGTATAAATTAGGCCACTGGGCTGGTCAAAGTGTTCTTAAATTTTGGATCTCTGAGGAAAGATCACGTTAGTTTGTGTCTCAGAGGAGACTTTGATTCTGCAAGGGAACTTATAAAATTTGATATTGTAAGGTTCCTGTTAGGGAGGCCTGTACAAATAATTAACCTAAGGGATGAAATTAGTCTAAATAGGGGGCGAGCTTGGCAAATGCTGTGAGAGGTAGGGAGTATTTAGAGAACTGAGATCGACAGTGCGATTAGCAAGGAGAACTCCTCAATGTACTGCTTGGCGGGGTAGTTCTAAGTGAGGAGGTAGTTTGGAAGGGCAATTAAGTTATTACTCTGTGCGCAACAGCTGCGTCACGCGGTCTACTGCGAGTCGTGGCAGGCGAGCTAACGGGGAATTCTCTAGTGTCAGCGTTGAGCAATAGCGCTCGGCTGACGACAAGAAGCAATTAAACAAATAAACAGTAAGGCTAATTCTAGGTCCTACCTAAAGGGGAAGCTATTATGGTAGGATCTTATTAGCTAAATAAATAAAAGAATAAGACCAGTGGCTTCTATTACTTTTAAATTTAATGTGTACCTCGATCTTGAGGTACACTGGCAAATAGCAGTTCAAATGATAGGCAAATAATAATAATTACAGTCCAAGCACAGGGGGATGTGAGTGTAGTGTGATGGTGAGTGTAGTGATCGCTTGAGACACTTACCCATTCAGCCAACAGCAGAGGTTCGTCACGTCGGTAGCACTAAGACAGACTGAGTGATCGAATGATCCTGGGTGTATGACCTCCGGGGTTCTTATAGGTTTCTTGTGCTAGGTCGGCGGAATCCTCACATTCCTACCAAGTCGTAAACCTTTCCAGGGTCGTTGCCTGGGACATGAGGCTACCTGGGTTCATGTAGGTGCTAATTATTAGTCTTGTAATTTTGTAACTCAGCAATTCTTCTAGGTTTGTGCCGTGTCTTGTGTGGGGTTTCGCCTAGGACACCAAGCTAGGCTCATCGGCGGGCTCTTGGTGTCCCTGCCCGGACCCCCACAGGAGTATCGAACTGCGCGATACCTCCCTTTATATAGAGTGCAACTGCACTCCTTGACTGCGAGAACCAAAAGCTCAAGCAGCCATAACCTCCCTATGAAGGCTTCCAAAAAGATGGTGTATTGGCTTTCACGGCCGGTGAATTAAAACTCAGCAATTCTTCTAGGTTTGTGCCGTGTCTTGTGTGGGGTTTCGCCTAGGACACCAAGCTAGGCTCATCGGCGGGCTCTTGGTGTCCCTGCCCGGACCCCCACAGGAGTATCGAACTGCGCGATACCTCCCTTTATATAGAGTGCAACTGCACTCCTTGACTGCGAGAACCAAAAGCTCAAGCAGCCATAACCTCCCTATGAAGGCTTCCAAAAAGATGGTGTATTGGCTTTCACGGCCGGTGAATTAAAACTCAGCAATTCTTCTAGGTTTGTGCCGTGTCTTGTGTGGGGTTTCGCCTAGGACACCAAGCTAGGCTCATCGGCGGGCTCTTGGTGTCCCTGCCCGGACCCCCACAGGAGTATCGAACTGCGCGATACCTCCCTTTATATAGAGTGCAACTGCACTCCTTGACTGCGAGAACCAAAAGCTCAAGCAGCCATAACCTCCCTATGAAGGCTTCCAAAAAGATGGTGTATTGGCTTTCACGGCCGGTGAATTAAAACTCAGCAATTCTTCTAGGTTTGTGCCGTGTCTTGTGTGGGGTTTCGCCTAGGACACCAAGCTAGGCTCATCGGCGGGCTCTTGGTGTCCCTGCCCGGACCCCCACAGGAGTATCGAACTGCGCGATACCTCCCTTTATATAGAGTGCAACTGCACTCCTTGACTGCGAGAACCAAAAGCTCAAGCAGCCATAACCTCCCTATGAAGGCTTCCAAAAAGATGGTGTATTGGCTTTCACGGCCGGTGAATTAAAACTCAGCAATTCTTCTAGGTTTGTGCCGTGTCTTGTGTGGGGTTTCGCCTATTGTAGTTGTAATTTATAGGTTTTTAGATTAAATGTTTAGAATTTTGATTTGTTGGAGATTTTATTTAGGAGATGGGGGTAGCGTACCCTAGGGGTACAACAATATACTTCGGTCTTGAAACTGTAACTTATTTTTACTTTACATTTCTACAGAATGAATACCACGAGTGAATGTGTGCGTGTGAAGTTAGAACATTTATGTATTTATTGAGGGAAATTGTCAGCAATATAAATTGCGCAGGACACTGTGAGCGAATTAAGTAACTCATATTCAATTTTAGCAGGTCTTAGATAGTGATTTTGTATATTTAAATAATTGAACTTAGTATTTTCATCATTTGAAAGAAACATCAAGATGATCGAGACTTGATCGATATTTGGGATGATGGCCACACGTTCTACCCAGGAGATTTCCATCATGGGGTAGAGACCTGTTGGGTCACGGCGGGTGACATTAGTTGATTGATGATCCAGAGTGATGAGTACAAAACAATGATTTATTAATGTAGTCGTAGATAGATTTTGGCTGGGAACAACGTAAACATTTTCTTGTGTTTTGTTTTTAAGGTAATTTTGTGTGTAGGATTTTCTTGCTTCCGTCACTCATATGTAAATTGTGTAGTGTGCCGTGACTACTATTTGATTTGTATATTTTATTCAAGTGTAATGTAATTCATGTACTGCGTGTACAATGATTGTAATATTTTGAGTTTGCGAGGACATGAGCTACAGATTAGGTGGTAAGTGGAGCTGTATTAAGAATAAAATAAATATAGAATTCGGGGGGAAAGAAGCTATTTGCTGTTGCTGTTTAATGAAACAGGCTATTCTTATTTATTTTGGATCGCCTAGTTGCGATATTTTATTTGAGAAGAACCGTCTGTTCTTCTGTAACGAGGGGCAGATGACCTCGTAGTTCCGCCCCTTAAAACAACAATAACTAACTAACTAACTTCTGTAACGAAGTTGTTTTATTTGAAGAAAGTCTTTTAATTCATTTTGTCGAGTCTTAGATCTGATAGGCATGTGATTGGATTATATTTGTGATTTCTCTAGGTGAAGTCAAGCCCATGGTGTGTTATGTGTGTAGTGTGTCTTATTGTGTGTTTTATTTGCACGGGGGAATTATGGCATTGCGAACATATATCCTCGACTGCTGCATTATGGACGACAGATGGTGCTTTGCGAAGACCCTGATCGATCCCAACGTGTCTTATAATTAATTCCGAGAGAATTATCGGGACCAAATTGATAATTTTGTTGACACACACATATTCGTTTTGGTGAAGTACAGGTGTTGGATCTGCGTTCTTGAGTCACTGCAGTGATGTGACCCGAGATATTTTTGGTATACTGGGTGATTGACAGGCGACGTTCCACGGTAGCGCATAGATTTAAGATAAGACTCACTAATGATGGAAGGGGGGCCGGCTCAGACCGTGACCCAGATGCTTAAATTAGACTGCCTGTTTATTGAACTTGATTTAAAGTGATTTGCTCACCGTGCCTAGACTGTAATTTCATGCATCTCGTCAAAATTAAAATTTTGTTGTTGTAAATAATCGCCGCTTGGCATTGTGATTTTCTGATTTATTAATTTAGTGTTTAGATTTGCGATTGGCACCTCTTGTGTTTATTTAAAGATGACAATCGGTCATCTGCGTTGTTGTCAGTGTAGAGTGGTCACGCGCGTTACCTTGTTTATTCTTGCGAAGTCCTGTTTAAGGCAGCTTGTTAGTGCTCTGGCACGTGGTCAAGATTCCGAGCGGGAATCTAAGTGTAATTAATTAAGGGTAGAGAGTGTCGGGTATTATTATGTCATTTTGTTAGTTGTAGTTATGTTCGTAAGCGCCAGTCTATCTTCACGTAAATACGTATTCGCGGCTTGACGGCTTGCCTGATGGTTGCAAATCACGTATCATTGTACGTACTCATTTCTGCGTGCATCGTCACAATACCACGCACATGGTTGAAGAAATGACAGGACAAAGTTTCACCTCCTGATTTTATTGCAATCTCTTGAAACAGATATTGATTTAATTCATGGTTAATTTCGTGTAAATTTAAGGGAGATGATGTGTTTTATTTGTGTTTGATTGATTATTTGATCTGTTATTAAATTGTTTTAGTTACATTTTGGCTTCACTTTTCTTTCTGATATTTTATTTTACTCTATATTACCTTGTAATTATAAGAAGCAAACTTATTTTTAACAACAACCGTATGGATCGAACACTTCCCCGAAACAGAGTCTCATTACGCTTCTTTACAAGGGTTCAGTATATTCTTTCATTAAAATACATTATACGTCATATTAATTAATGGTTTTATTTAACTGCTCCAATTATTTAACCAATAAAGTGAATCATTAACGGGTTTAGCAAGTTTTCTTTTTGTTATGAACTCAAACGAGCATTTTTTGGTTCATATAGAAAATCCGGACATTTTGAACATCCGGACAGGGTCCGGTCACAATTAATATGGATTATCGACGCTCTAACGTAAGCCTACTAAAATTAGCCTACATACATTCTGTAATGATGAAAATTAAATCTGGAAATGATGTAGTTTACTCCTCCAATATCTAGGCCTATAACACATCCGCCATCCCTTTTTTTTACATCACGACTTAATAGTAAAATTCCAGCTGTGTCGGCAATTAAGCGCGTGAATTATGGACAAATACAGTATTGCCAACCCCAATTGCCACCAATTGCGTGGCCCGCAGTAATTTACAGTATGCACCCTTGGTTTTTGCCACGCACAGTGGGAATAGTCACGGATATGACCGACCTTATGTGGTGGTGAATTTCGTATCTTACATGTTTGCAACAGTAATGTGACGTCAACGTGTGCGCCTAGGTAACAGTTGAAGAGACCTCATGTGCATTTTACCAGTGCACTAGTGATAATGGACAGTAATTTCATTTGGTAATGTTCCGCAGAATATGAAACAACGTATGAAAATCATATATTATCCTTATTACCAAGGCAGGTTCTCGTCTCATGCAGTTTTAATAAGAAGGGTTTGTGATTGGAGGCGAGCGAAGCCAGTAACAGTCCGTCAGTGAATCCCAATTGATACCACGAGCACGTGTCTAGTGATACCCGACATATTGATACATCGCAGTTGAAATCAAAACTAGCAAACTGTGTTATATTCAAAATTACGTTTGTGTCTGAAATTTCGGAATTTACCGAAGTACGGTACGTGTGATAATCAAAATGGAGAACAGAATCGACATGAAATAAAATTATGTTAGTTGGCGATATGTGGTTTAATAGCAGTAATTCTTGGGTGAATGGAGTATTTTATGTTAGGGTTTGTGTAACAAGTTGGTATGGTTAATTTTAGGGATGGCATTTCCACGTTCATCTGTGAACGGATCAATATGTAGCAGGAATATTAAGTTAATATCTTAGTATCTGGTATTTTGTATGTATTGTGTCAAAGCTGATTAGCTCCTATACGACTGGGTCAGTTAGCCGCGGTCATTAAGCGTGGCTGCAGGCAGTCGCTCACAACCGGCAGGTGAGGAGGTTCGAATCTTCCCCGCCGGCAACCTTCAAGATGGTCTTCTGTGGTTTCCCATTTAATTCCAGACAAATGCCGGTGTTGGACTTTAACTATAGGCCATAGCCACTACCTTCCAATTCCTCACATTCACACCTTCCTACCCAGACAACACTCCACACATGACGCTACTTGTAGCTCAACCCATGGGTATCCACATAGAAGCAGCTAAAAACTCTGGCGGGCCGAACATGTCCTCGGACACACCCGGCACTAAAGGTCATACGCTAATAATTTAAAAAAAAGATTGAAAAAAATAAAAAAATAAAAATTGCTCCTATACGGCAACCTACAACTTTTGGATGTTATGCCTGCTAGTGAATACGGCGTGGTAGGTTAATACCAAGTGTCAACACTACCTAAGGGAAGATGATTGAAAGAAAAGAAGAAAGGTTTAGGAGGGGAAACGATCGTAGGCAAACAGGAAGAGAATCCAAATCAAAATCATAAAGAAATAGTGATAAAAAGAGGGATTTTACTGCACAAAGCCCATGAAGTACCTAAAATGGGCGGGGACTTGTGTAAGGCTAACGGAGAGCGCAGTGGGAGCTGAGTTTGCCGGCAAGCTATCGCCAAGTGTTCCCTCCCTCCAGAGCGTGATTGCGGATATATTGCAGGGACGTAGTGTGCTGGCGAACCAAGTGGTGCCAAATAGCAATGAATTATGTACTTTTCTTTCAAAAGGGTGAACTTTTAGAGAGCATTCTGAAATGCCAGAAAGATTTAAATTAGACGGAATAATTTTGTGAAGCGACACTGTCGGATCCCCAACAGAAAAGCTGAATGCCCCCAGAGTGGTCAGAGATAAAGCAACTATAGTGCCTTTTTGCAATATTTTATTATTATTAGTGAGAATATTTAAAGAATACCAATTGCTGCACTTAAAGCAGGCTAAACTCTTACCCAGCAGAGTGTCGACTAAAAGTTTAGAACGGAGGAAAACCTCAAATCTTACTTGAACAAAACCAAAATTTTAAACAGTGAACCATAGGTCAGAGTGAAAATCTCTACAAGTAGGAAGCTGGCAGAGCGAGCTATACTGGCCTTAATGATTTACTAGAATTAGCAGTGATAACTAAGAGAAACTTTGTAAATGTTGTTTTGGAAGTTTTGTTTTAAAAGCAACAAGTGATAGAGTTTTTAATAAACTTATCATTTAGGGCTTTGCCTTTTTCTTTGAACATTGAATAATTTCAGGAGAAAGATTAGGGATGAGAAGATCCTGCCTAACGGTTTTTCTAGCAAGAGAGATAGAAAACAAATAATAAAGAATTTATATAACAAAGTAATAGGGTAGCAAGAAATTAACAATTGTAGATCTCAGATCTTATTTCGAGTTTAAGAACAACTTTTTTTGTTTGTTTTATAATCATTAAAGGTCTCAGACCTATAGTGACAATAAGAAACTTTACAATAGTTTTCGAAATTTACTTTCAATTAAAAGGCTTTAAGCCTATAACAATAAAGTAAAGAAATTACAATTCAGTTTAATATTTTGTAGGGTTAATTAGGTAGAGTATTAATTTTTCAAGAAAAAACAAAGGCTTTTAAAATAACTTATCAGCAAGCAAAAGGATTAGACAATCCTGGGCGCAGCAGGATGACAAAAGGGAAACTAATAAGTGGTTCCTATAACCACTGTTATATTGACACAGAAATTAAGATATTCTACATACAAATTTGGCAGTTCGTATTAACGAAACCTGGATTACATAAGTTAGGTAATTTAACAATTTGAAGATTAGAAATTCCTGGTTAAAACAGGAAAAATTATGTAGTAAGATGTGGATTATAACCACGGTTATTATTACAGAATGAATAAGTTTTAAGTGGAGCAAAATTGGGAGGGCGCCTATTTATAGACGAAGCCTCATAGAAAAGAAGTAATTACCCTAAATTGTTAGAAAAAGGGATTGGGAGTGTAGGAATTATAGGATATAGTACTGGCCAATTTTATAAGTTCGAACCAATTGCGACGCGGTAGATTGTTGAACGGACACTTTTTTGTAGCACTGAAGTTTGTTGATAGATTGTAGATTTTCCCTACTGCTGTATGTATAGTTTCATTAAATTGCACTTTGACGGGTTTTAGCGGTATGTAGTCTTGATATTGCAGTTTATGAATTCACTGAGTTTGACGTGAATAGGTTTATTGCGTTAGAGAGTTTTTGGATTGCAGTTAATAGTTCTGTTTCACTTAAAGTTGCGGTAATTTTGACAGTATTGAGTATAGTTAATCACGGTTGACAGTTTATTTTGAACGGAAAAGTTCCAGAGCTGTAGTGACAGTTAAAAAGGACAAGTAGACATCCCACGAAGGTAGAATAATAATAATGTTATTGGTTTTACGTCCCTTTTAACTACCCTGGCTTTTAGAGACGCCGGGGTGCTGGATTTTTTCCCCGAAGGGGATCTTTAACGTGCCAGTAAATGTACTGACACGGCTCCCTCGCATTTGCGCACCCTCAAATGCCAGCTGACTGCGCCAGGTTTCGAACCCACGAAGGTAGACAATTTAAGGTTTAGACAGTTATGAATTTAAATGAATCGCTCGTTGCAGGAAAGTATTCCCTTATTTAGTTCAAGAAATGTTGAATTTCATGACTTTAGCAGCAAGTCTGGTTGGCGAAGAATAGCGGTTACCTCGTGGGGAAATTATTACTCAAGTTTGAGGAAATTCCAACGCTGCCTATAACTTCTATTAAAAGCATTCAAATGCTGTTTAAAATCCTCTAAAATGCTTTAAAAACAATGTAGGTATTGTGCCCGTTGGAGGAAGTCATCTGGCCACCACCAACCGTGTATGGCCTCCCAGATGACCTCTTCCTCCGACCACATACAGAAAAAGAGGATTGGAGTGCAAACCAATAGGGCTCGCTGGTTATGAGATTTCCCTGTCCCAAGGATCAGGTTCCCATCATGATTATAAATGTCAAAGACATCCCTGGTAATACACCCCCAAAATAAAGAAGCTACTAAAGAAGGTAGTCCAGACTTAAGTAAAAATCGTTGGAAATATTTATTAATAAGTACCAACCCCTAACCTAGGATCAGAGGGTATCTAATCGGCTAATCCGCTATCTAAGTAAACAAAAACAAGAAAAGAAACAACTCCTAAGCTAGGAAATCAACCCTCTTGATTAAGTACACGGGGCTACATGACCGCGTTGTCGCAGCCCCTAAACTAAGGAACCAACCAACAACCCTCTTGATCAGTTCTATTTACAATCGAAAAATAAATCAAAGCTGGGGAAAATGGTAGAAAAATATCCTAATTTAATTACAAAGCAAAAAGGTAACGATGTTTTGTGAAGAATCATCGTGCCAGAAAATAGTCAAACATGACTGCAAAAATCTAAAGTATACTGGGACCATCCCACATTTACATTTACTATTATCTGTCTAAGCTAAACCTTCCATTACAGAATCATCGGATCTAAGCGTCCATGTTAGCAACAAAATACTAGTATAATAGTCATTTGATTACAATAGTAAGCATTACAATTTATCTGTACACCAAAACTACAGATCATACAACAGTAGGGTTCACAAAGGGAAATATGCACTTGAATAAATCAATTAACACAATAAATATTATTGCCCTTCCTACTGCGAAATGGAGACTGTTTGTTCCATTCGTCATCTAATATATGTAAGAATCAAACAAAGCATGCCATCAGAGCATGTCATCAACAATAAAGGGTACTCGACCCACGTGTTAATTACCTCCAGTCAGCTACTGGCTCCTGTCAAGTCTAACTGTGTGGTTTCTCTCTAAATATTCCCTTCCAGGGACATCTTGTATCAAGCACATTGCATTGGTCCAGGCGAAAAGTAAGTACGATCAAAGTTAAACAGCTGGTTAAGATTTAACTGTAGTTTTAACCCACGTCGGTTAAATAATAATGAACTTTCATGATGTATGCGTTTGTGATTATTACTATCGTCGTTTAGGAGTATCTTAATTATGTAGAATGACCAACTATGCAGAATATGAAGAATAAACACAACAGAGTACAAGTGGCTCAAAACTTTGATGAAAACGTGTGTAATTCACTGAATAATGTTCCTAGTTTTCATCCATTACACTTGACAATATAATGACACTGTTCTTTGTACAAAAGGCGTCGTAATTCGCCTTAAAATCATTGGCAAACATGTGCTAGCTTGTAACTTAGCAAAGAGTAGCAACAGAAAGTTATGCGTACTCACAAAAGTCTTTGGAAGAGATTCCACTGTATGACAAAAAATATTATATTCAAAACATTGTGCGCTATGCACTTCAAACCTTATAAATGTTGTTAAAAACACCATTCTCCTGGGTGATGGTTGCAAATGATACGATTAAAGTTGAATGTTCGGTTTAGAGTGTGTTAACCCACAATCACTCTCATCCACTAATATGATTCTGCTCGAATCTTGGTTCTAAGACCATTCAAAAATATTTACAATAACTTTGTAGATGCGTAAACTTCACTGCATCAAAATGATACGACCGGTTACAGTGGCGTACTCAAATATTTCATTTAATGTGAGCCTGAAAATAAAACTATGCTTTGAGCATCAGTTAATCAAAGTAAATTATTGCTCCATGTTATAGATTGACGTCCATTCTGTGGACTACACAATTGTTACAGATTTTGCACCTGGGTTCAACCCATGAGGTGTCTAACTCTAGGCATGAGCTATTCCAAATCATGTGGAAGCTCGTAACAAAAGTGAAATACGCCGTCAGTGGCGTCTACAGGAAATAGATAAATCCTACATAAATGACTGTTATTCGTACGGTTGTCTACATCTAATCCAGCCCTGATCCAAAACCAAATAGGCCTACAAGTGAAATTATACGGAAACTTACGCCGGCTGTTGTTCACCTCTAACCATCTCTGGTTTCATTTTGAGGGGTCAATCCTTAAATTCCAGGAGTAGAATAGTACCTCCTCGGCCACGGTTAACGAAATCCTTGTATCGGCTTCGATTCTGCAGATGTTATTAGGTGGTCAATGGCTCCACCATTGTGGTGTTTAAGCCCTCATCATCATCCTCGTGGTACGGGGGTTAAACGGCATGTAGATTAGTTCAGACGTTTTTGAAGTTCTAGTCGAAGTGATGAAACAATTATAGGTGATAATTCACTGATTTTAATACTGGTGGCACTTTGCAACACATGCTTTACATTGGGCAAGCTTTATACTAAAAATGGCCATGTGCCTGCTTTCACTGAAGCTATATTTTTCACAGATTCTCTTTTTATAGTGAAGCACTATCACTTTGATATTAGTGCAATCCGTTGCTTTTAAAGATCCGCCCTTTCACGACGTGTTTCTTGTAGATTGTAGAAATATTGTAGCAATTAATGGCAATGAATGTTGCTAATATTTTAACACGTGTACAATTTTTCCTGACACACTGTTCGCCATGTGGTGTAGCGTTGCACATGTGCTTCTAGCACATAAAATTATCAAATTCGCAGTTTTGTCGAAATATCACTTTCCCGTGATGAAACTTTGTAAAATACGTTTTTCACTAGCACATTGGTGCTTAAATAATACTGGATGCTTTTACAATCCGTCGATGATAGACTCACTAGTCCTGTGATAACGATGCACCATTGATCAGACCTGAAAAATATACGTCAATGCGTCTCAAGCGCACATAGGGTTGCTGCTTCTGCCTAGCATGGCATGTTCCGGCTTCGACTACCGTCGAAGTCATTTAGCAACTAATTCTTTATGATTCGCGTTTCTGCGATGAAAATACCTTTTAATTACCAAAATACAGTGAATATTATTCCATTTTAATGTTGCTGATAATGCAGAATTACACATTATGCTCTTCTCAAGTGTGCACATCGTAGATAAAAATCTGCGATAATTAATAAAATAATCCAGGCTTTCAAATAAAGTCAAAAGTTCTCCTGAAGCTGAGACAAGCTTCTAGAGTGCGTTCAGTGATTCATGGTTGGAGTATTCTATGTTGCTACGAAAAATTATCACCAGCATGAGCTTGAGCGGGCTCAGTATTTACTTTACTTGCCATGATGATTGAAGATTGAAGACTTCTGCGGCCGTTATGCTTAAAATTCTGTCATGGCTTCGATTTGAATCACCTCATGAGTATTGAGGAGGTGTTCCTCCTTTAGAGAATTGAACTTATCACTCGAAGTCCGAACTAGAAGTGGGGCGAGTAAAGATGCACACGAGAGAGCCCGAAAGACGAAGGGGTGGCGGAAGGAAACAGAGTCTAAACAGTGTAGGAAACATAGGAAAAGAAAATTTTCAACATTATGAAAATGCGATACATCAAATAATATCTTCATGGAGATAATAGATGGCGATAGCAACGATGCCTGCTGGATTGGTGTGTAAGTCCTCTTGAACTGGATGAATCCCAAAAACTTCGGCAGGTTGCCGCGTGGAGCGCCGTTACTTTGCAAGGAATAAATAACTGAAACAAACTTAAGTACATTTTAGAGCATGTTCAAAGAAAAAGGGAATACCAAGGGGGTTCCTGTAGGTGTCTGCGAGGGAAAATAAAAGAAACTAATGAAAATGAAAAGCAAAGAGCAGCAAGTATTAACTCTAACTAACCGTGTATTCCAAAGAATACACCACGGCGAACCTGTTTCTTTTATCTCTACCGTTAGTATCAAACAAAGTCCCCGATTCTTGAATGTTTCGGGTAATCTCGAGAACCGCTGGGTAGATTTCGATGTGGCTTTCACCATTCTGTAAAGGATTTCTCGAGGAAGGTGTCTGTGGAAAATAATTTAATTATGTCAAAAGGAAGCCGAGCAGTAACGATTTCAGTGATTCGAGTCGAAGAAAAGCCTACCATCCGTGTGCCTTTTAAGCTTATGCTGGGTAAACCATTAAAGATATGTATATAAGTTACTATAAGTGTAAGAATTGTTCAGCATGAAAAGTTCTACAAAAAGGTCCAGGACATCATATCTCTATCTTCAATTTCTAGCTTCGCAGACAATTTACGAGCTAGCTAGCGAGCAAGCCTATCGGCCCAGTTTCAGCCTTCGTTCTGTAGAATACACAGTCAAGTGTAGATTGGACGGAAGGGGTATTTGTGTTTCATGCACCTCGCCATTCTTAAATTATATCTGACAAGTATTTGTTGCACATGCTATCTCCATGATAATATAATTAATAGTCCAGTCAGTGATTTTAACCCATCATGCTGAGACGGAAAACGTATATAGGTCGTAGTTCATTGAAATCGAAGAACATACGGTTTTTAAGCTTACGCTGGATAGACCGTTAAAGATACCGGGCGAAGCCGGGGCGGGTTGCTAATATATAGAAGCGTAAATGTGATGAACTATTATTTTACTTACATACCTTTTAACTACTTGTTTACGTTTTATTCTTGCTGTTTATTCTCTCTTTCTATTCTTACATGAATACGTCACACACACCCAGTCCCAGTCCCTGAGCGTAAGAAGTCTAGGTGGTTATGCATTGTAGAGGCGGTTCAATATTGATCAAAATTAAAGAGATTAAAATCCCCACGTCCCGCCGGGTATTGAACCCGGGACCCTTAGGATCAAATTCTAGCCACGGAGTCGGACTTATAGGTCACCTAGTTGGAAACTTAATTTAGAAATACGAAAATATTATGAGAAGGGAGGAATGAACTGGTTCGAGAGATATCGACTAAGCTGTATCAGAACTTGTCTGGCCAGCTTAGGGCAGGTCGTCAGCATAAGTTATGCGAGCTTCAGGAATTACGGGGTGTTTTTGTTTTCATGCTGTGTGTTTACATACGAGAGAGAAGAAGAATTTGTTGGATGAAGATGGAATCAAGATGGCTAGGTGGTTGTACATTGTAGAGGCAATTTAATATTGTACACATTTGATGGATGAAATTAAAGGATCAATTGCTGTAAAGATAAAATGTGTGTTAGCCATATACTACTATGGATTAATATGGGGTAGACTATTTATGAAACCTGTGTCTACTGATGATGTTGGTATGACTCACGGGAGTAGGCTAATGCCAGGATAACTGAGGAGCATCGGACCAAAAACCGATAAATCCACTTTTGCTGTTATTACAGAAAGCAACTGAGTGGTTGCACACATTATGCAAAGAAGGATAATACCATGATAGGTTATAGTAACAGGAAACACTATTCCGAGCGTTCAATCGATTGCGAATAATTTCTTTCTCTTACCCAGATTTTAAGTGCAAGAAAATGGAGATATCTGGTTGTGATCCGACAGTTTGGAATTATTGGATTGTGCTCCGACCGAAGTGGATATATCAGGTTTTGATTAGGCATCATAATATGTCCACTTTCAGTGCACTGCAGCATTACGATAGTATCATATGCATTAAACCGGATTTGTCTTGGGAGCTAAATCAAAGGAAACTAAGGACAGTATACAACGATTTGGTTCCCCACATTTACAGATCACGAAGTATTTAAGTGCCCTTTTAATATTGGTTTTCGGTCACCTTCCTCTGATGCTTATAGTACATGCAACGTAGGCCTACTAGAACACAGAATAAAGGAGTAAACCGATCCGAGTGTGTTCATGACGCCAAAAACGAATACACACTTTACGTACAAAGGCATTTTATAACGTGTGTAAAAACAAAACAATGATCCTGATTCAGTGTCATTCTGTTTTGGTTTACAACACGTCCAACTCCTGCCATGAACGAATATCCAAGAATCATTTTATGCACGACAAATGAGTTTCTACATCATTAGTTTTGTCGCTATGGACTCGAGAAAGCCAACGTTTTATAAATGGACTGAGGACGTAGGCGAAAGAGGTTGGTTCAGGACTCCTGCATTACTTGGAACCATTGGTATTAGACGGAAAAGGAATGTTGAGAGTATTGCGGTGAATGTGGGGACAAAACAAACACTCTCACATCATACACACCATAATACTTTGGCTAGTCAACAAATCACCGGCACATTTAGAGAAAATTTGACATTTGACATTTCTTTCTCTCCATCTTTCTTTCTTTCTTTCTTTCTTTCTTTCTTTCTTTCTTTCTTCGAGCGCCACTTACCTAGTGTTTCTCTTGTTTTATATAGGGTATGACTTCTTTGAGGGAATTGATAGGGCCAAAACGTAGGGTGATTTTTTCAGGAGGACTTTCCAGCTAGGATTTAAGCTTCTCAGGACTTCCCAACATCTGAGTAGGTTAGGAACTTGTGTACATAGATGTAACGTATGTGTGTGTTTCTAGAAATAATAAGCCATGGGTTATTTTTTAGAAATTTGGATATCCTTCTATCTTTGCGTTTTCCTTCCGATATGTGATTGGGTTGGTTCATAATATCCCCTTTCAATCCGATACGACCCTGGGAATAACACTTTGTGCTCTGGACCAGCTGAAAAGCATTTCATCTCTCTCCATGTGTTACGCTTGTGGATGGATCCCGTGGGGTGGCTTCGGCCGCCTACCACGTGCTATCCTGACGTGAACGGGCACAATAGGTAGGCCTACATGAGAAAGTCAGACTACATTATTTAAACGCTTATAGCCACTTATAGTTAGATTTAACCGAATGGAAAGAACAACAATACACACCGTCTAAAATATCTGCTCCTACAGCTCTATTATAACATATAATACTTGTATATGCATAGTGGTTGTAATAGTAATAACTTTTCAGAAATATGTATTTATTTATGTGCTTAAAAGTGGAAAATATGTGGCTAAGTTTCCAAAATATGCTCTTAAATTTGTATCATATATATGCCTCCAAGCTACTCGAAATATAGTTGAAACGTCTAGCTACTTGAATAATCCATAATCCTGTCTACAGTACAAAATGTTCCCGCTTAATAGGCCGGGACTTGCCTCAGTTTCCGAATCTTACAATATTGCTGGAAATGCGCGATACGAAATCATTTATTTATTTATTTATTTATTTATTTTATTTATTTGCTGATGGTACACAACAGGGCTCAGTGTGCGCCCCAATAACAGTGCACCTACACAGTAAAATACATTTCCTGATATGTCTACACTAAGAATTAACATCTTAATGTAATTATTTATCTAGGAAGTTCACACAGATCAAAATGCATAGTAGTGAAAAGCTTAATCTAAAGATAATATAAAAACTAAATCTAAATTTGATCTAATGTCAAATATAAAAACAGGTTTTGAAATTATTACATAGTAAACTAAAAGGTAACATGAATAACTAGGGAACAGGCCTATCCACATATATACATTGTTGATTCTGTTTTGTGTAATACTTTTATTTCAAGTATGAATTAGAGTGACTGGATTATAATTTGCAAGAACGGTCTGATTGAGGGACAGAAATCTCGTTTCCAGTTTACACGAACCACATCGTTGTAAATACTGCAAAGCCTGCATACAGGTGAATTGTTATGTGAAGTAGTATAGGTTATATCATTTTTGAATGTTAAGGTTGATCTTGTAGTTAAGCGAAGGATGTTGAAATTTAGGAGCGATAGGAAAAATGAGTTATCAATTCGACCGTTAATAACTTTATAAAGGAATTTCATATCATTCACTTGCTTTGGAGACTCCAAACTTGTCATGACGAAATTCAAAAAAAGTTCACCTTAGGGTACAATGTGTGGGTAATTGCCCGTTATTTTGAGGTGTAAATACCTGAGGAATTTCTTTTGAACTTGCTCAATGGATTTAATGCATGTTTTCTGCCACGGACTCCATACTAGGCTGGCGTACTCGAGCTTGGATCTCACCATGGCAATATAAAGGTTTATGCAGGTACTGGTCCTAATGAATGGCACAGTGTTTCTTATTATAAACCCTAACATGATGTAAGCATCCCCGACCGTCTTTTGCACATGACAAGTGAAAGCAAGCTCTCGGTCAAACAGAATCCCTAGATCTTTCTTCTCGCTTACTGTTTGCAATGACTTAGGTCCAATTCCATAAACAAATGTGTTTGGGTTCTTCTTACGTGTAAAGGTCATAACAACACACTTCGGTACGTTTAAGTATAATTTGTTTTCTATACTCCTTTTATGTATATTATTTAGGTAATTTTGTAGTAGAGTGCAGTCATTAGTGGAAGAAATTGATTTAAAACTTTTGAAGTCATCTGCATATAAAAGACTATTTGAGTGGCAAATCGTTTATCATTGCTAGAAAAATCAGAGGTCCAAGATTCGAGCCTTGGGATTTTACGGAATGAACTATGTATTTCTTTGAGACAAAACAAATTGTTTCTTGTCTCTGAGGTAGGAGCTAAATAATTTGACTAATGGGTGGGAGAATCCCAAAATACATAATTTTTTAAGAAGGATATCGTGATTTATTGTGTAGAACGCTTTCTAGAAATCTGTAAACATGACATCCATTTGCCCTCCTTTATCTAACTCTTTAGATATAATTTGAGTAAAATTAGCTGTATTCGTCACTGTAGATTTCCTGGGTAGGAAACCATGTTGGTTATCTGTTACGAGTGGTCTGAGAAATACTGATATTCCTCCGCGCAATATGAATTCAAATACCTTGGCTACTGCAGATAAAATAGATATAGGACGGTAGTTATTAATTAGTGATGGATCTCCCGATTTTAGTATAGGGCAGACCAGAGTGATTTTCCAGGCGCCAGGGAACGTACAAGTTTGTATGGCTAAGTTAAATATAAAGTTTAACGGGTCCCTGAGACTTTCAGCACATCCCTTAACTACATACGGTGGAATATTATTAGGACCAACCGACGACTTAGGTTTTAATTTTTAATGCTATCTTAACCTCTTCCTATGAGACAATTTTTATGTGAAGGGCGTTGGGATTATTCGAATTGCAGGCTGGGACTTTGTATTGGGCTGACTGAGAGTCATACACTGTTTTGAAATATGTCACAAAACCTTCAACAATGGAATCACCCCGATCCAATTCTTCATTATTATACAGGCTGTAAAAAAAGTCCTGCACCAAACTTAAATCCCGCATGTGGGTGGGGGCAGGGAGTAATTTGAGATAGGGAACCCATGTGCGGAACTCAACCGTTACGCCCCTATGAGCGATTTTAATTATGAGTACATTTGGCAACGTCGCGTGCTACCCACGGCAGAGGACCGATTACCGCTCACAAGTCTAGGTAACTCCAGTCTCACTTCGTAGCTCAGTGGCAAGGCGTTAGACTCTCACACTGAGGTGACCGGGTTTGAACCCCCCTTCCGACAGTACTGATTTTTTTCTTCGAGTCGTTTGGATTTGCATCAATTAATTACTACATAGGGCTAGATTAGATCCTTTTTTTCTAATGTCGTTTTAAAAGAAGCTAAATTATACGCCGCAATATTGCGTTGTAAAAGAAAAACAAATTGGTCCTGTTCGTTGCCGATTTATTTCTTCGCGGTAGGATTTTGTTTGGACACAAATAATCCCTTGTTTTTGTGTTAATTGCTGTATGATTGTTTCGCAATGATATCATTAAGATCGCAATTTGAGGTAAAGGTCATGGGCGGTTACTTTACAAGCAAAAGAAAGCACCGTTAGTAAAGAAAATCTTCTTTCAAAACGGATACCTCTAATAAGAAAGGTACTCAGAAAAATCACCGACGGATACCCCTAATCATAACAAAATGAACACCATGAATCACTAAAATTAAATTAATTTCAGGGAGTGTAAAGTTTATTTTTGCATCCAAAAACCCTGAATCCGCCTTGAAATTTTTAGGCTTCACAATCGAAGAACATACGGTCGGAAACCCGCCGTTTGCCGTCTAGGCTCTTTCAAACGTTGGGTATCGGTACCCGCCATTCAGACTGGGTCAAGAAGAGCTAGTCGGAAGAATAGCTGTAGCGGCCGGCGTCTTTCGGGACAGAGCAGAATAATTTTTTGGACGCGTCCGCGAATCACTTGTAAACCGTCTTCATTTTTGCCTTCGTGGCGATGTGCAAGGAGGCAATTTTGAGCAACTGCTTTAACGAAAACAAATTTGTAAAACTCTCCCAAAGAAAAGATAATTTAGTTTGCTATTGTTCATTTCATCCAAGTCTACCTGTCTGGAAAGTCATGTTATGTGTTGAAAATGAAGAATAATTTGGCAGTTGGCAGTCAAAGTGAAAGGTCGTGTTTTTCCCAAGCTCTCAGGTGTGCTGGAATGGGTTGTTCTCTGGAGTGTTATCGGGCGAGGATCGGACTGTGGTATGTGAAGGGTAGTCGGGATTTCCGGTGTTTGTGTGTGCGTACGGGACCTAGCAACTTGTGGTTCATAGCCCTAGTGATAGCTGCATTGCTAGTTATTGGTGGAGTGGAAGTGAATCCAGGGCCTGTTACTCCAAATGTGAATCAGGCAAATGATCCAGTGACAGTTTTAAAGTGTTCGACGTGCAGTAAAACATTGAAGAATGGTGTTGAGTGTGGACTATGTGAGAAATGGTTTCACTTCGGCTGTATTAAGGTCAAGAAGGAGGATTGTGATGTCGGAAATTGGTTTTGTAAAGTATGTGATACGCCGGACTGTTTGAGGGTGCAAATCAAAGCAAGGGATCAAATAATACAGGAACTTAGAGCTAAGCTTCGTGAATCAGAAGAAACGGTGAAGGATGTGACTGAACGGCTTTCTACTGGGATCAGTGTGGAAGAGGGCGTGCAGGAGCAAACTGAGGATGACGTTATCATAATGGGTGATTCTATGATACGATGGAGTGCGAATATCTCGAGGAAATCAGGTGCAAAAGTGCGGTGTTATCCGGGGATTAAAATTGACCAGCTTGCCCGACAAGTGGAAGAAGCAAATATAGAGGACTGTGAAAAAGTTAAAGTGTTGTTGCTACATGTTGGGACGAACGATTTGAAGAAGAGGGCTACAGCTGATTACATCATGGGGGAGCTCTACGAACTAGGCAGAAAAGCTAAAAGCAAGTTTAGAAATGCAAAAATTATAATGAGTGGCATTGTTCGGCGGGGAGATGTTCCGTTAAGGCGAGTTAAGACTGTAAATGACCGCATGGACTGGGTATGTGCACAACTGGGATTAGTGTACGTAGAAGCTGACTGCTGGATTGGTGGCCGTGACTTCGCCCGAGACGGGCTGCATCTAAATCGACGGGGCGCTTACAACCTAGGGAGCCTACATGACAGGGTCATCGGTTCGTGCCGGCTTTTGTGAGGAGGAGCAGGTCCAGAGGTTGCCAGCCGATGGGAACAGAAGGAGCTACTTCAAGATATTTGCTGCGGAGGTAAGACTCTAAGATTACTGCAGGTTAATTGTCAGAGTTTAGGAAATAAATTAATTGAATTTTGGAATCTTGTAGAGACGTATTCTCCGGACATTGTCATTGCAACTGAATCTTGGTTATATGAGGACATAAATAGTAGCGAAATAATTCAAGGGACCTACGAAATGTACAGAAGGGATCGGGGGAAGCGAGGTGGTGGGCTATTTATTTGTGTGCGCAAAAATATAGCTAGTTTCTTAAAGTGGGCTGATATGGATCATGAAATGTTATGTGTACAAATTTCGGATAAAGGAAATAAATTCCATCTTCAGGTGATAGGGGCGTATAGAGCACCGAAAGATAACTTTTCTCTCCTCGAAACACTGTATGATAAAACTTGTACGGGTAATGCTATGAAAAAGAGCATAATAATTGCTGGAGATTTAAACCTCCCCAAAGTAGACTGGTCTGGTGAGTCAACTTGCTGTGGTCAAGCTCAGAGCGCTGCAAATAAATTCTTAAGGGAGGGGGGATTTTCCCAAGTAGTTGACTTCCCAACTAGAGACAATAATACCTTAGATGTTTATCTCGTAAGGCCTGTAGAGCTGTATATTAACTGCCTGAAAGTACCAGGAATTAGTGACCATTCTGGGGTTGAATTAAATATTAGATATGGTGGTGTTACAAAATTAGACTCTGATGTAGCAAAAAAGATCATATTCCAGTATCGCAGAGCGGATCAGGGCAAGTTTCAGGGGTATTTGAATGAGCTATTTGTAGGATGGGCATCGGAAGGAAATCACATTAACATCCTGTGGACTATCTTTTTGAAAATTTTAAATAGCGCTGTTGATAAATTTGTCCCATTTAAATTGCTGAAACAAAACCCAGACCCTGAGTATTACACACGAGAAATTAGGAGACTAAAACGGAAAATTAGGAAATTATACAATAAAAGACATGATAGTGACAAGTATATGTTGAAATTTAAGTCCTTATCAAGAGAGCTCGTCTTAAAAAAGAGGGCTGCTCATGACAGTTATATGCAAGGTTTACTTGGTTCGGGAGGGGGTGGGTGGAAAAAAATTTACAGTTATGTTAGGAGAAGAAAGGGAAATTCAAATAATTTGTCGATGATAATGTCCGGTGACGGTAAATTTATTACTGAGAAACAGGCCATTGCTAATGAATTAAATGTCTTTTACGGTAGTGTGTTCAACAAATCCAATAGCTGTGTGTTGGACCTTAACGACGAATCAGGGGCTCCCCTGTTCCAAATAAACCAGTCAGCAATTGTAAAGCTAATACAAAAACTGCGTTTCAATGTATCAAAGGGTCCTGATAATATTGTTAGTGAAGTACTTAAATTAGGAGGTAGGGCCGTGGCACGATACTTGGAGGTGATATTTAAAGTGTCCATAAACAATGCGCAAATCCCAGATGACTGGAAAAGAGCTACGGTATTCCCAATATTTAAGGGAGGGAGCAGACTTGAATTGGGCAACTACAGGCCGGTTAGCCTTACGTCCATCGTTTGTAAGCAGATGGAGCATCTCATTTGCGACTACTTGAGGGAACAGTGGGAAACATTATCATGGTTTAATGATAGGCAGCATGGATTTCGGAAAGGTTACTCATGCGAGAGTCAGATGCTATCCCTTTTTCAAGACATTAGCGAATCGTTAGACCATGGAGTTTCAGTCGACGCCGTGGTTATAGATTTTGCGAAGGCATTTGATGTCGTGCCGCATGACATGCTACTCCATAAATTAGCTTCGACGAAGATTGATAGAAGAGTAATTTTATGGATCCAAGAATTTTTGACGGGTCGTTCCCAGAAAGTGAAAGTCGAAGGCATATTCTCGGATGAAATTACCGTAACGTCGGGTATCCCTCAGGGCAGCGTAATCGGAACTTTGTTGTTTTTGGCGTTTATAAATGACTTACCAAATGGAATTCGCAGTGACTGTCGATTGTTTGCGGATGATTGTGTAATATATCGAAAGATACATGACTCACAAGACAATGCAGTGCTGCAAGAGGACCTGAACCTGGTCTATAAGTGGGCGATTGTAAATAAAATGAAAATAAACACAAGAAAATGTAGTCTCTTAAAAATAGGGAAAGTGCGAAGGCAGGATTTTCAATATAACATTGGCTCGGAAATACTTGTAGAAGAAGATTCTTGCAAATATTTGGGCGTTCACGTAAGGAATGATATGAAATGGAGTAGTCATGTAGGATGTGTAGTTTCAAAAGCTTACAAATCCCTGCACTTTGTAATGAGGGTATTAAAAGGAAGTAGTACCTCTGCTAAAGAATTAGGCTATTTGTCACTTGTAAGACCTATTCTGGAATATGCCTCGGCGGTTTGGGATCCATATCAAGTAGGGCTCATCAATGAGTTGGAAATGGTACAAAGAAAGGCCGCTAGATTTGTGCTCAGTGACTTTAATCCCAGGAGCAGTGTGAGCCGTATGTTAAAGAAACTTGGGTGGGAATCACTGGAGGCTAGGAGGATGAAATATAGACTCTGCGCTATGTACAACACGTATACAAATCAACCAGCATGGGGTGAGCTTAGCAAACGATTGGGAAAGCCCACTTACATGGGTAGGAGCGATCATCCTTTCAAAGTTAAGGGCCGACCACAGCGAACAAATTATGGTAAATATTCTTTTGTAAACCGTGCCATTGATAACTGGAACTCTCTACCTGCCGCAGTCTTAGAGCCTTTTCCCAAACATATAGGTGTGTTTAAGAAAAGACTGACTATTTGTGTAAATACTCCAGTTTAATTGTTGTATAACTGTTATTGAATTGTTATGTATAATTATGTATTGTTATGTATAATTATGTATTTGTTATGTATATCCAAATTGCCACCGGGGGACACACCCCCCATTGCAAATAAATGAATGAATGAATGAATGAATAAATTGTCTGATTTTCAAAACGAGATTTTTTGTTTTTTTAATTACAGACCTCCCTCCACAACAACAATAAAAAGATAAATAAATTAAATGAAAAAGGGGTCGCCTCCGTAGCGTAGCGGTCAGCATGATTAGCTGCCGCCCCGGAGGTCCTGGGTTCGATTCCCGGCTCTGCCACAAAATTTGAAAAGTGGTACGAGGACTGGAACGGGGTCTACTCAGCCTCGGGTGGCCCAATGAGTAGAGGGGGTTCGATTCCCCCTCAGCCATCCTCGAAGTGGTCTTCCGTGGTTTCCCACTTCGTCTTCGGGCAAATGCCGGGATGGTACTGCACCCGTATCCACGTAGTCTTACCTGGTGAAATCCGAAGAAAAAAAGCAGGATCGTAGAATCTGGAAGCCCCGGCTGAAATACCCCCAAGAAACCACCACCAAGGATCGACCGTGGATAGGAATACCACAAAAATTAAAAAGAATGTGATAAGAAGATGCCAGTGGTCGATGAAATAAAAAAGAAAAATAGCCCAAAGTGAGCTAACAAGACTCTTAAAAATTAATTAAATTAATCTAATCTCGGGCGCGTAACAAAGCATCCTAGCAAAAGACCCACTGGTCCTCGTAGCACATCCTCGTTCGAATAGAAATCACTAAGTCATTCATAAGAATTTTTATAATTTAACAACAGTTTATTAACTAAAACCGAAGTTTTGTGAAGTAGAAACTCCACTGAACAAAAATACTGTATATAACCTTATGCCTCTGCCGAAGCATGAAAAATATGTATAAGTGGCAACTGCCTTAACTAGGCCACACAAATCTGCCTAACGTCGCATCATTATCAATGAAATTCAGAAAACAAAAATATTACACACAAAATCTTATGTTATGATCGTAAACCCTTTTTGACAAAAATATGAAATACCTTGTTCTATCGTAGCTATTTAAATATTTAAATAGCTACGATAGAATAAGGTATTTCATATACAGTATATATATATATATAATTTACATAATTACATTTTAATTCTGAGAGTTAGTTGCGCCTAGAATTATTCATCTCTGTTACTTTCATGTATTCATATACATTTTCATTTATGTGGTTTCAATTTCAAGTTTGTTCTGTCCTAAATGACAAACAATTAAGCTAATCGGATGTCATGTTATTAATTATAATGATTATATTTCATTTCACTTCCTCACAGATATTAGATTTTCTATCACTCAATATTTTAGTTATTAGTATCAGAAGTTTATACAAGTATTAATATTACAGTCTTTCCAATTAGACTCTACTCTGAAAACAATTGTTGCTAAGTTTTAACTAATTATTAACGATGTTGTTACAATACTTGGTTTCACAAATGTTGGATTCAAAATTGTACATTAGCTTTCCACTAGCTAAAATTGTGACTCAATTTCACGTTCAAAATAATACACCGTAGTGCACTCAGCAATAGCTCCATAGCTAATTCAGTGCTGGAAAAACTGATATTGACTATCCATAGATGTCTAATATCTCCTAAATTGCAATTCAAATACGCAGACAAAATTCCATTATTACCATATTATCGCTCAACAGCTCTTAATAATTTCCAAATATTTCAAATATTACACAAGTTTTTATACAATCATAGATAAATATATTGCTTCAAATTAGCCAAAAGTTGAAGTGACGAGAATAATTTTTATCAAACAGTGATAAAATATTGTATTCACAAGTTCAAATAGCTGTGTGAGAATTCGAACGATCTGTCATCTCGATTATGACTTACATATGGTTTAAACATTTATTTCCTTTCATTGCATCTTATTATTAATTACACTTTCTCATATAAAGTATTTCTTTCAATATTTCTCGACTGACCACTGTGAAAAGAACGATTCAGTTTTCGCCAAATTGAAAATAATTCAGCCTGAGATCCTCCTCTAAGGAAACACGTCAAAACCTACAGCATGGAGAAAAGCCTATCTTGAGAAGGTACAAGTTAACCATTAGATTTGAACGCTAAACCAAGTCGGAGTTTCTCATAAGAATCAACAAAATTTTAAAAACTGAACGAGCTCACAAAAGGTGTCGAAATCAAAAATAAAAATTTCAAAAATCTGGATTACCAGAAATAAATTCGCACAATCGCAAATAAACATACTAGAAATCACTATGTTCCATTACTATGCTCAATTGACAAAAATATAGACCTGAATGTCTATCTAATAAACGTGCATGAGCTTTCAAAAATATTCGATATCAAATTCAAAAAGTCCAGAAAATTTTTCCAAATCGAATTCGCATATACGTTGGATATGGGACATCTGCTTGAGTTAGAATTATCCTTATATAATTTTACCGTCGTCTTCTTCCTATGATTTTTCTCATGTTGTCTTCCCAACAAACAATATTCTTCTATTTATTCCCAAATTATATCTTAACCAAGGCAACGTAATGTTCAAAATAACACTACAATAACTACTAAATGGAACTACAAAATGAAATACATACTCAGACAGAAATGACTAAAGAGTCACCTTAGCCCTCGGCTGTATTTCATAACTACATTAATCAAAATTGGTGAAAAGGAGCATTCAAAAGCATGACAAGTTCATACTGTCTACTAAAAGAAAACTGCAGCTACCTTGTTGAAGTTCTAGTTGAATGAAGTGAGAATATTAGAACAGAAACTCCTGTCAAGGCTCGAACCCACGTCTGCTCAGCTGCACCGATCACGAAACGACTGGACATCAAGAAGACCCGATTACCGGTCGCGAACGAGATGAGATGTAACGAAGTTCATTGTTCTATCACTTGCTAAAGAGCACGATAACGATGATGTAGTAAGCCAAAATAGTTTCATTATGTAGCAGTGCGAATTGTCATTCTGACTTTCACAATCTCTTCAGTCTTCTCTTTTAAAGCCTTGTACTGTAGTTGCTCATATTGGAATCAAGTAATCATCCTGAGTATGTAATGCTGCTATGTGCCACATTCCTTGTCTGTATTTAGCCCATGTTCTGCATCTTCATAACTCAGCAATATCTCTCTCTTCTCATATCATTCTTCACAATCATGGCTAATGCTGTTTGTATTGTACTGCAATGTAGAACAAGTTGTTATGCTATTGGCTTGAGAAGAAGTTATCATACGTGAATGCAAGTTCACTGTGCTCAAATTGAAGGTTAACACTATCTGAAACTATAATAAGATCAGATGAAAATCCTATCACGTTTTGTAATGTAACACGTATACGTCGTTTCGACTCCACGTTACCGAACAAACACGATTTCACGGCAATGCACCCACTCGTGATTAGACTAGAGAGCTGTGACCCTCCTCGCTGAAATTGTATTCTCTACTCTATTCCTCAACTGCGCCCGTATATCATACTGTCACCAGTTGATCCACAATGCACCTCGTTCTCGAAACGATAGTGACAATCGATGTTTACACAGTGTCGAGTTCGATAATCACCTGTTATAGTACTGTATGCATTTATACTCATATAAAAGTTCTCAGTTATATACCTTCGTCCATAGAATGCATTTTCCCAATCTTTGTTTCATACTGCAAAGTGTATATTTCTTTATCACAGTGAGCAACATAACGACAGTGGAGCTGTCTCCATCTTGTATTCAATACATGTATTACAAATGTCTAGCATGTGGTCATCGCTTCTATGGCGGGCTGCTGGTTGCTCCTAACCTCGCCACAGTCCCATCGCGCACCTGCATTCCAAAGAATGTCGCAGTACTGCCATCAGTGTTATTGCCAACTTAACCTATTTCCAACTAAATGCAAAATACGGTTTCAGTACCTTCCTCAAGGCCACGGCCGCCTCTTTCCCTCTTCCTTGTCTATCCATCCTAACCATCCCTTACCTTCCGTCATGGGGCCCCAGTTCGCTTTACAGGTGAGGCCGCCTGGGCGAGGTGCCAATCCCACATCACCAGTTGTATCCCTTCCGATTCGATGTTCCCAGCTCTAG
The DNA here is from genome assembly GCA_946902985.2 of Meconema thalassinum. Lineage (NCBI taxonomy): Eukaryota > Metazoa > Arthropoda > Insecta > Orthoptera > Tettigoniidae > Meconema > Meconema thalassinum. The sequence continues at coordinate 938,732,208 of OX336389.2, read as the reverse complement.
GACACTGCCCGTAGAGGCGGTAGTGGTGAGTTCCCTCGCTGAGTCCGTGGGTTCGACCAACCTGGAGGGTAAACGACAAAAGAAAATGAAAAAGAGAACTGCCAGAGCATCTTAAGACAAGACAGAGTCGCAACATTCGCAACATTGCTGAAGTTTGAACCGTTACCGAACACGTAGCTATTAGGATAAGCGTAAACATTTAATTAAGATTATTAAAACGTTCTTGAAACATCTACCTGAAAACATCATCTTTCTTCTTAGTCGTTTACCCTCCAGGTTGGTGGAACCCACGGACTCAGCGAGGGAACTCACCACTACCGCCTCTACGGGACATGTCCTAGAGCTGGGAACATCTAATTGGAGTGGATACAACTGGTGAGGTGTGATTGGCACCTCGCCCAGGCGGCCTCACCTGCAAAGCGAACAGGGGCCTCATGAGGGAAGGTAATGGATGGTCAGGATGGATAGGCAAGGAAGAGGGAAGGAGGCGGCCGTGGCCTTGAAGAAGGTACTGTACCCGATAACCCGGATAGTAGGCTGTCAGATATCTGCCCCCCTCGATCGGATTGCCAATAATCAAACGCGCCGGCATAGCTACATCAATGAAAATGGCACTGACAGATACTATCGAGATTAGAACACAATAGTTAACAAGAAATTATTGTGGAACACACCAAAATATACGGGGGTTCATACTTACCTTTACTTACCTTTTAAATTTATCTCGGGGACTGGGTTGTCAACAGGATCACTTAAAGTATGCCCACACAATAACCTCCACCATGATATTTAAAATGAACCACAACGAAGACGAGAAACTTTAAACTGCACAATAATTTATTTCACATAAAGAATGAATTTAACAAAATAAAACAACAAAATCCACGTGGCAATCAGAAGCCATCGTCTATATAACCATGTCCTCCTGTAGGACCTGTATACTCTACATACAATGTTTCAGCTTTCTCAAGCTCAAAATAACGTAAAAATAATAATGCACTTGGAATGGAAACGGGAGTTGGGACGAGACACATATAGCAATTGTTTTGCGTGTTTATACACTTCACATTTTATTTATAGCCACAAGGCTATTATGGAAACGTCCTTGGCCTCTGTCATACAGTTGTCCGGGCCAGCTGCAATGCACCTGCATCGTCAAAGTGGACTCTCCTGTCTGGTCCGCGTTAGCATATGCTTGTTACATCAGAGCTTAGCTCTTCCTTTCAAAACACGTAAATGTCCACATCTCAACAGAAATATTATCACGCAAATGTTTTAAATGCTCCATTCAAACACCAGTGGAATACTCTAACAATCCCAAATCATGTTTAATTGTTCAAGCCACTTGCTTAATTAGCGTTGTTTAGAGTATGAAAACAAAACTCCAAATGTTAATAACAAAAGTTCATTAATTATTTATAACAATTATAAGTTGTTTATAACAATGTCAAATGACAATTGAAAAATATATATTCGCCACTCTTAATCACTTTCATTTCAAATTATTATCAAAGATATTTACAAAATTATTTACAATATTAAATATTGTTTATATTATTTATACAAGAAATACATTAAACCACACGTTTATCCGGTTGATAATTACTTAAATCGTGGTAATATAATCGACCAATGAAGGTTAGTTACATTTTAAAGTTCATATTCAGGTTTAATAAGGTTTTAATAATTATTATTATTAGTGATGGTAACCTCCATTCAAAATCGTTATCTCAAATTATTTAACACTCTTGTTAATTTTAACAGTATCTTCATATGAATAACTTTCAAAGAACCAGGACAATACATTCTTCGGAAAAATACTTCGCTTCAAAATGCACAGAATTGCATAAAATAGGCCCAGAATTCCTCATATATTTCAACATATATGGCATAAAAATCTTCCACAATACATACAAAAATCCTCCACTTACAACTTCTTCAACATCAATAATTACTGTGGGAATCTGCTTCACTTATTCAAAGGCATTATTCATCAGCGACTTTCACATGTCCACTGAACTAACGATTATACATCCATTGTTCCTCTTTAAAAATTCTTATATTCATCAATTGTAATAATGACTGTTATTATTTAACCTTCGTGGGTTTCATTCATGAATCGATATGAAGTAAAAATTTGCCAATCACAAATAAATTTAATAGCAAATACGATTAGACACGCCTCCCTGGTCTATCAAAATTGAGATTAATATCTTCAAAGTAACGCAGTATAAAAATACTATCTTCAATCAAAGTTCATCTAAACTGCATAAATAGTCGAATAGAATACAATTAGACTGTGGAATGCAAACATTATTGTTCCAATCTATAATAAAAAAAAACTCCTATCAAATGTTCATTACTATAGTGTATTCAATAATTCGTAGTCAAAGTTCCTATTTCATAAAATTGTCTGCAATGCAACGGTAATTAGAACTGACGATAAATGTCTATGTTGCAATCATGTTCATAAAACGACTAGTATTTCCAAGATCGTCGACAATGATAAAGATTTTTAACGCTCTAAAATCTTTTAATTATTCTTCTTTCTTGAGGATGACAGAAAATTGGTCAAAGTAATTTACTGAATAGAATTACTTTAATAAAATGACACGCTGTCTGAATTCAAATCTTCCATAGAAAATCATTAACTTTACAGTCAAATCGTGACTTCAAAAATATGCCAATTACTGAAAGAATCTAATATATCAGTCTCAACTGATCCAAAATTATTCAAGCATGCCAATGACATAACCATGTCTTAATAAATCGTCGAAAAAGGCATCAATCATCGAAGTGTACTGAGTACAGAAATATTAATCAAGAAAATGGGGCAAAAAAAATAGGACACAAAAATATGGGAAAAATGGTTGCTCAGATATCGCTACAAGACTCAAATAATACAAGAAACGTTCACGACTACCTTATCTGTTGATTGAAGTTCTAGAGGAAAGTTTTCAAAGAAAACTGCTGTTGGTTCCATTTCACCAGCGTAAAGATGTGCTCCGACCTCGAACCTGGAATCAGCGTCCTCGGAGAATCGAACTGCTTCCTTCTCCGGAAATTGCACTGCTCCGTGTATACGAAAGACATCCTTCTGGCAAAATTCTTCTTTTTGAGCCGGGTCCACCCTGGCCTCTCTTGAAAATTCCCTGAAGTTCTGGTCGTAATTCGCCATGAAGTTTATTGCAGTTATTTCCGCAGAAATATTCATAATCGTGGAGTATGAAAATATTTCCACTGTCATTTGATATAATTCAGCGATGGATTCACGATGCATGAGTGTAGTTGGATGTTCACTACATGCTCGCTTTTGTAGAAAGACGATTAACGAAGTTCCATGCTGCTATTTCAATCCATCGATATATGTCCCAATTGCATTAAAGCCTTAGCCTTCCATCTCAACTTCTGTTATAATCATTGAAAGCACTGCAAGATTATAATGTTCCATAGTGGAATGTATCGTTGTATTACCAAACGTATTCTCCAATATCACTGTTGTAATCCACGTGTCAGCCGTAGTGTATAATGTGGAAATTTTAAAAGCGTTTCTCATGTGGCGAGAAAATCACTTTTGTTGGCAGCCTTAAAGTGCCAATATCTTTCGAAGTATAACTGTGAAATTGTTCAAATCTTCTACACACCTCAATGTTGTACTGCCCAATTGAATTATAATAAAGGCTGAAGTTAACTCTTTATATCTTATCAGGTGGAAACGTTAATGTGAGCGTTTCAACTTCACCTAGTTTCGAGCAGCGTAAAATGGAACTGCTCCGTGTTCGTTCGATGCGCCGGGCTTTTACCATGCACGCTAAAGACGACTTACTTCACTGAATCACTTGAAAACGACTATAAATCACCAGAAATATATATGCGATCTGACATATGAGATCTGAGAGCTCCTCTCTGCTGTGCACGACCTTTTATTAACTTCTTAAGGGGCGTATCCATCCCTTCCATAGCCTGTTGCTCCGTCATCGCTGAAAGTTCTAACTTTGGCTATACTTGACGGATTTTCAAATTTCAAAAACTCAAAATTAATTTCTTCAAAATTCCAAATCAATGCCATAACTGAAAATAGATTTCCACAATTCTGCATTCCAAAAGTAATTAAATATGATAGTTTCAGTAATCTCCGTCTTCTTTCCAAACTATCGTTCATTGGTTCGAGCCTTTCCTCCAATAGCGTAACTTCTTCCTTAGCACAATACCTTGTTTCCTGCGACTGCGTCGTAAATCTCAGATCTTTCTCGAACAAAATCATGACGTCACCAAGAATCTCAGCTCAACCAGCCTGCTTGCCTCAAGTCTGCGTCATCCGTGCCTACGTCATGAGTATCCACGTCACAACTATGACATCCATAACTTTACTCATATTTTCCAATACAGCCACCGTGGTCTCAATATAATTCAATTTACGGGGGCATTCTCCCTTCGCCACGTTTTAAAAACAGTTGCAAATTGTTTTTAAACTCTGTGTTATAAGTATCAGAATTCACTTGAACACGAAATTGAATTATTATTGGCTTACTCTTGGATAATATCTCTTCAAGTTTCCAGCATTAAACTTGCCATAAACGACATTATTCTCATCATCGTAAAGTTCATAACAGTTGTTTCCATAAGCGTTCGTAATTCTGAACGGACCCATGAACACTAATCCAAATTTGGGGTAGATTTTCTTACTTACATCAGCCTTGACAGGTCTGCGTAGTAATACCAGATTTCCAATTTCTAAAGGAGCACCAAAGCGTTTTCCAGCTACTCTTTTCAATCGTTTTTCTGCTGCTTTCTGGAGTTGTTCCTTCGCTCTGTCTATTCTCAGCTGCCTTCCTAGGTCGGGATCTCTAGGAACGTGGTTAAAAAGATTGTCCCACGGCCTTTCTGGGTTTCTTCCTAGATGAAGTCTCATTGGCACTTCTCCTGTGCTCTCCTGCACTGTAGAATTCAGACATTCCTCAATAAGGGGTACAAATCTCACCCAACCAGAATGATCATTTGGACAGAAAATTCGACAGAATTTCGAAAATTCAGCCATATATCTTTCTGAAGAATTCGATTCTGGATAGCGCACGCTTGAAAATATGTGCTTAATACCAAGCCTCTCCATATCTGCAGCAAATTCTAGGGATGTAAACTGAGCTCCATGATCTGATAGTAGATATTCTGGTTTACCAGCTTTTGGAAATACAGCATGTTCCAGTCTGCTTACAACGTTCCTCGTGTTAGCTTTTTGCATGGGACTAATTGTTACAAATTTTGAGAAGACATCCACGGTAACCAACAGGAACTGATTACCCTGATATCCCTTCGGACATGGACCAAATATGTCCGTCGCCATGAGTTAGTTTGGTTTAGAAGGAATCATAGCCTTAGGTTTTCCTTTTAATAGAGCGGAAGCATACTTCGCTCTTTGACATTTATCACATGAACGAATGACTTTAGCAATGCTGGAGCGCATGTTAGTCCAAATAAACCTCTCTTTAAGAGTATCAAGAGTATTATCTAAACCGGCATGTCCAGTTGCGTGATGAGCTACCCACACTAAATTGAAAACAAGTTTAGGTGGCACGACTATTCGAAGCTTTGTATGCGCAGGGTCAGCATACTTACATACAATGTCTCCACTCAAGACAAAGTGTCGTGAATCTCTCTGTGTAGCTGCATAGTCAACATCAGTATTGTCCATGTAACCCTTAAGAAACCTGTACATTTTCCTAATTGGAGCGTGTCTCTTCTGTGACACACCGATTCGGGCTAACCTCCTAACGGTCTCTTGGTCTTGCTGCTCCAATTGTACATGGTGTATCTGCACATTTTTGACAGGGTTACGTGATAAAGCATCAGCCAGTAAGTTATCTTTCCCAGGCTGATGGATGATAGTGGCGTTAAACTGTTGGGTGAACAAAGCCCAACGTGTCAATCTGTCACTAGACATGTCAGTTTGCAGCATAAACTGAAGTGCTTTGTGATCTGTTATAATGATAACCTTGTGTCCCAGCAACATTTTTTTCCACGCTTGCAAAGCTGTTACAAAAGCTAACGCTTCTAGTTCTGTCGTAAAGTAGTTTTCCTCGTGTTTCTTTAACTTCCGACTCGTGAACGCAATGTAGTGCTTGTTGCCTGCCTCGTCTTTTTGGTATAAGACTGCACTAATGCCTATTCTTGATGCATCAGACTCTATATAGAACACCTTCTCAAAGTCTGGGTACTCTAGTTTAACGTTGTTTCTGAGCATCTCCTTTGCTTTCTCAAAAGCCTCGTCTGCTGCGGTACTCCATTTCCATCTATTATTTTTCTTGAGTAAGTCATACAGAGGAGCCATAATTTCAGAATATCTCGGACAGAGACTGCTAATGAATTGGCATGCGCCTACAAATTCTCTGACTTGTTTCACCTAAGTTGGCTTTGGGAATCTTGTGATCGCATCTACTTTCTGCATGTTTGGATGATATCCATCCTTATCAATGGTATGCCCCAAGTAATTGATTTCCTTCTTCAAGAATTGACATTTTCCAAAATTGACCTTGATATTGGCCTCCCTTAAATTTTCAAACAACTTTCTCAAATGCACTAAATGTTCTGCGGCGTTGGGTGAAGATACAATTAAGTCGTCTATGTAGCAGATGACATTTTCCTTTACTTCGTCAGTGAGCTTACTATCAAGTGCTCGAATAAGTGCTGGTCCACTGTTGACCATTCCAAAAGGCATTCTCACAAAGACCCATGACGTCTGATCAAATAAGAATCCAGTGTACTGCATACTTTCTTCCTCCAGTTGAACTTGGTAAAACGAAGATGTCAAGTCAAGAACACTGAAACATGCTCTCCCTTTGAATTTTCTAAGCAGATCTCTAATCTTCGGTGGTCGGTCATTTTCTGGAAGAATCTTCAAGTTGATGGTCCGAGCATCGAGACAAAGACGTATCTGACCATTACTTTTCTTAACTACAGTGATGGGGTTTATATAAGACGACGCCTGTTTTTTAATAATCCCGTCTACCTCCATTTTTCTGATCAACCCTCGTACTTCTTGATAGTATTTCTCAGGTATGGGGTATATTCTCTTCTGGTAAGGGGTTTCATCGGTTAGCCTTATCTTATACTTGTAGTCTTTAATCAATCCAGGCTTTTCATAAAAAATATCTTGAAATTCCTTTATCAAATCCTCAAATTCCCCCTGAATTTCTTCAAATCCTTCAGTTTTTCTACTGGGTTTTTCTGTTATATTCTCCACTTCATCGATAATGGTATTTAAAATTTCTTCCCTAAGGTCTATCTCCAGACTGTTTTTCACGTCATGTTCTTCTATCTCTTCTGTGATCATGTACCCATCATTAAAGCTAATAATCCTATTCTTCATGTCAATAATGGCTCCAACTTTCGATATAAAATCGATTCCTAGCACAATATCGAAATGGATCTTGCTCACCACAATGAAGATCTGTTCATAATTCCTTCCATTAATTTCAAAGTTCAACAGCACTTGGATCTTGCATTTCACTGCCTTGTCTTGGAAAATTCCTCTCGCTTTGACGGTCGAAACTGGTAAAACTGTCATGTTTTCTCCTTTTAACAGACTTTGATAGCATTCATCAGAAATGATAGAAATAATTGCGCCAGTATCCATAAGAGCTTTGTACTGTTGGCCATCTATCAGTACAGAAATAATAGGTAATGCACATGGTCTCTCCTCTTTGACGATTCCCCTCTCTTCTAATAAATCCTCGTCAGTTACTTCATAAATTTCATTAATGGTAATCAGGTGTGGTGTGGCAATGTATTTATAGTTTCTCACTGTCGTTGAGAAATCGGCGTTTTTTTGTGTGTTACCAATCTCAAAGTTCTGCTGGCTTGTAGAAGGACCAGGATCGATCACTACATCCTGTCTTTTCTTTTGGTTTTCAGCTTCTTTCTCTCGCAATTCCTTTAGATACTGCTGACTTTCTTTCTCTCTTTCCTGATATTTGTCGGGTGTCATAACCTGACCTTGAGAATTCTGATTTCGATTCTGGTAATTTCTATTATAGTTCCTATTGTAGCCCTGGTTATTGTAGTATCTACCTCTTCCATTATTATAATTGCCTCTATTGTTCCAGCCTCGTCTTTGCTGATATGGACGGTAACCTTGCGATCTGTTGCGAAAATAATTATTCCTATGGGGACCTACATTTTCAGTTTTTCCTTCGTCAGCGGGCTTATCAGTTTGCTGGACTTGATACAAATAGACCGTATTGATGTCTTTGAATTCATGCCTCTGACCTTTCTTAACCACATTTGGCATTGGACTCGTGTAGTCAAGCCTTCTCAACAATTCGTCCATGCTGGTCAAATCTCTGATATTTGACGATATAATCAGTCTTCTTACTTCCACAGGCAGCATACGCGAAATAGCATCGATCAACTGCTCTGTTGACAATGGGGGTTGCAAAAATCTCAAGCGTGATAGTTGGCTCGTGAAGAAATCAGCGTACCGTGTTGGAAGAGTACCTGAATACTTCCTTGAGTATACCTCAGCTCTTAATGAATTCTGAGCTTCTATGGACCAGAATCATTTGATCAGTGCCTCTGCGAATTCGTCAAAATTACTGAAGGTGTAGCGAAATGCTCTGAACCATTCAAGGGGTCCTCCAGCTAAAAATCTCTCTACTATCCTCATCTCTCTTTCTCTGGGAATGTGAGCTTCGATAAAATAATCTTTAAGGTTCCGGATATATTCTATCGGTGTCAGACTATCAGTATTGCTGAATTTTTGAGGTTTGTCCTCGAAGTTCCGGATGACTGTCACATTTCTCGGATATGAATCCATGTAATTTTTCCCACTATCACGATATTTCCAATCCGGTTCAATATTCCTATCCTCATCTTCTTCCCGGAATCTGGATATACGTTCCTCAGGACCAATATCTCTCTCTTCTGCAGTGAGGTTACATCTTCTCACGTAATTCCTGTCTTCGCAAGTCGATCCTTCTGGATCCTTATCAGTGATTTCTGTTATAACTTTCCTGATCAACTCTTCTTTGTAGGTTTCCATCAGGCTAGCTTCTCCTAGTTTCAAATTCTGCAGTTTGCTCGTGGTTTCATTAACATCAGAGACAACCTTATGAATTTGTTCCTTTAATGTTTGCACGTCCTGACCTATCTGTGTTCTATCCTCTACCTGCTTTTCGGATAGCGAATCCATCCTGATACTCAAATCCTTCCTAATCTGAACTACTTCATTGTTAATGTCTACTTGTGTACTGGCAAGTTTTCGTTCAATTCGCTCCTGAATTTGATTAACATGTTCCCCACTTGACCTGTTCCATTCATCTTTCCATACCGTTACATTTGCAGTTAACATTTACGCAATATCTACTTCGATGTCTTCCTTAAGTAACCGATTATGATCTAGAACCTGGGTTCTCATGACCTCTACATCATATTTTAGACCTGCTAAAGGAGCTGTTGTCCTAACAGACTCGTCAACTAATCGAGTTGTCAAAGCACTAATGTTACGAGTACAAAGTGTTTTTGAAGTTTCCATTTCCTCCCTAACTTTGTTAACATCAGTCTGAACTTTAGCAATGTCTACAAAAACTGTATTTACTTCTACTTGTATTTTATTGATGTCGCTTTGCATCTCATTTACATCTGTATGATTGTTGTTAATGTCTACCTGAACGTTTGATACATCGGTTCCAACATTTTTAATTTCTCTTTGAACCTCTTCTACTTTATCCTGTATAGTAGCAACATCGTTCCTAACAACAATCACCTCTGCTCTAGCACATGAAATATCACCCCGGACATTAGCAACATCAAGATTCAACATAGTAAGATCTTTCTGTACCTTAGAAACATCAGTTTTAACATCAGACACATCTTTATGTACATTGGATAAATCTTTATGGACATTGGACACGTCTGTGCGCATGTCAGTTACAGCATTCTCGATTCCCTGGGTACTGATCTGTAAACGCGACATATCATTTTCTAAGTTTGCAGAACTGGTCTGAATAACTTTCAAATTTTCATCCATCCTAGTAGACAAATTAGCAGACAAATTACTAGCATTCTCCTTCATCATCTCCTGCATTCGACTAGTATTCCTAGCTTCCATCTCCTTCATGCTTTCCTTCATGCTAGCTTTCATCTCCCTAGCACTTTCATTCATGCTAGCTTTCAACTCCTCTAACATCATTCTCATACTCTCATCTGCCATTTCAATACTATTCAATAATAAACTGCTTTAGGGACATACATCAAACAGAGCAAAATAACAACATCTGAGCAACATTTTTCACCATATATAAATTTGAGCAATTTTCTGTCTTAAATCCAACTTATAATTACCTTATAATTAACCTTCGTAGACACTTCATGTTGAAATAAACTCAAGCATATGTTCAAGTTTCTTTGGTTCATTTTAAAATATCCTAACACAAATAATTTACATTTATAATCCAAATAGTTAATTTTATCTTTAATATGACTAAACACGTCATAAGCCGGTCAAATAAAATAAGATTCCAGATCATAGGCGATTTTTCTAAGTTTCCAGCCTATTTAACCTCTCTCAAGTTGTATAAGATGTGATCTTTTCTGAGTGTAATTTTCCTAATACAACACAACATTTAATTCCTATATAATCACACTCTCAAATTCTACAATTGGCCAAGACATCTAACAAAGAATCAACCTCTTTATTTGAGTCTTCACAATCCCTTTGACATCGATAACTTGGTAATCCAATGTTATTCGAACACTCCACAAATTGCGGTGCCAATTCTACTGCAATAACTTGGTAATCCAATGTTATTCAAGTATTCCGAACTTCGATTGTGCCAATTCTACTGGCGTTCAACCTGGTAATCCAGTTTTGTCAATCGAGCCCCACCGAATTGCGTTGCCAATCCTACTTGGTAATCCAGTTTTGTAGAACAAGCCCCACGTTTTAGGGTTGCCAATCCTACTGTACCCGATAACCCGGATAGTAGGCTGTCAGATATCCGCCCCCCTCGATCGGATTGCCAATAATCAAACGCGCCGGCATAGCTACATCAATGAAAATGGCACTGACAGATACTATCGAGATTAGAGCACAATAGTTAACAAGAAATTATTGTGGAACACACCAAAATATACGGGGGTTCATACTTACCTTTACTTACCTTTACTTACCTTTTAAATTTATCTCGGGGACTGGGTTGTCAACAGGATCACTTAAAGTATGCCCACACAATAACCTCCACCATGATATTTAAAATGAACCACAACGAAGACGAGAAACTTTAAACTGCACAATAATTTATTTCACATAAAGAATGAATTTAACAAAATAAAACAACAAAATCCACGTGGCAATCAGAAGCCATCGTCTATATAACCATGTCCTCCTGTAGGACCTGTATACTCTACATACAATGTTTCAGCTTTCTCAAGCTCAAAATAACGTAAACATAATAATGCACTTGGAATGGAAACGGGAGTTGGGACGAGACACATATAGCAATATTTTTTGCGTGTTTATACACTTCACATTTTATTTATAGCCACAAGGCTATTATGGAAACGTCCTTGGCCTCTGTCATACAGTTGTCCGGGCCAGCTGCAATGCACCTGCATCGTCAAAGTGGACTCTCCTGTCTGGTCCGCGTTAGCATATGCTTGTTACATCAGAGCTTAGCTCTTCCTTTCAAAACACGTAAATGTCCACATCTCAACTGAAATATTATCACGCAAATGTTTTAAATGCTCCATTCAAACACCAGTGGAATACTCTAACAATCCCAAATCGTGTTTAATTGTTCAAGCCACTTGCTTAATTAGCGTTGTTTAGAGTATGAAAACAAAACTCCAAATGTTAATAACAAAAGTTCATTAATTATTTATGACAATTATAAGTTGTTTATAACAATGTCAAATGACAATTGAAAAATATATATTCGCCACTCTTAATCACTTTCATTTCAAATTATTATCAAAGATATTTACAAAATTATTTACAATATTAAATATTGTTTATATTATTTATACAAGAAATACATTAAACCACACGTTTATCCGGTTGATAATTACTTAAATCGTGGTAATATAATCGACCAATGAAGGTTAGTTACATTTTAAAGTTCATATTCAGGTTTAATAAGGTTTTAATAATAATTATTATTAGTGATGGTAACCTCCATTCAAAATCGTTATCTCAAATTATTTAACACTCTTGTTAATTTTAACAGTATCTTCATATGAATAACTTTCAAAGAACCAGGACAATACATTCTTCGGAAAAATACTTCGCTTCAAAATGCACAGAATTGCATAAAATAGGCCCAGAATTCCTCATATATTTCAACATATATGGCATAAAAATCTTCCACAATACATACAAAAATCCTCCACTTACAACTTCTTCAACATCAATAATTACTGTGGGAATCTGCTTCACTTATTCAAAGGCATTATTCATCAGCGACTTTCACATGTCCACTGAACTAACGATTATACATCCATTGTTCCTCTTTAAAAATTCTTATATTCATCAATTGTAATAATGACTGTTATTATTTAACCTTCGTGGGTTTCATTCATGAATCGATATGAAGTAAAAATTTGCCAATCACAAATACATTTAATAGCAAATACGATTAGACACGCCTCCCTGGTCTATCAAAATTGAGATTAATATCTTCAAAGTAACGCAGTATAAAAATACTATCTTCAATCAAAGTTCATCTAAACTGCATAAATAGTCGAATAGAATACAATTAGACTGTGGAATGTAAACATTATTGTTCCAATCTATAATAAAAAAAAAACTCCTATCAAATGTTCAATAATTCGTAGTCAAAGTTCCTATTTCATAAAATTGTCTGTAATGCAACGGTAATTAGAACTGACGATAAATGTCTATGTTGCAATCATGTTCATAAAACGACTAGTATTTCCAAGATCGTCGACAATGATAAAGATTTTTAACGCTCTAAAATCTTTTAATTATTCTTCTTTCTTGAGGATGACAGAAAATTGGTCAAAGTAATTTACTGAATAGAATTACTTTAATAAAATGACACGCTGTCTGAATTCAAATCTTCCATAGAAAATCATTAACTTTACAGTCAAATCGTGACTTCAAAAATATGCCAATTACTGAAAGAATCTAATATATCAGTCTCAACTGATCCAAAATTATTTAAGTATGCCAATGACATAACCATGTCTCAATAAATCGTCGAAAAAGGCATCAATCATCGAAGTGTACTGAGTACAGAAATATTAATCAAGAAAATGGGGCAAAAAAAATAGGACACAAAAATATGGGAAAAATGGTTGCTCAGATATCGCTACAAGACTCAAATAATACAAGAAACGTTCACGACTACCTTATCTGTTGATTGAAGTTCTAGAGGAAAGTTTTCAAAGAAAACTGCTGTTGGTTCCATTTCACCAGCGTAAAGATGTGCTCCGACCTCGAACCTGGAATCAGCGTCCTCGGAGAATCGAACTGCTTCCTTCTCCGGAAATTGCACTGCTCCGTGTATACGAAAGACATCCTCTTGGAAAAATTCTTCTTTTTTAGCCGGGTCCACCCTGGCCTCTCTTGAAAATTCCCTGAAGTTCTGGTCGTAATTCGCCATGAAGTTTATTGCAGTTATTTCCGCAGAAATATTCATAATCGTGGAGTATGAAAATATTTCCACTGTCATTTGATATAATTCAGCGATGGATTCACGATGCATGAGTGTAGTTGGATGTTCACTACATGCTCGCTTTTGTAGAAAGACGATTAACGAAGTTCCATGCTGCTATTTCAATCCATCGATATATGTCCCAATTGCATTAAAGCCTTAGCCTTCCATCTCAACTTCTGTTATAATCATTGAAAGCACTGCAAGATTATAATGTTCCATAGTGGAATGTATCGTTGTATTACCAAACGTATTCTCCAATATCACTGTTGTAATCCACGTGTCAGCCGTAGTGTATAATGTGGAAATTTTAAAAGTGTTTCTCATGTGGCGAGAAAATCACTTTTGTTGGCAGCCTTAAAGTGCCAATATCTTTCGAAGTATAACTGTGAAATTGTTCAAATCTTCTACACACCTCAATGTTGTACTGCCCAATTGAATTATAATAAAGGCTGAAGTTAACTCTTTATATCTTATCAGGTGGAGACGTTAATGTGAGCGTTTCAACTTCACCTAGTTTCGAGCAGCGTAAAATGGAACTGCTCCGTGTTCGTTCGATGCGCCGGGCTTTTACCATGCACGCTAAAGACGACTTACTTCACTGAATCACTTGAAAACGACTATAAATCACCAGAAATATATATGCGATCTGACATATGAGATCTGAGAGCTCCTCTCTGCTGTGCACGACCTTTTATTAACTTCTTAAGGGGCGTATCCATCCCTTCCATAGCCTGTTGCTCCGTCATCGCTGAAAGTTCTAACTTTGGCTGTACTTGACGGATTTTCAAATTTCAAAAACTCAAAATTAATTTCTTCAAAATTCCAAATCAATGCCATAACTGAAAATAGATTTCCACAATTCTGCATTCCAAAAGTAATTAAATATGATAGTTTCAGTAATCTCCGTCTTCTTTCCAAACTATCGTTCATTGGTTCGAGCCTTTCCTCCAATAGCGTAACTTCTTCCTTAGCACAATACCTTGTTTCCTGCGACTGCGTCGTAAATCTCAGATCTTTCTCGAACAAAATCATGACGTCACCAAGAATCTCAGCTCAACCAGCCTGCTTGCCTCAAGTCTGCGTCATCCGTGCCTACGTCATGAGTATCCACGTCACAACTATGACATCCATAACTTTACTCATATTTTCCAATACAGCCACCGTGGTCTCAATATAATTCAATTTACGGGGGGCAGTACCATCCCGGCATTTGCCCGAAGACGAAGTGGGAAACCACGGAAAACCACTTCGAGGATGGCTGAGGTGGGGATCGAACCCCCCCTCTACTCATTTGGAACACCCGAGGCTGAGTAGACCCCGTTCCAGTCCTCATACCACTTTTCAAATTTCGTGGCGGAGCCGGGAATCGAACCCAAGACCTCCGGGGCGGCAGCTAACCATGCTGACCGCTACGCTACGGAGGCGACTGAAAACATCATGCTTACGGTAATTGAGTTGATCCATCATCAAATTACTCGGAGGAAAAAAATCAAGATGGGTTGGAAGAAGGATTCGAACCCCAGCTTGTAGTCACCTAGGCCTGAGGGTCGAACGCTTTACCACTGAGCCACGAAGTGGGACTGGAGTTAGGCAGACTTGTGAGCGGTAATCGATCCTCTGCCGTGGATAGCACGCGACGTTGCCAGATGTACTCATAATTAAAATCGCTCTTAGGGGCGTTACGGTTGCGTTCCGGACGTGTGTTCCCTATCTCAAATTACTCCCTGACCCCACCCCCATGCGGAGTTTAAGTTTGGTGCAGGACTTTTTTACAGCCTGTATTTAAGAGTGTCGCATGTGTTCCTATTAGCCTACTTTTCACATTTTGCAAAAATGAGGAAAAAGTAGACTTATGAGATCGGGCAAATGTGTGTCTGTCTGTCTGTCCTTCTGTCTGTCTGTCTGTCTGGCTGTGTGTGTGTCCCCCCCTATCAACTCCTAAACGGCTGCAGCAATCGAAACAAAATTTGGTAGGAGTAAACATCTATACCTGAATATATCACGGCCATATTTGAAAATGATGTCAGTATTACCAACTGCTGAAAAATCGCAATTGAAATTTGAGCTCCATGTTGGATATCTTGGAAGGTATGAATGGGAGCTATTTCAAAATTGGCACACGTAGAGATAATAATATTGCAGTTTAATTTCCAGGAGGCCATACATGGCAGTGTTGCCAAAATGATTATAAGCCTGCTGATAGGTCCAATTTTTAAATGCATATAACTTCTACACTATCAATTGGATTTCAACAAAATTTCGTATGTGCTATGTGTACATTAACAGATATGACTAAGCGTATTCTTAAGAGCCACCAGGGCTGCCAACTGTTAATAAATGCTCTCAATTTTTTAAAATCCAAATACCCATATATCATAAAGTATGCAAGCCGACAGCTTAGAAACTATGCACACGTATAGTACCTGCCATTCTATATTAATTTGGAGTAACTTATATACGTCAGTGCTACCAACATGATTCTAAGCCTGCTGATAGGTCCAATTTTAAAATGCATGTAACTTCTATACTAACTAATGGATTTCATTCAAAATTGACACAACAATAGATCAAATTATTTCAGATTATTTCTGACCAATACATGTTTGTCATTGTTGCCAACATGATTTTACGCGCGCAGTTAGATCCAATGTTTAACTGCATGTAACGTCCATGCTATCCATTGGACTTCAACCAAAACTTGAATTCTGTACCTTAAGAGATGGAACTAAGAATATATTCAGTCAGCAGGGCTGCCAACTGTAGTTCTCTATTGGGCTACATTATGCCAGGTATACAGTATTTCGAACTTATTAGAAATTTCGATATTACCAACTTAATTTCGTCGTTATTCTAGATAGATCCATATAGATTAATCATTGGCATGCATCTTAAATTTCAAGAAAAGTAGACTCTTTAGTTCGTCACGGAACTTCTTTTTTTTCTTTTTTTTAATAAACATCCAAAATGTTTTGTTCAATGTTATGGATATATTTGTTATAAGATAATTTAATCTCCTTTTTAATTCTGATCTTAATTCTTCAAAACGTAATCTATGATGTTCTGAGTAATATTTTCTCTTCCTATGGTATTCTTCCTCCTTCAATTTACTCTTTGTTTCCCTAGAGAACCCGGCAGGATACTTTCTGTCCGTTTGTCGTTTACATATAGGAACGGTTTCGGCAAGTACTGTGTTAAAAATCTGATAAAACAGGTCTACTGCAGTATTTACATCAGTGCACTCGTATATTTGACCCCAGGCACCATCCCTCAACCAAGTGTACAGCTGCTCAAAATCGGCTTCCTGGAAGTTAAAGGTATCATTAGGCTGGATATGTACTAGGTTTCGACATATTGTTACGAGATATTTCCACATCCAGAGCAGGGTGGTGGTTATCCAGCTGTAAGAGTGGGTCAGTGTTATCAGTTACATTTATGTTGGGTTTGTTGGATAGAACTACGTCCAGCGTCCTCCCGTTACGGTTTAGTACTGAATTATAAGATTTTAGCTGAAGATAATTAATAAAATTCACGAGTTCTCTTGTGGGAATATAGTCGTCTTTAATTATTGTACTTGTATTGTTGGGATATTGAAGTCACCGAAGATTAATACATTTTTATCATACATATCTGTGCTGGATTCCAACCACCGGCATAGTTCCCTGAATGTTTCTACTTTTGAAGCTGGTGGAATGTACACATTGCAGACGTACCCAATATTCCCTCCAATAACCAGTTTCACTAATAGACATTCTAAGCTGCCAGTCATTCTTTCGACCTTGAGTACTGTTAATCCGATCTGGACCAACCCCTGCTCTGGCAAGCCTCTCAGCCCTGTACACTCTGTATATATCATAATAGACCTCACTGTCAGCGATTTTACTAGATAACCAAGTTTCTGTAATTAGAATTAACTCATACTGTTTGGTAATCAGGTTTTCATTGAATAAATATAATTTTGTATTCATTCCTCCTACATTTTGATAATAAATGGATAATCCAGGTTTTGCTACCATTAGTGTTCAGGTCATCCTCATTTCGAATTACGATGACTCGAGAACCTTCAGATTTGCGTATTTTAATATGTCCATTTCTTACCCACAGGAAGGCATACTCCTTCTCTCTTCTGATGTTCCGAGCTTCTGCCAGCAACTTCCTCTTCTATGGGGATAAACTCTCGTTTATATAAATTACATTGTCGCCAGGAAGACCGACGTGACGAGTGGAGAGATTCCATTTCACCCGGCGTCGTTCCATGAGATGCTCCTTGTCGTCCCGCCGAACGAATTTTATGATGATGCCACTGTGTTGATGAGTAGGTGACTTAGGCAGTCGATGACAGGCATCTATCATTGTTTCAGTGGTGACCACATCCAGAGATTGACATACTTTCTTCACTGTTTCAATAATGTTTTCGTTAGGAACTTCCGGGACACCGTGTATTTCCACCGTATTCCTACGTGTGTACTGCTCAGATTCACCTAGTCGGTTTTCAAGGGATTTTAGCTTCGCCTTGAGATTGACATTTTGCTGGGTTAATATCCCAATGTGTCCTTTACATTCCTTAGTTCGATCTGCTGGTTTCAAAATAATGTTACACAATCGTCTAGTTACTTATAGCACAATTCCATTGAATTACCTAGATCAGTCTCTCTCGCTCTTAGTTCGTCTTTTATAATTTTAAGTTGTTATTTTAAGTCTTTCAGCATTCCATAAATATTCTCCATTGATGGAGTGTCTTTGTTACTTACACTGTCGCTTATAGTTGCACTATAGTCCACACATTGCACACACAGCCACTCTGTGAAACTGTTCAATGTATTCACACACTTCTTGTGGAACCACTTTTTACATGAACCACACTGTACGTTTCCAGCCTTTCCCAAGCTACCACCGCACTCTCCACAGTCGCCCATGTTGCGGATGCAGGTGAAAACTCCTATGTAAACAATTTACTAGGAAGTTAGTAATGTAATTGATGTTCTTATTAATAACTGGGCAACGTATACACTTATATGTCGGGTGACAAATATAGTTTAGTTTCTTCCTCGAATACACTCTTAAATACACAATGTTTTCGGAGCTACTCACTGCTGTGTTGTTCACTCAGCCGCCATGTAATAGTTTCGCAGACCACTGTAATTTCAAGTAAAATTTCCTGTCAAGGTAAGGACTCTAGGAGTTAGGAGGCATAATGGGACCGTTGATTATACATAATACTAATACTTATTGGTTTCTCAGTTGGCCTTCATCTATAATCTTTCTTTAAAGACGTCAAACTTTCCTGGAAAGTGGAAAATGTCTAGAATTAATCCAATTCTAAAGGGAGGCAACTCTGAAATGATATCAGTGATAAATACTATAGCAAAAGTATATGAGCACATTTTATATTCTAAGATTTACAATCATATTAAGGTTGAGCTCTCACAATATCAGCATGGCTTTATGCCCGGAAGATCAGTTATTACAAATTTGCAGGGTTTTACTCAAAAAGTTTACAATGCATTAGATACCAATAGAAGAACTGACGTGATATACATGGATTTAGAAAAGGCCTTTGACAAAGTAGACCATAAAATTCTGGTGACAAAGCTATACCAGTTTGGAGTTGCTAAAATTTAGACAGCAATTTGTTTGTTTCAGAAGTGAAATTTCAGGTAACTTTGTTAGTTCTTCTGGTGTCCCACAAGGATCTAATCTTGGGCCTCGTCTATTTCTAATTTTGGTTAATGATTTGCCTAATATTCTATGTTACTCTGACTGCTTATTGTTTGCTGACGATGTAAAGCTATATTAGAACATATACAACTTGAGAGATGAGAATGACCTTCAGAGAGATGTTAATAATATTGTAGCTTGGTGTGTTAGTAATAATTTAGTCCTTAATGTAAAAAATGTAAAGTCATGGTATTTACAAGGAAGAAGAAGTATATAAATCCTATATATTGTATTGGAGAAACAGCACTCGAAATTTTACCGTCGATAAGTGATTTAGGAATTATTTATGACAGCAAATTAACCATTAATAACCATATTGCAAATATAATTAGTTCGGCCAACAAGATGCTTGGTTTTGTCATTTGAAACTCCAAATTATTTACTAAAACTGGAGTAATTGTTAAGTTGTATGAATGTTTAGTTCGAAGCAAGTTAGAATATTCAGCAGTAATCTGGGACACCTTTTATAAAGATCAAATTCATCACATTGAGGTTGTGCAAAATAAATTACTAAGATACATGTATTATAAGAAGTTCAATGTACTTTGTCCATTTGATACTTTGACTCAGTTTTTACGAAATTTGTTCAATTTCACGTCTTTGAAAAGTAGAGTTCGTTAAGTTCTTCGCAACTGCTGAGGAAAATTTTAACTGGAAAAATTGACTGCCAAGAATTATTTCAATTCATCACTTTTCATGTACCACAAGTAAGATCTCGACAGCAAGCACTCTTTCACATCCCAAGATCTAAAAGTGTTCACCATTCTAATTCGCCTTTAGTTAAAAAATTATCATTTTATAATTCAATTGATGTTCAAGCAGATTTATTCGCTGGCGTTAACTTATTCAATAAACAAGTAAAAGCAGCTGTTCCTTGAATACTGGGTACTCGTTTCTCCCTTATTTTTGTATATTCTTTTTTCTACTTTGTACAGTTTTGTTTTCATTTCATGGTTTATATTTTCACGATCTCCATTGTAGGATTTAAGTAGTGTGGTAGTGAGAGAGCTGTCCACTAACTTATTGAACCCTCCTCGTATTTGCCCCGAACCTGATATCTTGCTAACCAATCATGGGATTTGAACATACAGGGTGTCCTAGCACTCGTAGTGATGCCCCCTACTTTCCTATTGGCTCTTTATTTAATTAAAAGACCACAACTAAAAGGTCATTCGCGAGTAGTGAGGTAGTGTTGGTTTTCTCAAGTCACGCTCGTGCTTGAATATGTATGCCTATGTTGGGAAAGTGTTAGGTGGTGGGGAGGTGTAGGGTCGAGTGAGGGGTCGTTTAGATGGTATTTTTTCCGCTCTATGTGATGGTGAGGTTATTTTTTAAAATGGGTGGAATTTGGAAACGCCATTTGGGGTAAACGTGTGTTTTTGGACATTATGGCGATGAATGATTTTTTGTACGCCTTCGCACTTGAGAGGTTTTGTAAGATAGCGGTTTTTTTAAATGATTATTTATAAATGAGATATTTTTAAATATTTATTAAGAACCATAAAAACTAATAGGTCATCGGCTTTTTAGTATCTCGCTAACCAATAGTGCGATTTAAACATAAGGGGTGTCGTAGGACTCGTGGTGAACTCCCCTTTTCTAAGGACGGGGTATATTAACCCCAAAATAAAAACTACCCTTACCCGGGGGATGAAATAGTAATTTATTTTTGTATGCCTACGAATTTGGCGGTCTTTGTAAGAGAGCGGGCTTTTTAAATGATTATTTATAGATGAGTGTTTTTTAATATTTATTGAAATAAACCATAAAAACTAATAGGTCATCGGCTTTTTACTATCTCGCTAACCAATAATCGGATTTAAACATATGAGGTGTCGTAGGACTCGTGGTGAACTCCCCTTTCCTATGGACGAGGTATGTCCACCCCAAAATAAAAACTACCCTTACCCGGGGGGTAAATAATATTTTTTGTATGTGCGCACACGGATGCTTTTGTCAAAAGGATCTAACTACACGTTTGTTAATATTTTCTGAACCCCTAATGGGATTTTGCCATAGGCAGTATCCTAGCCCTTGGGATGACGCCCCGTTTTTGAGTGTATGATTCGTCCTTTGTCAAAAGGGCCTAACTACGCTTCTGTTCATAACTCGCAAACCAATCATGCTAGGGACTTGTATGAGGGGTCCTAGCACTTGGGGCGACGTCCCCCTTTGGGGGGTGAAACTACCCCCCAAAATTGAAAAATCAATATCTTGGAAACTAAGAAGCCTAAAATTAGGTGTGATAGCTTAAAAAATACGAGATGATATGGGCTTTTACCTCGATTGATCATTTCACCCCTAAAACAGTAAATAGTCATTTTACGACAAAAAACCTGTTAAACACTTAAAAAGATAAATGAACCTAAGATCTTTTGTTTTTGATGAAAAATAGCAGGGGGTGGAAACTACCCCCCAAATTGAAAAATCAATATCTTGGAAACGAAGAATCCTAAAATTAGGTGTGATAGCTTAAAAATAGGTCATGACATATGCTTTTACATGAATAGGTCATTTCACCCCTAAAATGGTAAATAGTGATTTTACAGGGGGTAAAAAGGTGTTAAACGGGAAAAAATGATAATTGAACCTAAGATCTTTTGTTTTTGATGAAATATCATAGGGGAGTGTAAACAACCCCCAAATTGAAAAAAAAAAATCGAAATCTTGCAAACTTAAGAACCCTAAAAATTAGGTGTGATCGTTTAAAAATAGGTGATGACATACGCTTTTACCTCGATAGATTATTTCACTCTTAAAACAGGGAATAGTAATGTTACAGGGGAAAAAGGTATCAAACACCTAAAAGCATAAGCGTTTTGTGAAACCATGCCTTAATGGACATGTGTATGGAGGATGATTGTTATTATTATTATTAGGTAATTATGGATTAATGTGTGTATATATAACTAACCAGTGGGGAGCGTGATGGCGCAGGTGCTTAGCTGCTCGTCTTTACCCGGACGGCTGGGGTTCACATCCCGGTGACAGCAGGGTGGAATTTAAACCTGAAAAATCACGTGGCGTCAGGAAGGACATTCGGCCTTAAATCCCTGGCCAAAACCAAAATGAGCCTGGTTGGCTCCGGCGACTCAAAATAATTGGGAAAAGCCGAAGAAAGAAAAAGAAGAAAAAATGGTAACTAACCAGTAATAGTAAACATTTGTTTGAGGTGTTGAATAAGTCAGGATGGCCAACCCATTGCCATGGTGCACGAATGGACCCCAAAAAGTTTTACCTGTCAAGACTCAGTGTACCCTGTTGCAGCCTTTAGAAAAAGAATCGAACCGGGGCCTCTATGGTGACAGTGGACTTATATTCATGATGATTTTTAAACAAACATACGCTTGCATACCCGCTGGGTTGAATCTGCACAGAGACACTGGCTTTGGTTTGTGTTGTGTGCCTTGGTGATAACAGCACGGCGATCTTGTCAGCAAGTTTCATATTGCTCGTATGCTTGATAGTGGACGTGCTCTGCACCGTGTTATCATACAGGACATGACTAGATAGTGGTTAGGTAAGGTTTGACAAAGGCTTAGTGAACCTTATTGCAACCTTGTATGAATGTCTCGGTATAGTCGGAGTTGGAATCCAAGACCTTAGGGTTGACAACCAAGTAGGTTAACCACTACACGGTGAGATGGTCAAATAATAATGTAACAGAACATATAGAAACGTTTTCTATAGTTTAACGAATTGACTAAGAGCCATACCATGAGAGGTGTAGGTAATGGAAATTGAATCCTTAGCTGATGACTATACTACTTGTAATCTATAGCAATGCCCATGTATAACCTATCATATTACAAAAAGAATTGTATGGCTTGTTTTAAACGGAGAATAATTGTGTTCACTGTGAAACACAAATCTGAATTTAAAATTAGTTTATGTCCTACATGATGATTGAACTCTTTTTTTTAAATTTATACTTTAGACAAACGCTAACATAGTTGTAATTCAGAAGTCATGGCCGCCTCTTTTCCAATCCTACACCGTACGCTGAAGTTAAAATGAATAATGATCACGTTACAGACAGGCAGTTTCAAAGCCATGACAACTACGTGAACAAAGTATAAAATTCATGAGCCAGTGAGGAAATCAACATGCTGTCCTTTGAACAAAAAGAGAAGCGTTCTATAAACTTAACCACTAAGCTGTCCTATCGACCCCCAATGGTTTGGGTCATCGTAAAGATGAAAATTAAATCTAAGCTATAACTAAAACTAACTACACACTTATATACTAGAAGAAGAAATGGAAAACAGAAAGGACAAAAGGCCAAATAAAGGACAAAAGGAATAAAAATGGCCGCCAACCCTCAAGAATGTGGATTGAGGGAGTTGGAAGGAAGGAGAGCCATGAAACTGAGATATAAAAGTAAAATAGGAGAGGCACTGCCCCAGAGGTAATGGATAAAGAGGAGGAAAACTGGACTCAGCTCAGAAATCACTTGGGGTCGCCAAATTCCAAACTGATCAGCCGTAAGCCCCTTGAGGGTGTAGCCATATGCAGGGTGCACCACAAGTGGTGGGGCTATATACACCGTACCCTATTGAGGGGCTTGAGCAAAAGACAGAAAAGAACATGCAAATAAAAATAAGGCTGCCTCCTCACACAAGTAGAATATCAGAAAAAATAAATAAACAAGGGTCAATTAAGTTGCAAAAGGAAGATACTCCCTAGGCCTCGGATACCCTAATCATGTCGGGGTCGGTAGAGAACAAGAGTTGAGCAAGTGTGGTCGACAGGAGAGAAGATAGAGAGGAGCATAGCACAAGTTAGTGGAAGCAATGACGGACTCAACGGGGACTCCGTGATCGTCAACCTACATGACACTAGATATGACTCCCAGGGGTGGAATTAAAGACCTCTTTTGTTTTATATTACTGGCTTTAAGGACGGTAACACATGTCATGCCATGCCTTCATAATGCGATACTGGTCCTAGGGTATGGAAAATTGTATTAGATACTCAGCTAATAATAGTGTGCATGACCCTTATTATTTTCCCTAAGTACAATACATGGGACTGATGACTATGATTTCGAAGCCTTTAAGTAAGACAAAAAACAAATCATTTTAATTTTCCAATGAGTTGGGGTGAGGTGAGCTGAGTTTTCTATGCACCAAACTCCAGGCAAATGCACATTTGATGTTAAGAATAGTGAAATGGTTTGCAACTGTCCAATGCTAGGACCTGATTAGTGGCTTTTAAAAATGGAATGGAATGGAGTACACTTCCCCCTAAACCAACAAGAGGAGTGTTCGATCCCCCACAACAGCCATTCTTAAAGTCAATATAAATGACTATGCACTTCAGGTTATGACGGTTTTCTGTCCAATCCTACCCCTTGGTGGTGAAAGGCACACTCTAATACAACCATCATAGTGACAGGTTATCTGTTAAATAACTAACTATCCCCAGATTTACCTTGAATTTTCCTAAAATCCACTAATTTTTCCGCAAATTAACCAAATGACACAACATTCTAGCAAAATCCAACAAATGACTACCAGATTTATTGAAATTCCATTGATTTACCTAAGAATGGTTTAAACTACCTCAAATTCATATAAAATTAGACGAATATAGATGAAATTTCACTAAAATTTATCAAACTTATCCAAAGTGGACTACAAACCATGAAATTTAACCAATTTTTATTAAAATTGACTACATGTACTCGAAAATTCCATAATATTCCTTTTACATGTATGCTTTATTGTTGTTGTTACTGTTTCGTTTACCACACTCACTGTAGACAAATACCTCAACATGACTTTCTATTAGGCTAGGACCTCTACATTGGACGTGATAGTTGAGTTTCATCTTACATAAACTCGTCTCTGAGGTGGGTGTCAGAAAAGGCATTCAGCTGTAAAAACCACACCCTGACATAGACTTTCATAACCTCTTACGTTGAGGTTTATAACACTAACGACATTGAATGATTGAACGGTTTTCTTTTCACAAATTCCTCTCTATACTTTCCTCTTCAAGGTTGCGAGATGCTTGCAAAGTTCCTAAAATGCAATTAAATTTAATAAATACCTTAGGATGGTTTGATTTGTTTAATGATAATGGTGTTGATGATGGATATATATGTTAAGACTAACTTTTTTTAGGTCTTGACTGGCCTTGCAATTAAAAATTAACTAACCAAACAAGAGTTACCTATGAGGGAAACATTTTAGCCCACTATGTTGGTTATTGACCAGTCAGTACAGTTCTAGTAATAAGACAGAAATTCAACACTAACAATGAGCGCGCGCGGTGGCTGAGATTGATACGTACCGTCGGTTATGTAGCTATGTGGAATGTATATGACATATGGTTTACTTCTAGGTTTGGAGATCCCATTAAAGATATTCCTACAATAAATGACCTTGAAATGGTCATTCTTTGGTGTGAAAATATTTATTACATGATATTTAATGAAAACAATTATGATTTATTAAATGTTTATACGTTTACTGTATTGTTATTTAATGTAAGCACTCGAGGCACTATTGACCAAAATACAGCACTATGTGGAATGTATAATGCATACGGTACTTGAAGGTTCGGTGGTCCCATTAAAGGTATTCCTACAATGAATGATTTTCAAGTCGTCGTTCTATGGTGTGAAAATATTTAATATATGATATTTGCTAACAGGATTTGCCACTGGAATTATTTTACAAGTAAGTTATTTAATGACCAACAGAGGTCACTGTTAAGAATATAGATCCCTATGTGGGAATGTAGAATAACATGTAACATGTTATACATGCTATATGACAACTGTAAGGCTTGTGATTTTTAAAATGCTTTTATCCCTATATTAATCACCCAGTTTACAAGACTCATACCTATAATGTTCCGAATAAATTGAAACAAAACAAAAATCAACATTGAAAATCCAAAAAAGTGGTTGAGCAAATATATACTGGGGAAAAAAAGTTTTGTAAACACAAATGTCCAACAAGACTAATTAAATCAGTAACTGTCAGGGTGCCCGAGTGGTTAAGGCGTTCGACTTAAAATCAAATTTCCAAATATATAAGGAAGCAAGGGTTCGAATCCCTTCCCTGATATAACTGTTGCTTGAACATGCAAGAAAACAAGAAATATACACAAACTATGTTTATTAATTTAATCAAAATATTTTTTACAAGAGATAGACACATAGAATACAGCTCTTTTTGTTCATCATTTCTTTTAAACATAACACTTGTTGAAAATTATTTTTAGGGGATGGGGGTGTTACTACGTTGACCCATCACACAATAATAGCAGCTTTACGAAGTTCATTTTCTATATTTAATAGCTCTTTCTCATTACCAATATGACCAACCTGTTTACAGGCATGCAAGAACTGTAGACGTTAGACTAATATATTAGGATCGTTCCATTTGCTATTTTTTATGATTGGTTTCAAAAACTCGGGAAGCAGTTCATCATTATCACTATTATCATGATTATCATCCTCATTATTATAATCATTTTCATAATGATGATCATCATCATTAATATCATTACCATTATAATTTCCGCCTTTGTCCGCAGTCTGTTCACTGGTTTGAGTTGCCTTTGATAGTGTTGAAAGCTTTTTTTAGATGTGCCAGAATGGTTTAACATTGTTATGTTATTATTATCACTATTACCTTTCCCCACTAACTTTTTGATGGGGTATATAGTCTCTGATAGGGTTGAGGGCTTTTGAGATGTCGGTGCGTGTCTGAACATGGATTTCACAGGAGGTGTTAAAGGTTTCTCATTAGACAACTCGCTAACAGCATGTGTGCGTTGTAGTGTATTAAACTTGAGGTTAATATTATCTTGAGCAGCACTATCTTTTTCTTGGACTTGGTTTCTTGCTTTGTTTTGGGTTTTCCTTACATTTAGACTAGCGTTATTATTAAGTTTACATTCATGATTGTTTGAAGAAAGTATGTCCAATACTTTAGTTTTAAGCATTCCTCGACACTGTATCGATCGTTGCTTTGAACAGCGCCAAATAACAGTTCCATTTTTATTGCTTCGTCTCACAATATATGAATATCCTTTATAGTATGCATAAGGCTTACCATACCTAGTCATTGATACTTCCATATCAACTGTCAAACACAAACTAATCTCTAGTAAAGACAACTTGGTAATAACAACAATAGTTTAATGTGGGAGCATATATACATGCAAAAAGTGGGAGGCAAAGGTGGGGGGTAAAAAGAGGGAGCAAAAGTGGCAGCAAATGTGGGAGAGAAAAAAACTGTGAGCAAAAAGTGGGAGCAAATATGGGATAAAATGTGGGAGCAAAGCAAATATAAAAAGTGGGAGCAAATATGCTAACAAATATGTCAACAAATATGCCAGCAAAAGTAAATACACAAGTCAAGATAGTTTAAAGTGCAAAGAAAATATGTAAGTAAACATGAGAACAAAAATGGTGTTTTTCTAAAACAACTAGACATAACAAACTTAGTCATAACCTAACCTAACCTAACCTAACCTAACCAAACCTAACCTAACCTAAATTCACCTAACCTCACCTCACCTAACCTAACCTAAAATAACCTCACCTAACCTAACCTAACATAACTTCACCTAACCTAACTTGATTGAACTTTGCCTAACCTAACCTATCATAACTTCACCTAACCTAACTTTACCTAGTCTAATTTAACCTAACCTAACTTTCAACTCTCAGATCAAAATTAAATTCTGGGCATAGTTGAGTTGGAACCCAAGACTTCAGGGATAACACCCAAGTATACTAGCCACTACACCGCGAGATGGGCAAATTATCATGCAACACAGCATAAAAATAAAAGTTTCCTGTAGTGTAACTCATTGGCTGACAACCATAGTTTGGGAATTCACACCCAAGACCTCCGGACTTTTGTTTTGAACATTATCAGAAATATTATTCCATTTACATTTTGCTGCTGCTTATAGTTATAAGAGTTGACATTAATATGGGGAGCAAAAAAAAGTGGGAGCAAATGTGGGAGCCAATATGGGAGCCAATATGGGAGCAAAAGTGGGATCAAATGTGGGAGCCAATATGGGGGCAAAAGTGGGAGCAAATAAGGGAGCAAATGTGGGAGCCAATATGGGTGTCAATATGGAGGCAAATATGGGAGCAAATGTGCGAGCAAATGTGTGAGCAAATCATTTCACCTCGGATATCACCAGTGAGTACTCATATCCACCGCTAGGTATCGGAAACATACTTTGTGTGTTGTATGTAACTATCTTACAAAGTTTGACTGCATGCAAAACGTCCTTGTGTAAGCTGTGCATGTAATTTTAATATACAATTAAGACTAAGTGTTCAGAACTAACACTTATAGCCTTGTCTAGGGTATATAGAGGATCCTTAGCAAGAAAGACTGACTAACCCAAGAGTGTAAAGCCTTGCCATATGCAGTAAGCATCTGTTGGCAGAAAATGGTACCTAATAATAACGGACTTAATGAATATGAAACGTGTTTTGAGTGTCGTCTTAAATTCTATTTTATACGTTGTGATACGTGTAAGGATTTAAGACGACACTCAAAAGACAACACCCAAATGACGTTTGTGTTATGTTTAAAAGAAATGATGAACAAAAAGAACTGTATTCTATGTGTCTATCTCTTGTAAAAAAAATATTTTGATTAAATTAATAAACATATTTTGTGTATATTTCTTGTTTTCTTGCATGTTCAAGCAATAGTTATGTCAGGGAAGGGATTCGAACCCTTGCTTCCTTATATATTTGGAAATTTGATCTTAAGTCAAACGCCTTAACCACTCGGGCACCCTGACAGTTACTGATTTAATTAGTCTTGTTGGACATTTGTGTTTACAAAACTTTTTTTCTCCCAGTATATATTTGCTCAACCACTTTTTGGTTTTACAATGTTGATTTTTGTTTTGTTTCAATTTATTCGGAACATTACAGGTATGAGTCTTGTAAACTGGGTGATTAATATAGGGATAAAAGCATCTTAAAAATCACAAGACTTACAGTTGTCATATATCATGTATAACATGTTACATGTTATTCTACATTCCCACATAGGGATCTATATTCTTAACAGTGAACTCTGTTGGTCATTAAAATAACTACTTGTAAAATAATTCCAGTGGCAAATCCTGTTAGCAAATATCATATATTAAATATTTTCACACCATAGAACGACGACTTGAAAATCATTTATTGTAGGAATAACTTTAATGGGACCACCAAACCTTCAAGTACCGTATGCATTATACATTCCACATAGTGCTGTATTTTGGTCAATAGTGCCTCGAGTGCTTACATTAAATAACAATACAGTAAACGTATAAACATTTAATAAATCATAATTGTTTTCATTAAATATCATGTAATAAATATTTTCACACCAAAGAATGACCATTTCAAGGTCATTTATTGTGGGAATATCTTTAATGGGATCTCCAAACCAAGAAGTAAACCATATGTCATATACATTCCACATAGCTACATAACCGACGGTACGTATCAATCTCAGCCACCGCGCGCGCTCATTGTTTGTGTTGAATTTCTGTCTTATTACTAGAACTGTACTGACTGGTCAATAACCAACATAGTGGTCAAAAATGTTTCCCTCATAGGTAACTCATGTTTGGTTAGTCAATTTTTATTGAAAGGCCAGTCAAGACCTAAAAAAGTTAGTCTTAACATATATATCTATCATCAACACCATTATCATTAAACAAATCAAACCATCTTAAGGCATTTATTAAATGTTATTGCATTTTAGGAACTTTGCAAGCATCTTGCAACCTTGTAGAGGAAAGTATAGAGAGGAATTTGTGAAAAGAAAACCGTTCAATCATTCAATGTCGTTAGTGTTATAAACCTCAACGTAAGAGGTTATGAAAGTCTATGTCAGGGTGTGGTTTTTACAGCTGAATGCCTTTTCTGACACCCACCTCAGAGACGAGTTTATGTAAGATGAAACTCAACTATCACGTCCAATGTGGAGGTCCTAGTCTAATAGAAAGTCATGTTGAGGTATTTGTCTACAGTGAGTGTGGTAAACGAAACAGCAACAACAACAATAAAGCATACATGTAAAGGGAATATTATGGAATTTTCGAGTACATGTAGTCAATTTTAATAAAAATTGGTTAAATTTCATGGTTTGTAGCCCACTTTGGGTAAGTTTGATAAATGTTAGTGAATTTTCATCTATATTCGTCTAATTTTATATGAATTTGAGGTAGTTTAAACCATTCTTAGGTAAATCAATGGAATTTCAATAAATCTGGTAGTCATTTGTTGGATTTTGCTGGAATGTTGTGTCATTTGGTTAATTTGCGGAAAATTTAGTGAATTTTAGGAAAATTCAAGGTAAATCTGGCGATAGTTAGTTATTTAACAGATAACCTGTCACTATGATGGTTGTATTAGAGTGTGCCTTTCACCACCAAGGGGTAGGATTGGACAGAAGACCGTCATAACCGGAAGTGCATAGTCATTTAGATTGACTTTACGAATGGCTGTTGTGGGGGATCGAACACTCCTCTTGTTGGTTTAGGGGGAAGTGTACTCCATTCCATTCCATTTTTAAAAGCCACTAATCAGGTCCTAGCATTGGACAGTTGCAAACCATTTCACTATTCTTAACATCAAATGTGCATTTGCCTGGAGTTTGGTGTATAGAAAACTCAGCTCACCTCACCCCTACTCATTGGAAAATGAAAATAATTTGTTTTTTGTCTTACTTAGAGGCTTCGAAATCCTAGTCATTAGTCCCATGTACTGTACTTAGGGAAAATAATAAGGGTCATGCACACTATTATTAGCTGAGTATCTAATACAATTTTCCAAACCCTAGGACCAGTATCGCATTATGAAGGCATGGCATGACATGTGTTACCGTCCATAAAGCCAGTAATATAAAACAAAAGAGGTCTTTAATTCCACCCCTGGGAGTCATATCTAGTGTCATGTAGGTTGACGATCACGGGGTCCCAGTTGAGTCCGTCATTGCTTCCACTAACTTGTGATATGCTCCTCTCTATCTTCTTTCCTGTCTACCACACTTGCTCAACTCTTGTTCTCTACCGACCCCGACATGATTAGGGTATCCGAGGCCTAGGGAGTCTCTTCCTTTTGCAACTTAATTGACCCTTGTTTATTTATTTTTTCTGATATTCTAATTGTGTGAGGAGGCAGCCTTATTTTTATTTTCATGTTTTTTACTGTCTTTTGCTCAAGCCCCTCAATAAGGTAGGGTGTATAAAGCCCCTCCACTTGTGGTGCACCCTGCATATGGCTACACCCTCAAGGGGCTTACGGCTGATCAGTTTGGAATTTGGCGACCCCAAGGGATTTCTGAGCTGAGTCCAGTTTTCCTCCTCTTTATCCATTACCTCTGGGGCAGTGTCTCTCTTATTTTACTTTTCTATCTGCTTTTCATGGCTCTCCTTCCTTCCAACTCCCTCAATCCACATTCTTGAGGGTTGGCGACCATTTCTTATTCCTTTTGTACTTGATTTGGCCTTTTGTCCTTTTTTTCCATTTCTTCTTCTAGTATATAAGTGTGTAGTTAGTTTTAGTTATAGCTTAGATTTAATTTTCATCTTTACAATGACCCAAACCATTGGGGGTCGATAGGACAGCTTAGTGGTTAAGTTTATAGAACGCTTCTCTTTTTGTTCAGAGGACAGCATGTTGAAATCCTCACTGGCTCATGATTTTTATACTTTGTTCACTTAGTTCTCATGGCCTTGAATCTGCCTCTCTGTAACGTGATCATTATTCATTTTAACTTCAGCGTACGGTGCAGGATTGGAAAAGAGGCGGCCATGACTTCTGAATTACAACTATGTTAGCGTTTGTCTAAAGTATAAATAAAAAAAGAGTTCAATCATCATGTAGGACATAAACTAATTTTAAATTCAGATTTGTGTTTCACAGTAAACACAATTATTCTCCGTTTAAAACAAGCCATACAATTATTTTTCTAACATGATAAGTTATACGTGGGCATTGCTATAGATTACAAGTAGTGTAGTCATCAGCTATGGATTCAATTTCCATTACCTACAGCTCTCATGGTATGGCTCTTAGTCAATTCGTTAAACTATAGAAAATGTTTCTATATGTTCTGTTACATTATTATTTGACCATCTCACCGTGTAGTGGTTAACCTACTTGGTTGTCAACCCTAAGGTCTTGGATTCCAACCCCGACTATACCGAGACATTCATTTCAAGGTTGCAATAAGGTTCACTAAGCCTTTGTCAAACCTTTACCTAACCACTATCTAGTCATGTTCTGTATGATAACACGGTGCAGAGCACGTCCACTATCAAGCAGACGAGTAATATGAAACTTGCTGACAAGATCGCCGTGCTGTTATCACCAAGGCACACTACACAAACCAAAGCCAGTGTCTCTGTGCAGATTCAACCCAGCGGTAGTATGCAAGCGTATGTTTGTTTAAAAATCATCATGAATATAAGTCCACTGTCACCATAGAGGCCCCGGTTCGATTCTTTTTCTAAAGGCTGCAACAGGGTACACTGAGTCTTGACAGGTAAAACTTTTTGGGGTCCATTCGTGCACCATGGCAAAAGCCCATATCATCCCCTATTTTTTAAGCTATCACACCTAATTTTAGGCTTCTTAGTTTCCAAGATATGGATTTTTCAATTTTGGGGGGTATTTTCACCCCCCAAGTGCTAGGACCCCTCATGCAAGTCCCTAGCATGATTGGTTTGCGAGATATGAACAAAAGTGTAGTTAGGCCCTTTTGACAAAAAACGAATCATACATTCAAAAACGGGGCGTCACCCCAAGGGCTAGGATACTGCCTATGGCAAAATCCCATTAGGGGTTCAGAAAATATTAACAAACGTGTAGTTAGATCCTTTTGACAAAAGCCGTCCGTGTGCACGCATACACAAAATATTATTTACCCCCCGGGTAAGGGTAGTTTTTATTTTGCGGTGGACATACCTCGTCCATAGAAAAGGGGAGTTCACCACGAGTCCTACGACACCTCATATGTTTAAATCCGATTATTGGTTAGCGAGATAGTAAAAAGCCGATGACTTATTAGTTTTTATGGTTTATTTCAATAAATATTTTAAAAAATCTCATCTATAAATAATCATTTAAAAAGCCCGCTCTCTTACAAAAACCGCCAAATTCGTAGGCATACAAAAATAAATTACTATTTC
The DNA here is from genome assembly GCA_946902985.2 of Meconema thalassinum. Lineage (NCBI taxonomy): Eukaryota > Metazoa > Arthropoda > Insecta > Orthoptera > Tettigoniidae > Meconema > Meconema thalassinum. The sequence continues at coordinate 938,698,633 of OX336389.2, read as the reverse complement.
ATCCCCAGGGTAAGGGTAGTTTTTATTTTGGGGTGAATATACCCCGTCCTTAGAAAAGGGGAGTTCACCACGAGTCCTACGACACACCCTATGTTTAAATCGCACTATTGGTTAGCGAGACACTAAAAAGCCGATGACCTATTAGTTTTTATGGTACTTAATAAATATTTAAAAATAACTCATTTATAAGTAATCATTTAAAAAGCCCGCTCTCTTACAAAACCTCTCAAGTGCGGAGGCGTACAAAAAAAACATTCATCGCCATAATGTCAATAAACACACGTTTACCCCAAATGGCGTTTCCAAATTCCACCTATTTTAAAAAATAACCTCACCATCACATAGAGCGGAAAAAATACCATCTAAACGACCCCTCACTCGACCCTACCCCTCCCCCACCACCTAACACTTTCCCAACATAGGCATACATATTCAAGCACGAGCGCGACTTGAGAAAACCAACACTACCCCACTACTCGCGAATGACCTTTTAGTTTTGGTCTTTTAATTAAATAAAGAGCCAATATGAAAGTAGGGGGCATCACTACGAGTGCTAGGACACCCTATGTTCAAATCCCATGATTGGTTAGCAAGATATCAGGTTCGGGGCAAATACGAGGAGGGTTCAATAAGTTAGTGGACAGCTCTCTCACTATCACACTACTTATTTATCTTCTGTTCTTCATTTGTGTAATTTGTGTAATTTGTATAATCTGTTTTCTCTATTTTTCATTGATACATGTTGTTGTGTAATCAGATAATGTCAAGAAGGAATGTAATTGGCCTGGTGCCTGTGTTCGTTCATATTGCTAAATAAATATATAAATAAATAAATTCCTGTCTTGAAATACTGTATCCAGGTCATTAATGCATGCATCACCGAGTAAGTCGAGCGTCGAACTTCGTTCCTGGACCACAATACTACTATATTGCAGAGACAAAGGTGCATTCAAGAAATAGAGAAGACAATTACTGGAATTGCCAAGGATCGAAAATGTGGGTAGCAGTCATCTAAGAAGTACCACTTACCACCAAATATAGAAAATATATACTTATGAATAAATATGCCAGAATATGTATTCTCTATATATATAAGAATGAAAGTTTGTCTGTCTTTCTGAATTTCTACGGAAATTTGCGTTATTTACGCGTTTCAGACTGTTTTATGATGGATGCGCGCGAAAATAAAAATTTTGTCTGTCTGTCTGTATGTATGTCTGTCTGTCTGTTTGTCTGTGGACAAGTATGTTCCCTTATAACTCGAGAACGGCTGGGTGGATCAACGTAAAATTTGGTACAGATATCCTTCAGAGGCACGACACTAATCATTGATGTAACTCTTCTCTTTAGCTCCAATAAAAGGGGGCCTACCCCCTTAAAACACTTGCTGAAATAGGCGTAGAAGGGCGAGACAAAGCTCATTCGCAGCCCCTCAATGTGAGAAGTGAAACTCGGGGGCCCTAAAGGGCGGGCCCCCGAAAACCACCTTTTTAGGCCCTAAAACCAACCGTTTTTGAGATATTCCCAGAAAACTAATTTCTTTTAATACAATAATGAAAGAATGCAATCAGGTAACCATGGCAACAGAAACTCACAGGTCCATCTATTGCTGTAAGACGCAATACAATTCCATTTATTACATTACTAAGATAGTTTGAAAACGGTTATAAGGTTATAACGGAACAAAATCAAGCTGTAAAATTCATCAATTCATAGGGTATAATGCGCTTAAGGGGGTCAAGGGGTACTCTAGAATTTTTTCACGCGATTTACACGTGCGGGTGTGGTACGGAAGGTCTATTACGTCCCTATCTCTATATTGTTAAATTATTATTATTATTATTATTATTATTATACGGCCTACAACGACGAGACAAAGCTTATTTTCTGCCCCTTGGTGTCAGAAACAAAACTCGGGGACCCTAAATAGCCGTAAAGGGTCCCCGAAAACCACATTTTAAGCCTCTAATACCAACAGTTTCTGATATTCCAAGAAAACTAATTTCATTTAATAAACTAATGAAGGAATGCACGCCAATAGCCATGACAAAAAAATCTCAAAAGGTGACATCCAACTTTCCATCTATTTCTGCAAAAAGTAATGCGACTCCATTTATTAAATTTCTGTGAACATTTGCAAATGGCAATAAGGTTATCACGGAACCAACTAAAACTGTAAAATTCATCAATGCGCTTAAGGGGGTCAGGGGTTACCATATGTTTTTTTCACACGACTTAAACGTGCGATATGTCGTACAGAAGGTCTATTATATCTCCAAACAGCAACATGACGTCTATTGCGTTTCGTCTACGAGGTTTTCAATTTTATTTTCATGTCAGGAAGTACACGTTAGGTAGGCTAAATTTATTTTCTGAGCATATTTTAACTAATTATTTTTCTTTGTCGACAAACAGGTTCCAAGCCTCTAACCATTGCAACAGTATCTCAATTGATTACGTCTGGCTATTAATACCAAAGACCGTTCGAAGAATGGGTACTTCTGCTAGTTTATTTATAAAAACGGCAATAACAGGTAAATAAATAGAAAATATTTACTTAAATAAAAATGAGTCGCCTCCGTAGCGTAGCGGTCAGCATGATTAGCTGCCGCCCCGGAGGTCTTGGGTTTGATTCCCGGTTCCGCCACGAAATTAGAAAAGTGGTATGAGGACTGGAACGGGATCTACTCAGCCTCGGGTGGTCCAAGTGAGTAGAGGGTGTTCGTTTCCCCCCTCAGCCATCCTCGAAGTGGTTTTCCGTGGTTTCCCACTTCGTCTTCGGGCAAATGCTAGGATGGTACTTTACCCGTATCCTCGTGGTCTTACCTGTTGAAATCCGAAGACACAGCTGGATCGTAGAATCTGGAAGCACCCGGCTAAATAAAACCCCAAAAATTCTACCAACGTGGATCAACCAGAGATAGGAACACAAAAAATAAAAAGAATGCGTTAAGAAAGCACCAGTGGAAAAGAACAAAAAGAACTAGCTCATAGAAGAACTCGAGAATCTCAAAATAGATCTCGTGCATATGGCTTACGTTGGGAAAAGTTGCCCTCTGGTCCTCCTAACACATCCTGTTATTAATATAAATCACTAGATCAGCGTATAATTAAAATAGAATTATAAAATTATTAACTGAAGACGTCGTAGACATATTGGATGACGATTGTCAAACAATAAAGAAACAAAATTAATAGCGTCTTCTTAATGACAGAGCTGATGTCCATATTGCATCAATAGCAAATATTTCTGTCAACAGAAATGGTTGGTGACGATATCACACTATCGTACTCGATATCTGTAAAGTTTAAAGCAATTGTTATATACACACCTATTTACAATGGTATTCACTTCAGAATCTAGCCAAGATTCATATCAACCATTTGAATTCTCATTATATCATTGCTTCATAATTATATCAAAATCTGTCTTATTCGACAAACGGTTAAGTTAATCATAGTTTCATGGTTGGTAATTTAAATCGTAATCTTTTTCATATCCTTCAACATTATTTAAGTTTCAATTCACGTTTCACACTTTAATATAATTTATATTTAACAATCCAATCCGTAAATATAAATATTCCTTCTATAAATTTCAATGGTGGAAAGTCTTAAACATCAGCATTATTGCTTTACTAATCGTGCTCTTTCACGAATAAATCCTACTATTAGTTAATCCAGCGACTACCAATCAGTTCGCATAATACTCAAAATTCATTACAACTTATTAATCTCACTAAACTAGAGATTCCTTTATACATATATTTTCACAATGTTTCATAATATCCACCGATATCGAAATATTCTCACTTGATTTCATTTAATCCTGTATTGACCAATTCAATACGTAAATAGCTTTAAAGAACTGTACTTTAATCATCCGCACCATGTTTAAAAATACATGAATTTCAATGTAATATTCTGGATTATCATGCCTCACTATAAACAGAGTAAACAAGACAGCCCCCTAATCGTAGCAGGGGACTTAAACTGTAGACTGGATGTACACAATTACAAAACAAAAGTTGTAATGGAAAAACTACAAGAAGATGGCCTTCTCCTACCAAATAACAGCAACATACCAACCTATATATCTCTCAATGGAAAAAGCATCATAGATGTGGCACTCATAAAAGGACAAATAAATGGAGAAATAACCCCTATCTGGTCAGCAAATCACACACCAATAAGAAAACATTTCCCCATGAAAATAAAAATTCATGGCGATTGGCGAGCACCCAAAAAAAATGCCTATTATCAAGAAAAATTTACTTCGGAAAAATAGACGGACGAGCCGACCAGATAAGAAAGATAGAAACGCGTACTGAAGAATCAAGACTAGAAGAAGCGGTACAAACACTTGAAGAACTGCTAATACACGCCGCAACCCCAAGAAAGGAATGAAAGGCGAAACAATGGTTCGCTCAGGAATGCTACCTGCTAAGAAAAGAAGTATTGAAGGCCCTGCATGAACTAAAAACCAACGAGAAGAACCTCACACTCTATCAGGTATACAACAGAAAAAGAAGTCTCTATAAAACGCTCACGCGGGAGAAGGAAAGGGTATACTGGGAGGAAGAAGGTAAAAGAATCGTAGAAGAGGCTAAGAAAGACCCATATATCGCTCTACGTCCCAGGAAGCAAGCGCAGACACATTATATAAACATGGAAAAATGGATGACACACTTTAACAATATACTCAACAAGGAAGGAATAACAAACACCCCAGAAAATAATCAAAGTACCTATACACTAGCGCCAACAGAATGGACTCCTCTGACAGCTAATGAAGTCCAAAACATCATCTCGAGCACAAAGAAAAACAAAGCCGCAGGACCAGACAATATATACAGTGAGTACATAAAAGACACTGCTGACCTCCTACTACCTACATGGACAAGATTATACAATAAATGCATTGAGACGGCCTCAATACCGGAGAGATGGACACATTCAACTAGACTATAAAAGTACTCTATAAAGGCAATGGCGATCCATATGATACAAACACATACAGAGGCATCGCTCTGGAGAATATTCCGTTCAAGATATTCACAAAATCAATCGTGGGGAGAGTCAGAGAAGAAATAGACGAGTATCTACCAGAAAATCAATTTGGATTCCGGAAAGGAAGATCAGCTGTAACCGCTATACAGTTACTAGTCAATAACATCAGGGAAGCCCTTGAAAGAAGAGAAAAGTTCTACGTAGTGTTTATAGACTCCACAAAAGCATTCGACCTCATAAACCGGGAACTTGTGACACAGAAGCTGGAAGAAACCCTGAACAGGAACCATGTATGGACTGAAACCATAAAAACGATACTACAATGGAACAAAATAAGAATCTCTGACAACATATCACTCTCAGAACCGATACTTCAAACGAACGGAGTATTACAGGGTGACCCAATGAGCCCGTTACTTTTCATCCTGGCAGCAGAAGAAATAATGAGAATAACCCATAAGGATGACGTAGTATCGTACGCCTACGCCGATGATATAGTGATCGGATCAAAGGACATCACAAAACTACAAAACGTGATAAAAGAAATGGAGGAATGGTGCTAAAAACACACATTCGAAATTAATACATCAAAAACAAAAATGATGGTATTTAGGCAAGGAGGAAAGATCCCAGCAATGACAGAAATCTTCATAAAGAGGCAGAAAGTAGCCATAGTAAGCGACTTCAAGTACCTTGGCATTACTCTGCAAACAAGTGCCAAATGCTTTACAAAGCATGTAATAGAAAAAACAACACATGCAATACGGGCGATACACGAAATCAACTACATTAGATCACTCAGCCTAGAGACAGCGATGGCACTATTTAGAGCAAAAATCATGCCTATTCTAACATATGGGATGGAAATCTTTTGGCCGTACCTCACAGAGAAGAACCTATCCTCTCTAGAAAGAATAAAAGCTCTATACATAAAGAGAGCGATCGGAGTATCCAAGACAACAAGATCAAGACTCGTCTACCTTCTAGCGCGAGAATCCTTCCTCATTGAAGACTTCAGAACACACCTGAACTTGCCCAACACCAGAGCATCAGAAAATCTCCTAGCAACACTTAACAAAAAAAAAAAAAGAGAAGACACCCCTCCAGAATTCTTTGGAACTGGAGATATGATAGACCGGACATGGACAACATCCAGCTTCGAGATGAGGCACGTGTTAACAAGACTGGCAGTACATGGTTTCCACCATTTAATTTGTAACAACATCACATACCATGAACCGACAGAAACGTGTAAGTGCGAACTATGTGGATACATGTGTGAACGTTACCATCTAGAACTCTGCACCAAAAGAACAAAAACAATTAAAGAATATGCAAACCAAGGCCCAAGCGCGCGAGTACAGTGTATATAAATGTATTAGTTCTTTCCTTTGTGTATGGCTATTTAGCTGCAATAAATATATTATTATTACTATAAACATGATTATTGGTAGTATTAATAATTTCTTGAAACATTATCATAATAGTTTAATTATTATTAATTATAATTCATTTCACAACTGAATTGCATTTACCAAAAATATGTCAATTACAAAAATATAATTAAGTTGATGTTGAGATTCGATTCAGTTCCGCAACAGAAATTCGAAATAAGTCAGCCTCTAGAGAATGTCGTTTAATTCTACACCATGGAAAATATGCCAAATATTAATTGGACTCGATAAAAACCATTAGAATATAAACGCAGTCAGAAAAGACTAAACAAAGCTCGAATTAACTAAAACTGGAAACTGAAGTCCCTCCAATCTAACAAATAATTCCTTCAAATGTTACTCAAAATTGGCTATAATTGTCCAATTATCAAAATGTTGTATATATAAACTTTATAAAGATCACATGATTCCAATTCAAGCTCTAATTCACGTAGTATAATACAATCCTTCGAAGTGGTGTGCTATATGTATCAATGAAATAATGCTGTTCTGCAAATTCACTAAATTACAGATTTAATCTTGTAGAATGTTCATTAACATGATCGAAATATTCTTCTCTTTGTACAAAATCTTCTATATAAATATCGTAGTCTTCTCCTAACGTATATCTTCTTAACTGATTGAAATGTTCAAATGTTATTTCCAAATATTTAAATATCGATGTTCAAAATCTGAAATACAAAAATTATAATCTATAGGTACAAATATTGACTGAAGGTGCATCTGTTGTCGGATCAAAAACTGAAATAAACTATTAGACAAGAATGACAGACGCGTCATAATTAATCCACCAGCTTATTTCCAACATACTAATAAAATATGGTGAAAAGGATCATCAAAAGATACTTCTAATTCGACTATCTACGTAATATGAGATCTTCCAGCTACCTTGAGATGGCTTCAAGTCGACAATGTGTATAAGAACACATTATTCCATTTAAGATCGAACCTCCATTCCAGATGTGACCGGCCTGTTATCACTTTCGTTCCGCGAACGAGCACTCCAAACGCACAGTTTGAAAATATCAGACAGAGTAATCACTCTGGTCAGTCCTCAAATCTGCTCTGCCAGTTACTCCCTTCATGCAACACGGCTCAGTCGATAATTATCGAAGTTGATCGCTGATAATCGCGATAAATACATATTAAACGCTTCTGCGGCTTAAAAGCATTCTCAAAATATCATCAATATGCGTTGAATTAGTATTCAGAGTGGATACTTATTGTCGTTCCCCTCTGTAATCTCCGTAGTTAGTAATTTCAAGTAGTTTTATTTCTCCAATGCGATAGATTGCCGTCTGCACTTCCAGGTGAGTCCTTGAAAAACATGTGTGTGGCGAGGTTACTGGACTTGCTTGGGGCAAGACACGCTTGTGTAAGGCGGAGTAGTATAATCATTTCCCCTAACCTCGAGGCATGCAGCTTACAGCTCTCAACTGAATGTTGAAATTGCCATAATATCTTGTATAAATATTTCATACATAAAATTGTATGAATAGGCACAAGAAAATACTGGTACAGTACCTACTGTAAGGCCAAGGCCGCCTCCTTCTCTCTTCCTTGCGTATCCATCCCAATATTCCCTTCCCTTCCCATCCCTCATGAGGGCCCTGTTCGCTTTGCAGGTGAGGCCGCCTGGGCGAAGTGCTGATCACACCTCACCTGTTGTATCCAATCCGACCAAGTGTTCCCAGCCCTAGGACACTACCTGGAAAGGCGGTAGTGGTGAGTTCCCTCGCTGAGTCCGTGGGAGCCACCAACCTGGAGGGTAAAATTGACCAAAAAAAATTAAAATATTTTAACACATAACTAGCCGGACTTAAGTAATAATAATCATAAGATAATACATTAACTGTTATGTAGTTGAAACTAAGCTATTAAAAACTAAACGACGCCATGCAAGCAATACGATATGTGTGACTCGAATGGGAGACCAGACACTGGTTGCCTGACTTTGGGTTTGGAGTAGACTGGCACAGTTCAGTTTTCGGGCTGTTCTTTGGACTTGTGGGTTTAGTACAGCCGTGACCAAATGGTCTGTGCTGACTGGTCCTGGCAGCAGGCGAGGGAGCCCAGTCGGAGGATGGGATGACCAAAACATGCTGGATTGTATTTCCTTCAGTGCTCGCTGTTCTGACTTATGAACATATTTAGAAAGAAGACGAGCACTAATATCTTTTGTTGAAGAGAAGACTTGAAAGTGTTTTCAACTCAACAATTTTTAAATAGATTTCTTAATTAACAAGATTCTGGTTATTAAAGTCAAATTAGTTGTGGCGATTGTTGTTAAATGGGGCGGAACATTGAGGTCATCTGCCCCAAAATTGTCCAACTATCCTTTAGACAAATTATTTGTGAAGTGGTCTAATACCTATCGGCTGAATGCTGCAAGGTGGCAAGACTCCGATTTACTGGGGATAAAGGCTTTGATACAGTCCATGAACCACATGATCTACGAGTAGAGGCTATACAAAATGTATAACTGCCTCAGATCTAATTGACCCTTGTGAAAATCTAGTAGAAAGCTAAAGATAGAATCTGCTTACCTCAGCGTACTGGATGGTATCCGCTGCGTCACCCGTCGGTCGTCAAAAGTACACTCTGTTCCCGCAGCAACTGTCACTCACTCACACGATAACAACCATTATTTATTTTACTCGTTACAAACTATATTATAGGTGATTAGAATAATTAAATGACACTAATACGCGTGATGGAATAATTTAGTAACGAAAATATTATGACTATATAGGTCAGCGCTGTATTATTAACTAGCAGTAGTGCCCGGCTTGGCCAGGTGGATTTATTTGTTTTTTGGATGATGATGAATACTCCTGGCACATGCTACTTAAACTAACAGAACATAAATATTTTTTATTTAAATACAACTTTTGTGGTGGTGGTGGTGGTTGTAGTGGGGGTGATAAGTAGTACAGTATAATTGAGACATGGACGTAACATTCAGGTCAATTTCCCGTTATGATAATTATGAATAGGGAAACAGCTATTTACTAACTACAGCACTGACACATGTAATTTACAAACAAATTTACAAAAAAAATAGAAAGAGGAGTAAGTGAAATAAAAGACACTGCTTAGGGCCTATATCTCATTGGCTGTTAGAAATGTAGAGACCAATAGTGTCGTCTTTTGTCGCATAGCGCCGTAGGAAAATAATCAGAACTCTTTGGAAAACTTCAGCTGTCCCGAGCTACTGAGGTAGCAATAGTATCATTTATCGCCACAAAGCGCTTAACGATAAGTTTCGGAATAAATGAAGGTAAATTTGAAAGCACCAACGCTTATTGCAGCTGATAACCTCAATGTACTGCACCAACACCATTGCAGTCATACAGAGGCATAATATGTTCATGATGATAACTGTTTTATGGGACCTAAGAAATCTTTTCACACCAATTACTCCCCGTGGCTGCAATTTATAGGCAGCGCACGATTTAACTATTTTCGCAATTCTGCACCAGAACACTGGTAGGGGCGACGTGATGCAGCCCGAATTGCCGCCAGTCAACAATGGACTTATTCAAATACTCTTACAGTTACACTACTACGGACATGAATGGTCCTAGGGATTTAATACGTGGTTTTCAAGTTCAGTTTGTTTGTTATTCTAAATGTAGGGAATGGAGAGCCTTGTCCAAAATATCAAGTGGACAGTGTTACCAGGAAGGTTTCAAAGTTTAAGTAAAATTTGGTGCAATTAGGAGGAACGGTGTAGATTTGTGATAAAGGGCCTAAATGCAGGGAATGGAGTGATCTTCCGAAATTTGAAGTGGACTGTGTCACCCGCAGGGTTCCAAAGGGTAAGTATACAAAATGTGGTTCAGATCGGTGAAACGGTGTAGATTTGTGCCAAAGGACCTAAATGCAGGGAATGGAGTGGTCTGTCCCAAATTTCAAGCGGACAGTGTCACTCGTCGGGTTCCAAAGGGTAAGTATGTGAAATTTGGTTCAGATCGGGGAAATGGTGTAGATTTATGCCAAAGGGCATAAATGTAGGGAATGGAGTGGTCTGTCCGAAATTGCATGTAAACAGTGTTACTCGCAGGGTTCCAAAGGGTAAGTATACACATTTTGGTTCAGATCGATGAAAAGGTGTAGATTTGTGACAAAGGGCCTAACTGCAGGGAATAGACTGGTATGTCATAAATTCCATGTAGACAGTGTTACTCGCAGGGTTCCAAAGGGTAAGTATACAAATTTTGGTTCAGATTAGTGAAACGGTGTAGATTTGTTCCCAAGGGCCTAAATGCAGAGAATGGACTGGTCTGTCATGAATTTCATGTAGGCAGTGTTACTCGCAGGGTTCCAAAGGGTAAGTTTACATATTTTGGTACAGATCGGTTAAACGGTGTAGATTTGTGCAAAAGGGCCTAAATGCAGGGAATGGAGTGGTCTGTCCGAAATATATCATAGCCTAAACTATTCCTCTTGAATCTGGCTATCATATACAAAAATAATTTTTCGAATCCGACTGGTAGTTCCAGAGATTAGCACGTTTAAACACACAAACACACAAACTCTTCAGCTTTATTATATTAGTATAGTTCATTAACCATTCTTTCTGCGTGTTGTGGTTTGATGCGTTGTCAATAACAAGCACTGAGTTGTGTTCCAAATTCGGGGTCAACTTCTCTTTTAACCAACGAATATAATATTCACTGTTCATGTCTTTGTGGTAGTCCTCACTTCTTTTAAGTGACTGGTAAATAAGTAGCACGTTGGGAACAACTGGCTGACTGTACCTCTCTGTTATAAATCTGTCACAAGAAGCAGCCTTTCTTCCTTCGCCCCCTCTCGCCCCTCCACAAACCACAGCCGCATTGCAAGTTGTCATTGCACTTGATGTAGGCCCGATGACCAGCTTCACTTTCTCATTAACGGGCCAATTTTTTCCGAGGGACCTAAACAATATGGGAGGCGATAAGGCCACAGTAGTTCATTCGGCAAGAATATACTTGTATACTTTATTTGAGATGCCGAGTGTAAACAGGTAAACGTTCATGTCAATAAGTAGCATTATTCTGTATTTTGAAAAAGAACTTACTTCATTTGTACACATTAAAACATTCGTTCTCTTCCGCAGATAAGCAGGATTTCTTTAATGATTTCTCTTTTGTCCTTTATTATCCAGTTTTCGAACACTAGCGCTATTTCTACCCATCCATTGTGATGAAACACTAAACTACTTCTGTTGACCACAACAGGGCTATTGGAAATGTGATTCATATTCCATGATCAGATAAACGCCAAAATCTCGCTAATATCCAGTAAATTAAAATATTTTTTCACTTACCCTTATAATAATACATTGAGCCACACTTCTCTGCAGCTAGGTATCAAGTATAACCCTCCAGATGGGTGTTGAAAAAGTCAGATTTGGTAATAAATTGCCAGTGGCGGCGCCAGGGGTACTACAACTCTGCCATGGCACCACCCTCTCGAGATGATTCAATGTGCTCGTAATTCTACCACCTAAAACATTATTAAATCTTAAAACTTCTCAGTTATTGCCCGTATGACGAGTCTTTGCCGCTGTCAACTGCTTACATCTGTCTATCGGTGCGTCAGGGCAATGGTGAGGCAAGACGGAAGGCATGTACACTCCACATCAAGCAGTATTGACATTATTGTTCGTTGTGTGTTGTTCTTATGCTGGTACTGGTACTATCGCAATAATACACTACTCTTCAGTTAAGGGCATGTATTGCACCCTTCAAACCTGGGTCTTCTAGGATGGGACTCTCTTCTTGGGTCCGCGTTCAGTCCAGATGCTTCGTTTCAATTACCATCCTAGGACTTCGGAATTGGAATCACAGGAACATAACTACTACCAATCACACGTCAGGGTATTTTATCAAAACATGAATTTATTCACTAAGACTAAACTACTAAAACAAATGAATTTGTTAAGCTAATAACCCCCCTTCTTTTAAAATGAAATAAAAAAACGAAACAACCCCTGAAGCAAACACGACCCGGTTTCCTCGCAAGGACACCACCCTGGGTCCGTGACTCGAAATATGCCATACAAAAAATTACAAACATGACAAATCAAAAAGGAAAGAATTTCAACGACCTAATTTCAATGTCCAATTTGAACTCAACGCTCAAGTGTCCTTAAAACAATAGCATACACTCATTGTATTCACTGTGCGCTCATTGTGCAGTTGTATTTGGAGTGAGGGATGAATACCTGTTGTTCGAAGATCATTTCCTTCCAAATCGATTGTTAGGTCATGATCTTGTTGTCGGGGATTGGTGGCACAAAGCAGCACACAAAAATACACTACTCCACAAAAATATCATACCAAAATTCTTGGCGTGCCCTACCCTTGAGCTCATAGAATTACAGTGATTCCCAAGAAACACACCAAAGTATACGCGTACTATCACCATTGTGACTGACCCGAAATACCCCTGATTCCCTATCCAAAGCTAAGAACATACTTGATAATGAGTCACCTGTACACTACATAAAAGCACACTTACCTATCGACCGCAGTCCCTTGAAATACTGTAATTCTACCTAAAAGAGCTCACAAAGATATTTACACAAAACAACATGCTTAATAATAGCAAGACAAATTACCACAACTGGTGCTTGAGTCAAAATAGTCCACAAAGCACCGAGTAACCTTTCAGTATACTCCACCACAAAATCACACCCCCGTGAACTGGACTAACCTTGTCATGAACTTTCAACAGACCAGGATTAAAAACATTAAAAATGAGAATAAACATTAATTCAATGAAATCTCGCTGATCAACCTCGGCGCTTAGTTACGTTATATCAATCTTCTATAAAATGTCGGCCAACAAAGTGATTTCACACGCAAACACCCTACTATAATAACCGTGAGCAATTAACCCTTCACTTACCACAGCTGATTCCACATTAATACGGAGACATGTGCCAGTTACCATTTCTTGCGAGACAGCTACAGAGAGCTTCTCTCCAAGACTCGATGAATAAACAGGGATCCTTTGATACATCATATACAAATCATCACGCTTGGGGTTGCCTTTCACAATATATATCGGCGGACGAACAAAAATAAAAAGTGCGGGAAACCAAACATCCACATTGCACACCACTTGGGACATCTGCTAGCATAAACATCACGTTCAGGAATGGGCTACAACCAATCATCCCAACGGGTTCTTCCAACATCAGCGTAAACATATTTTTCTTCCCTGTGCTCATAAACTCCAATAAACACTGGACATCACTATTTTGCCCTAATCAGCTCACCAACTGTGGATACACATAAACATCCATAAAAACTATCTTTCAAAACGAAAGCCTAAACTTTACGTTAAGTGATAGGTACTGATGACCGCGATCTAATTCCAGTTCTAATGAGCGTTGTGACAAGGGGATGGCCAGGGTGGATTACTTACCTTTTATTCAGAGGTCCGCATCGCTTCAACAGCAAAATCACCTCCAGATGACATGCCCCAAAGGAAGAACACCAAACGGAGGAAGGAAGGTGGAGAAGGGGAAATGCACAGGCTATTCTACAGACACATCCGATAACTAATAGAATTGTCGCCGACGAAATGATGCCACAACAGTCGCTCAATATTTAAAAGAAAAATTTAATTATCAGAAGGATGCAAGAAAAAAAAGAAAATTTAACAAAATCATTTAAAAAAAGGAAGAAACTCTATGGCCAAGGCACCCTCTGAAGATGCACGTGGCTTAAGGCCAAAATAAGACAATTATCTTAGAAAACTAGATAAGGCTTTACATGCTTGCTTACTGAACCAAAACGAAAACATTAAATTAAAAAAAAAATAAGCCCAAAGGAAGAAAATCAGTAGACAGGCATTATTAAATGAGAAAGGGCTTGATAATTTACTAGACCGCAATACCGACCCGACATGCAGAGATCCAAGCCACGACGCAAAACCTAAAATTTTAAATTAAATTAATAAAATAAAATATGATTAATTAAGAAATCCACAACATTCGTGACTGAGAAAAACAGAGGAACATTCACCAAAAACACAAGGTTAAACCAACAAGGTTAATAAAAAACAAATTAAGCTAACACCACAACACGTTTGAGTTTCCCGGTCGACGCCAAGAGACTGCACTCCCAAGACCAGAATGCACTCGGGAAAAACAAAAACAAACATGGCCACAAAACAGACGACCGCATGTCAAATCGAATTACGGCAAACAATTAGCATAATTTAATTTTAAAATCACCAGAGAGAAATAAAAAGGCGGAAGGAATTATGCCTTAACGCTATTGACATGAGACATATTAGGCTGCACGGATCGTAAAATAAATTAATAATAGGGAAATTCCAAGGACTGCCAAAAACTAAATAAATAAATAAATAAATATTTACAACGTAAAATAAACTAGAAGCGTGTCTCCAGAAGGTACAGAAAAACAAAATTTTTTTCATATCAGGTAACGTTGACAAACAGAATTATTAGGCCTATAAAACAAAATAAGGTACAGAATTAAAACATTACTATAAGACGATATCGGAGCCCCATAACAATAATAAACATAAATGTATAATGCAACGTACCTTACATCCTTCCTAAGTGGAGACACAATAATAATAAAATAATTAACACACAATTTTTAAAATATTATACGGCACTAAATGTGCCTCAAAAATGGCTAACCCGGCACATGCGTCGTTTAGATGACAAGCACTCGTTCGCATCCAGTTGCGATTCTACATCACTTTCATATTCCAGGCGAAAGGAAGAAATTAAATTCTTATGTAGCACAGGCGTTTCCTTTTCTTGAATATATATTCATTTTTCGTAAAAGCTAGGGGCCACAGCCCCCAGCACACGGAGCGATACTCTTTGACCAGCAGCCGGCTTGTTATCTTGACGACAGACAATGAAGATCACAAGATGGCGGAGAATCCAAAATCAAAAACAGCATTGCATTCATGTTAATGTAATTGTCCAATCACAGCTTGACACATCAAGCAACAATGTGATTATTATGTAATTAATTTGGCGGTATCAAGTATATACAGTCTTTTGTTCCATGACGTAGAATATAATAGCCTTCAAATATGTCTAGATTAGGATGACACCAGAAGGCACCGCAAACACACTCTAGCGGTTGAAGAAGCAACTCCGACTAGGGACGTCGATAGATGCTACCATCTCGTGTTCACAATCGGAACCAAGTCATCAGGCGGTCGTTTCAAAAGGTCGGGAAGTCACATATAGGGGTGATACATATTTAAAAACGTTGGTAGGGGCATTGCACGTAACAAGCGTAATAAAATACACATGGTGTACTAAAATTCACTACGGCGATAAGCAAAATCACCTTCCCCGACTTGTAACTACCATTACATACAACTGATAGGTGCTGATAATCTTCATTCCCTTATTGAGTTTACGGGTTACTCTACGCAAAAGCGAAAATGTATAGGTGATCTCGCCTCATCATTTATATCATCTTATGGCACGTCAGTATTTACATTAAGTAGAAATCCCAACTGAACTAACATTATCTAAAATCAAAACACAAAAGAAAAATCCAATATTTACAAAAGAAAAACATAACTGCTTCATGCCGCCAAATCAATCCCGTCCAAAATTCAAGTAAATGAAAAAATGGTACTCATTCTCAGCTCCTGCATGGCACCGTCGTTTAGGCATACCCCTCTTGGATAGTCCTCTACTCCATATTCCCCACTCTGTAGGAATGGACGGCTGCATCATCGTGCTGGATAGTTGTACTGGCGATGTGGGTGGGCTGTAGATAATGCCGTCTTAGAATATGCCACAAAACAGGACCACTGCATATACAGCAATCACCCTCGTACGCTACGTACAATACACGACCTGATCTAAACATGTTCTATCCGTTTTCAAATGTGTGTCCTGGCTACTGTGTCAGGCTACTCAATTCACCAGAAATTGTCCGCGTATAGTAGCAACCACCAACAATAATAGTTCAGTAGCTAGCCTGTTTAATCTCACTTATACAATCAATTTCTATAACGGCACAATAGCAAACTTACAACTTTCAATACATGTGAAAATGCCCGAAATATGGAGCGCAAACTGATAGGCCTACAGGCTAACGCGCCTCTTGCCTGACAAGAACTGATCTATTATCACTATTGTTCACTGCAGCTCATCGGCTGACTTCAAAATAATTTCAACTTCAACAAGTAGTTCCATGAAGAACTATACAGCCTAATTTCATATATCCTACTATGTTAATTGCCTCTATTAACATACAAAGATTCAGTATGATTGCTGTAATAGATTCGTCGATATTTAGAACCATCTAAATATTTCGGATGGTCGCCATGTTGGATTGTTGTATAAGTTTAGGCCAAAGAATTATGTACCATTACATTAAAATTATTGCGTAGGTTCATTATTCAAACCTTCACTTCAATCGCATGATTACGACACAAGAAATAAAAACTTAATTTTAAAATTTCGCACCGCCGTTATCTTGATGTAAACAAATGAACTAAATTAGATGCCAGTGCAATACAACGTGTATAAACATTTACTGTACCATATTTCACTGCGCTCAGATGGTTAAATCGCACAAAAAAGTGTATTAGAATGTTTCAAATTTGCTTGGCCGCCATGTTCGTTTTGTACTTTATAGGTTTTCGAATGTTAAATAGATGAACTTGTACTAGTGCCCTTTATCGCCGTACAAAATTTCAGGGTGATATCTGTAATAGTTTCGTAGATATATATAGAATGCCGGTAAAATATTTCGCACAGCCGCCATCTTGAGATTATGTAAACAATTGAATTAAGTTAGATGCCAGTGCATTACAATGTGCATGAACATTTCCTGTACAAAGTGTCATTGCTTTTGGATGGTTAAATTGCGAGAAGAGTCTATTTGAAAGTTTCAACTTCGCTTGGCCGACATGTTTGTTCTGTAGTTAACACGGTTTTGAAAGTCTCAAAGGTGATAATGTAGTAATGCCCTTTATCACCGTACACAATTTCAGGGTGATATCGGTAATAGTTTCGGAGATATAGAATGCCGGTGAAATATTTCGCACAGCCGCCATGTTGGATTGGTTATACGTAATAAAATTTGAAGTGCACAGTTGGGGTTGGCCAAGATGGTGCTATAACCTTACTGAGTTTCATTGAAATCGATCCAGCCATTTAGAAGTTATTAGATGGATACACACACATACGCACACACACAAGGACAAACGGCGACCCCATAAGCCTATTCTTAGCCAATTTTCATTTTATGAAAAATAGGCTTATGAGATCACCTTTTGTCCGTGTGTGTGAGTGAGCGTATGTGTGTGTGTATGCGTGTGTGTTTGTTTGTTTGTTTGTTTGTTCGTTTGTTTGCGTGTGTGTCCCACCTAATAACTTCTAAACGGCTGGAGTGATTTCAATGAAACTCGGTAAGGTCATAGTACTATTTCAGCCGACCCCGACCATGCCCTTCAAATTTTATTACGTCTCACCAATCCAACATGGCGCCTGTGTGAAATATCTCACTGGCATTCTATATCTCCGAAAATTACTGATATCACCCTGAAATTTTGTATGGTGGTAAAGGGTACTACTAGACGTTCAGCTATGAGACTTCCAAAAACCTGTAGAATACAAAACGAACATGGCGACCAAGCGAATGTGAAACATTTTAATATACTTTTCTCGCAATTTAACCATCTGAGCGCAGTGAAATATGGTACAGTAAATGTTTATACACATTGTAATGAACTGGCATATAATATAGTTAAATGTTTCATATACGCTCAAGATAGCGGCTGTGCGCAATTTTAAAATTATGTTTCTATTTCTTGTGTATTAATCATGCCATCGAAGTGAACGTTTGAATAATGAACCTACGCAAAAAATCGTCATCTAATAGTACATAACTCTATTGCATACATACATAAAAATCTAACATGGTGACCAACCGAAATATTTAGACGATTCTCAAAATCTATTAATCTATGATAGCAATCAAACTGAAATTTCGTATGTTGATAGAAGATATGAAAGGAAGTTCACCTATGGAACTTTCAATAATCCATTCTCGAACGATGCCTTAAAAATAGTCTACCTTAAATTCAAAATGAATTTAAGACTCCAACAGGAGTCTGTCAAGCAGCCAAAGAGGGGATAGGCTAGATAACGCCCAAATGGCAATCTACGATGACATTGAAGTCTCAAAATATCACAAACGTTTCAAAATATCACAAATAAATGAATCCATAAATTGACACAAAATCTATATAAATCCACCGGTTATTATTATTATTACTATTATTAGACTATTATTAGAGCCTCCGTGGCTTAGGCGGCTGCACGCCGGCCTCTCACCGCTGGATCCGTGGTTCAAACCCCGGTCACTCCATGTGAGATCTGTGCTGGACAAAACGGAGGCAGACAGGTTTTTCTCCGGGTACTCCGGTTTTCCCTGTCAAAATTTCATTCCAGCAACACTCTCCACTCTCATTTCACTTCATCTGTCATTCATTTAATCATTGCCCCAGAGGAGTGCGTCAGGCCTCAGCAGCCGGCACAGTTCATATCCTCGCCGCTAGATGGGGGCTTCATTCATTCCATTCCTGACCCGGTCGGAGACTGGAAGCAGGCTGTGGATTTTCATTAGACTATTATTATTATGTGCCCTAAGAAAGGAACACAATCATCTCACAGCTTAACGGCCAATGTTAAAAACAAATGCTTATAGTATCTCGCCAGCTGTGAGTACCAACATATGTGGGGCTGTCACTTATCAGCGCCTGTCAGTATCTAAGGCACACGTGAATTCGAATCTACCTTCTGAACTAATCTCTTCTTTGTACTTCGATGAATGTGTCAATTTATATTTAAAAAAAGCAAGTGTGCAAATAAGACAACGCAGACCTCAGGGCACTGTCCCTGACATTACGCTTACTTCTAGACACACCTGGCTTGGACACGAACAAATAACTAACTCGAAGACCTCAGGTTTAACCTCCCCTGGCATATACAGTATCTCCAAGTACACACGACTTGGGCACGAACACACATCATATCGATGAATTGACATTTTAATTGCATACACTGCAAAACCTGGCTTGTAGCACCTTCTACATTGGTTCATCTCAGCATCGCTGTATTAGTAACGTGCCTAGCTTCTTCTCATATAATTTATTATGTAGCCATAATAATAATAATAATAATAATCGTGTGGCCTCCGGAGAGGCCGAGTGCAGGTCTTTCTAGTTGACGCCCGTGGGCGACCTGCGCGTCGTAATGAGGATGAAGGGATGATGAAGTCGTCACATACACCCAGTCCCCGAGCCGTGGGAATTAACCCCAGAAGATTAAAATCCCTGATGGCTCGGCCGGGAATCGAACCCGGGGCACTTTGTGCCAAAGCCTAGCATGCTAACCATTTAGCCACGGAGCCGGGCATATAGCCATAATAACATTCGTATATTGCATCTGTCCAGAATAGACACACATGACACATAAAACCGTCTCTACTCAAACAAAATCTCACTAAATGTGGTTCACTCACGTAGTCAATTTGAGAAATTATTATTATTATTGTTATTATTATTAGGTCGCCTCCGTAGCGTAGCGGTCAGCATGGTTAGCTGCCGCCCCGGAGGTCCTGGGTTCGATTCCCGGCTCTGCCATGAAATTTGAAAAGTGGTACGAGGACTGGAACGGGGTCTACTCAGCCTCGGGTGGCCCAAATGAGTAGAGGGGGTTCGATTCCCCCTCAGCCATCCTCAAAGTGGTTTTCCGTGGTTTCCCACTTCGTCTTCGGGCAAATGCCGGGATGGTACCTTCTTCAAGGCCACGGCCGCCTCCTTCCCTCTTCCTTGCCTATCCATTCTCACCATCCCTTACCTTCCCTCATGACGCCCCTGTTCGCTTTGCAGGTGAGGCCGCCTGGGCGAGGTGCCAATCACACCTCACCAGCTGTATCCCTTCCGATTCGATGTTCCCAGCTCTAGGACACTGCCCGTAGAGGCGGTAGTGGTGAGTTCCCTCGCTGAGTCCGTGGGTTCCACCAACCTGGAGGGTTAACGACAAAAAAAATTATATATATATATTAGACTATTATTATTATTATTATTATTATTATTATTATTATTATTATTATTATTATTATTATTATTATTATTATTATTATTATTATTATTATTGCAATCAACTTCAGCTAAATGGTCGTCTGTTATATTATTATAATTATTAATATTATTTATTCATATTTCAACAGGATTATTCATCACATCCTATGTTTAGCCTATGTTTTTGCAAAAATGAAAGTAGACTTATGAGATCAACACAGGGCCAACAAGACGTTAAGTAAAGAACATATAGCCTACGTTCTCCTAAATGCATGGGTATAGTTATAACTCTTTGTCCTTATCGAGGAGTATAATTGAATGTTGGCTGTTGTAGCTTGTGGAAATACAACGTGCTATACGGATATTAAACATTGATTGATTGAATCCTCACCTGTTTTATATATATACACACTAATACAGTCATCACAATAACACAGGTTATCAGACAAAATTCAATAGTCACCCAAGTACACGGGGCTATATGACCAAGATGTCCATGCATCTCAAATGAAACAACAAGTACAACAGCTTCCTACCCGAATCCTTCCACGTATAAGAGAACACACACTAGTAAGACTACAGACATCACAGTGACACAGGTTATCAGACAACTTCTACACACACCCAAGTAAACGGGGCTACAAGACCATGATGCCGCAAAACCCCTAAAGAATCAACAAAAAAAAACCAACAATAGACTCTACCGCGGATCAAGGTCATCGAATATTACTTGCTGTATTGCAGTATTGAAATATGTGGTGTTATAAGTATATATACAATATTTTCGATTGCAAATACACACTATATTTGCTTAACATTATAACGTGTGAGTAGTTATAAATCAATAAATACCACCCAAAAAAAAAAAAGAAGTGAAAAAATTTGAACCTGCAAGGATTTGATCCATGAACCTTCAGACTATGAACTCAGATCGATGCCATTACGCCAGGAATGCGCTTAGATAAATCTTGGTTAACTAGTGGATTAGTATAACTGTATTATATGTTGTGTTGAAATCAACGATTTCATTAGAGTTTTCTGCCGTTTCTATAAACCATTTGATACTAAATATGTATTATTTTGTTCAGTACATTCCTAAAAGGAACTTACGATTCAACAAGGCCTGGCCTCACCAATTCAGCTTAGGCTATCGTACTTAGGGAGGTTTAAACTGTCCTCAAGGAGGTGACCGGTAGGATATTTGCACAGTGGCATAGCCAGAGGGGGAGCCCAGAGCGGCCGGGCCCCCTCCAAATAAAATTCAGAAATTGGGTTGGCTTGAACAAATTAAGAACCTATAATGAAATGTTAAATACAGTAAATGCGTTGATGAAGAATTCATTAACAAACTCTGCGCAGCCAGTCATAATTACCGTGTGTGCACTGCTTGGAGGAGCTGAAATAACAGGGTAGTAATTAGGATTGTGACGTGGGGGGATTATCCAAGAACAGTAGGTGCCTCAGTACCGGGGATACAACCTGGTGATGATGACAAATGTCTACCAAGAAATTAGGAGATTGTCAATTAGCAAGAGACCTCTCTGGAGGGGGCCAGTTATAGCTTGTCAGCTTGCACTCTCCTGTCAGCTTTTAATTTCCATTTCCTGGAAATAGCAGTGTTAAAATGTCCCAGGCTACAATACTGGCGCAGCGTGGTTGATTGTCGCCACTGTCGGGATTTATGGAAGTTGTATGTCTGTGCGAGGGGAGAGTACAGTTTTAAGTAGTAGTATTGGGGGAGAGTCAAGAGTTGTTTGATAGTTGCTCTTTTCTTTCTTCTTTTTGTCAGACTAGTGAGTGTTCAGAAGATCGACCACTTTATCATAAAGAAGGCAAAACTGGATACATCGTCCGTAAATTATGAAAAGTTTTTATTGTAGGTGTAGACAATTGAGGCCCCCATTTCATTATATAGGCACAGCTTTTACAAATAATTTTCTCTGCTCAAGAAGGATACATTGCTCACTAATAGATTGTAAAATTATTCGATTTTTTTAAAAGGTTCGTATTTATTTATTATTATTTAAGGGGTGTTACAGTTTTCTCTGAATAATAATAATAATAATAATAACAATAATAATAAAGAAGAAGAATAAGGTCCTTGGTGACCGTTAGGCTTACCTTAAAACAGCACTGTATAAATTAGACTAACAATAATATACATAAATGTTTTGCAACGTACCTTCCTTGTTTGATGACGTTATGAGTGTCCCTTCTTCCTGTTATCTACTCCTGATTCAATTGACTAAAAACATTTCTGGCAAATAAACTATTTTAAAGACACCAAGACATAGTGCAGTATTAATGTAAGGAACATTCTGAACTGAAACGTATGAATATGCCATAATAGTAGTATTCTGATAACTGATAATTGAAAATCTGAGCGACAGAGACAAATATAGACACTGACACAGCTGTGATCTGTCTCAAAACAAAGCAACGAAGGGCGGAATTCAGACAGACAGGAACAGACTGAAGATTTTTGTCCTAAACTAAAAATGAACCCTAAAGTACTCATAATCAGAACAAGTAGTTCCGTGAAGAACTATATAGCCTATTTTCATATATCCTATTGGTCTCCTTTATTAAAAAATTCTCCCACCTATGAAAAGGAACGCTATGTTGGTTTGTTCTGTATGTAGGCCATAGAGTTATGCACCATTGGATGAAGATTATTGCGTAGGTTCATTATTCAATCGTTCACTTCGATCACATGATTAGGACTCAAGAAATAAAAACTCAATTCTAAAATTTCGCACGGCCGCCATCTTGGGGTTATGAAACAATTGAATTTAATTAGCTGCCAGTAGATTGTGTATGAACATTTACCGTACCAAGTTTCACTGCGCTCGGATAATTAAATCGCGAGTCAATTCCATTTAATTGTTTGAACTTCGCTTGGCCGCCATGTTGGTATTATGCTCACTAGGTTATTGAAAGTCCAATAGGTGAACTTATATTAATAGCCTCTATCAGCATACAAAATTTCAGTCTGATTGCTGCAATAGATTCGTAGGTATTGAGAACCATCTACATATTTCGGATGGTCGCCATATTGGATTGTTCTATATGTAGGCCATACAGTTTTGTACCATTAGATGAAAATTATTGCGTAGGTTCATTATTCAAACTTTCACTTTAATCGCATGATTAGGACACAAGAAATAAAAACTTAATTTTAAAATTGCGCACATCATCCGTCTTGAGGTTATGTAAACAATTGAACTAAATTTGATGTCAGTAGATTAGAATTTGTATAAACAATTACCGCTTCAAGTTTCAATGCGCTAGGATGGTTAAATCGCGAGAAATATCCATTTAATATTTCAACTTCGCTTGGCCGCCATGTTCGTTTTGTACTTAACAGGTTTTATAAAGTCGCATAGGTAAACTTGTAGTTGTACCCTTTATCACTGTACTTCAGGATGATGTCTGTTACCATTGCGCAGGTATACCTAGTAGAATGCCAGTGAAATATTTCGCGGGGCCCGCATGTTGAATTGGTGAAACGTATCAAAATGTTCAAGGCACGGTCGAGGTCAGACGAGGTAGTTGTATGTGCATACCAAGTTTTATTGAAATCGCTCAGGTCGTTTTGATTTTATTGGGGGGAGGGGGGAAGGGGCGGCACACACACGCACACACACACACACACATGGTCAAAAGATGATCTCATAAGCCTATTTCTTTTTCATAAATGAAAATAGGCTACAAGATATGAACTCCTGGAGTAATAGATGAGGACCTAATGGGCCCCCTCCAAACTAAAATCCTGGCTACGCTACTGTATTTGCATATTACGAGTATAATGGGGGCTTCATTCATTCCATTCCTGACCCGGTCGGAGACTGGAAGCAGGCTGTGGATTTTCATTTTTTTTTCAATAGAATTTGTAACCGTAGAAGTGACTTGCAGGTCAGGCTTACCGTGCCATATCGTTGTGGGACCGTAGCGTCCCCTTGTCAAAATGGCCGTTATATTTCCATATATTTCCGTAACTTGACAGTCTAATTATATCATTTTAGGAATGTATTGAAGAAAATAATTCGCATTTAGTATCAAATGGTTTATATAAACGGCAGAAAACGCTAATGAAATCGTTGATTTCAACACAAAATATGATACAGTTGTACTAAACCACTTGTTAACCATGTATTATCGTAACGCATCCGTCGCGTAACGGTATCGACCTGGGCTCATAGTCTAAAGGTTCGTAGGTAAAAATCCCTGCAGGTAGATGATACGGAACAGAAAAGGTCCAATGAAGGTATGTCCAGAAATGCATGGTCAGTTTGTTAGGGACCATTTCTTAGATCATTCTTTGTTACAGAGACGGCGGTCTAATAGTCCAGTCAAATTAGACCAAAAGTTATGTGTTTGCTGCATTAAATCATGTAGTTCCAAATGTTTCAAGGATGTGTAAGTCCCGTCGATTTCTGGTGCCGCGGGGGGGGGGGGGGGGGGCAGAGGGGGGCTTGACGGCCTACCTTTTTAGGTTATGGTGCATAACTTTAAAACGGTGCTTCGCACAGACATTTTTATACATTTCGAACCTAAAGGTAATTAAATGCCCTACAAAATAGTATATTCATATATACCTCTTAGTGTTACGATCTCCGAAATATGAGCCAGTGAACATGAAAACTTAGTAGAAACATCTGTAGCGCCTCACGTTTCTCGTCAAACTTGTCCTTCCAATCCGTTTTTCTTCCATTTGACAGGAAGTTCGTGAGGAAGAAAGTTGTAGGGCATTAAATTTCCTTCAAGAATATATATACTTATGCTAATTTATCTTCGATCAGTCAAACGTTAGAGCGTTTTGACGTATCGGGGTCGGTTTCGAGATTTCACTAGTTAACTACTCATTATTTTACTTCCGTTTTCAACGGCTTTAACATTCTGTATTACGTTATTTATTGATTATGCAAACATAAATGGCATTCATTACCCATATAACAAATATATATTTATGAAAGTATGTGAGCCAACTGTTTATTTGGAACACTAATAAACACTAAAAAACTAGCTTAGGCCTTTCAAACGGCGAATATTTTTTATATCCTTTTAATATGTATGTATAAGACCCCTCCCCGTCTGAATTTCTGAGCATGAAATAGAATGTTCTTAATGCACTGTGTACATAATATTAAGATACGTAAGTTTATGACATTGTATTCTATGATATCCCACAAATAGGAATATAAGAAAGAAGTTGGAGAAAGAATTGATACTGGGAGATAGTGAAGACAGAGACGGCGAAACATCGAGTTAAAAACCGTCAAGCGTGGACAACTGACGACCTAAACGGAATGAATGTTAATATTCCAGGATATCTGACGACCCAGGAAAGGAAATAACCTTCTGGAATATGAGATCGCTGGGGCTGGGAGGTCCTCTATCATCCCCCATATTCTCCCGACATCAGTCCCTGCGACCATCGCGAAGATGAAGATGAGAATGCGCGGGGAGCGCTTCCGTACCATTGAAGGCGTTAAGCAGGCTGCCGAGCGCTCTCTTCGCACCATCAATAGATTGGGCAGTGCCAACGGGATCCAACGACTTCTGCATCGCTGGGAACACGTTGTACGCAACGGTGGGGACTACATCGAGGGCCTGTGAAACTTGTAACCATCTAAGTGAGTTATTAATCCAGTTATAACTAAGGTGCCAACACTAAAAAAAAACATGTACTTACACCAACACACTGCTTACTGTTCACTTTCACTTTATGAAAGAATGGAATGTAATTTAGGGACTTGAAGCAATATAATCAGACATAATTCATAATCTATCAACATTATTTCACTGAACATTCGCAGAAAACAGATATTTCTTAATCTAGTCTAGAGAAATTGCCTGAAAATGTAAGTGGTCACTCAAAGAAGATTGGAAACATCCTTCTCTGTTGATCTGGGTTTGTTTACACAAGCTTATAAATACGGTAAGTACTGAATCTATAGAATGTACTTTACTAATATAACTACATAATCTACCCTCAAACAATTCTGTGTTTCATACAGTATAATAAACAATTAACTCCATTATAGAGTTTTCACAAAACGACTATATACATATTACAATGCATTATCCACAATAGGACCTAGCTCGCTTAACCATCTAAATATGGTTCAAGAATAGGAACTAGAAACAAAATACTATATCTATAATATCCAGTATCAGGACGGATAATCACACTGACTAAGGTCTGTGAAACATGGGCGCCCATAGGATTTTTTCCAGGGGGGGGGCAAGTAAATATTTTCGTTTCATTCCCCCCCTCCCCACACACACAAAAAAAAAGTTTCATCTCTTACTTATTTCGTCTTCATGATACTCATTATTTGACTGCTCTGAAACCATTGGCTACTTTGTGGCAAGTTTGGGAGGAATGTTTTATTTGAGTTTTTGTCCGTTAACGTTCGCTTTTCTTCGTGATTCAACGTCGTAATGTTCAGTTCTTAAAAACAGGAAAAAACTAGTGGTATCGACAAAAATAAAAATAAAGTATCGTAGTTCATTAAAATGGTATCGTTAATCCAGATCGCCAACTTTCTAAATAACTGGATATATTTTCACATGATCCCAAATCACTAAGTTAAACTGTGGAAATATCCCAACATCTGAATCAGACAATTATTTAAGTAGCACTGTTTCCAAACACGGTAGGCTACGGTATCTAGTTTGTACTGGCCATTACAGCAGATCGTCACGTCTTTCCTCTTCTAAACAACCAATCGGAAATACTTCGCATTGCTCTTACTAGAATCATGAAACACTTGTAGTTAACGAACTGATAAACTCGAGCCTATGGTTTTAGTAAAAATTAGTTTTGTCAATAAAATATATTTCGCCTGATTATTAATAACCACTAAATAAAATGGATAAAAACCACTATATCACTTACTTCTTAATACCATTATTCGCATTCTCGACTGAAACAAGAGGAATTGTGATACAGGACTGGTGATACGAACGTAAACAAACCACTTCTTTCAATTTGTAATTGAGCCTTATGCTCAAGCTTTTCTCTGTTTATGAAAATAATAGACGATAAAATAAAACTAACAGATATCGTACAATTCCGTTGAGTTTTATAAAATAACAAGTGATATATTTCGCCGTATTATTGTACCTGTGACGTAAAAAATATACTGTCTAACCAATCTAATACAAATACTTTTTGAGTTTTTAAATTTATGTGTGTTAAGGCTACCCTTGAAGAGGGGAAAATTAACCTTTTATATTCAATAACTGGCATTGTTGTAAATGTAAACAGGTTTAAACTTCATCCCTTGTACTTGACTGTGAGTGAAATTCTGGTTTATGTTATAACGTGTCATTAGGCGAGTGTGTATATGTAATGTTATTTCAGAGTACCGATAGCGTAGTTTTGAGATGAGTGCCCCGGAACATGAAACATGATACGTACGTGGTATTTCCCTGAAGGTAGTGTTCTAAATATCATAGGCCTACTAGGGATGGCTGCTGTCAGCGTCGGCAATCAAATTTCGAATATTTAGGTAACCAGTCGTCATCGTGGAGCTTAAATTGAGGTACTCAACTACACAGATGGGCTTAAAGATCAAATTACTACATTCTGTCCTTTCTTACAATGCATGCCACGATGGATTTACGTTGCTGCCCCCGACTTGGAATATGCAGATTTATTAAAGTTGTAACCTTCCCAGGTCACAAGGGATCGAACCCTTACTTTCGGGACGTACGATTTTCATAATCGTCCACATATTTTTATTTGATGCCTTTTTGTGTTTTATAATTATGTAATGAAGTGTATAATATTATGTGACTTATTTCCGATTAATTTGTTTAGGTTTTAAGGAATTGTAATTGGCAGGATCTGAGTCTAGTTGTATGTGAATATTTTAACATTGGAATAATCTTCAGTCAGAGAGTCTGGAATTGTGTGCAAGAACCAGGAAGTAGGCTTGTTGTCGCCTGGGTTTTTCTCTCGCAAGCTCAAGTGCATGATGACTCATGCAGGTAGGAGGCTTGGCAACCCTGTGCTAGGGGTGTGTCTAGGGTATTTTGAAGACCAAGAAGGCACTCCTTATATGGTAATGTTTTGCTTTGATTGGCTGGACCCGTGAGGGAAGCCAGGTAGGCCTGTGATTTGTGGAGGGGAGATGAATGTTATTAGGACTTGACGAAGCTGTGAGGGCGACTCATTCTTAGGACTCCGTGGGGAGTAGTACTCAATCTTTGGACCGCGTGTAGGGCGGTGTACTCATCCTTTGGACTCCGTGTGGAGTGGTTCGTATTCTTGGTAAGACTCCGTGAGGGAGTGGAACTTGTATTTTGGACTTGTGTGTTTTTGGTGGAGAAGGAAGGTATTTCAGACGATCACAAGTTGGTGTTCGATGTGCAATTACTGAGTTGCTGGCTATACATTCTCAAGGGAATTATGAGCCTAGTTTCAAACAATTAGTCTAGATTGTTTGTCTCGAATCGCATGAAGTATTGTAAACTAACGTCTGTTTACCGAAATTCTGAGACCATAGCGGTAAATTGTTATACGACAAATACTAGTAAAATATGCTATGTATTAGTAAACTCAGGAGCGAACTAGATGCGATAATCCAACACACGGATTTAAAGCATCTTTGTATAATCAGATCCACGAAACTAGATAAATCGTTGGATGCTGACCATCAAAGTAATAATGTACATAATATTCATAGTTGAGAGGCTTGCGCGTGAAATATATAGTAATTGTGCTGCGAGTAAGTAGGAGTGATTCTCTGGGAGCAACTAACCCTCGAATCAGTAGAGTTAAGTCGTCACAGCTGAAGTCAACGCCTGTAAGTACCAGTCATCATTATTTCCGAGGGTCATCAATATGTCATAAGTGTGCCTGTGTGAATATGATAGGGAGTTTTAGATAGTCTGTATGACGAGGATCGTGCGAAGTGTATTTCATGTCTGGTATCAGAATATATTGTACATTTTACCAAATCTATAGTGCTTTTATTTATGAGGTAACCAGTGTAGTTAAGAGTGAATGTTTATTGCTGTTACTCATACCGTACAGGTGTTTAACCCCCACGCAACCAGTGAAGCCGAGCAGTTACAAAGTTTCCATAACATATGAGGCTGTTTCTTCGCCTGAGTGTGTATTTAACTATGAGTGGCATACACTATAAATATGCGTTTGCTAAAATTACAAATTTAAAAAAATAATACAAAGAATGTAGATTAAATTTTAACAGATATCATACACAACCAATGTGCAAAACCAATTATTTAAATACCGGTACCAAGTTTGGAATTTCCTCATTGGTACAAATTCACATTCATGTCAGATCAACAGCAAGAACACCAAGGTGACTAAAGCGATCCTTTCATTTATGTCCTTAAATAATCAACAATGCCAAAGTATATTCTCTTGTCGAGGGCCTAAACTTAATCAACTTGACGTTTAATGACCAAGCAGTTTTGTACAGTTTTCCAGAATATTTTCCGTCCCTAAAACCTGCCGCCTTAGCAGTTGCAAGTTTGTCCCCCCGTCAATGCGGGTCTGAATATAGTAAATTAGCCAATATTGTAAGCACGACCTTACAGGACCAGTGTTTTACTAGTCAGCATAGAAAAGCTTATTTTAGGAGTTAAGAAACGCTATCGATGTTGCAATGTCTAAAAAAATCTCCAGAACGTGCTTTTCATATCGACACTGCCGAAGTGAGGTGGCAAAAGTAGTACCCACTCAAGATAGTGATAGGGAAATATACGGTATTTAACACTAGGCATAACCGTATTGAAATTTGGAGCTTACCTAGATATTAGGCCCCTTTAAACATCAATTATCATCATCATCATCCATTGGTGACAGAGTGCATGGCATCATTAGAACCATATTTTTATTTAACAATTGTAAATACATATTACGTCAGCAACATTACAGAATTTTGTTATTGTAACAGTTGTCAGTTGACTATTTGTAACTTCCATTTATGAAATAAACTGGTGTGACAATGAACAATCTTATTTCAACATTCTCGGAAATCCAGGCCCCCTAAGGGCGCCCACGATATTAACCCATGCATGAGAACCAAATGGCCGAACAGACCCACTTAAAGCTTGAATATTCTAAGAACAATTCTTAGTCAGCATCCACAAACTGAGAGTAATCAACATGCAAAATTTCAGTTTCATAGCCCTTGTGGTTAAAAAGATACGATGAATAACGAGTGAGTATCTCCTTTTTGGATTATATATATAATAAGATAAGATTGCATTACTTACCTTTAAATTAAATATAAATAGATTCGTAGACGAAGTACACAAAATTAATAAATAATACTGTCGGCACACACAGACACAGTCTAGGCGGCCGTTCATAGTGAACACAATACACACGAATGGAATGTAGGCTACGCGCATATAAATTACAATATTCCTTTGTAATATTACTCAAGTGTCTAATTTAAAGCGAAAGCACACCAGAACTATTGCATAACTGACATAATATGTAGGATGATTTTAACCTTCCGGTGGGTGCTACTGATCTTATCTCATATTCGTCAACATATTCGTCAACTACCTTACAGAAGTTACGTCTTTCCACATGATATTCAAATCCATATCGGCCAGTTTGTCAATGACCCTTCTACACATTTGCTGCTGTTGCAAAAGTGATATGCGAGGCAGATTGCGCCTGATCGAGCACCATTAAGTAATAGACTATGTAGAGAACGAATGAGTGTTTCACTAATTGAAGCAAAACTATTCTTCAACAAATATTGTAATTTTTAAAATTCAGATTTCTGAGGTGTGCCAGACAGGCTTAATGCGCCCACTGCCACTATACATTATTTTAATGTTTGGCCTGTCAGAATGTTAAATATCTGAAGTATTTATATTTAGTACAAATTAATTAGAATACTGTAAGCACTTTTGCAAAAAAAAAAAGTTTGTTCTCAGTCTGATTTTCATATCGTTTTATTTTTCAAGGATCCAGGGGGGGCCATGCCCCCCCCCCTGCCCCCCCATATGGGCGCCCATGCTGTGAAACATTTTATGGTGAAATTCATTGCAAATTAAGCCAAGAGAAGATCTGCTCTTCCAGTTCTTCTTTAACAAAGGAACTTTCATCGTTGACCTTTGTATCTGCAAATTCGACATCAGGTTCCTCGGCCTTCATCTCTAATAAACTATCAGAAGGTAACTCCTCAAATGACTCCTGGAAAGTAATAAGCAAATATATCACTTAATGTAAAATACATATATAGATACATTGTGTGAAAATAATACAGGAGTAAGCTTATCATGCCAAATAAAAATATTTGCTCATGACATTATTTATTTTAAAAATTGTGAAGTATAACAAAGGATTTTGTAACGGTGCAAAAGTGGAAAGTTAGAAGTGGTATGGAGGAAATTATGAACAAACGTCTAGCAGTTAGGTTTGTACAAGAAAAGGAATCAAAGTGCTTTCAATTGCCACGGATATAACGTTCCGCTTGATGGAGATTGTAGGTACAGTGCACTCCCAATAATTCGCAGTAATTAATGAACGAACTTCCACAATTATATGCAGTTATGATTTAAGCATTGTAAAAACAAAACTATTGGTTAGAATATTGAAATGTACTTTTTGAACGTGCAAAAATAATTATAACACTCCATAACATTGTATTGTGCCCCAGAGGAGTGCGTCAGGCCTCGGCAGCCGGCACAGTCCATATCCTCGCCGCTAGATGGGGGCTTCATTCATTCCATTCCTGACCCGGTCGGAGCCTGGAAACAGGCTGTGGATTTTCATAGAGCATTGTATTGTAAGTTACGCTATGCTTGAGGGCTGTGCATTATGCCAACATTAATATCTAAGAAAAAAGACTGTCATCACTTTTTGTTTCTTACATCGTACGTTTTTTCCTAATTTTAGACTGTACATTTCTGAAGAAAACAATATGACAACAAAATTTCATTTCCATTTTCTACATAAGAGATAAGTGTGACTATTCTCGAACTAACTTGACTGTGGGAACTTTCAGGATTTCCGTTGGATCACTTACTGTATATTAATTGCCTCTATAAACATACACATTTTTAGTTTGATTGCTGTAATAGAACCGTGTAAATATTTTGGATGGTCGCCATGTTGGATTTTCATATAAAAGGCCATAGAGTTATGAGTAAGATTTGACATTATATGTTTCCCACTTTTCAATATGTCTTTGAAGGTTACAATGATAACCAGTATATTCCAGTATATTTCCATCCACATAAGCTTTTATTCTCAATCGCATTTTGTGACTATTATGAATCTGAATTACATTTTGTAAGTATTTTCTATCTAAATTGCACTTTGTAAATATTGTCAACTCAAATTACAGTACTGTAAGTATGTAGTTAGTTTTAGTTGTAAGTATGTAGTTAGTTTGTTTATTAGATATAGGTCATTGTTCTATTAGACTGTGGTGCGTGAGTGTGTCTGGTAGCAGTTGCATTGTTTGTTAGTTATAGTTCATTGTTTCAGTAGACTGTGAAGTGTGAGGGTGCATGTGAGTGTGCCTGGTGACAGACTGTTTTAGTGGTAGTATTTGTTGTTGGTGGAACTTAAGTTTTTTTTTCGTTAGTAGAATTTTGGTATTTAATTGTTAGTAGAAGGTTAGTATTTTTGTTAGTAGAATTGCTCTTTACTTATTCTGAAAGGGAGTAGCAGCCTTACAGAATAAATCAATTCTTTACTAGTCTTATAGACGGTTAAGATATTGATAATATAAGCCAAATAATGGCTACACTGCGTCCTGCTGCACGGCTGAAAGCAACGGGAAACTACAGCCGTAATCCTATTCCCGAGGACATGCACCTCTCTATGCATAATTACATGTGATGATGGCCTCCTCCCTTGTAAAATTTCAATCCGGAGGTAAACTAGTCCCCCGTTCGGATCTCCGGGTGGGGACTACTCGAGAGGGGGTTAACATCACAGAAGTGACAAAGAGGAAATCTGACATTCTACGGATCGGAGCGTGGAATGTTAGAAGTCTGCTAGGAATTGGAAGGTTAGAAAACTTAGAAAGGGAAATGGATAGGTTGAGGTTGGATTTGGTTGGGATTAGTGAAATGCGCTGGCAGGCAGAACAGGACTTTTGGTCAGGAGACTATAGGGTCATTAGCACTAAATCAAACAATGGTCAAGCAGGGGTAGGTCTCATATTGAGTAGGAAAATTGGACAGCGGGTGCAATATTATGAGCAATATAGTGAACGGATTATTGTAGCAAAAATCAATACTAAACCTACCTGCACCACAGTGGTACAAGTCTATATGCCTACCAGTCAAGCTGATGATGAGGAGGTTGAAAAGGTCTACGAAGAAATAGATGAAATTCTGAGGTATATCAAGGGTGATGAAAATGTTATAGTAATGGGAGATTGGAATGCTGTGGTAGGAAAAGGGAGAGAAGGGAAGATAGTAGGAGATTTCGGATTAGGTGAAAGGAATGATCGAGGAAGCAGTCTGATGGAATTCTGCACCGAGCATGAGTTGGTCATAGCTATCACCTTATTCAATAACCACAATAGAAGAATATACACATGGGTGAGACCAGGAGATACAGGGCGTTACCAAATCGACTTCATTATGGTCAAGCAGAGGTTTCGAATCCAGATTTTGGATTGTAAAACATATCCTGGTGCTGACATAAAAACTGACCACAATCTGGTTGTAATGAAATGCAGATTAAAGTTGAAGAAACTGAAGAAAAGTCGAAAGCCAAAAATGTGGGCAATAGACAGACTGAAGTAAAGGATGTAAACGAAAGATTCAAGAAGAGTATAAAGGAAGGACTAATGAAAAACCGTAAACAAACTTCAATTGCAGACGAATGGGCACTTTTGAAGAATGAAATAACAAAATCCGCAGAAGAAAACATTGGTAGGAAAGAAAGAATAGGTAGGAAACCGTGGATCACTCAGGATATACTAGAATTGATGGATGAAAGGCGGAAACACAAGAATGTAAGAGATGAAAAGGGGAAAGCAGAATACAGACGTCTGAGAAATGAGGTTAACAAGAAGTGCAAGGAAGCGATAGAAGAATGGTTGAAAGAAAAATGTGCAGGTATAGAAAATTGTCTGAAATTAGGAAAAGTAGACACAGCTTATCGAAGGATTAAGAATACTTTTGGGGAAAAGAAGACTAAGTGCTATAATATTAAGGACACAAATGGAAAGCTTCTAACAGATAGGGAAGAAAAAGTTGTGAGATGGAAAGCTTATATAGAGAGTTTGTATAAGGGAAAGGAGATTGAGAATCATGTAATGGAAAGGGACGAGGAAATTGATGAGGATGCGAAAGGAGATTTAATATTGAGATCAGAATTTGATAGAGCTTTGGAAGACTTAAACAGGAACAAAGCACCAGGCATAGATGATATACCGATTGAGTTGCTACGCTGCATAGGAGATGAAGGTCTGATCAGGTTATTTCACTTGGTGTGTAGGATTTATGAGACAGGTGAGGTACCCCCTGATTTCAAGAAGAATGTAATCGTCCCTATACCAAAGAATACTCATGCTTCAAAGATCCTGTCTAGAATAATTTACAAGAGGATTGAAAGCCAGATAGAAAGGGAGTTGGGTGAAGACCAGTTTGGTTTCAGGAGAAATGTAGGAACAAGGGAAGGTGTACTAAGTCTTAGGCTGATTTTGGAAGGTAGAATAAGAAAAGATAAGAGAACGTTCATGGCATTTGTAGACTTAGAAAAGGCTTTTGATAACGTTGATTGGACTAAATTGTTTGACATTTTGACATCTATTGGAATAAAGTACAGGGATAGGAGGGTAATCTACAATCTATGCAGAAACCAGACAGCAGTCATTCGAGCTGAAGGACATGAGAGAGAAGCTGATATTCAGAAAGGTGTTAGGCAAGGCTGCAACTTATCACCCATACTTTTCAATCTTTACATTGAACAAGCAATGAAGGAAATTAGAGAAAAATGTAAAGTGGGAGTGAAGATTCAAGGAGAAATAATTTCAACTCTGAGATTTGCTGATGACATCGTCATCTTGGCCGATAAGCCTGAGGATTTGAATCAGTTTTTGAATGGTATGGACTCCGTCTTACGAAAAGAATACATGATGAAAATTAATAATTGTAAAACAAAAATACTAGAATGCAGCCGAAATAAATCAGAAACCACTATGGACATCAAATTGGCAGGTGAAAAGCTGAAGGAAGTAGGAGACTTCTGTTACTTAGGAAGCAAAATAACCTGTGATGGACGAAGCAAAGAGGATATAAAAAGTAGGTTGGCTCAGGCAAGGAAAGCTTTTCTTCAAAAAAAAGGAATCTGTTGACATCGAATATAGATTTAGGTATTAGGAAGTCATTTTTTCAAAGCATTTGTCTGGAGCGTGGCGCTCTATGGAAGTGAAACTTGGACTATTGGTGCAGCAGAAAAGAGGAGAATTGAAGCATTTGAAATGTGGTGTTATAGGAGAATGATGATGATGATGATGATAATTGTTGTTTTAAGGGGCCTAACATCTAGGTTATCGGCCCCATATAGGAGAATGATGAAGATCAGATGGGTAGATAGGGTTACAAACGAAGAGGTATTAAGACGAGTGGGAGAGGAGAGATGTTTCTGGCGACTGCTAATGAAGAGAAGAGATAGGTTAGTAGGACACATACTAAGACACCCAGGAATAGCAAGCTTAGTTATGGAAGGAAGGGTCGAGGACAAGAACTGTAGGGGTAGACCAAGGTTAGAATATATTAAACAGATTGCCTCGGATGTAGGGTGTGGTAGCTATGTAGAGATGAAACGATTAGCTCAGGACAGGGAGGCATGGAGCGCTGCATCAAACCAGTCAAAAGACTGAAGACTCAAACAACAACATATGAGATACCATGGGGTAGGCCTAAGTGACTGATCACTTTCCCAATCCGAGCCGGTTGAAAACTCCAGAGGTTTCCTTAGATCGTGGCTATTTAACTGTAAACAGAATTGGTACACCAATGGCTGGAGTGTGATATGGCGATTGAAGTTACACTGATGTGTGACGTGAAAAGTGCAGGGGTACTAACACGAGGGAGAGGCATGAGTGATTCTGTGTTGGAGAAATGGGTTGGAGGGGCACGCACAGGTCTTCACTAAGCTTAGAGCCGTTTGCTGGCGTCCATTCTGTAAGTGGAGAGCATTACGAATAAGCAGGGATGGCCAAAACAGAAGAAAGTTTGCACGATTACCCGGCTTTTGCTGTACGTGATTCTTTGATGTCCCTTTCAACCGGAGTAATAGGACTCAGCAACATCAACTGTTACCAAGAATCGGAAATCGGAACCCGTACGATGGGGACGTTTGTTGGAATAAACTTTGCAGAAATTAAGCAGTGTAAGAAGAACGCAGTAGTCCCTTCGGCTGCTATAAGCAACACTATCAAACTGGACAACGAAGTAGTGGTGGTTGACCCTTTAATGTTTTTCCAGAGAGCCGTAATTAACAAGAGAACTGAAGGGGATGTAGAGGAGCTGTTGAAGTGTCAGTTAGACCCATATCACATGACTCTTTTTGACGAAGGGATCACGAGGAGAACGAGAAATTCCGCTCTTAACGATGCCTTTACTTCATGCAGTCAAATAATCACCCTGAAGAACTGTTTCATGGTAATCGATGATGCTTTTTTCTTCATAGAGTAAAGTGGAACAACAACACCAAGTTCACCTCCATCTGCAATCAATATGCGCCTTACGTTATCAACCAATACTGCTACAACTCTGCTGTTGTGCTTGACGTTGACGAAGACACGAGTTCCACGAAATAGGCGAACAACATCGGAGAGCATCAAGTAAAACATCAGTGGATCTAGACGTTGATGATAACATGGTGGCTACTGTTCAGCAGGATAACTTCCATTCCAACGAATGGAACAAAGTTAAGCTGAATAGTATGTTAGCGCAGGCCTTGGGTGCAAGATGTATACAGTTCACCATAGCCAAAGGAGACGCTGACTGTGGCATTGTCAGGTGTGGACGAGGCAACACAGATGACAGACTGTACTCCTTCCAACAACTTCAGACCTTGCCATTCTGCCAGTACATTCTATTTATCCATGGCTTGATACCACTTCTGCCATTTTTGGAAAAACTAAAGCAGCCATAATCAAATGTTTCGAGTGGTATCCTATCGAAACCAAGAACATCGCTGAAGTGTTTATGGCTCCACATCCACGCCAGGAGACATCGATGAATCTGGGGAACAAATGTTCCTACTGATGTATCAGGCACCACTCCACGAGCTTGACCTCAATTATTACAGGTATGTTTCATTTTGCATTGCATCTACTACGTTGAAGCATGCTGTTTGATAAATGAATATTCTATTATATTATGTTCTATTCGCACGTACATGTGCTTCGTCAAATAGTCAGCCAAGATGAAAGCAAACTTGTCTTCATTGTCATCTACAAAAGATGCTGCTCTATATCACTCGTACAGAGTGTTTCCACAGGTTCAGCAGTGGTTCGGAAATGAATCACTCGAACATGAACGTTGGGGTTGGACAAGAGGATATGGGGGATATATGACTTCTATTAAGACTAAGGCCCCTATTGCACCTCACAGCGTGCTCAATTCTATATTTGTTCGTTGTGCCACAGGCTGCGGATGCGGAAAGCCGGCATCCACTGCTCGCCTGTCTGTGGCAATTGCCACGGCGCTTGCACCAACAGTGCTCCCATTCAATAGGAGTCAGACGAGTTGGACGGTGAGCAGTATGAAATGTTTGATAGGCAATAAAAACAATTGTAATGTAAATTGTGCTTGGGTTGTTACTTATTCCTCTCTACGTCTCATTCCTAGGTGGTCATTTTTTAAACTAGTGGTGTTCTTGTACCTTGGTATATAGGTTTCGACATACATTTACAATGGATACCGCTAATTGGGGACACATCATGTGAATACATTGATATCCAAGTAACCCATTTTACCCGCTACAAGTACAAAACGTGCTAGGTTTAGTGTTTGATACTAGCTTATCACCCACATTACTTGTGGCAGAAAATTTAGTCATTTCAAACATGTACAGCACCCTCCTTCCCATCCTAAATCGGTCAGTAATTTATGACAATTTTAAAAAATCGATTGGCATATTCGATTTGTCCAGTAAGTAAATTTATTAGCCTACTTTTCACATTTTGCAAAAATGAGGAAAAAGTAGACTTATGAGATCGGGCAAATGTCTGTCTGTCTGTCTGTCTGTCTGTCTGTCTGGCTGCCTGGCTGGCTGTGTGTGTGTCCCCCCCCTATCAACTCCTAAACGGCTGCAGCAATCGAAACAAAATTTGGTAGGAGTAAACATCTATACCTGAATATCTCACGGCCATATTTGAAAATGATGTCAGTGCTACCAACTGCTGAAAAATCGCAATTGAAATTTGAGCTCCATGTTGGATATCTTGGAAGGCATGAATGGGAGCTATTTGAAAATTGGCACACGTATAGACAATAATATTGCAGTTTAATTTTCAGGAGGCCATACATGGCAGTGTTGCCAAAATGATTATAAGCCTGCTGATAGGTCCAAATTTTAAATGCATATAACTTCTACACTATCAATTAGATTTCAACCAAATTTCGTATGTGCTATGTGTACATAACCAGATATGACTGAGCGAATTCTTAAGAGCCACCAGGGTTGCCAACTGTTAATAAATGCTCTCAATTTTTTAAATCCAAGAACCCATATATCAGAAAGTATGCAAGCCGACAGCTTTAAACTATGCACACGTATAGTACCTGACATTCTGTATTAATTTGGAGTAACTTATATACGTCAGTGCTACCAACATGATTCTAAGCCTGCTGTCCAACTTTAAATACATGTAACTTCTATACTATCATTTGGATTTCAACCAAATTTCGTGTGTGCAATGTGTACCATAACAGATATTACTATGCCGATTCTTAAGAGTAACCAGGGCTGCCAACTGTTAATAAATACTGTCTCTCTTTTTGTTACCCTAATATCAATATATCAGAAAGTATGCAAGCCAATAGCTCTAAACTTTGCACACGTATAGTACCTGGCATTCTAGATAAATTTGGAGTAACTAATATAGGTCAACGCCAGTGCTGCCAACATGATTCTAAGCCTGCTGATAGGTCCAATTTTAAAATGCATGTAACTTCTATACTAACTAATGGATTTCATTCAAAACTGACACAACAATAGATCATATTATTTCATATTATTTCCGACCAATACATGTATGTCATTGTTGCCAACATGATTTTACGCGCGCTGTTAGATGAAATGTTTAACTCTGTAACGTTCATGCTGTCCATTGGACTTCAACCAAATTTTGTGTTCTGTACCTTAAGAGATGGAACTAAGAATATATTCAGTCACCAGGGCTGCCAACTGTAGTTCTCTATTAGGCTACATTATGCCAGGTATACAGTATTTCGAACTAATTAGAAACTTCGATATTACCAACTTAATTTAGTCATTATTCTAGATAGATCCATATAGGTTAATCATTGGCATGAATCATAAATTTTAAGAAAAGTAGGCTCTTTAGTTCGTCACGGAACTTCTTGTTTTTATTATAAGAAGGTAACAGTGGCGTAACTATAAAAAATAAAAAGGTAACTAATAACTTACAATTCTTTTAAAGAATATATACAACGAAAAATAACGAACTTTTCAGAACATATATAGACTCCGATGGGCTGGACTGTAAATTAATAGATCTTGATCCTGTTTTCATTCCTATAAAAACGAAATTCTTTTTCCGAAATTTTGAGCTCCCCCCCGAAACATAATCCTATATACGCCACTGCGTTCATATATTGTACCCTTGGAAAAGAAGCACGACACGAGACAGACATTCGGGGGTGATCGGTCCATAAAAAGTAATATGAGGAGAACGTGCTTTTTATAAATTTCCAGGATTCATAAGGGAACTTACAGATATAAATGAAATATATGACAGGTTAAAACAAAAACAATTTAATACGGACTAATAACATAACAATAAAAATAATCCACCCTTGTGTGATGCCATGAGTCAATGGCCCGTCACGAGTGACGTGCGAGTGACCCAGTAACCCACACTCGACCCCTGGACAGCGAACACAGAGTCAACAAGCCACCTGGGAATTTGGAAAGTCCCGCCTGAGTCTTGCTCACCACGTATCCCCAGCCCACGATAGCCGTAAAAATAAAAGAACTGGTTCAAGCACCGGCCCATGAAAAATCTACCTCATAAATCAACATAGACAGTTGTAAAACGAGGGATACTAAAATGTCACCTCAGAGAATGTTACAATATAACAAAAATATCAAAATACAAAAATTAGAAAAGAAACATGTTTATTGTGTTTGAGCGCGCGTTCGGACAAAGAAAGATTTGAGTACTTGACGGGAATTCACTTCCGATCGAACATACGATTAAGTCGTGAATCCCGTACTGCGAGTTGGAAATCATGATAATTATGGGAATACACTCTAAATGGCTAATATAAAATATAAATGCACTGACATAGTCTACCCTTACATAAAAAGCAATCATACACGAATTGTATATTAACACTATTTGACTGCCGATCAGTCGGTCTTAAGTCATGCAAAACAAAACAGAGCACCCACGTGACAACAAGGATATCGGTACGCCGTTTGCGACCTTTAAACTGACACATTACAATGCTTGGCAAAAATCCAAGCAACAATAACAACAAAATTGCATGCCCCAGTGGGCTGAATACAAAAAATTACAAGTAACATTTCGATTAATACGGACTGAAATATTTAAATACGGGCTTCGGCAGCTTCCCAATTAACATAAAAAATCAAGCTATAATTTGCCAGGCAAGCCATCTACTAATTAGTGAAAGGAATTGCATAGCGCGCACGCTGCACCTTTAACAATATTCAAAAATCTGAGTACATAGGTCTGTCAAGCTCCAACATGCCATAGTGTGTGTCACCAGAATCTCCAAGCCTCGGCCTGAATTCTGAATTAGCCTCCTGGCTCTTGAAATCGCGTAAAAATACATCATAAAAACATCATATTTTCTTGACCAACCACCCTGGGAGTCAAGATTCACATATCAGCAATACGTCCCTCATGTACGTATACTGAAGCAATAAGGAGCAACGGAAACTGGATCACCTTGTCCAAATCCTGCTACCTCTTCGAAGAATATCACATATAGCACACACACATCTCAATGCGTGACCCATCGACCTCCAATTGTACTCCAGATCCGGAATATAAATTAAAACAACAATATCTAAGGTATGACTACAGAAAGGCGGACGGACGGCCTTCTGTGACAACCAAGGGTTGCACAAAGCAAAGCAATATAAGCATTTGCCTGGGCAAAACACAACCAAAAGACGGGAATTTCCCTCCATTGTCTAACATAAAATTTAAATTCAGTTCCATTTATCACCCTTATCTAAGGTTGCAGCCGTATATAATCTCGCTATTGCCTCGCATTCATGTGCGCTGCAACATGAAGGCAAGCACTCTACAACAAAGCAACGGGTTAAAACTCAAGAAAAACACACAAGAAAAATATATCTAATATTAACACAAATTCACGTGATGCTATTTAAAATTATTATGTCAGTGAAACAAATTTACATGCAATCACAGCAAAGCAAAATTATTTACAAAAAAAACACAATTTCCCAATTAATTATTCCTGATCCCTCACCGTCAAAATTAAATAAATTTAATTTGTACTCATCACTTTCGGGACTGCCCGGTGCTGAGATAGCACCCACTATCTTCCTCGTGCATAACCGAGCCCATCATGCTAGACATTATATCTTGGAACACGACACTGTCCATTTCTGTAGCCATGGCGACGATCATTTTCTTGTAGGAACAAAGTTATTGTTATTATTTTCAGACTCCTAATTAGACTGCATAATTGAGCTACTCGATTCACCCATAAGTTAATTGCAGTGCCGTAGACTTTCCCTACAATATGTGGACATATTCCACCTAATACACAAACATTTAA
The DNA here is from genome assembly GCA_946902985.2 of Meconema thalassinum. Classification (NCBI taxonomy): domain Eukaryota; kingdom Metazoa; phylum Arthropoda; class Insecta; order Orthoptera; family Tettigoniidae; genus Meconema; species Meconema thalassinum. The sequence continues at coordinate 938,656,058 of OX336389.2, read as the reverse complement.
ATTCGATGTTGCCCGACACGTAACACAATAAAAAATTCAGAGTCTTTCGTGCCGCCTAAGCACCCGCAAAAGTTAGTCATTCAAAGTGCCTCGTCCACAGACAGAGTGACACCCTACTCGCTCAAAGATATCTAAAATTGTGACAGCGTCTATTCACAGACCTCTATATTTATATGTTTCAATCAAATTTCACGTGGAAGGGGTAATCCGCTCCACAAAAATAGTAATAATGCTCTCACACACTTCGGACACATCCCATTCGATTTGTAAAAATCAGCACAAACAAATGACACTAGCGTGCAGAAAATTGCATCGTGGGAACACCTATTTATCAGAATTCGCGCGCAAACAATCTGCGCGTTCAAAGTTGGCGTCTTGCTCTCATTGGCTATATTTCAAATAATACGGTGACACTAGGGTGATGAACTTTGTCCCACTCTCATGTCTGGTCACGAACTCCTTCTTCAGTAGGCCTATGATCTTCCTTCACTCATGTTCAATACGAGGAAAAATTTTATACTTCTCGTTTGAACAAGTCAACGGATACTTCGCTTGCACCTGCCTTTCTCTTATTCTTGGAATCGGCTATATTTGACCTGGCGTTGCTTCATCGGCGACATCGACAGCATGCTTTGTTTACCCAGCAGACTGATATTTCAGACATGACCAAACTTTTTCTCAACTGAGCTGTATTGTAGCTGAAGAAATAAAAATTATTTGAGGACTTGAATGTAGGCATACATTCAAGGGCTCATTCACCCCTTAAAAGGGTGGAAATTGAACTTAAGTCGAAGTCAATTTTCACTACCAAAAAGCACATCAGTCAGACAGTGGCATATCCCCTCAAATTTATTCATTTCCAAACGCCCCTGCTGTTATTTAGAGCTCGGCCACTTGCCACTTGATGAGCACATTCCAATTGCTCACCGCCTCTGGCCATACGAGTCTCCCCTTCTCTCTCGCTGCCATTCACTCATACAATAGGTGCCAACATAGCTATTTCAGACTGCTCACAGTACAACTTATAAACGACCCAATGTTTACGTTTTTCCTCAAAGGCTGGCTCACTCGTGCCACGTATATTTGGTGCGATCTTACATCTCCACATAATATGCTGCTACCATGTCGTTTCTTCTAGGCTCCCATGGCTCAGGTTTATTGTAGATTGTCATGTTTGCGATGTTATAAACTGCTTGCGTACCCGTGCTCAACTCCTGCACTCTATATGCATTATTTCCAAGATTTTGGATTAACTTGAACGGTCCCAGATAACGGACGCAAAACTTGTGAAATACCTTGTTTGATGGATCAGATAACGGAGGCTTCTTAATCAAGACTAGTTCATTTTCAACCAATTCACGGTGGAATCTCTTCCCTTTTACTCTTCTCAGACGTCGGTCCGCTTGAGCTCTCATGTGTGTAACTGTGTTTTGGATACGTAACTCATGTGCAGGCATGAGCTCACGTGGGCAAGTGATAATATTGTCCCAGGATCTCTCCGGTGTTCTGTTGTGGTGCAAAACCATGGGTATCTGACCCGTAGATTCGTGTCTCGTTGAATTTATGCAGATTTCTATATCCTTCACATGATCAACCCATTTGTGATGCTCATTAGGTACAAATACTCTAAAAACATAGAAATATTTCTCATTTTGCGTTCGCTTGGATTTGCGGATGGATGCCTTATAGAAGATAAAATATGTTTTATTCCAAGATCTACCATTCCCTTCTTGAATTCATTCCTGATGAAGTAGCTCCCGTGGTCAGATAATAGGAACTCAGGTTTTCCCATAGTAGGAATAACTTTATTCTTAATGCGGCTTAGAATGTGTTTTGTAGTGGTTTTCTGTATTGGGCACAAAACCACGCATTTTGAAAATACATCTAAACAAACTAGTAGATGTCGGCAACCTCTCCTTCCCTTAAGAATTGGACCATATGTATCAATCGCAAGTAGCTCACCAGGCTTTAGTGGCAACAACGGTTTGGGGTACTGTTTCATTAAACAGTTATTCGGTCTCGTGCGCTGACAGGTGTCACATGTCTTTATGATTTCGCATATAGTTGATCTCATGCGTGGCCACGTAAATGCTTCGGTTATAGTTGCTTCCGACTTATCTAAACCAATATGTCCTAGACTTTCAAGGACATGCCAGGTTAATCCACGCTGCAAAGAAGCTGGCACAATAATCCGTAATTTTGAATGTCTCTCGTCCACAAATTTGAGTAATATACCATCTCGGTACATGTATTTTCCTTCCTTCTGTAAAGCTTCCCGATGAGCTGGTGTTCCTGCTTGTAGTTCTCCTTTAAAGAAACGTATCATCTGTAGCATCCAAGGTTCAGCCTCTTGTTCTCTAGGTAATTCCCTCAATTCATCCAGAAACCTGTGGTCCTTGTTAGTCAGTTCAATGTGATTCACAGCCATTTCCTATTGAACTTCCGCTTCGGGATTCCTGCTCAAAGCATCCGGTATGACATTCAATTTGCCAGGGCAATGCTCAATCTCAATGTCAAATTGTTGGATATAAATTGACCATCTGGTGATCCGTTCACTGAGCATTTTGGTTTTGAATAAGAACGTAAAAGCTTTGTGGTCCGTTCTTATTGTTATGGGGTAACCGAATACTATTTTCCGGCATTGTTGGAGACTATGAAGTATAGCCAAGAGCTCCAGCTCTGTGACAGTGTAATTACGTTCGTGCTTACGTAACTTTCGACTTACAAATGCCAGGTAAGACCGGTTCTGAAGGTTACTCGGATCTTCCTGGTATAACATGGCTCCAATGCCTATAAATGAAGCGTCTGCTTGGATTACAAATCTGCGGCTAAAATCAGGATAGCCTAACTTGATACAATTCTGCAACAGAAGTTTTGTCGCTTGGAAAGACTTTTCACAACTGTCATTCCATCGCCATTTGTTGTTCTTTTTGAGGAGTTCCTGCATAGGTGCTACTGTCTCTGTGTACCCCGGGCAATTTTCCTTGAAAAATCCCGTAACTCCAAGAAAAGCACGCACATGTTTCACCCTGGTTGGTGTGGGGAAATTCTTAATTACTTCAATTTTGGCAGGGATCGGTCTCACGCCCTCTTTATCGATTACATAGCCTAAATACAGTATCTCGTCCCTGAAGAAATGAGACTTCTTGAGGTTGATTTTGAAGTTTGAAGTACGAAGGTTTTCCAATAATGTATCAAAGTTGTTCATGTGTTCTTCCACAGAGTCAGAAGCCAACAATATGTCATCAATGTACCTGACGGTCATCTCTTTAACCTCATCAGTTAGGTTACGGTCTAGAGCTCTTATCAGGGCACAACCAGCTGTTTTGACCCCAAGAGGCATCTTACAAAAAGTGAACGTCTGATTGTCGAACAAGAAACCAGTCAACAATTGAGATTTTTCATCCAACTGAAGATGGTGAAAATTTGAAGTCAAGTCTACGCTTGAATATATGCTCTTCCCTCTAAATACTTTTAATACGTCACGTATTAACGGTGTTTGGTCATATTCTGGCAACAATCTAAGATTGAGCATTCTTGCGTCTAGGCGGAGCCTAATCGACCATTGGGTTTGGCGACAGCCAAAATTGCATTGAGAAAAGGTGTGGGTGTCTTTCTTATAACTCCCGCCTGTAGCATTCCTTCAATTATCTGTTTAACTTGTGCATGGTGTTTTTCTGGGATAGGATATAATCTGCTTCGAAATGGGGACCAAACATCCACTTCCATAGAGTATTTAAAGTTTAAGATCTTCCCAGGTACAGTGTCAAAAACCTTCCGATGTTTTCTAAGTATGTGTTCAAGTCTCTCCTTCTCTGCACCCCTTAATTGAACTCCTTTCAGCCGCTCCTGTAATTGTTCTTCGAAGTCGTCCGTGATGTCATCTCCTTCAGCCAACAATGCCCATATCTCGATGCCTTCTTCTTCTTTTTTTCTTCCAGTTTGACGATTGCAGTGGTGACGTCATCAGTGTCCACCTCCAATAATTGTTCCTCTGTTTCTTCACTAATTGCCTCAAGCAACCAGGTGTTCGCTTCATTTCCTGTTGTCACTCCTTCCACATTTAGCCCAACTTTCCTCATCCCTTCTATGTTCTTAAAGTTGACCGTATTTTTGTGTAAGTCAATGACTGCTTGATATGCGCATATAAAATTTGATCCCAGAATGATATTAAAATTTAGCTTCGGCAAAATCACGAAGGTCTGGGCAAAGGTGTGCTCCAGAATTTCTAACTCCAAATATGCCTGTGTTTTACATGTTACTGTGCGCTCAGGAATAACGCCACGTACTTTCATTTGAGGGACCGGAATTATAGGTACATCATAATTTCGCCCTATTTCTCTTATTAAGGCCTCAGATACTAGACTGCTCTGAGCCCCTGTATCGACCAGACATTTGACTTTTAAACCGCCGATCCGTGCATAAATTACTGGCAACTGTGTCATGGTGTCATTCTGTGGTTTTGTAATTTCTTCCAAACAATCTTCCGGTCTAGCTATCCACTCCGTAATATTTGCCACAATCCATCCTTCTTCTTCCGAACACCCTTCATTCCTGAGGCTATCTTGTTGTTCAATTATTGAGTTTTTTTTATAATTACGGCCCCCATTCTGTTGTGGCCGGCCCTTCTCCTGGCGTTCCTCTTGCATTTGCAGGCTTTGTGCTCCGTCTTCCTCCTTGTGAATGTCTGGATTTCGGTGCTTGTCCATTACGCGTTCCCAACGATCTTTTCCCTCTTCCCCATGAGCGTGCAGCTCGTCAAGATACCGCTGTGATTCCTCATATCTCTGATTCCAGTTTCGATGCTCATCCTGTGGTTCGGATTTGTCATGATACCGTTGGTTCCTTCCGCCGGCCCGATCATCGTATTTTCTTCCTTGCCAACCCTGATTATATCGGTTATCATAATTTCCTCTTCGATATGGTGTCTCCTGCCGTCCATAATAACGATCCTGCTGATATCTGCGCTGATTATATCTTCCGTCATTATAATATCTTTCTCTCTGGTTGTCGTAATATCGTGGCTGAAATCTCCTCTCATTTGATTCCTCGTTATCTTGCCTTGGGTTATTTCCAGTAGTAGTCCCTTGTGTCTTGGCGTGAGTCACCTGTGGCTTAACGACCTCGGCCGTGTTGACACTTTCCATCTGTTTCCTTTCCCTACCGTGAAACTGATTATTTGTCTCATCGAGATGACGCAAGAATTCTTCGGCTTCTACGGCTGAACTGACGTTAGCAGCGGCTAAGAATTGCTGCGCGTTAACGAGAAGTTGCTTACTTATTGTAGTGATCATGTCTTGTTCATTCGGTGGGTTGTCCAGATCTCGCAGATTTAACATCTGTCTAGTGTAATATTCAGCAAATTTAGTTTGTGGTGAACTATGGTACTTTCTAGCGTATAAATCTAGTCTCAAATTCTGTTGGTGGCTTTCACTCCAAAATTTCTTCAGAAACGCCTCCTTGAAACCAGCCATTGTTTCAAAGGTGTAACGGAAGCTCAAAAACCAAATTAATGCCACACCTCCAAGATATCTTTCTACCATCCTTAATTGTCGCTCCGGGCTTAAATTCTGGTCCAAAAAGAAGCCATCAAGCTCTTTGAGAAAAGATTTAGTGGTGGTTCCTGTGTCAGGAAAGAGCTTATTTGGGCGGAATTCATTCGCTCTGATCATCTGTACTACTTGGGTAGGTAGTTTACCCTCCTGCGGTGTAGATCTTCGACCCTCGTAACGTTGAAATAATTGCGTGTTTACAGTACCAGGACTCCTGCCATTCTCCGAATTGTTTGACAACACTTCCTTGTCCAGACTATCCTCTTTATTTTCGTCCAATAAAGACTCAAGTATTGTCCCTCTTTCCAATGATCTAAGGTCGCTTTTAACAAGACGGTCGTTCTGTTCTTGAAATTTAAGTTTCATGTTTTCTTCTATTGCCTGAATTCTAGTGCAGTTTTCGCCTAGCCGTTTTATGATCATCAATCTGTCACCTTGGACTCAGCAGTCATTTTACTCCAGTCTTTTCTAATGTGATCCTTAATTTTATCTAGTCGTTCTTCGACGTCTTCGTTACTACCAGCTTGATTGGATTCTATATTAGATAATCTCGCTAATACCGAATTGTTATTGATCTCAATTGTCTGCTTTAATTCCTGCTGTTCCTCCTCTAACTCTTTCCATCGTTCTCCTGACTTGAGTTCCAGCTTGCTCAATTCTTTCACCAAGCCATTTATACTACCGTCCATAGTTTCAATCTGTCCTTGAACTACTAACGCTCCATCTTCGAATTTGCCAAACTTCTCCTCCAATCTACCCTTGCCAACTTCAATTCTGACGTGTTTGCCGAACATGCCTACTCAATCTGATTCAATTTCGCCATTACAACATCATCTAAGTTCTTTAGTTTGCCGCTAAATGTGTCCTCAACTTTCTTTATTTCAGCCAGCTGTTTCTGATTATTATTTTCCACATCGCGAGCTAATAGTGTCAAATGCTGTTTAGTGTAATCATTTATTTCTACCGAGAGTGCTGTTAACTTTGCAGTGTTTCTTTCTTCCAAACGTGTCACCTGTTCGGTATTTTCCGCCTTTATAGTGTTCAACTGTGTCTCTATTTTATTTGATTGTTTTTCGCTCATCTCCGCTAATTCGCTCGACTGTTTCTTGCTAACCTCCGCTAATTGCACTTCAAATTTATTTGATTGTTTTTCACTAGCCTCGGCTAACTGTGTTTCGATTTGATTAGTCATATCACTTTATAACTCATCTAACTGTTTTTGGGTACGGGCTGCTGCCTGTTCAATCACCATCCTTATCTCGTCAATCGAAGCCATCTTCGCACACACAATATATCAAATTCACAAGAGAAATACAGGAAGATAGCATAGGTACCATCAATAGCACACACGCACATACACATAAACGAACGCAAATTAACCCTTTAATTACTCAATTCATTTACATTTATCCCCAAAGCAATAGCATCATTGAGTATTATTATTATTAATCTTTACCCTTCAATTCCGTATCAAATTCTAGCCTTACTTCAGAATAAACACAACTAATTAATCAAATAACAATCAGTTTTTAAGGTATAACATTCCTGTCATATATATTTGGAGTTTGTTTTGTTACACAAATCTAATTTTACTATAATGGGCGCCTGGAACATATGGTCTAATATTTATCATAAAATCTCAATCCAACTACTATGTTCCATATTTATATTTTACACAAGCTCCATGATTTTATATATCAATACATTCATAGCGGTAACACATCGCTTTAACTACTTTAATAAAATTATCACATCCAGTGATCTAATTGCAAGTACAAAATGTTTCCACTGGTCTAGCCATTCCATATTGCTTTCCACAGTTTTGACATCTTGCACCTTTGTACACAATACATTAAAAATTCACCACGAAAGCTCGGTCGGGTATATCCTCATGCCCCACGTTGCTCGGTGCCATTGTTCTTCTTATGCACCCTTGGAAGAGAAGGACTACACGAGACAGGCATTCGGGGGTGATCGGTCCATAAAAAGTAATATGAGGAGAACGTGCTTCTTATAAATTTCCAGGATTCATAAGGGAACTTAAAGATATAAATGAAATATATGACAGGTTAAAACAAAAACAATTTAATACGGACAAATAACATAACAATAAAAATAATCCACCCTTGTGTGATGCCATGAGTCAATGGCCCGTCACGAGTGACCTGCGAGTGACCCAGTAACCCACACTCGACCCCTGGACAGCGAACACAGAGTCAACAAGCCACCTGGGAATTTGGAAAGTCCCGCCTGAGTCTTGCTCACCACGTATCCCCAGCCCACGATAGCCGTAAAAATAAAAGAACTGGTTCAAGCACCAGCCCATGAAAAAGCTACCTCATAAATCAACTTAGACAGTTGTAAAACGAGGGATACTAAAATGTCACCTCAGAGAATGTTACAATATAACAAAAATATCAAAATACAAAAATTAGAAAAGAAACATGTTTATTGTGTTTGAGCGCGAGTTCGAACAAAGAAAGATTTGAGTATTTGACGGGAATTCACTTCCGATCGAACATACGATTAAGTCGTGAATCCCGTACTGCGAGTTGGAAATCATGATAATTATGGGAATACACTCTAAATGGCTAATATAAAATATAAATGCACTGACATAGTCTACCCTTACATAAAAATCAATCATACACGAATTGTATATTTACACTCTTTGACTGCCGATCAGTCGGCCTTAAGTCATGCAAAACAAAACAGAGCACCCACGTGACAACAAGGATATCGGTACGCCGTTTGCGACCTTTAAACTGACACATTACAATGCTTGGCAAAAATACAAGCAACAACAACAACAAAATTGCATGCCCCAGTGGGCTGAATACAAAAAATTACAAGTAACACTTCGATTAATACGGACTGAAATATTTAAATACGGGCATGGGCAGCTTCCCAATTATCATAAAAAATCAAGCTATAATTTGCCAGGCAAGCCATCTACTAATTAGTGAAAGGAATTGCATAGCGCGCACGCTGCACCTTTAACAATATTCAAAGATCTGAGTACATAGGTCTGTCAAGCTCCAACGTGCCATAGTGTGTGTCACAAGAATCTCCAAGCCTCGGCCTTAATTCTGAATTAGCCTCCTGGCTCTTGAAATCGCGTAAAAATACATCATAAAAACATCATATTTTCTTGACCAACCACCCTGGATGTCAGGATTCACATATCAGCAATACGTCCCTCAGGTACGTATACTGAAGCAATAAGGAGCAACGGAAAATAGATCACCATGTCCAAATCCTGCTACCTCTTCGAAGAATATCACATATAGCACACACACATATCAATGCCTGACCCATCGACCTCCAATTGCACTCCAGATCCGGAATATAAATTAAAACAACAAAATCTAAGATATGGCTACAGAAAGGCGGACGGCCTTCTGTGACAACCAAGGGTTGCACAAAGCAAAACAATATAAGCATTTGCCTGGGCAAAACACAACCAAAAGATGGGAATTTCCCTCCATTGTCTAACATAAAATTTAAATTCAGTCCCATTTATCACCCTTATCTAAGGTTGCAGCCGTAAATAATCTCGCTAGTGCCTCGCATTCATGTGCGCTGCAACATGAAGGCAAGCACTCTACAACAAAGCAACGGGTTAAAACCCAAGAGAAACACACAAGAAGAATATATCTAATATTTACACAAAGTCACGTGATGCTATTTAAATTTATTATGTCAGTGAAACAAATTTACATGCAATCACAGCAAAGCAAAATTATTTACAAAAAAACACAATTTCCCAATTAATTATTCCTGATCCCTCCCCGTCAAAATTAAATAAATTTAATTTGTACTCATCACTTTCAGGACTGCCCAGTGCTGAGATAGCACCCGCTATCTTCCTCGTGCATAACCTAGCCCATCATGCTGGACATTATATCTTGGGACACGACACTGTCCATTTCTGTAGCAATGGCGACGATCATTTTCCTGTAGGAACAAAGTTATTGTTATTATTTTCAGGCTCCTAATTAGACTGCATAATTGAGCTACTCGATTCACCCATAAGTTAATTGCAGTGCCGTAGACGTTCCCTACAATATGTGGACATATTCCACCTAATACACAAACATTTAAATTCTATGTTGCCCGACACGCAACACAATAAAAAAATTCAGAGTCTTTCGTGCCGCCTAAGCACCCGCAAAAGTTAGTCATTCAATGTGCCTCGTCCACAGACAGAGTGACACCCTACTCGCTCAAAGATATCTAAAATTGTGACAGCGTCTAATCACAGACCGCTATATTTATATGTTTCAATCAAATTTCACGTGGAAGAGGTAATCCGCTCCACAAAAAATAGTAATAATGCTCGCACACACTTCGGACACATCTCATTCGATTTGTAAAAATCAACACAAACAAATGACACTAGCGTGCAGAAAATTGCATCGTGGGAACACCTATTTATCAGAATTCACGCGCAAACAATCTGCGCGTTCAAAGTTGGCGTCTTGCTCTCATTGGCTATATTTCAAATAATACGGTGACACTAGGGTGATGACCTTTCTCCCACTCTCATGTCTGGTCACAAACTCCTTCTTCAGTAGGCCTATGATCTTCCTTCACTCGTGTTTAATACGAGGAAAAATTTTATACTTCTCGTTTGAACAAGTCAACGGATACTTCGCTTGCACCTGCCTTTCTCTTATTATTGGAATCGGCTATATTTAACCTGGCGTTGCTTCTTTGGCGACATCGACAGCATGCTTTGTTTCAGACAGACTGATATTTCAAACATGACCAAACTTTTTCTCAACTGAGCTGTATTGTAGCTGAAGAAATAAAAAATATTTGAGGACTTGAATGTAGGCATACATTCAAGGGCTCAATATATTTATACTTTCTAGGTATATGTTATCAGTTTTATGGTTAAAAATACCATTTATGTTTACATAATAAATAACGTGAAACAGAGAGTTAAAGCCGTTGAAGACGAAAGTAAAATAATGAGCAGTTCATTAGTGAAATCTCGAAACCGACCCCGATATTTCAAGACGCTCTAACTTTTGACTGATCGAAGATAATTAGCGTACGTACACATATTTTTGAAGGGAATTTAATGCTCTACAACTTACTCCCCTCCGCGTTTCCTGTAAAATGGAAGCCAAACGGATTGGAAGGGCAAGTTTGACGTGGAACGTGAGGAGCAACACATTTTTCAGCACATTTTCCTTGTTCATCGGCTCATATCTCGGAGCCGGTAACACACAGAGATACATATGAATAAACCATTATGTAGCGTATTTAATTGCCTTTAAGTGTGAAACGTTTATAAATTTCTGTGCGACTCACTGCTTAAGAGTTATTCGCCAGAAACTAAAAAGGGGGCCTTCGGGTCCCCCTCTCCCTCCCCCCTTCCCGCGGCACCTGAAATCGACGGGACTTTATTTGGCGTTCAGGGGATCTCCCACTACACATTCCTGAAACTTTTGGAACTACATGATTTAATGCAGCAAAACATCTAATTTTACTGGACTATAATGCGCGCTATACCATGCAGCTACAGTTACAGTATGTGTTGAGAATGATTTCCATGTGGCTCCACGCATCCGTGTACGCGCCGAAGCATGTTCTGTCTAACACGTTCACATCGGCCAGGCTGTATCCGAACAGTGCCAATGGCAGCATGGATACGCTGCTCCATTGTCTCCACATCAGGAATGGGCTCAGCATACACGATACTTTTGAGATGGCCCAATAACCAGAAATCACATGGGTTGAGAACTGGTGAACGAGCAGGCCATGCAATGGACCTCCTCGTCCGATCCATCTACCAGGGATGACACAATTGAGATACATCCGGACGTTAACGGAAAGTGGGCTGGAGCACCATCATGTAGCAGCCACATAACCCTGCGAATCATCAATGGTGCGTCTTCCAGCAAGGGAGGCAAAAACACCTCCAAGAAACGCCGATAGTTCCAGCCTGTTAGGCAACGTGGAAGGAAGACTGGTCCCTAGCATGGGCACCATGCATTTCCGGACATACGTTCATTAGACCATTTTTGTTCCGTATCCTGCCCGCGATCAATCCCTAAATTTTGTACACGGTGGAAAAAATCACCCTGCGTACTTATAACTAGAGCCCTGCGCGAATAGACAAAACGTTATCCGCCCCGCATCCGCACGGCTGTTATCCGCATCCGCCCCGCATCCGCACGACTTTTTTCCGCATCCGCCCCGCTTCCACGCGACTTTTACCCACACGTTTATTATCCGAATCTACTGGCATTAAAATAATATTTTCAATGTGTTGCTATTTACTTTACCTTTTAGACATTTGAGCCGCAAGTCGAACCCTTAGGCTATGTACTGTATGCCATGTGCTATGTCTAAAATGAATGTTACACAGCACATATTTCAATACTGCAATACAGCAAGTAATATTCGATGACCTTGATCCGCGGTAGAGTCTATTGTTGTTGTAGTTGTTTTTGTTGTTGATATGATGATTCTTTAGGGGTTTTGTGGCATCATGGTCTTATAGCCCCGTTTTCTTGGGTGTGTGTAGAAGTTGTCTGATAACCTGTGTCACTGTGATGTATGGAGGCTTACTAGTGTGTGTACTTTTATACGAGGAAGGATTTGGGTAGGAAGCTGTTGTTGTTGTTTCATTTGAGATGCATGGACATTATGGTCATTTAGCCCCATGTACTTGGGTGACTATTGAATTTTGTCTGATAATCTGTGATATTGTGATGGCTGTATTAGTGTGTGTATATATAATTCAGGTGAGTATTCAATCAATCAATGTTTAATATCCGTATAGCACATTGAATTTCAACAAAGTACTGTGCCCACGTTATATCTCTACCGGTGAGCTACGTCATTACTTTCAGGAAAGGTACTAGCCTCACCAAAGGTATTTCTCAAATTGGCACACAAACAATTGTGTGGCCAGCACTAATGAGTGTGAAAAAATCCACAGCCTGCTTCCAGTCTCCGACCGGGTCAGGAATGGAATAAATGAAGCCCCCATCTAGCGGCGAGGATATGAACTGTGCCGGCTGCCGAGGCCTGACGCACTCCTCTGGGGCAATGATTAAATGAATGACAGATGAAATGAAATGCTAGTGGAGAGTGTTGCTGGAATGAAATGTTGACAGGGAAAACCGGAGTACCCGGAGAAAAACCTGTCTGCCTCCGTTTTGTCCAGCACAGATCTCACATGGAGTGACCGGGATTTGAGCCACAGACTCAGCGGTGAGAGGCCGGCGTGCTGCCGCCTAAGCCACGGAGGCACTAATGAGTGTGCCGAGTGCATTATGCTAAGTCGGGCGTCACAACTCCCGAGCCCCACACTGTGAGGCAGTGTCTTATGAATAGTAGAGGAGTTGACGGCTCGAATTCTCAGAAGTATAACGGTCCTTTCCGGCAGATATATAATGCGATCACTGTAGTACAGCCAACATCATCATATATATTATTTCAGTAGTATGCATCCCTCCTGCGGCGCTCACAAGAGACCGATCGTGAAAAATGAGCATTCAAATGAAAGAGAATATACATTACCAGTGACGCATTGCACTCTAATTTCATAAATATCTGTAATTTCTTTAAAAAATTACTTTAAAAAAACTGTACGAAGTGTGCGATTTGCAGTTACTGTTGCTGCAGGAGGATACGCTCCATAATTGGTGTCCACTTCACATTTTGGCCACTGTGACGCCTTTTTTTATGTCATTTTAACAATCTGAGGTATTTCCTTTATCACTTTGCATCGATTTCAGAAACAGTAAATCAAAGGAATGTGTACGTTTTCAGAATCAGTAGGCTAAGTCAATGGATTGGATACTCAAATCGTATAACCAGCGAGTGTTACTGCTAAGCTTTCAATCAATGGACTCAGCACAAACATGATTTAAGCTCATCCGTCTAAACAATGGATTTATTATATTCCAGGTTTGTACATATGCCGCGATACAGGATTTTCTTCTGCATTCTAATTCCATAAATATCGATTTTTGTAAGAATTGTGCTTTTTGCAAATACTGTTGCTCTAACATGCTGCAATTCTGAGTTGTCGTCTAAAACCTTAAAACATTGAACGTTAATTCTCTAACACTTTTTCTTCTATCTGATCTTCAGAATCAATAAATCAGTGGATTGGGTACAGGTTTTCTTCTGCATTCTAATTCCATAAATATCGATTTTTGTAACACGTGTGCTTTTTGCAAATACTGTTGCTGTATCATGCTAGAGTTGTCGTCTACAACCTTAAAACTATCATCATCATCATCATCTTACATGCCTCATAAATTAGTAGTGAAGAATTGCATTCTAATTTCATAAATACCAATATTTGTAAGAAGTGTGCGATTTGCAAATACTGATGCTCTAACATGCTGCAATTATGAGTTGTCGTCTAAACCCTTAAAACTATTAAACGTTAATTATTTTACAGGTTTTTCTTCTGCATTCTAATTTCATAAATATCGATCATTTCGCATGGTTTTCAGAAACAGTAAATCAATAGATTGAGTACTCTAAATCGCATAACCGGCGTGTGTTACGGCGTCTAAAACCTTAGAACTATTAAACATTAATTCTTTTACAGGTTTTTCTTCTATCATTTGCCATGGTTTTCAGAATTACTAAATCAATGGATTGGGTACTCAAATGAAATGAAAATCCACAGCCTGCTTCCAGTCTCCGACCGGGTCAGGAATGGAATGAATGAAGCCCCCATCTAGCGGCGAGGATATGAAGTGTGCCGGCTGCCGAAGCCTGTCGCACTCCTCTGGGGCAATGATTAAATGAATGACAGATGGAATGAAATGATAGTGGAGAGTGTTGCTGGAATGAAATTGTGACAGGGAAAACCGGAGTACCCGGAGAAAAACCTGTCTGCCTCCGTTCTGTCCAGCACAGATCTCACATGGAGTGACCGGGATTTGAACCACGGAACCAGCGGTGAGAGGCCAGCGTGCTGCCGCCTAAGCCACGGAGGCTCTCGATTGGGTACTCAAATACACACATCAAAAAAAGTTTTGCATCACCTCGGTTCCCAGATCTCCGGCATATAGACGTTGACTGTGTATATTGTATCCAAGATACAGTCCCTTTGACTGTTCATAGATGTCACTAAAACTGCTCAAAGATGTAAACAACCATGCATGAGCAGGGCCTATTAGACAGAGGGGGTACGACAGCCGATCAGTTCCAGTCATTCCACCAGGACGAAGGTACGCTGCTCATGTTGTCTGTAGTTCTACCATGCCTAGAAGGTCAATACCGCAGTTCGATCGCGTCCGCATTGTTACTTTGTGTCAAGAAGGGCTCTCAACAAGGGAAGTTTCCAGGCGTCTCAGAGTGAACCAAAGCGATGTTGTTCGGACATGGAGGAGGTACAGAGATACAGGAACTGTCGATGACAGGCCTCGCTCAGGCCGCCCAAGGGCTACTACTGTAGTGGATGACCGCTACTTACGGATTGCCGCTCGGAGGAACCCTGACAGCAATGCCACCATGTTGAATAATGCGTTTCGTTCAGCCACAGGACGTCGTGTTTCAACTCAAACTGTGGCAATAGGCTGCATGATGCGCAACTTCACTCCCGACGTCCATGGCGAGGTCCAGCTTTGCAACCCCGACACCATGCAGCGCGGTACAGATGGGCCCAACAACATGCTGAATGGACCCCACGGAATTGGCATCACGTTCTCTTCACCGATGAGTGTCGCATATGCCTTCAACCAGACAATCGTCGGAGACGTGTTTGGAGGCACCCTGGTCAGGCTGAACGTCTTAGACACACTGTCCAGCGAGTGCAGCAAGGTGGTGGTTCCCTGATGTTTTGGGGTGGCATTATGTGGGGCCGACGTACGCCACTGGTGGTCATGGAAGGCTCCGAAACGGCTTTACGATACCTGAATGACATCCTCCGACCCATAGTGCAACCATATCGGCAGAATATTGGAGAGGCATTTGTCTTCATGGACGACAATTCTCGACCTCATCGTGCACATCTTGTGAATGCGTTCCTTCAAGATAACGACATCGCTCGACTACAGTGGCCAGCATGTTCGCCAGACATGAACCCTATCGAACATGCCTGGGATATGTTGAAAAGGGCTGTTTATGGACGTCTTGACCCACCAACCACTCTGAGAGATTTACGCCGAATTGTCGTTGAGGAGTGGGACAATTTGGACCAACAGTGTCTTGATGAACTTGTGGATAGTATGCCACGGCGAATACAGGCATGCATCAATGCAAGAGGACGTGCTACTGGGTATTAGAGGTAGTGGTGTGTACTGCAATCTGGACCACAAATGCTGAAAGTCTAGCTGTATGATGGTACAACATGCAATGTGTGGGTCTCATGAGCAATAAAACGAGCTGAAATGTTGTTTGTGTTGATCTCTATTCCCTTTGTATTTAACGGTTCCGGAACTCTTGGAACCGAGGTGATGCAAAACTTTTTTTGATGTGTGTAGTATAATTACATAAATATCGATTAACCGATGAGTGTTATGATGATCCAATTTTCAGTGATTGCCTTCTTAAGTTACGGAACGTACAACTTGCAATTCTGACTGAAATGTATCGAATAACCGGTGAGTGTTACGGCTAAGCTCTCAATCAATGGACTCAGCACAGAAATGGAATCAACAGTGACGAATTGCATTTTGATTTCATAAATATTAAAGAAAGAAACCAGCCACAGCACGCACTCAAGCTGATGCTCCACTCGGGAAACCGAAAGCACCCCTGTAGTTAACGTGCAAAGGAGTTAAGCGTTAAGCGCTACACACAGAACAAGGAATGCATCCCTGTAGGTAACGTGCAAAGGAGTTTAGGGCTGATCGTTGCACTTAGGAACAAAGAAGCCTCACTGTAAACGGGGCGTGAAGAGGGCTGTCCTGATAAGGGAGAAGGAGGTTTCTCAGCCAACAAGATAAAGCAGGAAAACTTGACCAAGATGCTTTCATAAATATCGAATAACTGGTGAGTGTTATGATGATAGAGTTTCAGTGATTGCCTTCTTAATTTAGAGAACGTACAGCTTGGAATTCTAACTGAAATTAAAATGGTGTTCTATAATCATTTGGTTGAAATAATAGCATAACAACCTTTCTCCTTAAATCACTCATTATTAACCTATTGGGGAAAGTGTGGTTTATGAACATGCGAGATTTCTCGCACGGGTCCGCTAGTCCAATTCTACTCCTTGAAAAGGACAAAGAGTTAAAACTATACCCATGCATTTAGGAGAAAGTAGACTATATGTTCTTTACCGAACATTTTGTTGGTCCTCATAAGTCTACTGTATTTTTTTTTTGCAAAAAACGAAAGCAGGCTAAAATTAGGATGTGATGAATAATCCTGTTGAGATATGAAATAATAATATTAATAATTATATTAATAACTAGCAGTAGTGCCCGGCTTCGCCCGGTGGATTTAATTGTTTTATGGATGATAATGAATACTACTACAGAACTGGCACATGATACTAAAACTAACAGAAAACAATATTTTAAAATATATCTTTTTGTGGTGGTGGTGGTGGTGGTGGGGGTGATAAGTAGTACAGTATAATGGACGTAACATTCAGATCATTTTCCCGTAATGATAATTATGAATAGGGAAACAGCTATTTACTAACTACAGCACTGACACATGTAATTTACAAACAAATTTACAAAAAAAAATAGAAAGAGGAGTAAGTGAAATAAAAGACACTGCCTAGGGCCTATATCTCATTGGCTGTTAGAAATGTAGAGACCAATAGTGTCGTCTTTTGTCGCATAGCGCCGTAGGAAAATAATCAGAACTCTTTGGAAAACTTCAGCTGTCCCGAGCTACTGAGGTAGCAATAGTATCATTTATCGCCACAAAGCGCTTAACGATAAGTTTCGGAATAAATGAAGGTAAATTTGAAAGCACCAACGCTTATTGCAGCTGATAACCTCAATGTACTGCACCAACACCATTGCACTTATGCGTAGGCATAATATTTTCATGATGATAACTGTTTAAAGGGGCCTAAGAAATCTTTTTGCACTAATTACCCCCCGTGACTGCAATTTATAAACAGCGCAAGATGCAACTATTTTCGCAAATCTGCACCAGAACACTGGTAGGGGTGACGTGATGCAGCCCGAACTGCCCGTCAACAATGGACTTATTAAAATACTCTTACAGTTACACTACTACGGACATGAATGGTTCTAGGGCCTTAATACGTGGTTTTCAAGTTCATTTTGTCTGTTATTCTAAATGTAGGGACTGGGGAGCGTTGTCCAAAATATCAAGCGGACAGTGTTACCAGCAGGGTTTCAAAGTGTATGTAAAATTTGGTGCAATTAGGAGAAACTGTGTAGATTTGTGATGAAGGACCTAAATGCAGGAAATGGAGTGGTCTGTACAAAATTTAAAGTGGACAGTGTCACCCGCAGGGTTCCAAAGGGTAAGTATACAAAATGTGGTTCAGATCGGTGAAACGGTGTGGATTTGTGCCAGAGGACCTAAATGCAGGGAATGGAGTGGTCTGTCCGAAATTTCAAGCAGTGTT